>OZ030022.1:24042500-24642500 GCA_964023405.1 Apodemus agrarius | reverse complement strand
GTCGCTCACAGTATGTATTTTATTGGCCCTTAAAGTAGAGTAGTTTTACAAACGTTAAACATATTAGTGTGTCTTTAAGGGCGAATAGCTTACTATGCATCATTTAGTTAGAAAGTGAGTTTCCTTTCCTTTTTTAAAAGATGGGGTCTCATTAGGAAGGTCTGGCTATCCTGGAACTTACTGTATAGACCTCACAGATCCAGTTGCCTGAGGGTTGGAATTACGGTATACACCGCCTACCCAGTTGAGAAGTAGAGATAATGGTGCTTGTCCTGAAGGCACAAGAACAGTGGGATAGGACTGAGGGTGACTGTCCAACTTAGGCCCTTGCTCGTGCTGGGCAGGCGTTCTGTGACTGTGGCGGACTGAGACTGAACTGTATCCCCAGCCCTTGGGTTTCATCAGAAGCCTGCAAGCACTCCTTAGAGTCTTGGTCCCATCTCTCTTGTAGGAGATCCGAAGCAGGACCTTGCCTATGAGCGACAGTATGAGCAGCAGACTTATCAGGTGATTCCTGAAGTGATCAAAAACTTCATCCAGTACTTCCACAAGACCGTCTCAGACCTGATTGACCAGAAAGTGTATGAGCTTCAGGCCAGTCGCGTCTCTAGTGATGTCATTGACCAGAAGGTGTACGAGATCCAGGACATTTATGAGAACAGGTATGGATCATCGTAGTAGTGTCCTTATGAGTGGAACTGGCCTGGTGACGGGGGCCCGCAAGATGATACAGATGTGCAAACGCGTGCGAGCGTGCGTGCGTGCTGGAGATGGTTTCACTATGTCTTTATGACTCCCTTGGACCAGAGCATTGGTTCACCCTTCCTGATGATGTCACCATTTAATACACTTTCTCATGTTGTGATACCCCCAACCATAAAATTATTTTTGTTGCCACTTCATAACTGTCATTTTACTACTGTTTTTGTTGTTGTTGTTGTTGTTTTGGTTTTTTGAGATAGGGTTTCTCTCTGTAGCTCTGGCTGTCCTGGAACTCACTTGGTAGACCAGGCTGGCCTCGAACTCAGAAATCCACCTGCCTCTGCCTCCCAAGTGCTGGGATTACAGGCGTGCGCCACCACCGCCTGGCCCAGAGCCTAATTCTTGAACTGTGTAACCACCCAGTGCATACCAGCATGGACGACGCTCCAGAGTAGTATTGAGGGATGCCCTGAAAGCAGGGAGTGCGAGATAGAGGCAGGTCTGCTAGGGATGAGACAGGAAACAGTGCAAGCAAGGATGTGTGTGTGTGGGTGTGTGTGGGGGGATGGGGGATAAATAACCAGACACCCATTGGATCAGTGAGCAGGAGCTGCCCTCTGTTCCCAGGTTGCTGAGGGTCGGAAGAGGAGAGCTGGATAGAGGAGACCGCACACAGGAGCCTCAGGCTCTATTTCTGTTTCTGTGATGTCTCCTATCTCTCTGAATCCCAATATATAACCCTTGAGGGTTGGGTCTTGAGCCCTTCTTGTTTTGCAGTTGTGAACTGTTTACATTTGGCTTTCAGCTGGACCAAGCTAACGGAAAGATTCTTCAAGAACACGCCGTGGCCTGAGGCAGAAGCAATTGCACCCCAGGTTGGCAACGGTATGTGTAAATGCTGTATCGTGTGCTGCATAGCGGAGGTCAAGACTGGGCTCATCAGAATGGTGGAGAGGGCTTGTGTGGCTTTCTTTTTTTGTTTTTTCAAGACTGGGTTTCTCTGTGTATATCTTGCTTTCCTGGTCTGTAGACCAGGCTGACCTCAAATTAAGATATCCACCTGCCTCTGTCTCCTAAGAGCTGGAAATAAAGGCCTGCGCCAGCACGCCTGGCTTGTGTTTGTTTCGCTTAGCATTTTGTTTCCTCAGAAATAAGATGTAGGTTGTTGGTGAAATTACACAGTGAGAGAAAGCCTTCAGCTTCTTGGCCTCTCCCCTCTTAACTTTCATCTTCTGTGGGGACGAGGTCAGCAGCTGTGACTTCTTTGGCATGTGGAGTTGAGCATGTGACCCAGGACCCTAGGCATGCTAGACAGGCTCCTGTTGAGCTATGGTCTGTTTCCAAGCACAAGTTTGCTTTTTTAGGTTGTTTTGTTTTTTTGGATTTGTTTTTTCAGACTAGCCCTGACCATCCTAGGGCTGTCTCTGTAGACCAGGCTGGCCCGGACTTCACAGAGATCTGCCTAAGTCTCTCAAGTACTTGGATTGAAGTCTTGAGCCACCATGTGTTGGATCTATAGCTTCTTGGGGCACAAGCTCAAGAATTTAGAAATTTAACCCTTCAATCACCTCTGTCTCTCCTGCAGCTGCAGGTTGGGTCGTAGAGTAACGAAGTACCCTTCAACCATGTCTTTCAGATGCTGTATTCCTGATTTTGTACAAAGAGTTGTACTACAGGCATATTTACGCCAAAGTCAGTGTGAGTACTTTACATTAGTGTTAGCATTACCAATACCTTTGTAAAATGTCTGTCAGTTCCAGCTCTATTGCAGTCTCTAGTTGTAATTGTTCCATGTCTAAAGATTTATGTTTTTTGTTGTTTCTTTTTATGTTTATTATATGTGTATGAGTGATTTGCCTGCATGTATGTCTATGTGCCATGTGTGTGGCTGGTGCCCACAGAGGTTAGAAAAGGGCATCAGATTCTCGGGACTGGAGTTACAGTTGTGAGCCACTATGTGGGTGCTGGGGCTCTAAACCTGGCCTCCCTCTGAGAGAACAGTGCTCTTAACCCAGAAGCGTCTCTCCAGCAGCCCCTGACCCCTGCGCACATTGGGTTTGGTGTGTTTGTTTTAACCTTTCTCTGAAGAAAGGCAAAATGAATTGTTTGACCAAGAAGGTTGCTTCTGCTGTAGACACTTGAGCAGTGGCACCTGTCTGTCCTTCATGTCTCCATCCTCATCCTGGGCCTCCTTCCCGGGACATACACCCCACAGCCCATCTCAGCACAGCCCAAGTCACATCCATAGCCCGCTGAGTCTGGCTCATAGGTTTGCCAGTTTCCGTTCGTTTTGTTTCTTTTTTCTTTTTTTTTTGAGACAGGGTTTCTCTGTATAACAGCCCCAGCTGCCCAGGAGCTCATTCTGCACACCCGCTGGCCTTGAATGCCACGCCTAGCTTTGCTTGCTCCTTCCCTGTTACTGGCCTGTTGTAAATATTAGCCATCAATGGGGGTAGAAACAGATAAAATCCCAGATAAAAGACACAGGACTTGTATATTTACAGGCCTTAGGCAGCACTAACCTGGTCAGGTAACCTGCTCTCTGTGCTACCATGCCTACCTCCTCCCTCCTTCCCTTAACCCCGAGGTATGACTTGCCTTGTGGCCCGCCTGGGCCGCACTTACATTGACTGGCCAGGCCTCGTGGTCCGTTCCTTACTCCACAGTGTCTACACCCTCTGCCCTCTTTCTCTTCCCCTGTGGTCCTGCCTCAGACCCAAAGCCCAGGACCTGAAGCTCCACCTGCCTCTCTTCTGCCCGGCTCTAGGCTGCATGCTTATTTATCCCACCAGTAGTTCTGAGGTAAGGAGCAAGGCCACACGGCACCACCCCTGACGGCAGCCAGGCCTCCAAGGCCAGCACTTAGCGTCACAACACACAGCAACAGACCTCCTTTTTTGTCTAAAAGTTTCTTTCTCTTAGATTAATAAACAACATGCAGTAGGAACAATTACAAAATAATTACAAAAATTATTAGGTAAGAGTTACATTCAAGCCGGGCGGGGTGGCGCATGCCTGTAATCCCAGCACTTGGGAGGCAGAGGCAGGTGGATTTCTGAGTTCGAGGCCAGCCTGGTCTACAAAGTAAGTTCCAGGACATCCAGGGCTACACAGAGGAAAAAAAAAAAAAAAAAAGAGTTACATTCAAAAAGTCCAGTTTTGGCCAGGCAGTGGTAGCTGACGCCTTTAATCCCAGCACTTGGGAGGCAGAGGCAGGCGGATTTCTGAGTTCAAGGCCAGCCTAGTCTACAGAGTGAGTTCCAGGACAGCCAGGGTTACACAGAGAAACCCTGTCTCAAAAAACAAACCAAAACAAAAAAAGTCCAGTTTGTATTTGTAAACTCAAGACAAAGTATTTTATTATGTATCCTATCTTGGTGAGTTCAGAATCTAAATCAATTTCTATCCTACTATTATTAACTTAAAAATATTTTCCTAGACTTAAAATATCTTCCTAAGTGCTAAACAACTGAAGTTTAATTATGAGACTATATCTGGTCTTCAGTGTCATCCGAGACCTGAGAAGGAATAAATACTACCCGAGTATGCAGGAAGTGCAGGAACTCAGTTTCTAAAACTTTAGAAATGACAGAGACAGCCGACCACCTGGACAGTCTCCAATATCCTTTGTAACATTGGGGTATGTATCTTCCGCCTAATGACCCAGTATATCTGACAGACATATGTGAGGCCGCAATTGTGAAGGACTAGCTTTCTACTTGGTAGAGCTTGGCCGTTGCTATTCTGTGTCCATTTGTCCTTTCCGGACAGTGTTTTTTTTAACCTACAAATGAAGTTAGGGCATTTTCTTATCCAGTGGCTAGCTTGCCACAATGGGACAACTTCATCTGGAAATTTTTGATACTTATTCTTTCCCAAGTCGAATTGGGTATTGCCAGGAGTTGACATGCCTCAATGTCAAAAAAGATCTTAAATTAATAGAATTATATTTAAATGCCATATTCTGTGAGTCTCTAAGGTTTTGTTTGTTTGTTTTGGTTTTTTTTGTTTTTGTTTTTTGTTTTTTTTTTTTGTTTGTTTGTTTTTTCCAGACAGGGTTTCTCTATGTAGTTCTGGCTGTCCTGGAACTCACTCTGTAGACCAGGCTGGCCTCGAACTCAGAAATCCGCCTGCCTCTGCCTCCCAAGTGCTGGGATTACAGGCGTGTGCCACCACACCCGGCCGTCTCTAAGGTTTTTGAAGATCATCCAGGGGGTTAAAACATGGGCTAAAATGCAGCTATGCCCCCTATACCAGTCGCATGCCAGGCGCAGAGCCCATGGTCATGACAGCAGGTTAAATGCCAGCCTTCCTGGGCACTGCTCTTGCACTTGCACTGAAGCGTACTCTGACCGCTGGGGCCAGATGTCAGCCTAGGTGCAAAGATGCAGACACAGGAGCCAGAGGCAAGCAGATCTCGGAATTCTGGACCAGCCTGGTCTGCACAATAAAATCAGGGTAGGACCTTTTGCTCATAGATACATCCGCTTACAAAGAACAGTCTGGCACTGGAAACCTGTGGTAGCCCAGTGCTATACCTCTGGCCTTCGGGTGCCCCAATGTTCCCTCTTCTCCTTTGTTAGGGCCATAGCTCCAGAAGCACCTTCCCCTTCTCTCCTAGATCTGTGTGCTTATTGTGACTATTGGTTGTGATCTGTGGCCATAAAACTTGTCCTTGTCCTGATGATGTTCGTTCATTGTAGTACCCCTGTCTTTTTCTTTCCCTTCTTATGTACATGGAGAGGACATCCATTTCTCGGCCATGGTGGTAAGATTTGAGCAAAGTACTAAAACTAGTGTCTGTGCCCTAACATCCTTTTCTTTTTCCAGGGGGGGCCCTCCTTAGAACAGAGGTTCGAATCCTATTACAACTACTGCAATCTCTTCAACTACATCCTCAGTAAGTCTCAGATTTGGCCGAAGGAGTGTATTTGGGCACCTATCTTGCTCTTTTTAGTCGAATTTAAATGTGCAAGTGCGAAGAAGGGAGGTTTGGTGGTTGGTAGTCTTTGATGGGGAGCTTGTGAGGGGTACTCTGTAGCCCTGCTCCAGTAGGCGGGCTCCTGCCTGGAATCTGATTTTCTTTGTTTTCTCTCTAGATGCTGACGGACCTGCTCCCCTGGAACTCCCCAACCAGTGGCTCTGGGACATCATCGATGAGTTCATCTACCAGGTGTCTGCTCAGCCTCAGCTTTAACCTCAAATAAGTAATTCCCACAGACCATGGTCATGGCTGGTGTTCAGTTATGTCTTCAGTGTGGCCCTGTGGCACTGGGCTCTGGGTTAGAAATGGTTTTCTAAAGAGAAGAGTGAAGCCTGAGAGAATTCAGATGCAAACATGGAAGTCGGGCTTGAACTCTTCTCTCCTGCCTGGTACTTTTCTGGCTTCAGGAACTGGGCTGGCAGAAGTAGCTTCTAGGCTGGAGGCTGCCTGGATTCAGTGACTGACACTGTTCAAACCTTGCTAGTTTCTCTCCTCCATCTAATAGAAACTTCAGGTATCTTCTTATTTGTTTCTCCTTATAGACCAGGCTGGCCTTGAACACAGAGACCTGTCTGCCTCTGCCTCTCAAGTGCTGGCACTAAAGGGATGGGAGCCACCGCCCGGCTCGGCTGTAAGGAGTTCTGTGTCTTGACCCTGTGTTTTCCTGGCTTGTGCTGTATCAGAATGTGGTAGCTTATTGCTTATCTGGAAGGGAGTGTCTCTTGCCTTGGGGTCCTCTTGTTGGGGCTGCACTGAGAATATGGCCAGGTGTAAAGTGTGGTGACAGCTGCGTGGCCTGGAGGTAGAAGTTCAGTGATTGTTGACTGGCCCTGGATGTCAGATGCGTGACTTAACTGCACATTGTAGTCGCTTCTCCATCTCCTGCACAAGGGATGCTGGGAGATGCCTGAGGCTCTGCACACACAGCGATAGGACAGCTCATGAACGATCCTTATGTGGTCAGTGTGATCCTTTTTAGCTTTTATTTAGTCATCTTACAAGCAGAGTACACCAGTGGCCATAGTGGTGCACATATGTACTTCCAGGATTTGGGAGGGGGAGGCAGGAGGATCATACCATGTTTCAGGCCAGCTAGGTCTACTTAATGAGATGCTGTCTTTGAAAAAGTTTAAGAAAACAAAGTTTAGAATTTAGAAAATTTCTGGGGAAATTGGAGTCTTTGTTTTAATTTGCTTTGATATAGTGTCTTCTGTAGCTCTGTCTTCAAACTTCTTTTCTTCTTTTTTTTTTTTTTTTTTTTGTGTTCGAATTTGTTTTTTTTTTTTTTTTTGGATTTGGTTTTTTTCGAGACAGGGTTTCTCTGTATAGCCCTGGCTGTCCTGGAACTCACTCTGTAGACCAGGCTGGCCTCGAACTCAGAAATCCGCCTGCCTCTGCCTCCCAAGTGCTGGGATTACAGGTGTGCGCCACCAATGCCCGGCACTTTTTTTAGTTTTTTTGAGACAGGGTTTCTCTGTATAACACTGGCTATCCTGGAATGCACTCTGTAGACCAGGCTAGCCTCGAACTCAGAAATCCGCCTGTCTCTGCCTCCCAAGTGCTGGGATTACAGGCGTGCGCCACCACCGCCTGGCTTGTCTTCGAATTTCTAATCCTCCTGCCTCTTCTCCCATGTCTTGGGGTTACTGGCATATAACCAACAGAAAGGTTAGAAATCAGTAGTGTAATTATGTTGTTTGAACATATGTTACAAACCAGGGAGCCTCTGTGACTATAACGTGTTGGGAATAGTTCTCTTTGAGAGAGGCTTCTTGCCCTAAATGATGCACCAGTACCTTTCATGGTACAAATCTCAGGCCATGGGCACCTGCTTGGCCCCTTGGCTTCTCACCTGTCAGCCTCTGGGCACAATCTGAGATTGTTGGCTGACCTGATGACTCAGGAGGAAGGAGGAGAATCTTCTGGCCAAGCTGCATCCCTCTTAAGATAATTCCTTGGCTTAGCTGCTGTTCTTTTGTTAAGGCCTTTCTAATTCCATAGAGACTAGCCAGGAGGATCTGTGAGTACCTGTGAGTCTCCAGGCCCGCACACTAAACACAGCGGGAGGGCTCTTCCTCAGCACTCCTTTTTTTTTTTTTTTTTTTTTTTTTTTTTTTTTTGGATTTTCAAGGCAGGGTTTCTCTTAGCACTCTTTTTTTGTTTTCAAATTGAGGCAGGGTTTTACTCTGTGGGGCTCACTTTGTGAGCCAAACTGGCTTTGAACCCACAGACATCTGTCTTCTGCTGCTTAAGGCATTTGCCACCACCATTTTTGGGGGAAGCTTAGTATTTTCTTTTCTTTTTTTCGGGGGTGGGTTTTTTTTAGAAAATTTCTGGGGAAAATGGAGTCTTTGTTTTAATTTGCTTTGATATAGTGTCTTTTTAGTCAGGGTTTCTCTGTATAGCCCTGGCTGTCCTGGAACTCACTCTGTAGACCAAGCTGGTCTCCACCTGCCTCTGCCTCCCAAGTGCTGGGATTAAAAGCATGCGCCACCTCTGCCCGGCAAGCTGTTTTCAGTCTTCAGATAATATGAAAGTGCCTATTTGCATCAGTTAATCTCAAGGGACACTGGTGCATAGGTGTTTATATAAATTTGTTCCTGTAGAGCTGTCACTTAATATCATGCTTTTTCTTAAATATTTATTTTACTTACAAGTGCTCTGCATGTAGACCTTTGTGCCAGAAGAGGGCATTAAATCCAGTTACAGATGGTTGTGAGCCACCGTGTAGTTGCTGGGGTTGAACTTGACCTCTGAAGGAGCAGACAGTGCTCTTAACCACTGAGCCATCCAGCCCCACAATATGATGCTTTATTTTACCATTTGCTATGACTTGGAGACACACACTTTGTCTTCATCCTAGTGCTTAGGCAAAAGCCAGATGAATGAGAGGTTGAGGCCACCTGAGCCATATAGCTTTGTCATTTCTACCTCTTAAAAAATGTACTAAGCCGGGCAGTGGTGGCGCATGCCTGTAATCCCAGCACTTGGGAGGCAGAGGCAGGTGGATCTCTGAGTTCGAGGCCAGCCTGGTCTACAAAGTGAGTTCCAGAATAGCCAGAGCTACAAAGAGAAACCCTGACTCAAAAAAAAAAAAAAAAAAAAAATGTACTAAAGCCTGTGTTCCTTATTCCCTGCTTGTGACTGTCACTTGGATTTATGCCCCTGCCACATCTTTTCCTTTTCAACAGTTCCAGTCATTCAGTCAGTACCGCTGCAAGACGGCCAAGAAGTCTGAGGAGGAGATAGACTTCCTTAGGTCCAACCCCAAAATCTGGAACGTGCACAGCGTCCTCAATGTGCTGCACTCCCTGGTCGACAAATCCAACATCAACCGGCAGCTGGAGGTCTACACCAGCGGGGGTGAGAGCCTGGGGTCTTCATGTCCAGCTGCTCCTGCTGTGTCTCAGGGCCTTTGTCTGCATTAATACCTCTCAGACTGTGTGCGCCATGTGATGATGTGCTTGTGGACTCGTGTAGATGTTGAAGCCCTCTATCATAACATGGATTTTAGAATTGGAACTTAGGCCACTGGGTGGTTGTAGCCAGTGCTGAGCCCTTTCGCCTTCTCTTCCTTATACTTAAATTATTGAGAACCATAGCTTTATGGCTATTTATATGTCATCACTCAAGTTGTAGGTGTGAACCTGGGATAATGGAGCCTAAAAATGAGGTAGACTAGAGTCCTACACCATAGCCAGCTTTATTGGAGCCCCAGACAAGGTTTCTCCTTGTAGACCAGGCTGTCCTTGAACTGAGAGATTATCTGTCTCTGCCTGCTGAGTGCCGAGATGTGCCACCACCACCAGGCAAGAAACTTTTTTTCTTGTTTCTTTTTTGTTTTGTTTTGTTTTTTTTGTTTTTGTTTCTCAAGACAGGGTAGTCCGGTGGCAGGAAACTTTTTTTTTTTTATTTCTTTATTATATGTAAGTACACTGTAGCTGTCTTCAGACACCCCAGAAGAGGGCATCAGATCTTGTTAGAGATGGCTGTGAGCCACCATGTGGTTGCTGGGATTTTGAACTCATGACCTTTGGAAGAGCAGTCGGTGCTCTTAACCACTGAGCCATCTCTCCAGCCCAGGAAACTTTTTAATGACAAAATTTTAACAAAAATAAGATACTGGGTTATCTGCTGTAAACCCAGGTCTGTTCATTCCCCCTGGGAGGGGCACAGAGGTGCATTCCCAGAACAAACCCAGGTTTAGAAAGGAACAGGTATATTGGGATAAAAACAGAAACAAAGCCGGGCGTGGTAGCACACGCCTGTAATCCCAGCACTTGGGAGGCAGAGGCAGGCGGATTTCTGAGTTCGAGGCCAGCCTGGTCTACTGAGTGAATTTCCAGGACAGCCAGGACCACACAGAGAAACCCTGTCTCGAAACAAAACAAAACAAAACAAAACAACCCAGAAACAAACAACAAATGAACTGCCACTCTGAAAGCGGTTAGCAGAAGGTGAGAACAGGTCCGGCTTCTTGAGACTGAGGCAGAGCTAGCCCATGTTACGGGAGCTTTGACAGCAGTGAGACTCTTACTGAGTAACATCCAGTGGTCAGGCCTGGCCTGTCAAAGCATCTGTCCCTCACAGGTGACCCCGAAAGTGTGGCTGGGGAGTATGGACGACACTCCCTCTACAAGATGCTCGGCTACTTCAGCCTGGTGGGGCTTCTGCGTCTGCATTCTCTCCTGGGGGATTACTACCAGGCTATCAAGGTGCTGGAGAATATCGAGCTGAACAAGAAAGTAAGTACACTTGTCTGCTATGTTCTGACTTCCAAGAACACTAACCTAGGATGAGGAGCCAGGAAACAGAGTCGAGCCCCAAGAGTCTGCGCCTGATGGCTTGGTTGGCCGCCAATATTGAAGTGTGAACTCTTAGAGTCCTGTCTGCAGAACACGAGAGTGAGGCTCACTAGTAGTGTAGGGTTAAAAGCTGGGCATGTGTGGTGCCTGCACTCTGGGGAGACAAGGCAGCAGGATCACCACAAGTCCAAGGCCAGTCAGGCTTCTATATAATCATAAGACCCTGTCTCCAAAAGCAAAACCAAATTCCTGATAGACTTAGGGTTTTGTTGGTTTTTTTGGTTTTTTTTTTAAGGTTTATTTATTATGTAAGTACACTGTAGCTGTCTTCAGACACACCAGAAGAGGGCGTCAGATCTCATTACGGATGGTTGTGAGCCACCATGTGGTTGTTGGGATTTGAACTCAGGACCTCCAGAAGAGCAGTCAGTGCTCCCAACCACTGAGCCACCTCTCTAGCCCCTCGACTTAGGTATTTAATATTTGTTTGTCTGTCTTTGGTTTTATTTTTTGGAGAAAGGTCTGTATAGCTTTGTCTGTCCTGGAACTTGATATAGACCAGCAGGTCTCAAACTCACAGAAATGCACTTACCTCTGCTGCCACTGAGCCCTGATGACTTCATCCTGTTTGGGATGAGTCAGGACTCATGGCTTCTGCTTCCACCTTCCTTGGCAGAGCATGTATTCCCGAGTGCCTGAGTGCCAGGTCACCACCTACTATTATGTTGGCTTTGCGTATTTAATGATGCGCCGATACCAGGATGCTATCCGAGTCTTCGCCAACATCCTCCTGTACATCCAGAGGACCAAGAGTATGTTCCAGAGGACCACATACAAGTATGAGATGGTAAGAGAAGTCACCAGGCAGCCCACTCCTCAGCACCTGTGCTAGCAGGTCTGCAGAAACACTGTCCACAATTTGCTACTCTTAAAACTACTTAATTTCAGTCAATTTAAATTGGGTATATTTGTGGGATATGTGGTAGTTAGATTTAAGAGATAGAAAAATCAGAGCTTGGTTTGCTGACACATATCTTAATCTTTGCATTTGGGAAGCAGAGATAGATATATCACTGAGTTTAAGGCTAACCTGTTCTACAGAGTGAGTTCCAGGATAGCCAGAGCTACATAGAGAGACCCTGTCTCAAAAAGAAAATCAAAATATTTCTCATCCTTAATTATTTATCATTTGTGTTGAAAACTTTCAAACTATTCTTTGAGTTCTTTGTTTTGGATTTTAGTTTTTTGAGACAGATTTCTCTGTAGCCTTGGCTGTCCTAGAACTTACTCAGGAGATGTGATGTAGACGGCTCCGTTCGTGGCTGAGTCCACAAACGTTTCTCTGGATGAGTTTCCTAGTTAACTGCCTTCCGTTCTCCAATGGGACGTCTTTGTTAGATACAGATGTAGAGGGCATTTTGATGCTCTGCCCACTTAGCAAACTCTTAGTCGGTGGTTCTCCGCTGGGCTTCTTGCCTTCCGCCCTGTGGGCTCTTTGCCTGGTTTATAGCAGCAGACATACATTCCCCTGTGTGGAGCAGGCCTTAAACCCAGTCAGAACGTGGTCGCTTATTCCTGTAAAATCTGTGCTTCTGTTTCTCCCATGGGTGTATATTGCCATACTGGTCATTATTTTAGCTTACAAGACTCATAGCGTCTTTCTCTTCCTGTGTGTGCGATCGATGGTTGTGGGAACTGGAGGCTTAAACTCAGGGTCTAGTGCCGGTCAGATCAGCAGGGTAGCGCTGAGCCGTAGTCTCTGGCCCCAGCCCAAATTATTTTGAGAGAAGGTCTCAGAAGAAGTTCCCCAAACTAACCTTACTTAACTTCGTTGCCCTAGCAGGCCTTGAACTTGTCCCCCTGCCGTAACCACTGGAATAGCTAAGATTAAAAGCCTGTGTCCTTAGGGTCAGCTCTTTTCCACTCATCTATAAAACATGCTTATTTAGATTCTGCGTGTGAGAGCATGGTATTGCTTTTCAAGTGGGTTTTTCCCTGTTTCATGGCACATGTCCTTCAGGATTTTTTAGTACCTGCTGGCTAGGCATTTCTTATGGCATTTAACCTAGATTACTAATAGTTTTGTAGTATGGGCCGTTTAGAGGGCTTTGTGGCTTAGCTTGATGGTAGAGCCCTTGTCTAACATAATCAAAGTCTCGGATTCCGTCCTCGGCACTGGAAATCAGCATTATCTGAAGCAGTGAGTGGGGGAGGATGGGCTCTAGATGCGTGGCTGGGGAGGTGTTTCCTAGGCAGCGTGGATGGCCTGAGGCTATTGGTCCACTAGATCTGTGGATCAGCGTGGAGGAGGGGTTCTAACTTTGGTACTCCTCCATCATCCAAGTAAAGGATCGTGTTTTCTGTCTACACCAGAGATTCCTACTAACTTAATCTTAGCAAGGGTTTAAGAATGGCCTTTCTGGTACTGTGAGGCCAGCTGGAAAGGTCCTGGGAAGGATTCCAGAGACAGCCAAAGAAGACTTGGTGCTACTGGGAGGGAGCTTGGGTTGGGGTTGCAGGCTGTCGAGGAGAATATAGCGACTGGTGTGTGCAAGGCCACGAGACACGGTGCTGAGTGCAGATGGGGGCCCGCGGGTCCGGTGGAACTCAGGAAGTGCGTGTTTGACTCCTCCCAGATTAACAAGCAGAACGAGCAGATGCATGCTCTGCTGGCCATTGCTCTCACCATGTACCCCATGCGGATTGACGAGAGCATCCACCTCCAGCTGCGGGAGAAATACGGGGACAAGATGCTGCGCATGCAGAAGGGGGACCCCCAGGTCTACGAGGAACTTTTCAGCTATGCCTGCCCCAAGTTCCTGTCGCCTGTGGTGCCTAACTACGACAATGTCCATCCTAACTACCACAAAGAGCCCTTCCTGCAGCAGCTGAAGGTGTTTTCCGATGAGGTGCAGCAGCAGGCCCAGCTCTCCACCATCCGCAGCTTCCTCAAGCTCTACACCACCATGCCTGTGGCCAAGCTGGCTGGCTTCCTCGACCTCACGGAGCAGGAGTTCCGCATCCAACTGCTTGTCTTCAAACACAAGATGAAGAACCTGGTGTGGACCAGTGGCATTTCTGCCCTAGATGGCGAATTCCAGTCGGCCTCAGAGGTGGACTTCTACATTGATAAGGTATGGTGTCCCCAGGACCGGTTACCATGGTTACGCCACTTATCCTCTCGAAGGTGTGAGTGATCGATGATTTCCTTGTATCCGATGTGCAGAAGGTTAGAAGTGACAGTAGTGGAAACAGGGAGAGGGTGGGAGACAAGCACACACCCCCAGCTGCAGGAGAAACGGGGACAAGATGCCTTGCATGCAGAAAGGGGGCGCCCAGGCCTATGAGGAACTTTTTAGCCATGCCTGCCCCAAGTTCCTGTCACCTGTGGTTTCTGACTGCGACAGTGTCTGTCCGACTGGTTACGGGCATGGGATGGTGCAGAAGGCTTTGTTTAGAAAGTGAAGTGTCAGCTGAGACAGAGCTTAGTATTAGCTGTGAGAGAACACTCCCACTGTCCTCAGCTCTGCCCTGAGGTGTGAGACGCACCAGCTTCCCCGCCTCCTCCGCGTTTGCTCTGTAGTTCACTGCTCTCCTCTTGATGGCGTGTGGCTGGAGTGTTGTGTAAGGACACATGGTGTTTTTTTGTTTTGTTTTGGTTTGTTTTCACATGGAGGTTTTTGAGAGATGGATGGGGTTTGAACTTAGGGTGCTTCTGCCTCAGCTTCCCTCCTGCTGGGATTATAACATCTGCCATTGTCTGCTTTACATAAGGCTTTTGTAGGTTGGCTATCAGTAATCTGCATGGAATACATTTGTATCTATGTCTGGGTATATGCTCAGTTCTTTCTCAAGTATTAACAGGGCAGTGGCTTCCTTGGGATAAGTAGAAGCTGGACGCGTTAGGTTCCTGTCCTGTTGACTGAGAACATGAACGTGACTCTGGTTGTCTTTGAAGTTGCCCAGGCATGCCATGGATGGATGGGGTTTTGAACTTTGATCCTCCTGCCTCAGCTTCCTAAGTAGTTGCGGTTATAGGTCTCTGCCACTGTATCCATTGTCTTGCTTACTTTTCTATGGCTGTGACAAAACACTGTCACATCCCCAAGGCAGTTAATGAAAGACCCAGTGTTGAAGTATACGAGCCTCTGTGGCCATTTCACTCAAGCCGCCACGCACAGCCGCACTTCAGCGTTCATTCACGGTGTTGTCAGAAGCACAACACTGAACATTTTATATGTTGAGTATTGCACTCTCTCCCTCAGCCGTCATCCACCTGCTGTGCCCTTGATAGATTTTATGTGTGTGGAGAAGCACATACATGTGGAGATCAGAGAACATTTTGCAGGAATCCGTTCTCCATCACTGTGAGATCCAGGTCATCCATCAGGCTGGCACAGAAAGAGCTAACCCAGCCGGGCGGTGGTGGCACATGCCTGTAATCCCAGCACTTGGGAGGCAGAGGCGGGCGGATTTCTGAGTTCGAGGCTAGCCTGGTCTACAGAGTTCCAGGACAGCCAGGGCTACACAGAGAAACCCTGTCTCAAAAAAAAAAAAAAAAAAAGCTAACCCCTCTGTTCCAGCTTTTTCTCTCTGACACCTAAAAGAATGGTTTTAGGCTTGGAGCATGTGCCTAATACAGCTCGCTCGCTCTCTCTCTCTCTCTCTCTCTCTCTCTCTCTCTCTCTGGGGTGTGTGTGTAAATTGTGGAGCAAATGGATCTGCTTAGGTTGTTTTTTTTTTTAAGTTTTATCGCTTATGTTTTATTATTATTATTATTACTCTGTGTGTGTGTGTGTGTGTGTGTGTGTAGGCAAGCATACATATGCCGTACGGTGTGGGGGAGGTTGGAGGGCAGCTTTGGGAATTGGTTCTTTTTCCAGCTGTCTGGCTCTGGGATCCTACTCACCGCCAGACTTGAGTAGCAAGTGAGCCATCTTGCTGTCCAGGAGTGTGGTGTTAAAACCTTACTTGGAGCCAAGGTGATGGCGCACGCCTTAAATCCCAGCATTGGGCAGTGCATTTCTGAATTCGAGGTCAGCCTGGTCTACAGAGCAAGTTCCAGGATAGCTAGGGCTACACAGAGAAAACTCTGTCTTGAAAAAAAGAACAAAGGAGTACTTGCTGCTCTTCCGGAGGACTAGAGCTTACAGCAGGCCCCGTGGGATCGATGCCATGGGGATGGTGCCTCCTTGGGCACCAGCACTCAGAAGCACTACCCACATCCACACACATCCACTCATCACGTAGACTCTTTTAAAAGGGAGGTAGTGAGGCAGGGAGTAATAAAGACATTCTCTGTCAGCTTCTGGCCTCTGCCGAAGCTGTCCACACACACACACTCACACTCACACACACACAGACACACACTCTCTCACACACACACACACCACACATATACTCACTCACACACACACACACACACACTCACACACACACACACACACACACACACCCCTCTACCTTCTCTCCACTGTCTAGCCAACTCCTTGCCTTCCCTTCTGGACTCGTTCTCACCGCTTGACTGTAGGCTCTGACTTGCTCTACCTACTCAGTCATCCCTTAGAGACTCAGCAGCTAATTCCTCGGGATTAGTTTAATAAAATGCTTCTCCCAGTGTGGTCATTACAAGTCAAGTCTTATTTTTATGTTTTGTGTGTGTGTGAGAGTGAATGAGAAGAGAGAGAGAGAGAGAGAGAGAGAGAGAGAGAGAGAGAGAATGAATGAATCTGTATGCTGGTATGCTGGGTGCCTGTGGAGGTCAGAGACAACTTTGGGAGTTGGTTCTCACCTTGTATGGTGAGGAGACAGGGCCTGTCTTGTGTCTGCTCTCCTGGACTCTTGTGTCTCCACCTCCCATCCCACTAGGAATGCTGGATTAGACGCTCTCATCCGAAACCATCTCCATAGCCCACAGTCAGGTTTTGCTGGGGCACTGTACTCAGATTAATGCTACCTATGCCAGTCATGCCTGCTGGCTTGGGGAGTCGAGGTCAGGGCATTACACGTGTGTGCCCACAGCACTTTCATACATGCTTTTGTTTCTCACTAACTGGTGATGCTCCACTTCCCCCAAACTTTGCTTTTGAAAATGAGTGTAGGAGCTGAGTGTGATAGTCCAGGCTCTGCGTCTGAAGTTCGAGGCTGCCCTGGGCAGTGTAGATCCTCTTGTAGTAAAAAGTACAGCAGACTGGGGGTAAAGCTGAGGAGAGCCCCGCCCCCAGGCCCCGCCCGCCCGCCCCCCCTGCACTGGAGATGGAGTTAACACTGACACTGCTGTGCTCTGCAGTGAAGTGGCTCTACACTAGGCGGCCCCTCCTCCGTCCTGCCCTCCCATCCACTTGTAACCGCTTTTTCCCTTAGGACATGATCCATATTGCAGACACCAAAGTCGCCAGACGCTATGGGGATTTCTTTATCCGACAGATCCACAAGTTTGAGGAGGTAAGGCTGAGTTATCTGAGAAGCCGGAAGAGAGAGATGGCGCTTTAAATTTTCCTCAGCTTAATTTTTAGAAACTCGTGATTGGCCCTTTAACTCTCTAAGCTTGCCTGGCTGGCAGCTTGGGGAGTGGATTGGGCCCAGGAACTGCTGCGTCAGCCCTTTCTAGGGTATCTCCTTCCAAGATCTTGGTCTGTGGGTGGCCCTTCGAGGGGTGCCGCTCTCCTTGCCCTTCCTGGTATTTCCTAATAAGGGTGGATTCGCTGCCTCACTCCTCCTTCCCCACTGGGATGTTCTCCTGCTCAGACAGGTCCGGCCAGTGGCTGGAGGCTGGAGGACTGAGCTGTGACTGACAGACCTGGTGCTCCCGTATCTTGTCCTAGGAATTGTCTGTCAGGCCAGAGAACACAAAATTGTGAGGTTCCCTCTTGTCCACATCTGAGCCACCTTGTCCTGGTACCTGGAGTCCTCAACAGAGGCCATGTCCCTTCGGGGTTTTAACAGGGGGCATTGTTTTTAACCCTCTAGCTGCCAGGTAGTGAGAGGGGCCTGTCTTCTAGCAAAGAGAGGTTGACGCTCAACTAATCTAGCCACACTAACCCTGTCCTATGAAATGGGCAAAGTGGTCTAGGCTGTGGGTTTGCCAAGTGAAGACAAGGGAAAAGACCCATGACTGCCTTGGGGTCTAAGGGTTTCTGTGCTGCCCCCCACCCCCACCCCCGGGTCTCAGAGGGGCTCCTGGGAGTCTGATTTCTTGATTGCGCACACTGTTGGGATAGGTCCCGAAGATTCTACATCTAATTTAGCTTTCCTTTCTCATGTAGCTTAATCGGACCCTGAAGAAGATGGGACAGAGGCCCTGAAGATACTCATGCACGAGCCAAGAACCTGTTTTGATATTATAGATGGGAAGAATTCTTGTCACCAAGAAGCCTTACCTAGTCAGCCATCAGCTGAATTGAAACTTGTTCAAATCAAGGACTGGATGTTTTAAGGCGCTCTCAGTAAAGGGTCTTTGTTGGAGCTGGGTTTGTGGTCTCATTATTACGGGCAGATCTGTGCTCTGGCAACAGTCCAGTGTTTCCTGCATACCCTGCTCTCCCGGTGTATCAGTGTGGAAGCTGGGTGCTTTTATCCCTGGGTTCATAATGCACCGCATGCTATATAGAACATTTGCATGTTCTGTGGCTGTCTTGTGCCCCACGTGAATCCCATGAGATTTAAATGACCTGCCAGGATTTGCATAGCATGTTAGTGGTGGGTGCTGTGCCCGTGGGAGATACCGTGGCGTCTCTTCCTGTCGGGAGTTGTGCAGAAAGGGCCCGACACGCCTAAACGCACAGCTCAGGCTTTATGCAGCTTCGCATTTTTTGTTTAGAAAGTGTATCCTGAACTAATTTTATTAGTTCTTCTCCAGATTAATGCCTGCTGCCAGACAGAGTTGGACCTCCTCTGCAGATCTGTTGTACATACAGTCTTGTATGTGGTGGAGGCGGTGTTTTAGACAGGGGTGTGTACCCCAGCGTGACCTCACACATAATCTTGTTGTCTCGGTTTTCCTACTGGGATTATAGATTTTTCACTGTGGAGGTTTTTGGGGGAAGGAGGCTCTTATGAGTATGGGTGTTTGCATGTATTTCTGTGTACCATGTGCACAGTGTCTGCAAAAGCCAGAAAATATCATCACATCCGACTTCACTGCTGAGCCATCTCTCCAGCCCTTTCTGGCTTTTTGAGACAGGGTCTTGACACGTGGCTCATGCTGACCTAGCTAGCAAGATGGTGTGCCTTGCAGTGTGCTTCTAGGTAACTCCTGATGGTTGACCACGACTTTCCCTTCCTGGATGTTAATGGTGTATGTGCTACCTCGGTGCCTTGCCTTGTAATCCAGTGCCTGAGCTCCGTGCCTAGTGCAGAGGCGACTGCAGGACAGCTTGTGCTTTCTGAGCCTGCGGTGGGAACGGGCGGGGTGCTGTTTATACCCATTTGTTGCCTGGCACTCGGTGGATGCTCCCTTGTTTATCCTCCCCCGCATTTGGAATTCATAAACGCCTCTCCCTTTCCTACTGATTTGCCTAATTCCTGCAAGCTATTGATGTAACTTTGTGTGGAAGGAGGTCTCTGTGGCCAGGGGTTAAAATCTTGGTTATCCAGGGACAGTGGAGTTCCCCAGCCGAGAGCTACAGAGGCTTTCTCCTGGAGAGCTGACCTCTGTCTTGATTTCAGCGTTTTGGCATGATTTGGTACAGCAGTCCTGGGGTACATCTTAGAACTTAGTGAGAAGATGGAGTTCTTTATCCACAAGGAAGCTGACCAGGCACGGCTAGGCAAGGAGGAGGCCCACGGATGGAGAAATCAAATGCTGGAGCTTAAGCTTTGACAGGGCGGTAAATTGAACTTACCGTGGACGGGGATGACCTGTGGGGAGTTACGGACAATGCCACAAGGGTAGCTTTGACCCAGGTATGTCTGTGATCCACACACTTGAGGCTGAACGTGGCGGGTCAGTGGCAGTTAAAGACTACCTCACATTTTTGACAAGATGAGGGGGCACAGGGATAGGGGTCCCTTTGAGCCGAATCTTGAAAGCAGACATTACAGATACAGGGGAGGTGTTGACCTGCAGGGGCAACAAAGGCGAGGAGCAAGGCCAGAGCACCTTCGAGGCTGAGGGAGGCAGAGGGCAGCCAGTCGGTACAGACCGCGGGTCTGTCGGTGGTGGTGAAGGGGGCACAGCCTGAGCGAGGCTGCACGGATGACCGGTCGCAGAGGTACAGAGCTCTTTGCCAGTTCCAGAGCTGAAGGGTGGAGTTCAGAGATGAACCCATGTCCGCCCAGTCTTTAAGAGTCACTCATCCTGGGACCCAGCCCCACTTCCCAAAGGAAAAAGGCCAAGAGACTTCTACTTCTCTCCCTTAACAAGAAAAACATCCAAGTGCTTGTAAAACCCTTGGGAGTTCTCCAGGCTCTTCATCTGTGACCTCATAGGAGCCTAAGACGGGAGCAGGGACCTGCTGGGCTCTGGACTCCCATCTTCCCGTCCAGGGCTAGCTCCTGGCTGAGGGAGGGGCTGTGCTCTGACTCCTATTTCCTGTTGCTTTAGCAGCCCTGGGACTGGGTGAAGGTGGCTCCCCTGGGCTAATCTTTCCCCCAAAAGTTTTTAAAAATCAGTTTTTAGAGTCGGTCATGGTGGCGTTACATTACTTGGGAGCTTTCCCCCAAACCCCCAGATTTTTAAAAATGTTTTTAAAGTTGCTAGGCAGTGGTGGCGCACACCTTTAATCCCAGCACTTGAGAGGCAAAGGCAGAGGCAGGTGGATCTCTGAGTTTTAAGGTTAGCCTGGTTTATAGAGCAAGTTCCAGGACAACCAGGGCTACATAGGGAAAACATCTCAAAATTTTAACTCTGTTAGGGAAGCGCCTGTGTGGGATGGTTTCTGGGAGTCCTACCATCTGGGGGCTGGGATTGAAGTTTTCAGGCAAGTGGCAGGTACTTTTCACACAGTCCCTTGGGTCAGCCTGACAGCTAGGGATCCCTGTCTTGCAAGCAACAAAAATAAACACATCCCCTGGGCTAACACTGGAATTGCAACTTTTCTCTTTCCTTTCTCACACTGGATCAGGGACCTGTAGAGATGGCTCAGTGATTAAGAGAAAATACTGAGCCGGGCGTGGTGGCGCACGCCTGTAATCCCAGCACTTGGGAGGCAGAGGCAGGCGGATTTCTGAGTTCGAGGCCAGCCTGGTCTACAGAGTGAGTTCCAGGACAGCCAGGGCTACGAAGAGAAACCCTGTCTCGAAAAAAACTGAGAGAGAGAGAGAGAGGGGGGGGGAGGGAGGGAGGGAGAGAGAAAATACTGTCTTACAGAGAATCTAGGTTCATATCCCAACACCCACATCTAGTGGCTCAAAACTCCTTGTAAGTCCAATTCCAGGGGATCCCTGGCCACCTTCAGGCACACAATACATATAAACTAAAAGCATAAATAAGAATGGTAGAGTTGAGGGGTTTTTCCAGATCAGCAGTCGGCTGACAGACAAGGCTTCCTGGCCCCGCTTGGCTTACCCAGGATCTCACACACACTGTGTGTGTGTGTGTGTGTGTGTGTGTGTGTGTGTGTGTGTGTGTCTGGGTCCAGGTCATCCCTCAGCCCAGTGGCCGGCCGGCTGCTGGCAGCCGGCAGCTCTGGTGTGGGGCAGGCACAGCTGACCTCTGCCTGGCACAGAGGAATGCAGTGAGCTGAGCAGCTGCGCCCAACATGCAGGGGCCTGGTTCTGCCTTGCCCGGGCAGGGCAAGCCGCCTCAGAATCCTTCCATACATGGCCAGAGCAAGCGCTTTGTTATCAGGGAATGAGAGTTCTGGGTGGAGCTGGTTACCAGAGGGTTCTGAACCAGTAAGAGAAGGCAGCAGAGTGTGTGGTGGCCAGGTTTAAGCCCTGCCTGTCACTCACTGGCTGTGTGATTACAGCCCAAGTTACTGTTCACTGCTATAGACTCTCGTCTATAAAACGGGAAAGGCACCGCGTGCCCCACGGTTGTGCTGATGAGCAAATTATATAAAGTTCTTAGAACGGCCCTCACTAGGCGATTAGGAAATGAAAGCCATTATTAGCGTCTTGTGAACTTGAGAGTCATAGACCAGGCAGAAAGGTCGTGTGTGTGTGTGTGCAGTAGCCTGACAATGTCCTGGTAGAGCAGGCACCCGAGCCCTCCAAACACCTCCTAAGGGCTTTTCCCAGTCTGTTTCTCCAAGGACCAAATGGAGGGCCGGGACGTGAGAGAAGCACATGAGGAGCCTGTGGGAGACTCTGGGTTCTGCTTCCTGCAGTAAAGGAACTGCGCCTGCAGAGTCCAGACCACCAAGAGACTGAGGCGCTCTCTGGAGCAGCCTGGCAGCAGGCACAGAAAAATTCAGGGAACTTGGGTGTTACAGGGGATAGGATGTGACTATAGGGACTGCAAGGCGGGAGAAGCCCGGTTTCCTGACTCACACTGAGGCGATAATGGATCTGATAGGCAGGGACAGCCAGCGGGAAAGTGGGGAAGAGCCCTTGGGAGCCTAGCAAGGTGTCAAGAGGGGAGCAAATCAGAGAGGCGCCAACAGCTGGGATTAGGATCCTGAGTTCTAGACTCCACCCCCACCCCAGGCGTCTAGAGCTGGCTACTCAGCCCACTAGAGACTTCTCAGCAGTCTGGGAAGGCCTGGGGCGCCTTCAGGCCTCAGTGTTCCTCCTTTTTTTCTTTCCTCACTCTCTGCCTCTTCCACATTGTACTGCGAACCTAAAATAAGAGAATACACACCATTATCAGTCTAAGTGATGGTGTGTGGCTAAGGCCTGCGTAGACTGTAGAGACACAGAACAAGGTCATAAAGCTGTGGTTAGTGGGATGTAGTCGGACACTAAGCCCGCCAGCCTGGTTGGTGTCAGTGGCTGCTCATGTCCATCCAGCCTGCCCTACAGACAGGTCTGAGCTGGTCTTCCGGGACTATGAGTGGTTCCAGGAAGCGGCTGAGGTGGAGGCAGAGGACCTGCCAATGTCAAGGCCCAAAGCCTGACCAGCAGTTTCCTGAGGTTTTGCAGGAGGTGGGGATGGGAACTGGTAGTGTCTCCTCCCAGCGGGCTCTACATCCCTGTCAGCCTGTGGTGAGGACAGGCTTTTGCTCATTCCTGGCTCCCCCTCCCCCCTCCCCCCCCCCAGGTTCTTACACACACACACACACACACACACACACACACACACACACACACCACCCCCGGAATCCACCACCCAACCTCCTGAGAGGTGGCTTCCTCCTCTGATCAGAGCTGGGGACTCAGGGAACCTCCAGGGTCCCCACCCTGAAACATTCCCTTCAAACTAGGAGACTTGGGACTTCACTTTGCAGAGGCCCCGCGCTCTCCCCAGCCAGCTGAGCCTCTTGCTCCCCAACCCTTGGCCTTCCCATTAGCTCCTGCCTTCAGGGAAGGTGACATAGCTCTGTGTGGCCATCATGTCCTACCAGGTGTCCTGGGTAACCTGAGGCTGAAACCCACCCTAACTCCTGGATCTTGGACAGAAAACTGTCAATTTTTGTTTGTGACAGGAAGAGCTACTGGCTCCGTGCTGCGCAGTCAGGCCATTGGGAAGCAAACAAACCCTTTCCTGTGTGTGACAGCCCCTTCCTTGTCCCCTCGTCCTCAGAGAGGCCACCTTCCTGTGTCAGGAAAGCTCGGGAACCGTTTCCACTCTGCCTGACTTTGACTTACAGAGGGGCAGGTTGTACTGAGAGGGAAAGGGTCCCACCCACCCTGCATCGGGAGCATGAGGGAGCTAGCCATGTGGACAATGCGAAGTCAAGGCCTTTGACGCGTTCTGCTCCAGGTGAATGTCCTAATGTACTGCACACACAAGTCTGTCTCCTACGGCCATACTGGCCCAAACAGTGCCATTAGCAAATATTACTGCTGAAAAGGGGGAAGAGAAGCTACCAGAAGGCCTCAGTTGGAGGTGTAGGGAAGGTCTGTCCAGGCTTGGCCTTTGACATCTTTTTTAAAAAAATTTTTTTGTTTTGTTTTGGTTTTGGTTTTTCGAGACAGGGTTTCTCTGTGTAGCCCTGGCTGTCCTGGAACTCACTCTATAGACCAGGCTGGCCTCGAACTCAAAAATCCGCCTGCCTCTGCCTCCCAAGTGCTGGGATTATGGGCGTGCGCCACCATGCCCAGCTTAAAATCTTTTTTAAGATTTTATTTTTTTCTATTTATTTTATGTATGAGTACACTGTCACTGTCTTCAGACACACTAAAAGAGGGCATTTGATTCCATTACAGTTTTTTGTTTGTTTTTGTTTTGTTTTTTGTTTTTTTTTTTCGAGACAGGGTTTCTCTGTGTAGCCCTGGCTGTCCTGGAACTCACTCTGTAAACCAGGCTGGCCTCAAACTCAGAAATCCGCCTGCCTCTGCCTCCCAAGTGCTGGGATTACAGGCGTGCGCCACCACCACCCGGCCGGATTCCATTACAGATGGTTGTGAGCCACCATGTGATTGCTGGGAATTGAACTCAGGACCTCCTGAAGAATAGTCGGTGCTCTTAACCACTGAGCCATCTCTCCAGCCCTCTGCCTTTGACATCGTAAGGTGGGGCCTCGAACTCAGAAATCCGCCTGCCTCTGCCTCCCAAGTGCTGGGGTTAAAGGCATGCACCACCACTGCCTGACTGTTCAGCAGCATTCTGGAAGCTAAATCTGAATGGTAGCAACAGCTATGCAGCTATGCAGCTATGCAGTAAGACTTGGACACAATGTCTGCTGTGGACTGCCAGGAATACTTTTTTTTTTTTTTTTAAAGACAAGAGTTTCTCTGGGTAGCTCTGGCTATCCTAAAACTCTCTCTGTAGACCAGGCTAGCCTCAAGCTCACAGATCTTTTGCCTCTGTCTCCCAAGTGCTGGGGTTAAAGGCGCATATGCCATCATCACCCAGCTACGGTGAATTAATTTCATGATGTTCATGGTTGTATGTGAAGTATTCTGGTCATGTTCACCCTCATCACCCTGACTTGTCCCCCATCCGACTCCTGGTCACCCTCCCAGCTCCCACCTTGTCCCCTTCTATTGTGAGTGTCTATAACCCTGTGAGTAGTTATTTACATGAGCTTATATAAGGGATTCCGGCCCAGAACATGGCCCCCTCACCAGTGGCTGCACCTCTGAAAACTTCCACTAACTCCCCAGCGGTGCGTCTGACGACAGGTCTCTGACCCTGGAGTCGTTATAAAGCGCACTAATGCATGTTAGTGATAGAGAGAAGCGGTGTCTGGACTACACTGCATGCCCTGTAAAGTTCAGCTCTTTGTAGTATTTAGCATCTCTGTCCAACGGGCAAACCCCCGTGTACAAAAAACAGCCCAGTGTGGGCGACCGCTGAAATGCACTTTAGGGCTGACCCTTCGTCTCCTGTAGGAGCGAGAGGGCCCTCAAGTTCTTTGCCCATTTCCTCCTCATACCCCTTTGTGTGACCGCTGTCTGTGACTGCTTACAGATCTGTCTTCCACACCAGCTGTCAGTTCCTCCAGGGCAGGCACGTGGAAATTCCTGTCTGAACTCAGCATGAACATCCCCTTTGGGGCCCTTCTCATTCCGTGAGAAGACCTGAAGGCCTGGCTTTAGTCTGGGCCTGTCAGAGATAGCTTCAGGGAGAGGAGGCATCTGGGCCAGATCTCAGAGACCAGATAGTTTGGGAGAGCATCAACAGAGCAACCTGCAACCTCCTCAAGAGCAGGCTGCTGCATAGGAGAGGGGGTGGGGCTCCCGTTAGGAGCACCCCTGTGTCTCCCTTTGCTCTGTTCAGTATGTCGGGGGACAGTGTGTTGCTAAATTCGTGTGTTGGCCTGTTAGGTTCTTTGTCCCAGATAACAAAGCATACTCAGTGACAGACAGCCTAGGGTCCTTCCTCTCTTCTCCCCAGTGCTTAGTTCAATGGTAGCTCCATTTGCCCAGTCCCAGGAAAATTTTCTAGACTATGGTAGTAGGGGCAGGATGGTCTGGGAGGCCAGGCCTATCTGGCATTCCAGGCCTCAGGCTTCCTCAGGACAGACTAGCAAGAATCCTAGCAAATCCTGGGCTGTAGCCCTCGAGGATGGAGAGGAGGGAAGAAACTGCCACCCTGCCCCCCCCCCGGGCACCCCCATGCCTGCTGCTGGCCCTAGCCCTGCCCTGCCCTGCCCTGCCCCACAAGGCTCCCATTGTCTATTGCTTTGCCAGGCTGACTCCCAGGGAGCTCAGAGTCCGGGGGACAGCTTGAGTGGAAAAACTGAGAATCACGCCAGAGGAAGCTATGGAACTTGGGGAATTCTAGGCTAAGAACCTGGAATCTGAGGGTCAGGGCCCCTTGGAAAATGCAGTACAGATTAGACCACAGGTGGCCTGGCTCCAGCCTGTCCAGCCCCTGGGGACCTTTGTGTGCACACTGCCCACTCCCCCTCTCTCTACCCGGTCTCTGTCTTTCTCTGACTCTGTGTTTCAGTCTCTCTCGGAATCTATCAGTCTATTTCTCTATGTGTGGGTCTCTCTTTGAATCTCTCTGTCTCTGTGTTTCTGTCTCTCTAAATCTGTTTCTCTCTGAATCCCTCCTCCCCCATCTCTTTTTCTCATAAAGCTGTGTTTGCTCCTGAGTTACCCATCTTCCCAGAGATTTGCCTGAGGCCCTGGGTTGCTGAGTGGGCAGATTTGTGCTTCCTTGTTTGGGGCTGGCTTTATTTTCCAATCAGAGCCTAGGTATTGGGAGGGGTCTTGGTAGTATTGTGCCTGAGCAGAGGGAGGTCCAGGGTGAATCCTCAGCATTGCAGTGATAGTAATAGCAACTACGTGAGAACGCCTGCTTTCCTCCCAATGCGGTTAACTGAAAGCGGTGCAGTGCTGATAGGAAGAAGTTAAAATGATATTTCCGTGTGTGTGTGTGTGTGTGTGTGTGTGTGTCCATGTGGGTTTGTGTGTACTGGAGGGTGCTCATGCACATGGGTGCAAGGCCAGAGGGCGATATTGAACATCTTTGTCCACTCTCTATGTTGGTGTATTTATTAGTGTGTGGAGCTGATATGCATGCTACAGCACAGGTGTGGAAATCAGGATAAGTCAAGAGAGTCACTTCTCTCCTTCCACCATGTGGGGCTCAGAGACTGAACTTGGTAGCAAGCACTTTTATCCACAGAGTCATTTCCCTGTCTCTACTGTATCTATCTATCTATCTATCTATCTATCTATCTATCTATCTATCTATATCTATCTATATCTATCTATCTATCTATCTATCTATCTATCTATCTATCTATCTATCTATCTATCTTTCTCTAAGTGCGGTCTCTATATATCTCTGGCTGTTCTGGAACTCATTGAGATCCTCCTACCCCTGCCTCCTGGGATTAAAGGTGTGTGCCACCACACACTCCATCTTATTTTAGACCGGATCTCTCCCTGGCTGGGTAAACTGGCTGACCCATGAGCTCTAGGGAATCTCCATCTCTGCCCATGTCAGTGTTGCATGTTACTTTTGCTAATTTAGGAGACTTGAACGCAGGCGCTCATGCTTCGGTATCCAGTACTTTACCTAATCTGAGAGTCTCAGGATGTAGCTGGCTGTGGGTTTGCAGTCCTCTCAGCCTAGCCTCCCACACAGCCAGAACTGTGCCTGGCTTCCCATGGCATCTTTGGAAGTCACCGTGCGTTTTCATATCATCCAGCTGGGCTGAAACGGAATCTGAACAACGGTCAGCTCGTTTTCAGAGCCCTGCTTCCGTGAGTGATGCTCGGTGCTCGTACCGGAGCCCCCCCCCCATCACATCTGGGGAGGTCACATCTGGAAGTCAATCCTAGAAATCAACTGGCCTGCTGTCTCTCGGGTGGAATGCTCTCTTTCACCCAGGCTGACTTTGAGCCTTACACAGGTGACATTTTTTCCAAGGTCTTCCAGGAAGTCACAGCCAAGAGAGCAGTTGGTATGTGGCTGTGCCAGACAGGTACCTGTTCCCACACTTAGGGACACACACACCTTTGACTCTAAGATAGAAGAGCCTTGGGCCTCTGAGTGGCTGCGTTATGTGGTTGTGTTCAGAGACCAGAGAGAGGCTCTGAAAACATTATTGGGTAGCAATAATTTTTTTTTGTTTGTTTTTTGAGGGGATGTGGTAGGGGAGGGAGTTGTTTGGCTTTTATTTATTTATTTATTTATTTATTTATTTATTTATTTATTTTTCGAGACAGGGTTTCTCTGTGTAGCCCTGGCTGTCCTGGAACTCACTCTGTAGACCAGGCTAGCCTCGAACTCAGAAATCCGCCTGCCTCTGCCTCCCAAGTGCTGGGATTACAGGCGTGCGCCACCACTGCCCGGCTGCTTTTATTTTTTTAGACAAGGTCTCACCATGTTACCCTAGGTGGCCTGGAACTCACAAGAGATCTGCCTGCCTCTTCTTCCAGGTGCTAAGAGTAAAGGCCACAATAATATTCCTTGCCCCTAAGCCCTCTCTAAGATCTAGCATGTGGTTTCTTCTTGGGCAGGAGGAAGGGGAGGATGAGGGACCGGGACTGAGCCTAAGGCCTGCTGATTGCTAGGCCAGAAGTCCACCTTCGGCTTACCATCTGCAGTCTGTCCCTCTCCATTCTCTCTCTGAAACATACCTTAACACTTGTGTGTGAAAATAAATGAGTCCTGGGAACTAGGTTATTAGGTTATTCCTTCCTATCAGCGGTTATTAAATGCTCCCCTCTCCCATGCTCAATGGGGTTTTTGGCTGTTGTTTCCGATGCTCGGCTTTCATTGCCAACATTCAAACACCTGGGAGACATACATCTGGGCCTGCCTGTGAGTGGCAGGGAGGAAGATGTGCCTCGAATGCAGGTAATGCCATCTCTCTCAGTCATTCTACCGCTGAAGAGACACCATGTAGGCAACTGACAGGAAAAAGCATTCAGCTGGGGGCTCGCAGTCTCAGAGGATCCCCCATTGTCATCACAGTATTGACAGTAGCTAAGTGCCAACATCTGATCCACAAGCAGGAGACAGGACAGGAGAGTCTGGGCCTGGCTTGGGCTTTTGAAACCTCAAAGCCAACTGTCAGAGACACGTCCTCCAACAAGACCAAGACCACACCCCCAAATCCTTCCTAAATAGTTCCACTAACTCGGAACCAAACGTTCCAATATATGAGCCTCTGGGGGCCGTTCGCATTAAAATGACCATGCTGTCCCACAGTCCAGGACTGTCTGAAAAGGGGGAGATGAGGCTGGGGAGATGGGTTCATGGATAGGAGCATTTACTGTGTAAGCACAAGGACCAGAGTCTGAACCACCAGCAGCATGGGAAACTCCAAGTGTCGCCACAGGTGCCTGTAACCTTGGTGCTGTGGGGACGTGGGTGGAGACAGGACTGGAGCTTGCCAGCTGCCTGCTTAGCTCCGGAGCAAGGGAAAGATCCCACCTCTAAAGAATATGGAGGAAAGGGATAGAGCAGGGCACTGACAGCCTCCCCTGGCCTCTGTGTGCAAGTGTGAACACACCAGTGCATTACACCACACACAGACAAAAGAGAAAAGGCAGAAAACCAGCAGAGCACCCACGTCATCACTGTTGGCCTCCTGATGCAATGGTAGCAACTCAAGGCCCTGCAGTCATGCCTCCCCTGCAGTGATGGGCTGTGCTATCGCTCTGGGAACCAAGGGGCCAACTAACCACCACCTGCCCTGCCTTCCTTAAGCTGCTGGAGAAAAAAGTAACTAATACCGATGTGGCTTTTAAAAACCTCCTTCTCGCCGGGCGGTGGTGGCGCACGCCTATAATCCCAGTACTTGGGAGGCAGAGGCAGGCGGATTTCTGAGTTCGAGGCCAGCCTGGTCTACAGAGTGAGTTCCAGGACAGCCAGAGCTACACAGAGAAACCCTGTCTCAAAAACACACACACACACACAAAAAAAAAACAAAACAAAAAAAAAAAAAAACAAAATACCTCCTTCTCATCACCCTTCACAGCCCTTCTGCCAAGCAGGTTGGGGGACAGAATGGCAAGTGGAAGGCACAGCCCCCCAGTTCCTGCCCGGGTCAGCCCAAAACCTGCTCTGGCTCTGGTCGCTGTACCCTCATTCCTAGCTCACTCTCTTAAACCCTGCCCCACCCACCCCCAACACACACACACACACACACACACACAGACTTTTTTTGAGTCTGGAAATGTAAATGTCTTGCACATGCTGGGCACACATGAGAGCACTGAACTGAATTCCTAGGCTCAGTGATTATTGACGTGAAAAATAAGATGACATAGCTCATCGGGTAGAGTGCTTGTACAGCAAACACAGAGGGCCCTGGATTCAGTCCTCAGTATAGCAGAAATAGAATAAAACACGGGCATACATAAATATCAAAAGTGCTAGCTAGGTGTGCTGGCTCATGCCTTTAATTAAGCCCAGTGCTCGGAAGGCAGAGGCAGTCAGAGCTCTGAGGCCAGCCTGTTCTATAGAGCAGCTTCCAGGATAGCTGGGACCATATAGACCCTGTCCAAAGGGGGAAAAAAGTGCTAAGGACCCTGAGTCCTAATCCTGATGTCATGGCCTCACTGGGGAGGCCAGCCCTGCCCATCTGTCTGTGGCTCCTGACAGACAGGGAGGGACTCAGCCTCTACCCACACGATGATTGACCGTCTGCATTTTTACCACAGTTATCACACATGGTTACCCACAAACCTGGGCTGCAGGCAGGGCAAAGATTACTGTCCCCACCTTGCAGGGAGGAAATTGGGGATCACTGGGGTGAGGTGTCTGGCCTGCTGTAACACAGTTCTGGTCACACTGGTCTATCCTTCATGACACAGCAAGCCGACTTAGACAATGGGTTTATGAAATCCACAGATGGCTGTTGGGGACCAAGGGCTGAGCTGTCTCATTAAAGCAATGCAGAGCTCAAGGTCAGATGAAGGGCAGTGGGTGACCTAAAGGCAGCCCTTTAGGTCAGCAGTACAACCATTTCTGGGTGTTTAAATATTTTGGACAGGGTTTTGCTACATAGCTCAGGCTGACATTCAGATTCAAGATCTTTCTGGGTTTTTAGTGAGAATCCTGGGTGATATCTGAGGCTGATCCCAAGTCGTTGGTTGAATGCAAGTGCCTGGGACCTGACTCCACAGGGACCAAGCAGGAGGTGGCAGTGAAGGCAAAATGTCGGCCTTTTAGCTACACACACACACTCAGGCCGGGCGGTGGGGGCCCATGCCTGTAATCCCAGCACTTGGGAGGCAGAGGCAGGCAGATTTCTGCGTTCCAGGCCAGCCTGGTCTACAGAGTTAGTTCCAGAACAGCCAGGGCTATACAGAGAAACCCTGTCTTGAAAAACAAAACAACAACAACAACAACAAAAAAAACATACTCAGGGGTCTGAAGCTGGCCCATGCGTCCTCAGGCCCTGTATTGTGAAATGTGATTCTGTGGATTTTGAGGAAACAGAATTCAACCTCTTTCTTTGGTAATTGACCCCAGAGGCCCAAGGGGCAAGTTAGGTATAAAAATTTTGATCCCTCTCATGTTATAGAGTATATTACCAATTATTTAACTTATGAGGCTCAGGCATACATGCATTCATTTTTTTGTTGTTTTTTTGTTCGAGACAGGGTTTCTCTGTGTAGCCCTGGCTGTCCTGGAACTCACTCTATAGACCAGGCTGGCCTCGAACTCAGAAATCCGCCTGCCTCTGCCTCCCAAGTGCTGGGATTACAGGCATGTGCCACCACCGCCTGGCTCATACATTCCTTTTTTAAAGATTCATTTAGTATGTGTGGGTGTTTTGCCTGCATGTGTCTGGGCACCGCAGGTAGACAGTGCTTGTGGAATCGGAGGGTCAGAGCCTCAGAACTGGAGTCACCGTGGTGGCTAGTCCCAGGCTGAAAATCCAACCCAGCAGACACACGAGCAGCAAGTGCCCTTAGCAGCTCCCTGCATTTACTCTTGCGCCCATGTGTGTTCATGGTTGTGGAGGCATTGTGTGCCATGACACCTGCGTGGAGGGCAGAGGTCAACTTCCAGGCGTTGGCTCTCTCCTTGCATCATGTGGGTCTAGACAATTGAATTCAGGTCAGCAAGTTAGGCCTTTACCGGATGAGCCATCTCACTGGCCCTATTTATTTGGGGACAGCGTCTCTATAACCCTGGTTGTCCTGGAACTCCATCTGGCCTCCAACATCCAGGGATCCTCCTCTTTTTTTTTTTTTTTTTTTTTTTTGGTTGAGACAGGGTTTCTTTGTGTAGTCCTGGCTGTCCTGGAACTCACTCTGTAGACCAGGCTGGCCTTGAACTCAGAAATCTGCCTGCCTCTGCCTCCCAAGTGCTGGGATTACAGGCGTGCGCCACCACGCCCGGTGTGGGATCCTCCTCTTGATCGTTGGGATTAAGGGTAGCCACCATACCAGGCTCCAGTTTACTTCTGAGACAGTTTTACATTGTAGCTCAGGCTGGCCTGGTACTATGTAACCGAGGCTATCCTCACACTTGGGCAAAGGGTTCTTCCTGCCTCAGGATACCCTCATGCCCTATGAACACTTGAGCCATTCTGCCCAGTTTTATTTTTGAAACAAGTCTCTTGTAGCCCAGGCTGGCAAGCACCTCTTGGGCATAAACTAGAAGGCTCTACCTTCCTTTTCAAGATAAGAGACTATAATTCAAGGTGACACAGGATCACATGGCTGGGGAGTGAGGGAACCAGGATTTGAGCCTGGGTTGATAGAACTCCAAAATCCTGTTCCAGATGACTAAGACCCCATTCATTCCCCCAGGAGGGAGCAGTAGACTCATTCTTACAAGCTACACATAGGTCAGAGTGATGTCACCGGCTCTGCAGCTGATTCATCAGCCTGGGTTTAGTTAGGAGGAGCCTCTGGGGGAGGGGTCTCCTGGTTGGGCCTTGAAGAAACTATCAAACCAGGCGATGAAGCAGGAGGGGCTCAAAGCCAGCTGTGACCAGAACACACCGTTAAAGAGTCATCCGTGTCTGTTTCTAGGTCCTTTCATTAAGAGTCCAGCCCACCGCCATTCTAAAAGTTGAAGGGACAGAATCCCAGAAGGGTAAATGATCCTCTAGAGAGGGGAAACCAGAAAGGAACGACTTGGTTGTGCGGTCTCTAGCCTGTCACACTACATTGCTCCCTGGTCTAGTGATAATGCCCCAGGGTGATGGTAAATAAAGGTGTTTGGGTCCCCTATGCAGGCCGTGGGGGGAGGGGCGGGCGAGCGAAGTGTTGTAGCGCGGTGGGGCACCGAAGAAAGCTGGTGGCCATCTGGGGGTTTGGGAAAGTGCCTCGACTTTCAGACCAGACGTGGGTGTGGTTCAGAGAAGTCAGTGAGGAGAATCTGAAGGTTCCTAAGGGTGAGCTTGAGGCAGACTAGAAGCAAAGCGAGAGTGTCCCGCCTCTTGGGGTGGGAGGGCCTGGGGAGCCTGCGGGATGGCGTTGGGGAGGGGCTAGCCAGCGAGGAGTTGTCCCTTTTTCCAGGAGGGGCTCCCCATGGGAAGGGTTGACTCGGGCTGGACCAGAGGGGCTATGTGGGGCGTCCGCCCTTCCGGGGAAGGGGCTCGACGGCGGGGGCGGGGCCGCAGGGTGGGGCCTCATTCTCCTCGCGCTCCCCCGCGACGCGGGCGGGCAGGGGCGGGGACGGAGGCGGTGGGCGCCCGCGGCCGGCCCACAATGAGGACAGCGGGCCGCGGTGAGTAAGCGGCGGCCGGCCGGGCCGGGCCACGCGGGGCGGAGGCTGCGCGGGCAGGTCGGGGCAGGCTGGCCGGGCGGGGTCGGGAGCCGAGTCCTCAGCCCTAGCCGCGCCGGAGCGGAGCGAGGACACCGAGGCCCCGCCCCGGTCGCCGGTGGCGCCCCGACCTCCGAGCCGCGCCGCAGACACAGCCGGAAACTGGCCCTGCCGGAGCCGGAGCGTCAGCCTAGGGACACCTGACTGCGAGTCGGAGCCACACGAACCAGAGCCCGAGTCCGAGTCGGAGCCCCAGTCCGGGCCGTCTGAGCCCGGCCTGCCATGGCGGGGCCGCGGGGCGCGCTCCTGGCCTGGTGTCGCCGCCAGTGCGAGGGCTACCGCGGCGTGGACATCCGCGACCTGAGCAGCTCCTTCCGGGACGGCCTGGCTTTCTGCGCCATCCTGCACCGGCACCGGCCGGACCTGCTGTGAGTGCCCGGGGCGCGCGAGCGAGCACGCGGGGCTGGGGACCGCCGCCCCCCTCAGTGACGCGGTGGCACGCGCCGCCCCGAGAGGTCTGGGACCTCACACCCACCGCCTCTGAACGCGGAGCAGGGCCACCGAGACCCCAAGACCGTCCGCCCCCTCCCCCAACTCAGGCCACTAGTGTCAGGCTCTGACCTCTAAGAGGGAACTCTGACCCGTCCTTAGGGACGTCCCTGCTCTAGGCTCCAGCAGACATACTGAGACTCTCTTCCTCCACGGGCGTCAGACCGTAGTAGCCCCAAACTCGACTGTGTGTCTGTGGGGGGGGGGGGAGGATGAGAATTTGCCACTCCCCCAATTAGGCTTCCTCTAAGTTCGAGCTGGTGTGAGCAGATCCCCGGGCGCTCTGGGAGGTTGTCTTCTTTCTAATAGGAATTTACATCTGTAAGGGCACCTACCGGAAAGGGACCTCCGAAAGAATGCGGCTCCCGATCACTTCCTACCTGAGAGAAGCTGCCGGGCTTCGGCTTTATTCACTCCCCCATCCTTCCCTCCCTTAGAAGCCTAACCCTATCCCCTTCTATCTATAATCGTGTGTCATCCGACACTGCAAGAACCATATTTTGTGGGACTCCCTTGGGACTGTAGGTCATTAGTTTTAATTCTCTCTTCAGCTGGTTTTCCATTTACATTTTAAAGCGCAGCGAGGGATGGAGGAGAGAGGCTTCGGCAGATACTCTGTAGGGCACCAACCCCATTTCTGACACGAGGCTCCAAGATAAATGGCTGTCAGGTGACTGCGAGTACACTACTTCCCCAAACCACCTCGGCTGGGAATCTGTCTAGGTGTATGCCCCCGCGGCTCTGCTGTTAGTGGGGCACAAAGATGGGGCAGAGATAAGGAGCCCAGCAGGGGCAGACTAGCACAGCTGACTACCCAAGCTGTAGCTAACAGCTGGACCGTGGGTCCCTCCCACCCGAGCTGTTCTGAAGCTTCTCCCACAGAACAACCGAAGCGGGCTTCTACTCAGCCTCCTTCCCCGAGCCCTGGAACTGCTTTCATTCGTTCATTTACTTATTCATAAAACGTAAGAGTGGCAGTTCATCTGGTGCCTGCCTTCCTTTTTGCTCCAGGGCTCAGTAGTAAATCTTATAAATCAAATAGAACAGTTGGTCCTGTTTTATTGACAGACCCCTGGGAGAGCTTCTCCAGCGCTCAGAACCTTCTCTCTCTCTGTCTCTCTGTCTCTGTCTCTCTCTCTGTCTCTCTCTCTCTCTCTCTCTCTCTCTCTCTCTCTCTCTCCCCCTCCCTCTCCCCTTCCCCTCTCTGGCTTCTTTCCATAGGACAGGGTGTGGGAGGCCCTGAAAGGGTTGCCCAACTCTAACTTGGTACAGTGTTCTGGGGCTCTGGAAGATACGGTTTGGGGCATGAGGTTGCAGAAGGAAGCTTCGTTTTACAGCCATGGGACCCCGTGCTAACAGACTAGGGGAGTAGGGCTTGGACCTTGGATTTGCAGTAATGGAGGAGGATGCTGGGCCAGGCCCTGCCTCGGAGCTGAGGCTCTGCTGTCTTCTTGTTTTGCTGGGGTCTAACCCTGAGGGGGGGAAGTCAGGATGAGCCTCAGGGAGGAGACTTGGTGTCAGGCTGCTCGGTGGTGAACCGCAGGCCGGGTCTAAGTGCTAGCTGCTGGTGCTAATGTTTAAGTCTTGGAGAAAATCATTGGTTCTCTGGGCATCTGGAAGGTGGGGTTGATTAGAAGACCTACCTCACAGCCCTGTGGTGAGGATTTTAACTGAGATAATAAGCATGCAGTTACCTGTAACCACTAGAAGAGGTGCTATTAAGCAGCGAGTGCTGGGAATGACTGTTGAACCCCTTTAGCCTGTAAACAGGTATGTTTAGAGTCACTGACTGCTTCCACACACTGGGGTGGACAATGGAGATTTCAGCCAACACAGCACACATCTACAATCTAGCAGGGTAGTGACCCACGCCTTTAGTCCGGGACCCCCAGGAAGTAGAGGCAGGCGGATCTCTGAGTTCCAGGCTAGCCTGGTCTACAGAGAGTTCCAAGACAGCCAGGATTACACAGAGAAACCTTATCTTGAAAAACAACAACAGCAAAAAATATCCCTGCCAGCTTCCTGTAACACCCGTGGGCCTAATTGGAGACTTCCAGGGGACACTTCCTGGGGAAAAGGCAAAAGGCAAGAGAAGGGCCCAAGGCCCCACCTGAGGACTTTCACAGCCTGCAGGTGTCCAAAGAGGCAGGTGTGAAGATGTTCCCTCCCAAGCAAATGTCTAGACTAAATCCAGTTATCCATTTGCTTAGGGAGGCTGGGACCTGGGCCATGCTCATCGCGTGAGAGGCCAGGTTCCTCATGAAGCGCTGAGCAGGATAAATTATCTGTCCTCTGTGTATGTATGTACTTGTTAGAGATTGAGCCCACGTCCATGTGCATGCCAGGCAAGGTCTCCACCACTGAACTATACCCTCCGCTCTTAAGGGCAGATCTGGGTAAGCGCAAAGGCTGGGTGGCTGCCAGAGCCAATTGATAAAGTGGTTCCAGCATCTGAGGCCGCCAGCGCTGGCCTGGTGTGTGTGTGTGTGTGTGTGTGTGTGTGTGTGTGTGTATGGGGGGGGGGACACGTCTGCTACACTGGCAGGAGGCTGGACCACGAATGCCCTTTTCTCTCCTCCAGGCTTCTCTAAATCCCCGTGAGATCCGATCCCCCGTGGTATTCATTCCTGTGCTTTCGTTTCCCCCAGAGACAAACGGAACTTTCTCAACCTCTGGAAGTTTTCTGAAAAGGATCTGTGTTATCCAAGGCCAGATGTTATTTAGGGACAGGGATGGGGTGGAGGGAATGAGGGAAAAGTGTAGTAGTGTGTGTGTGTGTGTGAGTGTGTGTGTGTGTGTGTGTCTGTGTGTTAAAAATTAGCCTCAGATGATATTCTACCTTTTCTTTTTTTAAACATTGAGACCAGGGCCTTGCTAATCTCGTTGTGTTGACTGTCCACCCAGCCTCAGGACCTGATGACTAGTGTGCACCCCCATGCACCCAGCCTTGGGATCCGAGATTACTAGCATGCACCACCGTGCACCCAGCCTCGGGACCTGATTTAGAGCACACCCCCACGCACCCAGCCTCGGAACCCGATCACCAGCATGCACCCCCACGCCTGCTTTTTGTACGGTGCTGGGGCTTGAACTCACGTCCTCAGGTTTGTGAGGCAAGCACTTCACACACCTCACCAGTGAGCCGCCTCCTGAGGCCCAGTTACCACAGCTTTACAGTTTTTACTTTGTATTCTTTCAGTAAGCGTGTACAAGATCTCTCCCCAGATACCCAGAAGCAGTGGGGGCAAGCTGTGACCCCACTTTTCTAGAGACACTGCCAAGGAAACCAAATTGAACCTTCCAGACAAGTTACCTTAACCTCATTGGTTTTGGAGTATCCCCCTCCCCCTCCTCCATGTTAGGCACCAGGAAACTGAGGTCATTGTTAGGTGGTGGCAAAACTTGTACACTCTAGGAGGCTTTTTTTGTTTTTTTGTTTTTGTTTTTGTTTTTCGAGACAGGGTTTCTCTGTGTAGTCCTGGCTGTCCTGGAACTCACTCTGTAGACCAGGCTGGCCTCGAACTCAGAAATTCGCCTGCCTCTGCCTCCCAAGTGCTGGGATTAAAGGTGTGCACCACCACTGCCCGGCTTAGGAGGCTTTTGCTATTCTCAGATCCTGCTGGCCCTCACTCCAGCCTGGGAGCAGGGGCTGAGACTCCCCTGAGTCCAGGGCAGCGGAGGCTGGTAGAGTTCCTGACCTGCCCACATCGAGGCCTACAGTAAAGGGCAGACCCACAGGTGCCCTGCCTGCGCCTGCTCCAGCCCACTGGTTTCCACAGATGGGTGAAGCCAGCAGGCACCCGTGTCTCCCACACCGGCCAGCTCTGGAGTCTGTTCTTTTTCTACTCTGCTTCTAATTCTTCTATCTGGGCCCCATTAAGAAACGTGTCAGCCTGGGGACAGTAGCAGCACATGCCACCTAAAACTCTGAAGGCAGTTCAAGGCCAGCCAGGTCTGCAGAGCCGGTTTCTGGACAGCCAGGGCTATACGGACGAAACCCTGCCTCAAAACAAACAAATAAAACAAAACCAAAACCAATCAAACAAACAAACAAACAAAAAAACTCCACATGTAGGGCTGAAGAGTTTTTGCGCAATTCTCAGCACCCATGTGTCTGTAACTAGTCCCAAGGAACCCAGTGTCCCTTTCTGGCCTTCTTGAGCACCAGGCGTGCGCAGGGACACAGGCATACATGCTGGGAAAACATACATTAAGTAAACAAACAAGATATATCACATACACACAAAATGAACAAGTACTATAAACGTAATGAAGTAAGAAGACAGGGAAGGAAACAATCCTCTTGGAGTTAGGTGGGATTTCGGCTCCTGTGCTAGGTGTGGCTCGCGTGTCTGTGACATTCAGTGGAAGTTCCAAAGGTACAGAGCTGCCAGGGCCCGCTTGAACCTCAGCCCCTTCTGTAAGGTGGGGTGGGCATCTGTCAGAAGAGTTGCTGTGACCTTCATGCCCCCATACATGGGATGCCCACACTGCTCTGTTGGTCCTCTTAGCCACGGACTGAGAAGGCCTTCTGGGGAAGAGTCAGGAATCCAGGCAGCGAAGCCATCCATGATTTAGAAGCTTCGCTTGAGCCCATCCTTTCTCAGCGATTTCCCAGGCCTTGCTTGGGGGCCTCCAAGGGCCGTGGGCTCTCTCCCTGCTTCAGGTTGACAGCCATAGTTTTTCAGGAACTTGTAGGCTCCTTCCCCAGCAGAGGGGAGGTCAATCCCCCAACTCCCTCCTGGCTCCGCCCCTCCTCCATGGCTCCGCCCCTTTCCTGACTGCATCCCTTGACCAGTCCTCCTGTCTCTTGCAGCGACTTCCAATCTCTCTCCAAGGAAAATGTCTTCGAGAATAACCGATTGGTGAGTCTTCACACAGATGGAAGCAACTGTGGTGTGGCTTGGTGGGAGAGGGCAGGGGTCACACGGGGGCCACTGCACTTGGTGAGGGGGCTGGCACAGGTCCTAGAGGCGGCCCCGGGTCTCTGGTTCTCCCCCTCCTCAGCTCTTCCCATGATGCCCTTCTCTGAAGCAGCAACGCTGCTCCTTCAGCCACCATGTGGGGATGGGACCTTTGCTACCCTGTCCCCAGTACGACGAGCCGGGACCAGTCTGTGAAGCCTCCACTAACACTGCCTCTGTCCTCTCTTCCCTGTGGCTGCTCCTGCCCCCACCTTTGCGCCTGCCGGCACCCCAGGCCTTTGAAGTGGCTGAAAAGGAGTTGGGCATCCCTGCTCTCCTGGACCCCAGTGACATGGTCTCCATGAGCGTCCCCGACTGTCTGAGCATCATGACGTATGTGTCCCAGTACTACAACCACTTCACCAGTTCCGGCCAAGGTGAGAGGGGGAGGCTGCATTGAAGGTTTACTTCTTTTCTGAGCAGTGGAATAGCCAGGGGACTGCCTGTCACTCAGTCACTGACTGTGGGTTCGCTCGTTCATATATTTATTGCACTGAAAGAGCAGTGCGTAGGTAAGGTGCTCACCCCTGGAATCTCCACACTTGGGAGGCAGAGGCAGAAGGATTACCTCAAGTGTGGGGCCAGCCAGGGCCACAGAGTCAGACCCTGTCTGCTATGCCTTGGTAGGGGAGACAGGCGGTAAACCCGGGAGAGCTCATCTGTGCGCTCACCTCCCCTCACCCCGCACTTCCTGTCTGCCGCTTCCTGTCCTCACGTCTTCCAGGGCCTTTTCTCCCTGCAGTGCTGGTCTCCTCTGGGCTGTTGCACAGCATCGCTGCAGAGTCTGGCTCCTCCTCAGCTTCAGGACAGAGACACTGGAAGAGTGTGTCCCAGGGAGGAAGGACAGCTTGGGGCTCCCCTCTGCAGGGGAAGTGAGTCCACCGAGGGGGCATGGAGGAGGCCAGGATCCCAGCAGGAAAGCTGAGGGGCGGGGCTGAGGATCTGGGATCTGAGTCCTGCCCTGGGCAGCCTCACATGGGTGGGTCATGCTTCCCGAGGGCATCTGCTCCGTATGGGGAGGGTCCAGTCTGTCTCTTTAAGTGGGGTGGGATGGGGCTGCAGAGACGGCTCAGTGGTTAATAGCACAGTCTGCTTCCAGAGGCCCCAGCACCCACAGGCACGTGGAGGCCCACAGCTGTGTGTGGAGGCTCTCTTTTGACCTCTGCAAGCATCAGAGGAACAGATACACGGGCATACATAATAACATAATAACAAACTTTTATCTTGAGACAGGGTTTCTCTGTATAGCCCTGGCTGACCTGGAACTCACTCTGTAGCCCAGTCTGGCCTCAAACTCAGAAATCCGCCTGTCTCTGCCTCCCAAGTGCTGGGATTAAAGGCATGGGACACCACCGCCTGGCCTTTTTGTTGTTGTTAAAGCCTGAGGATGGCGGCACATGCTTGCATACCAGCTCAGAGGAGGCAGTGACAGGCTGATCTCCGGGAGTTCCAGGCCAGCTTGGTCTGCAAAAAGAGTTTGGGCCAGCCAGGACTGCATTGTGAGACCTTGTCTCAAAAAATGAAACAAACAAACAAACAAACAAACAAAAAACAAAGGATGGAACAAAGCCAAATGTTGTAGGGCTGGGAATGGGCCTTAGTCAGCAGAATGCTTGCTCTGCAAAAGCTCTGGCCGAGGTGGGCCCACAGTACCCACATGAGGTAGTGCCATATGAACTAGTGATGGCGGCTCACATGCCAGAAATCCCAGCATTTGGAGATGACGCAGGAAGATCAGAAGTTCAAAATCCTGTCAGCTACACAGCCTGACAGACACGAGATTTTGCCTTTAAAAAACTCAAATCGGCCGGGCAGTGGTGGCACACGCCTGTAATCCTAGCACTCGGGAGGCAGAGGCAGGCGGATTTCTAAGTTCGAGGCCAGCCTGGTCTACAGAGTGAGTTCCAGGACAGCCAGGACTATACAGAGAAACCCTGTCTCGAAAAACAAACAAACAAACAAAAAAACCCCTCAAATCAAATCAGGTTTTTGGGATGGCGCTACCGTCAAGTCTGATGACTGTGTTCAATCCTGGAATCCACACAGTGGAAAGAGAACTGACCCCCAACTCTCCCTTCTGACCTCTGCCCCAAGTAAATAAATATAAAAATGTTAGTGTAAAAAGATAAATTAGGGCCTGAAGAGATGTCTCAGCTGTTAACAAAGAATGGGTTCAGTTCCTAGTATCTAGGCCTGGCCTCTCACAAGTGCCCGTGACTGGCTGCAGAGGAGGCGGTGTCCACAGGCATTGCACTCATGTGCACAAGCCAGCATGTAGGTGCACACACATACACACAATCAAACAAACATTAGAGAAAGCCTTAAAGTGCTAAGTAATTGGAAAACTGGATGCATGTAGCCGACTTAAGCGTAAGTCCGCACACGCCAGGGCAGCTGCATTGGAAGGCCCCACAGTCACCGGCGGGAGGGGGGGGAAGAGTCTAGCTTCGGTGGGGAGGAGCGCTGGGGATGAGCGCTTGGCTCCCTTCACTTCTTCAGTCTGTGAGTAAGCCCGTCCCCCATCCCGTTTCCTCTGAGCAGGAGTCAGCCCACCTCTTGGGGTCTCTCTGAGGAGTGGAAGGGTCTGTGCAGAGCTGGTGTGGTTCAGGACTCAGGGTGCTTGTTCTCTTGTCCCCAGCGTGGGTGGCGCAGTTTCCTTTCCTTTTCTTTTTTTTTTTTTTTTTTTTTTTTTTTTGGTTTTTCAAGACAGGGTTTCTCTGTGTAGCCCTGGCTGTCCTGGAACTCACTCTGTAGACCAGGCTGGCCTCGAACTCAGAAATCCGCCTGCCTCTGCCTCCCAAGTGCTGGGATTACAGGCATGCACTACCACTGCCTGGTTGGCACAATTTTGTGACTGTACCTTCCACAGTCTAGGAAACAACTGCCTGTTGGTTTATAAAAGATGAGTTTCAGCCTGAGGGTATGTTCCAATTCTGAGGGTTGTATTGGATGGAAGCCGTTGTGTCTGTACACACGACTTATGTAATGGAAGGACTGTGACCCCGATTACAATTCTGCCTATCTCCCAGGCTGCACTGCTCTGCTCTGCCGCCTCATCCTTCCCCCACCCCTTTCAGGTGGTCTCTTCACGTAGCCCAGGCTGGCCTGAACCTTTGGCTGCTTCTTTCTCAGTCTTCTGAGGCAGGGCTACAGATGTGTATGGTCATGTAGCTCACTTTATTTCCCAGTGGTCTTTGCGGTCAATTGTGGATTTCTTGTATGCCCTTCCTTCCTGGAGGACCCTTCCTAGACCTGCCTGCAAGGTGGGGGTGTGCGGTGGGTTTCATGGATAAACCTAAAGCTTGTATCTTTTATGTCAGTCAACCTCTAGACAACCATTTTTACCCCATTTGCCACTGCCGTGGTGTTCCAACCCTGGAGGCTGTTCCCTCCGCCAGATGGTCCTGTGCTGTGTTGTACTGTGTGTGTGTGTGTGTGTGTGTGTGTGTGTGTACACAACCCAGGGCCTTACACAATGTAAGCCTGCACCCTAGTACTGAGCCCTTGTCCCAGCCGCTGTCTTCCTCCTTCCCATGCGGACCATCTCTGTCTGTACAGCTGTTGCTCCAGCACGCGGCGCCTTCTCCTGCTCTAGCAAGTACTTTTAGAGTCCTTGCTGTGTGCCCGGCACTGTTGGCTTTTAGGAGAAGAGGAAGCTTCGGAGACTGTTCTGGAGGACAGGAAAGGAAGCATTTCACAGTCCTTTTCTCAGGAGCTGAGTGAAGGACAAAGTGTCCCCGGGAGAGCGCTCTGGTCTGGGAGGGTCTCTGCGGGGGGGATTTGAAGTGAGCATCAGACAGCCTAGGCAGCTGTGATGATCTGGGCAGGTGTATGGCAGGCCAATGCAGAGTGGCTCTTGTACTGCTGGGAGCTGGGAGGGAGAGACCTCGCTGAGAGAACCTTGACAGGAGTTGCCTAGACTGCTGAGTTTCCAAACTCTTGTCACATGACTCACAATAAGAAGTGCATCTCAGCCAAGCCTGGTGGCCCAAGCCTGTAATCCCAGCATGAAAGGGGCAGAGACAGGCCGATCTTTGAGAGTTCAAGGCCAGGCTGGTCTAGGACAGCAGAGTTATATAGTGAGACCCTATCTCAATAAACTGAAACAAAACGAAAAATAGATGCGTTCTCTGACATACTCCCAAGGTTACACACTTGTGTGTGAGTGACACAAGCTCATGTCCCATCTGACATGCACTGAGCAGATGGTCCTCTCCTGTTCCGTTGCTCAGCCGAATGTCACCCGCCTTGTCCTCGCAGGGTGCCTTTAAGGCCTGGGACTAGAGGTTTGCTGACGGTTACCGCAGACCTCCGTTAGGAACTTGTATTCAATTAAACTGAATTATCATCATTTTAACTATTTGTTTTGTATGTATGTGTATGTGTGTGCCTGAGTGTATGTCTGTGCATCATGTGTGTTTTGTAGCCTGTAGGAGACCAGAAGGGCATTGGATGCCTGGGAACTGGAGTTACAGGTAGCTGTGAGCTGTCATGTGTGTGCAGAAAACTCAAGCCAGGTCTTCTGTAAGAGCATCTTGTAACCACCAAGTCACCGCTCCCCCATTGTCATCACCATCATTATTATTATCATCAATATTATTATTATTATTATTATTATTATTTTGGTTTTTTTTTTTTTTTGAGACAGGGTTTCTCTGTGTAGTCCTGGCTGTCCTAGAACTCACTTTGTAGACCAGGCTGGCTTTGAACTCAGAGATCTGCTTACCTCTGCCTCCTAAATGCTGGGATTAAAAGTGTGCACCACCACCACCACCACCACCACCACCACCACCACCACCACCACCACCGATAATTGACTCTTTTTTTTTTTTTGGTTTTTCAAGACAGGGGTCTCTGTGTAGCCCTGGCTGTCCTGGAACTCACTCTGTAGACCAGGCTGGCCTCGAACTCAGAAATCCGCCTGTCTCTGCCTCCCAAGTGCTGGGATTAAAGGCGTGCGCCACCACTGCCCGGCAGATAATTGACTCTTAGAATTACCACACGGGAACCATTTTGTGATACACAGATCTCAATAAATTAGAGTTTGGGTTTTGTTTCACTCCCTGGGTGCAGGAAGTTCTCCGCTGACAGAGCGGATGGGGGAGGGAGACGGTTTGGGAGAGCCCTGGGGTGTATGTGGGGTTTCCGCTGATTCCAGGCCTTCTCTCTCACTTGGAGACAGGCAGGTAACCTCTGGGAGTAAGCCGCCTCCTTCAGGTCCGGCTTCATCCCTCTGCCTCAGTGGGAAGGAAGCTGGGCCTGGCCTGCTGCCCTGTGCCCTGTACAGTGTGACTCTCTCGCTCAGCTTTAGGGAGTCTTCAGAAGAAAGTGTTCCCTGCTGTGTGTTACATGGAGTCGCGGTGCAGCCGGGGCTCTGACCAGAGGCGGGGGCTGTAGAGCTCTGGGTGGACTGGCACTCCCCGGGCTCCGCTTCTGTGCCTGCCTCAGGGTCTTCCCTGTCTTGTAGCTGCCGCCTCACCACCCAAACCAGGAAAGGACCCAGCACCCCCCTCCCCCACATCCACATCACCCGCTGTGCAGCCAGGAGAGGAGGCTCAGGTAGGCAGACTTCCTGGGTGGGAGAGTAGGTGAGGGGCACAGGGTCGTGACAGTGGCCGTTGTGGGAGGAAGTTGGTTGGCTCTGGCGATATTCAGAGGGTGTTCTCTGTTCTTGTCCTGTTGGTTCCCGGGGCCAGGGTGCCAGCCGGCCAGCCCGACTTTGTAGCAGGGAGCCTGAATGTTTTCCTCAGAGTTTGAGTGAGTCAGGTCCATTCCTGTGACTGAACGGACAAAGCTCACGCCGTCCTCACCATCATGAGAGTGTCAGGAGATTCCTGCGTAATGACGCCTAGTGATTCGAATATTCCCTTCACTCCGCGGAGTCTGAGGTTTGAGCCAGTCAGGGTGAATTCACCGAGGCCCCTTCACAGCCGCACCTCTCCGGCCCTGTTGTCCAGATAGGAAACATTGGCTCAGGGAGTTTTGTTCCTTTGTCCAAGGTAACTCAGTAAAATAGTAGGGGTCACCTTGCTAGCCCCACCTCCAAAGGACATCAGTTTTTCTCACGCTTTAGAGAGAATGCCCGGAGAGGGTGCTGGAGCTGACACTGCTGGGTTTGCTGATGGAGAAGCAAAGGCCAGAGCCGCCCAGAGGAAAGGAGGTTGGCTAGGGCAGCTGCCAGGGGGCGCTGCACACCCAGCTGCCTCCCCAGGGCAGGGGCCTTCACTGTTTCCATACTGGCTCGGGAGTTAAGTCATCCTTCTCTGGGCTTTGGCGTCCTCATGTGGGAGAAGGCGACAGCGTCCTGTCCTCTGTCACTCTGAGGACTCTGACCCTCCTGTGTTGGCACCAAGGAGCTTGATGCACATTTGAGGGACATGACCGTGATGGGAGGGGAAGGGGTCAACCAGGAGCAACATGGCTGGTAACCGTTCCCCATCCCCCGCAGGGTGATGACCTCTCCCCAGACAGCTTGTCTGAGCAGGGCAAGCAGCAGCCCCCCAGCAGCGCATGCGCAGCCTGTGGACAGCGGGTGCACCTGGTGCAGCGGCACTTGGTGGAGGGCAAGCTGTACCACCGGCACTGCTTCCGGTGAGTGCTGGGGCAGGGGCAGGGGCAGGGCGTGTCTCCCCAGCCTCTGGGAGGGAGCTCCCTTGGGGTCAGCACCCACCATGCCTGGCTTCGGGCTGAGTTCTCAGCTTATCTTCCCTTTTTAGAGGAACAAACTATGTCTTAGAAGAAAACGACCTGCCCCGTCACTGGATTTCCCTCCCGTTCTCATTTTTGAAGATTTATGTATTTTTATGCATGCATATATGACTATGGGAGCCGGTGCCGTGTGTGGGGACGCCCTTCGAGGCCAGCTGGAGTTACAGGCAGCTGCGAGCTGCCCGATGTGGGCGCTCAGAGCCAGACTGGTCCTCTGGGAGAGCAACAGGTGCCCGCAAATGCTGAGTCGTCTCTCCAGCCACAGCCTTTTCTTTTCTGAGGGGCTGAGGCTCAAACCCAGGCCCAGGCATGAGCTAGGCGGGCAGCCTACCACTGAGGGTTGTACCCAGTCACCACTCAGCCCTGGAGCTCAGGGCGCAGGGCTGTGTACATCCTCAAGCTCCTGAACTTAACTGCCTGGTGCTCGCAGAGGATGTGCACCATACGCTGTTGAAACGCTTTTCTTTTTTCTTTTTTTCTTTTTTTAGTTGAATTGCTTTATTAACTGCTCTTAAATAGTTAACATTCTCCATGTACCTGATTTCATTTTCTTTTTTTAAAATAATTTATTATTTCTTTTTGTTTACATTCCAAAGGCTTTCCCCTTTCTAGTTCTCCCCCCTCACCATATGTCCCGTAAGTCATTCCCCCCCACTCCCCAAAAATGCTTTTCTTAAATTTAAGTGTGATTTAAGTTAAACTGGGGGTTTAACACCCTGGGGTGCTGGTTTGTTTGGTTTGTAGTGTTAGGACTTGAACCCAGTGTCCTGTGCCTCATAGGCAAGCACTCAACCACTGAGCTACACTCCGCATAAGGATTTCCTGTTTTTTATTTATTTATTTATTTATTTATTTATTTATTTATTTAATTTTTTTAGTCAGAAGCTCATTATGTAGCCCAGGCTAGCCTGGAACTGGTTATTCTCTGACCTCAATATCCTAAGTGTTGTGATAAAGGTGTGCACCACCTTAACCTTGTCGGGTAGCACACGGATCTCTGTGAGTTTGAGGCCAGCTGAGTTAGAGGACAGCCAGAGCCACATAGTGAGACTTTAAAAACAAACAAACAAACAAACAAAAACCAAAACCACCACCACCACCAAAAGTATGCATCTCCATACCTGATTTAAAAAAAAAAAAAAAAACTGCATTTGAGGGGCTGAAGAGAAGGGTTGGCAGTTAGGAAAGTGGCTGGTCTTTCAGTGGACCCGGTTCCATCCCAGCAGCCTCAAGGCAGCTTGCAACTTCCTGTACTCTCGTTCCTGGGGATCTGATGCCCTCTTCCGGGCCTCCTCCGGCACCAGGCATGCATGTGGTGCGTAGACATACATGTAGGCAAAACAGTCAGTCCTACACATAAAATACATACATCTTGATGTTAACTAGATGTAAATACGTGGCAGGAAACGCGTCAGTAGATGCATAGCCTGTACAAGAGCTTCCCGCAGCCCAGTCACTCCGCCTTAGGAGTCACCCTGATACATTGTATTTTGTTCTATTATGTATGTATTCATGAAAAACAATCCAACCTGAGACTGTGGCGTGACTCTGATGGTAGAGTGCTTATCCAGTATTTACAAGACACTGGGCTCCATCCCCAAACCAACCAACCTGGGCTGTGGCCCAAAGGCAGCACAGAGCTTTAACAATTCTTGAGGCCCTGGCCACAGTTTGCAGCCCTGAAAAACAAAATCATACAAAAACTTCACCGAAACAAACCAGGCTGACTTCCTGAGTCCCTGGCTGGGGGCACCCTCCCCTGGGTCACCGGCACCTCTTCCCCTTGCGGCACAACACAAGAGCGCATTTCACAATTCCTGTTGCTAATCTGACATGGTTTCTTGTCCCCCTCTGACTCTGATAGTTGCCATGTTCTTTTATTTTCTGGGAAGTGCGGGGTATGGAGCCGGGATGGGGCTGGTAGCTGAAGGAGGGAATGAGGGAATAACTAGTCTCTGAAGGAGGGCTTACCCAGGGCCTGGCCAGCCTGCCCAGCTAAGGGACCACCTGCCCTGTCCTCTGCAGATGTCGGCAGTGTTCCAGCACGCTGGTCCCAGGCTCTTACAGTAGCGGGCCTGAGGAAGGCACCTTCGTGTGTGCCAAACGCTGCACCAGGCTGGGTCCAGGAGGCCGGTCAGGAGCTGGGCCCCTGTCCCAGCAAAAGCAACATCCGGCGGAAGCCAAGGATGCAGAGGATAGTGACCCAAGCCTGAGTGTGGCTGCGGTGGCCGAGGCGGACGGGCTCCAGGCCAGCTCCGAGGTACAGCCCCACACCCTGACCAAGCCACCTCTTCCCAGCAAGCCCCAGGAGCTGGCCAGTCCCCCTGTTGGCCGGCCCACACCTGCCCCCAGGAAGGCTTCCGAGAGTTCAGCCTTAACTCCCCCAACGCCGCGGCCTCGGTCTAGCCTGCAGCAAGATGGCATGGTGGAGCAGAGTGTCAGCGGAGGCCTTGTGAACGGTGAGTGAGGGTGCAGGTGGGCGGGGCATGCCGGCTGGGCGGGGCCTCTCTTGTGGGCAAGTAAATTGCCAGGAATGTTGTCTGCCCCGCTTTTGTTAAAGATTTGTTTTAAACTGTGTATATGTGTGTGTGTGGGGGGGGGGTATGTGGTTGTGAGTAGAGGTGCCTACCAAGTCCAGAAGTGCAGCATGCATTGGACCCCCTGGAGCTGGGGTTGTGGGTTGTTGTGAGCCACCGGATATGGGTGTTGGGAACCAAACTCGGGTCCTCTGGAAAGGCATCAAGTGCTCTTAGCTGCTGAGCCATTGATCCAGCCCCAGGAACTGCTTTTTGAGTCAGTACCTGTATGTGCTGTGTGATGCCGTCACCTGTCCGGTAAGGCACAGACCACAGGCCCACCCTCACTGTCCGTGTGTGTGTGTGTGTGTGTGTGTGTGTGTGTGTGTATGTGTGTGTGTTGTCTCTGCGTTGTGGTGTGGAGTGTGCCATGTGTCCTGAGTGTGTTTGAGACTGTGTATTGATGTCAGTCATAGGTTTGCTGCCTTGTCCCCAGGCACACTCCAGGGAACCTCCTGCTCCCGCCGTATGTCTGGTGTCTGTCCAGGGCAGTGGTTCTCAACCTGTGGGTGTCAAACCAGCCCTGTCACAGGAGGGTCGCCTCAGACCATGGGAAAACACAGATAATTACGATTTATAAGAGTAGCAAAATTACAGTTATGAAGTGGCAACAAAAATAATCTATGGCCGGGCGGTGGTGGCACAGCCGGGCGGTGGCGGCGCAGCCGGGCGGTGGTGGCTGGCGCACGCCTGTAATCCCAACACTCTGGGAGGCAGAGGCAGGCAGAGTGAGTTCCAGGATAGCCAGGGCTATACAGAGAAACCCTGTCTCGAAAAAAAAAAACATCTTCTGGTTGGGGTCAGCCCAACATGAGGAACTGTAGTAAAAGGTCGCAGCATTAGGAAGGCTGAGATTCGCTGGTCTAACCAGCTAAGGGCCTGGGGAGGGGAGCGGGGTCAGGTGGTCCCCTGAGCTCTGGACTGCAGTGGAGACTTGTGGCCTGCTGTCTGCAGGGTATTCTTAGACGACCTTTGTGGATGGTGTGAACTCGTGGGGTCACACTCTGGAAACCTGAGATACACTGAGCATTCCTTATCAGTCAGGGAAGGCAGTGTAGGCCCGGAGAGAGAGAGCACCCGGGACCTGTGCCAGAACATTCTGTGCGTTTGAGTCCACTTGGCACCTCTGGAGGCTGACCTAGGTCTGGGCACTGGGGACACAGACAATGTTTGGACCTTCTTGTGTTTTCTTGGAGGAAGCAGTGTCTGAGGGAGACAGACACGGGCAGGCACACTGCTGGGATGGAAGTCGTAGGAGGCTTCCAGGAGAAGGTGGCCCCTGGGCAGACACCCTAGCGTAGAGGAAGTGACTGAGGACTCAGCTGACATGCAGTTGGGCCTGCCTGAGGCCTGGCCACAGCCTCAGAGGATCGTTCTCCCGTTCACCTTCCATCTTATTTAAACTCCTTGAGAGCTGGGCAGGGAGGGGCTGTGCTCACCCTGGTCTGTGACCTGCCAGGTAGGTCACAGCAGCCTAGCTGCCATGAAGACTCACTGTCCTTTCATATCTAGGAAGACTACAGGAACCGCCCGTTCCCAAGCCACGAGGGACACCCAAGCTGTCAGAGAGGTATGCTGGCCCACTAAAGGCCCTAGTCGGGGAGGGGCTGTCTCTAGGGCCCAGGTCTGGAAAGGATTTCCTGGGCCCACAAGGAGGCTCCTGCGTGGGTGAGGAAGGAAAGCCTGACCCCTAATGTGGGCTCTGGGTGGAGACAGCCCTCGAGGGACTTTACCTCCACAAGCCTCTGCCCCCTGCGTGGCACTGGAGTCTAGGCCCTCACAGAGTTCAGAAAGGCCTGGAAAAGCTTAGCTGTTGTGTCTGGCTCTCTACTCCCCGACTCTGGGGAGGACATGCTTCTGGTTGAGAGCTGTCCTCATCAGATGGCTGCCCTATGAGGGGCTACAGTGTCCTACTGGTGACCATTTGTGCTACTCCTGCTGTGTGACCATACTTGGGCAGAATGTAGAACCCTAACCACTGGATCCTAACCTGTGAGACAGGGACTGCTAGTAACGTCTCCGTGGAACAGATGAGCCCGAGGCATAGGATAACGTCACGAAATGTCACATAGCCCTCTTTTTGGGGGCTGGATTAACAGTGGTTGTTGAAGGTAGTTGAAGGTTTGTCTCCTCTGGACCTCGGGGTGCCCTGTTGGACCATGGGTGCTGTAGCCCATTTCAGCCTTGGGCTTGGCCTGACTCTGTGGCTGGGCGTGGGAGAATAGAGGGCTCAGCTTCTCCCCCTCCGCATTGGCACAGACTGACCCTGGGCCTTGGCCTCCCTCTAGGATGCCAGCGCCAAGGAAGGACCCCCCATGGATCAACCTGGTGCAGACAGAGCCAAAGAAGAAGCCAGCCCCACTGCCCCCCGGCAGTGGCCCTGGGCCACTGAGTCAGGCCTGCAGGCAGGTGGAGAACGGAGGCCTGGAGGAGAGGACCCAGAAAAGTCCAGGAGCTGAGCCGGAACCCAAGCCTTACAACCCCTTTGAGGAGGAAGAGGAAGAAGAGTCTACCCCAGCAGTACCCAGCCCTGCTCCAACCCCACCAGTACCCAGCCTTGCCCCAGCCCCATCAGAGGCCACCCCCAAGTCCCTGCACCCCTGGTACGGCATCACCCCCACCAGCAGCCCCAAGACAAAGAAGCGCCCTGCCCCGAAAGTCCCCAGTGCTTCCCCACTTGGTAAGTACGGGGAGCTTCCTTACCTGTTTGTGCAGTTCGGGGCGCATGGTCTCCCAGGGCAGGCTGGGAGTGGGATGGAGTTACCGACACATCTTGGGGAGACCTCGCTGAAGCACTGGAGTAAGGATTTGAACCCCAGCTTTTAGCACTTCCTGCTAGGCTGATTCAGTGGGGAGGGCTCAGGGAGGTGTGTGGCCCGGCACTGGGCTTCTGACACTTGAACCCTGCCTCCCTGGGTCTCTGTGTCTCCAGCCACTGAACAGCACGGCTCCTACTTGGCCAATTAGTCTCCTCACGTGTGGGGGTGGGGGTCAGCTCCAGGCGCTGCGCCTCTCCTGCCCAGTGGGCCCTGGGCACAGTACACCATATATTTGGGCTTCACCTCAGATTTGTCTTCAGCTCTTGGTCCCCTTTCAGCCCTAGGCTGTGGCTGCCTTTTAAAGGTCAGTGGGACCAGGTACCTGTTAGGAGCAATTCCCGGCGCATGCTTCTCCTGGGCCGAGTCCCCTTGAGGGTGGGCTTGGGGTCACGGGAGCATGAGCTCTGAAGCTAGGCAAAGACAGGCTCAAAGATGATCCTAGCTAGGGGGAATCCTTTCCTGAGGCCGTGGCTTCATCCAGGATGTATGAAGATGGCTGGTCCGTGTCCTCAGTGCCCGGGCCAGCACCGGCTGCAGCAGTGTCACCCCTTCCTCTGCTGGTGCCTGCCTTGCCGCCTCTGTTCCAGAGACCGAGGCCCCTGGCTCTCCCTTCCTTCCTTGTACTAGAGTCTCCCCCTGCCCCAGCAGCTTGCTTTAGAGTAGTCTTGAGTGTGGGAGACTCATGGCGCAGCCTGGGAAAGGAGGCAGCTGTCTAGCCGGATGAGAGGTTAGGTCAGGGCCAAGCAGGGCGGTGGCGCACGCCTGTAATCCCAGCACCCGGGAGATGGAGGCAGGTGGATTTCTGAGATCAAGGCCAGCCTGGTCTGCAGAGTGAGTTCCAGGACAGCCAGGGCTGACAGAGATGTACCACAAGGTGGCGCACTAGAGCATCAGGGGACACAAGGTGGCGGGCCTCTGGAACATGGGTCCTGGCATGAGTTTGGTAGTCTCTGGCCTCTTGCCCATCCAGATGGGGAAGACCTTGGTGTCCAGGGATCCCCTCAGCTCTGGAATCAGGGTGTGTTCGGTCAGGACAGAAGTCCTGTCCACCGTTTGATTTTGATGGTTTACTCGTTTGAACAGCTGTCCACGCCTCCCGCCTGTCGCACTCAGAACCTCCTTCAGCTGCACCGTCACCGGCCCTCAGTGTGGAGAGTCTGTCATCCGAGAGCTCCAGTCACACGGCCGGTGCAGAGCCTTTGGAGCCGCCTGCTGTACCCAAGAGCTCCTCGGACCCTGCTGTGCACGTGCCCGGTACTCCTGGCACGTCTGGGAACTCTGCCACCCCCTCAGCCAACTCTTCCCTATTGTCTTCTGGGGAGCTAGGGCAGCCTGGTGGTGAACAAATGCCACAGGCCAGGACAAAGGGCAGCCCAGGTACCCCTTCTACCAAGCCCTTCAGTGGTGCCACCCCCACCCCCTTCTTGTTGGCTGGAGACCGGAACCCTCCACCTTCCGTGGGCAGCTCATCCCCACAGCTGCACATCAAGGTGAGTGCTCTGTGGGTGCCAAGAGCAGCCTTCCTTCCAGCCGGTGGGTGCGCGCCTGGTCGTAGGGCAGGAATGCCCGTCTCCATGAGTGGACACACCCGTCATTATCTGTGTGAGACAGAGCCTCCCAAGTGCTGGGATTAAAAGCGTGCGCCACCACCACCCCGCTTTTTGGTTTTTCGAGACAGGGTTTCTCTGTGTAGTCCTGGCACTCACTCTGTAGACCAGGCTGGCCTCATACTCAGAAATCTGCCTGCCTCTGCCTCCTGAGTGCTGGGACTAAAGGCGTGCGCCACCACTGCCTTATTTTCTTGTTCATCTTAAATTCTTTGTATCTGTGTGTTGGTTTGTGCACGAGAGTGCAGTGCCTATGGTAGCCAGCAGAGGGCATGTCTGATCTCCCAGAGCTAGAGTGAGGGTGTTTGTTAGCCATGGGTGCTGGAACTCTGACTCTGGACCTCTGGAAGAGAGGTGTGCTCTTAGCCACTGAGCCATCAGGGCAACGTGCCCAGCTCCATTTGTAATACAAACACAGGTTGTATGGGAGGCTGCCTTGAGGCTGTTCTGTGGCTTAAAAAGTCTGGAAGAAGGCTGGGCGTTGGTGGCGCACGCCTTTAATCCCAGCACTTGGGAGGCAGAGGCAGGTGGATTTCTGAGTTCGAGGCCAGCCTGGTCTACAGAGTGAGTTCCAGGACAGCCAGGGCTACACAGAGAAACCCTGTCTCGAAAAACCAAAAAAAAAAAAAAAGTCTGGAAGGGCTCAGAGGCCTTGGGCTTAGCTAGACTGCCTTTGGGTATTGATATTACAGAGGGGGTGGGGGGTACTCCTAAGGAACCCAATCCCACTATGGGGAGTAGGAGAGAATGTCAGAAGCAGCTGGAGCAGGAAAAGGTGGCTTAGATGACCACACTATCTCTGTCCCTAGGTGGGGAGCTGTTCCTCTGAGATGCTACTGGGCCCCTTGGGAATGTAACCCCTATAAAACAGCTCAGCTGTAAAAGGGTGCGCCAGAAGTGAGGCTCTGTGTGGGCATGGTGGGGTCTAGAACCCAAGGCTCTGTGTGTGCGTGGTGGGGTCTAGAACCCAAGGCTCTGTGTGTACGTGGTGGGGTCTAGAGCCCAAGGCTCTGTGTGTGCGTGGTGGGGTCTAGAGCCCAAGGCTCTGTGTGTGCGTGATGGGGTCTAGAACCCAAGGCTCTGTTTGCTACACTAGTACTCCTTTTTAAAAAAGATTTATTTCATGTATGTGAGTACATTGTAGCTGTCCCCAGACACTCCAGAAGAGGGCATCAGATCCCATCACAGATGGTTGTGAGCCACCATGTGGTTGCTGGGAATTGAACTCAGGACCTCTGGGAGAGCAGTCAGTGCTCTAAACTGCTGAGCCATCTCTCCAGCTGTCTTTTCTTCTGTATTTATTTATTTATTTATTTATTTACTTACTATTTAACCAGGTGTGGTGGTGCACAACTTTAATCTCAGCACTCCAGGGACAGAGGCAGGTGGATCTCTTAAGTTTGAGGCCAGCCTGGTCTACAGTGAGTTCCAGGACAGCCAGGGCTACGCAGAGAAATCCTGTCTCAAAAAAACAAAGGAAGGAAGGAAGGAAGGAAGATAGATAGATAGATAGATAGATAGATAGATAGATAGATAGATAAGAAAACAAAAAATAAAAAAAATCCTAAAAACCAAAACCAATTTAAAAAACAACCACCAACAAAGCCCCTTTCTTTAGCTTTCTGGCCAGTGCCGCACACATACGAAGTGATTCTCTTTATTTTAATTACCCCCCCTCATCCCGCTCAACCCTTCAGCCCCGCCTCCTACATCCAGACGAAGGCTTCTCTTTTCCAGAATGTGGAACTCACAGTGACCTGCCTGCCCCGCTCTCTCCCTCTGTCTCCCTCTGTCTCCCTCTTTACACCCCCACCCCACCCTCCCTGCCTTCTCTCTGCCTCTCTCTCTGCACCACATCACTCACACAGAGCAGTTTTCACTCAGCCAAGGGCATAAGGTGTGAGAGCTGGCTTCGGGGAAGCAGTCAGGAAGTGGGGCCATTTGCCAAATAGGTGTGGAGATGGAATTTGGGGGATTGTGTTCTGGCCTGGGCTCTCCTTGGGTCCTGGCCCACTCTGAATAGTCCTATATGATCAGACTTCGCCGAGTCTGATTAACTATCATGTCGACCTTCAGTCTTCCTGCAAAGAGAATCCTTTCAACCGGAAGCCATCCCCCTCCGCGTCTCCAACTGTAAGGAAGGCCACCAAAGGAGCCAAGCCTGTGAGGCCACCTGCCCCCGGACACGGCTTTCCGCTCATCAAACGCAAGGTGCTGGCAGAGAGACCCTGAAGCTCAGCGGGCCTGGGCCCAGCCCCCTCCCCTCAGCGGCCTCGGGCTTCTGGGACCTGTGTGTGGTCCTGTCGGAAGGCCGATAGCCCAGGAGTGGTGGGTGGGTGGGTGTTTGTGTTGCAGTGCAGAGAGTGAGCGTGGGAGACAACTCTCTTCGCAGAAGGGAGCCCCAGGGTTCTCCATAACTGTTCCTCTCGCTCCCTGCCCAACAAAGAGCCCCTCCTGAGTGACGGCAGGGAGAGGCTGCCCTGTGGAGCAGGGACTTGGTCTTCTCAACATGGAGGGTCATGGCCAGCCCCACACTGGCCCCTTCCCCACCCCCACAGTGCTTTCTTGTCGTGCACCTTGGGGACGGGACTTGTGCTCCTAGAGTCTGCAGTGACTAGGGGACCCTGGGAGTTGGAGGAGGACCGGTGGGGGATGGCCAGCCCCCTTTAGGTGACCAGAATATTTCTGGGCAGGTCCAGGCCGACCAGTATATTCCTGAGGAGGACATCTACGGCGAGATGGACAACATCGAGCGCCAGCTGGACGCCCTGGAGCACAGTGGGGTGCTGCTGGAGGAGAAGCTGCGTGGAGGAGCACACGGTGAGCACGGTGAGGGAGCTGCAGAGGGGAGCTGCGGGGGGGGGGGGCTCACCCTGTGGTGCGGGGTGGGAGGGGTGCCAGCTCTGGCCTTAGCGGAGCTCTGGCTTCCTTCCAGAGGGCAGCGAGGACGACATGCTGGTGGACTGGTTCAAGCTCATCCACGAGAAGCATCTCCTAGTGCGGCGGGAGTCGGAGCTCATTTACGCGTGAGTCCTGACGGCCTTGCCGCGCCCGCTCCCCAGTGGGGTCTGAGGAGAACTGGGAATTTGTACTGCCGGCCGCTGCCTGCAGAGGAGTGCTTGACAGGAGGGCTCACTGCCTTTCCCTCCTACCCTCCAGCTTCAAACAGCAGAGCCTGGAGCAGCGCCATGCTGACGTGGAGTATGAACTCCGGTGCCTTCTCAACAAGCCAGGTGAGCCCGGAACCCAGAGATCCGGCAGACCCTGGCCGCCTCTGGCCAGCCCATGCTACATGAGCCTGTCTTAAAAACTAAAAAAATTCGAAAAACCAAAAAAAAAAAACACCTAAAAAAATAGGGGTAGGGAGGTTGCTCTAGAGCTCACTCTGTAGATCAGGCTGGCCTCAAACTCACAAGAGAGCCACCTGTCTCCTAAGTGCTGGATTAAAGGTGCGTGCCACCGCCGCCCAGCCTCCAAGTCTGATTTTTAGAACCCACGTCTTTGTTGATTCTGGGCATGGTAGGAACCTCGGGTTGGCAGAGGGTCGCGTTGGGAAAGGGAGTAGAAGAGGGTTCAACTTGTCTTGCCCGTGACTGTGGCATGTAGCGATCCACAGCTGCTGAGAGACCGACCACAGGACCATGGAAGAATGCGGGCCTGACTGCTTTCCTTTTCTTTTCTCTTTCTTTTTTTTTTTTTTGTTTTTTTGTTTTTTTGTTTTTTTGTTTTTTTTTTTTTTTGGTTTTTTCGAGACAGGGTCTCTGTGTAGTCCTGGCTGTCCTAGAACTCACTCTGTAGACCAGGCTGGCCTCGAACTCAGAAATCCGCCTGCCTCTGCCTCCCAAGTGCTGGGATTAAAGGCGTGTGCCACCACCGCCCGGCTTCTGACCGCTTTCCTACGTGGTGACATCATCACCCGTCACTGCCATTTTACACTGAGGTTATAGAAAAACAGGCTGGGAGGCTGGGTTTCTTCATTAGTGTAGGAGCTGCTAGCTCCGTCTCCGCCCCATGCCTGCCCTCACACCGGCTCTTTTCGTCTCTGTGACTCGTCTTGCCTCTTCATTGACGTGGGAACTTGGAAGGATGGAATGGGCCCGAGTCACGCAATGTCCTTGGCTTCTTTTGCCAGCTGTGAGTCACTTTCCCTTCAGGAGGAGGCTGGGGGTATGGCCACCTCTCAGGAGCCCACCCGAGACCGAGAGGACCGAGACCATGACTATACACTGTGTCCCAGTTAGCTTGTCCCTGACGGTGCTTTAGAAGATGAGCCTAATTTGTGAGATCCCAAGGGAGATGGGCTCATGGATGTCACAAAAGGCCATGTAGGCCGGGCGGTGGTGGCGCACGCCTTTAATCCCAGCACTTGGGAGGCAGAGGCAGGCGGATTTCTGAGTTCGAGGCCAGCCTGGTCTACAGAGTGAGTTCCAGGACAGCCAGGACTACACAGAGAAACCCTGTCTCGAAAAACCAAAAAAAAAAAAAAAAGGCCATGTAGGTGCTCAGGCTGCCTAGGTTCAAGCCCTGGCCTTACTTTCTCTGGGCAATGCTGGCCAAAGGCCCAGTTTTCCAAAGCTTCAGTGTTCCTGCACAGAGGCTAAGAGCACAGTGTACCCAAGCTCCAGACGTGCGGACACAGGAGGCTTTCAATTTGGGTAGTAGCTGTGAAGCCAGATGTCGTCCCCAGACTGGGCTGGGTGTCCTGTCCCTCAGCTTTGGCGAGGTGAGGTCCTGGGGGCATGGGACAGTTCCTGGTAGCTTCGAGACGTTTATTTCTAGATGTATGGCATACAAGGAGCTCCAGATGTGGGCACCCAGCCCGGAGCCCGCAGAGGCTGAGAGAAACCCAGACATAGGCCGCCCTGAGATGGTCCTGGGAGACCGCGAGGGGCCTGGAAGAGGGAAGAAGCTGAAGGGTGGCAAGTGTCGGTGACATCGGGGAGCCCCCTGGCTGGGCTCCTGTCCCCAGCGTCCCTCCAGTTACCCTCCTCCATGGCCTTGGGAGCATGTTCCGCTGTGTGACTTGGGCTGTGCTGCTTCTGCAGGTGGGCCCCTGGGAGTGCTTGTCCTCCATGCTTGTCCATGGCCAGTCCCATGCTGCCCCCACAGGAAGCCACCAGCACATGTCTGTCGCAGGAAGCCTTCAAGGCTGGCTGGCCCTGCAGGGCATCTCTCACCTGGTGTTTGGTGGGCAGCCAAGTGTTATTTTTTTTTTCTAGAACTACATTCATTTCTCTGCCAGCTTGTGAGGGACACTCTGTGCCTGCAGTCTTCCCAGGACTCGGGTGGTGTGTCCTGTCACTGTGAAGAGGAGGTTCTCACCACGCACCCTGGCTTTCTCCTTTGGCAGAAAAGGATTGGACAGATGAGGATCGGGCCCGAGAGGCGGTGCTGATACAGGAAATCACGACCCTTGTCGAGCAGCGAAATGCCATCGTGAACTGCCTGGATGAGGACCGGCAGAGGTGCCACGCCCAGGACCCCGTGGGGGGGAGCAACTTCCCGCAGAGCCCGGGAGAGCGCGTGCCCTCATGCTCGCCCAGTCCCCGGGGTGTGGAAGGGACCCACAGATGGCCTGGTCCCTCTGCCGTGGACGCTCAGCTTCTCTCTCTTTACCCAGGGAAGAAGAGGAAGATAAGATGTTGGAGACTATGATCAAGAGGAAAGGTGAGGCTCATCCTGAGGAGGGTCCCGCCCCCCCTGTGAGCTCCAGCCTGAAATGGAAGGTGGAGCGGCCCCATGGGATGCTGGGCCGTACTGCCAACCCCCAGCCTCTGAAGGGAGGCAGGCCTCTTTGTGCCCACAGGAGCAGAGCACCTGTGGTGGTAAAGGATGCAGCCCTGAGGGCTGGGGCTAGGGGTGTGGCTGAGTTCCACCTGTGGGGTGCTGTGACCAGGCTGGAGCCAGACTGGCTTCCGGTCCCAGCTGGGGCACATGAGCTGAGAGCCTGGGCCAGTTCCCTCCGTCCTCAACCTCACTCCTGGGTGTGATGGTGCCTCTTTCCAGTGTGGCTGTCAGTTCTGCGTCACAGGACTGACTGTAAAGGCCAGACTGAGGTTAGAGTTAGATACCTGCAAGCCGCACCGTTAGTGTTGGGTCTTCTCTCTCTCTCTCTCTCTCTCTCTCTCTCTCTCTCTCTCTCTCTCTCTCTCTCTCTGTGTGTGTGTGTGTGTGTTTTGAGACAGGGTTTCTCTGTGTAGCCCTGGCTGTCCTGGAACTCACTCTGTAGACCAGGCTGGCCTCGAGCTCAGAAATCCGCCTGCCTCTGCCTCCCAAGTGCTGGGATTAAAGGTGTGTGCCACCACTGCCTGGCTAAGATTTATGTATTTATTATATATAAGTACACTATAGTTGTCTTCAGACACACCAGAAGAGGGTGTCAGATTTTGTTACAGATGGTCGTGAGCCACCATGTGTTTGCTGGGATTTGAACTCAGGACCTTAGGAAGAGCAGTTGGTGCTCTCAACCACTGAGCCATCTCTCCAGCTGTGTTGGTTCTTTTCAATGGCAAGCATTTTACTTGTGAAAGTTTGAGGTTGAGGCATATGGTTCCTCTAGTCCTGACAGTTGGTAGTTTCTGTTGTAGCCTATAGAGCAGTGCACCCCAGTTCAGGTAGGCCATCTGAACTATTAAATAGTGGGCTACCCCTCAGAGGTTCCAGATTGCTCTCACAGATGTGGGTCTCAGGGAGAAAGGGGAGACTGCGTATAGTGACCTGACTTGGTGCGGGATGGCCTGGAGCCCTTGATGGTTACATCCCTGCTCAGTGACACTGGCCACTGCCCCGTCCTCTCCAGGTGCTCCCTCCCTCCCTCCCTGACTGTCTTTGTCCTTTGCTGCAGATTTCCAGAGAGAGGCGGAATCTGACAGTAAGAAGAAGGGCAAGTTCAAGACCATGAAGGTGCTCAAGCTTCTGGGAAGCAAGCGAGAGGCCAAGAGCAAGGCCCCCGCGGACAAGAGCTGACCTGACAGCAGAGGGAGCCGCCGCCTCCCTTCCTCTCCGGGAGCCCTGAGGCCAGAGCCTCTGCTGCCGTGGACCTGCCAAGGGGGAAGATGACCCCTCCTCAGTGGTCTCCAGCTGGTCTGGGCTAAAGATTTTTCCTTCTTCCCTGTGTCCCAGACAGCTGTGACGTAGCCCTGCCCACTTGGATTCTGACCCCCTGATGCTGTGAGGAGCCTGGGGGAAGGCGGGGTGCGGGCTCCAGGCAGAGGTGGTGGCTCTCCTTGCTGCTCCCTGAACCAGGCCAGATGGGGTCTTCTTCCCATCAGTCCTGCTCACAGCAGGCCCTGGCTAAGGGCTTGTGGACCTTGCGCAGGCCAGCAGCAAGGTTGGCCTGGCTTCTTCCTTCCCAGCCCTCCCCTCAGTCCCCGCCTTCCTGTCCAGCCAGATGCCCTTGAAACTTATGCCGCCTCACTCAGGAGCTGTATTTATGGAGTCTCAAGTCCAGCCCCTCAGTGAGCGCTGTGTGTTGTGTCAGAAGGGAGTGGGCTGATGGCAGTCTGGTCCTCTCCCTCACCTCCCCTGCTCTGTGGGAATCCTCGTCTACTACACAGGGACCTGCTGGCTGTGCTGGGGCAGTGACTCGGTCAGCCTAGGAAGGGATGCTTTGGGTAGGCGTCCTTTCATTCGGGCTCTCTGCCCACCCCATGCCTGGGGGATGGGCCCATTCCTTTTTGTGGTTGGTGTAGTGCAGTCTGTCTTTTCTGTTGTCTGTTCCCTCCACAGTCTGCTGGCCACGCACCACTGAGCGGCTCTGGGAGAAGTGGTGGGATACCTCTTTTCCCTGGGGACTGTGCCAGGCAGCTTATGGTCCAAGCACTGTTCTTACACCTGTGCATCCTAGGAAAGAACTCACTGTATCTCAGTTGCCAGCACCCTGCAACCTTGGACACAGCCACGTCTGTGCCCTCTTGCCTGTCTGGGCTGTCCACTCAGTTGAGACCTGACCCATGTAGCCTTTTGTAGTCTTTCCAGATACTCTTACTGTCCTGGAGCCAGGGCCACCATCTCAGAGGTCTTTCAGAGGAGCCCCATGACCCAGTTGCTATAACCCAAGAGAGGGCTCTACTAGGCTGTCTCGGTGTCAGGGAAAGTTTGGATCTCAGTGGAACAGAACAGCCTTCCCATAGTCACCTGTGTCCTGTGAACACGGGCCCAGGGTTGCCAGATCTTGCCCATTTTTCAGAAGAAACCCAGAATGCAGTTCTCCTACAGGCATAAGTTGTAAATGCTGACATCAAAGTTGAGTTTGTCACAGTGGGCTACACTCGTCCTGGGTTTTCATCGTGCTAGGCCTGCGGGTTGGAGGACGCGCCTCTGACTGACCCGTATCTGCCGCCCTCGCCCTTCAGAGCAGACGTGTTTATTCAATCACAAGAACACAGGTCGGAGGCTCTGTTACAATTATGGGGAACTTCTAGCGGGTGCAGGAAATATTTTCATTTATGGGGGACAGGAAACTGACAGTATTGGTGAAGATCCAGCTGCTCAGTGTCAACAGCCTAAAGAAAGGACCCTGGTGTGCAGTGGAGCGGTGGGGAGGGCTGCTTGACCTTCAGGCTGAGGCCTCAGAGGCCCTTGAGAGCAGCACTGGCATCCCCAGGGCCCTCTCAGGACCGATCCCTCCATTTCATTTTCTCATAGTCTCTGTTTGGGGGAAGCCATAAAGCTGACCTTTATCTCGCATGGGCTGCTCTGCAGGCGGCTGCGTGGTGGGATGTCTCCGTGAACTGAGTTTCCACACCGCAGTCCTGAAGGTCAGCGCTGGCTGCAGGCTGCTCTGAGCCTTGTTTCCCCTTTCTTCTGGACAGGTTCTGATTCTGAACAAATAGTGTTATCCCTGGGGAAACAAGGTGGCACAGGTCTTGGGCAAGTGAAATGTGTTTTATTGGCCAGTTAAATCATTGTGGTTAAACATTTACCCAAGGCTGCAAGAAGGCAAAGACTTAGATCCTAGGGAGAGGTCTAAGGAAGGAACCAAGTTCACTTTTGGGTTCAGAAAAGCAAAACAGAGCACCTGAGGCCAGCTCTGACATCAGGAGAGCCAGAGGGGAGGGTGCCCTTAGGCGCCGAGCCTGGGGCTTTTCCCCTTCAACACAGTAGCTGTGACAGTACTCGGAAGTCTCACTGAGGCCTCTGCATCCCCAGGCAGTGACTAGGACCCTGTCTCATGCCCCAGGACAGTGCCAGGTCATGGTCTGGCATGGCCCCTGTGGTGGACAGGCCTGGGATCGACACTGTTTGGCGGAGTCAAGGGCTCTGGTTCTGGCTGTTGTGCTGGGTGGTAGTCTCACGGGGCGAGCCTGCCCTTGTCTTGGGTTAAGTGGTGGCGAGGGCCTTTCTAAGCTCCTTGCTCCTCCTGCGATCAATGTCCTCCATTTCCCGTAGTTTCTGCAGAGAGCCACCAGGAAGAGTTGCTGTCATGGCAGGACACCGAGATGCTAATTCTCCTAGTGCTAGCCGGGCGTCTCCCATTTGACTCTACTCTTCCCCTTGGTGGGCGCTCCTACCTGGGAGATTTCAGCCAGGATGATTCCTCGGTATTGCTTGCCCTGTCCCAGAGCCTCCATGGCAGCCAAGAATTCTTTCCTGTCCTGTATTTCTTTCACCACTGCACAGAGGGGAGGGGCCATCACTGCACAGGACAGTGGAAGTGCACAGGGCCCCAGGCATGCATGGTCTCTGAGGGATACTGGGTGTCTATCAAGCTATGTTGCTCTCTTGTTAGCCCCAACAGTTCACACACACACACACACACACACACACACACACACACACACAGGCTCACATTCATCAAACCGGTCCAGCTCAGGAGCTGGGTCTTCTTGCCTAACGTGGGGAACCTTTCTCCGTTCCTCCATGTCTTTCCCAGTGGCAAAGATATTTTGGAGTCTTCGTTTCTCCTTCTCCAGATCTCCTGTGGGGGCCAGAAACAATCTTGCTAAGGTGCAGAGGCCTGGCCCTGTGTTTCCATCGCCTGTGTGCACTGAGGGGATCTGGGTTGTGAGGAGCGGGCCTCTGCAGATCCCATATTCCTAGCAGTTCCTGAGTGGAACATGTCAGGCCAGCAGTGGAAACACCCAAGAACAAAGCACCAGTGCAGAGATATTGGGTAACCCAGAAACTCAGACCTCCGGGAAATGGCCTGTGTATAAGGAGCTGTGGAGATGTTAGTGGGTCTGGGCCAAAGGCAGTGCTAGAGGAGGAGGGGCTCCCAGATGTGGGCTCAGATGCAGAGGAGATGGACTTGAGGGAACAGGAGGATAAGCAGCTGACAGCCACATGCCCCTCTGGGATTGGGAAAACTGGATTAACCTGGAAAAAGTTACAGGAAGATAAAGACGGCCACCTGACTGGTTTCCTGCCTGGGTTTGTGACCAGCTTACGTGACTGACGCTGTCTGTTCCAGGCTGATGTGTCCCCAGTAGAGAGCCCTAAGCCCACCACTTACGGGTGGCCTGAGGCTTGAATTGCTCGCGATCGTATGCCCCATTGGCTTGACACAAGCTGGCGGGCCTGAGGTGAGAGTGGGCGGCCAGGATGGGAGGCAGGTAGATGGTGGCAGAGGCCTTCTTGGTGGGAGAGCCCCTCTGGCTGGATGTCGGGTTGCACTGCAGGGGCAGAGGGGCTCCTCCTGGGGACACAAGGAACAAGTGCGGGCACCTGTTTGGCTTGCTTTCCAAAGAAAATGAGGGAGCTGCTTATTAGGTGGTCGCTCCTTGTTCTCGAAGCTTCTAAAACATATCCAAGGATGTTTCGTTTGGTATGCACACAGACGGTTCTTACACTGGATCATGCCATATGGTCAGTGACAGATCCTTTTCACTTACCAATTTATCATGGCTGACTTCCTATAAGCACATTCGTACGTTAACTTATTTTTTTATAGCTATGTACTAGTTGTTAGGATGGTTACGTTATTTATTCAGCTGGTCTATTTCTGGACATTCTGGTTATCTTTGGGTATTTTGTTTCTTTTTTGTTGGCTGGATTTTTACTACTTCGACAATGCTGCAATAAATAAACATTCTTACACACTGAAGCTTCAGCGTGGCCCTTTATTTCTGTTATTTTTTTAAATGTTTTTTGTGTGTCTAATATATATTAGGTTTGAACACGTTTGACGCAGCATTACTGTGGACATCAGAGGACAACTTATGGGAATTGGTTCTCTCCGACCATGACTGAAACAGGGATTGAACTCGGGTTCTTAAACTTGGTAGCAAGCACCTTTCCCTGTTTAACCATCTCACCAGCCCAGGGGTTTGGTTTTTTTCCTTTTAAGGCAGGGTCTCTATCCAGACTGGCCTCCCAACTCCCTATGGAGCTAGAGAGGACCTTAAACTTTTGATCTTCCTGCCTCTGCCTTCCAAGTCCATGGATTACAGCTATGTGCGTCACACCATTATGTGCTTCTGGGAATGCAATCTACTGCCATGTGCGTGTGAGGCGAGGGCTCTACCATCTGAGCCAGAATGCCAGCCTAGGTGTCGGTGTTTGTCAGGGAAGGTTCCTGTAGGAGAAGAACAATGGAGAAACCAGAGAAGAGGTGCTGGGGGCGGGTATCTAGGCAGTAGCCAAGAGGCTCACGGGGTAGAGGGTGGAGATCAGAACATACAGAAGCTTCTGGGAAAATGATTTTATTCTGTAGTGTAGGAAGCCATTGGAAGTTCTGGGGAAGGGTTGCTGCTTTCACTTGCTGTTGAATGTCTCATTCCTGGCCAAGGAAAAAAGCTATTCAAATGGCACCCAGTATTGATGGGGAGTTGGGCCCAGGGAGTAACAGATGAGACGAGTGATTAGGGTCTGGATATAGCTTACGGGATCAACAGCTATTGCTTCCTACCTGCCTTCCCCTTCACAGGCCTGAGAAGATGCCATTGTTCTCAGGGTGAGCCATGCTCCAGCCCTGCCTCTTCCCGGGGTGCACGCTCAGCAAGCCCTGACGGGCGCCGTGATGCTGGGTGCTCAGGTGAAGGACAGGGCTTTGTTGTTTGAACCAAACTCCAAAACAACCGAGGGTTTTTGTTTTTTGTTTTGGTTTAGTTGGTTTTGTTTTTTTTTGTTTTGTTTTGTTTTTGAGACTGGGTTTCTTTAACAACAGTAGATTTTAGCTAAAGACAGGCAGAGTGAATTCCCAGGCAAGCAGCCAAAGGAGCCGTGAAGCTTCAAGGAAGATTTGTCTTTTAAGATTTGTCTTTATTTTATTTTAGCGTATGAGTGCTTGCATATATAGATGTATACTGTGTGCGTGCCTGGTACCCATAGGTGGGTCTCTGAGTCTGAGACCAGCTTGGTCTGCATGGCAAGTCTCAGGACAGCCAGAGCTACACAGAGAAACCCTCTCAAAACAAAAACTTATTTTCTTTTTAGTTATGTATTTATACATCATATACATACACACATATACATATATATCATATATATACATGCACACATACATACACACACACACACACACACACACACACACACACACGTATACACATATGCGCCTGTGTGTCTGTGAACCACAGTGCCCAGCGAGGCCTTGTGGGGTGGCTCTGGAGCTGGAGTTGTAGGTGACTGAGCTGAGAACTGAACTCAGGTCCTCTACAAGAGCAGTACCCGTTCTTAACCACTGAGCCATCTCTCCAGCCTGCCTCACTCTCCCCAACTCTTTCTTGTTTGGTTGGTTTTTTGTTTTTGTTTTTTTTTTTTTGAGACAACCGTGTTTTGTTTTTGTGCTTGTTTATTTTTGTCTATTTTTAGTTTTGCTTATTTTGTTTTTGTTTTTTGAGACAGGGTTTCTCTTTGTAGCCTGGCTGTGCTGGAACTCACTCTGTAGACCAGGCTGGCCTCAAACTCAGAAATCTGCCTGCCTCTGCCTCCCAAGTGCTGGGATTACAGGCGTGCGCCACCACGCCCGGCTTCTGGCTAGAACTTTCTATATAAACTCCCCATCCCTTTCATATACAGGAGCATTGAAAACATATTCCTGGGCTGGAGAGATGGCTCAGCAGTTAAGAGCACTGAACTGCTCTTCTAGAGGTCCTGAGTTCAATTCCTAGCAACCACATGGTGGCTCATGACCATCTGTAATGGGATCTGATGCCCTCTTCTGGTGTGTCTGAAGACAGCTACAGTGTATTCATATACATAAAATAATAAATCTAAAAGAAAGAAGGAAGGAAGGAAGAAAGAAGGAAGGAAGGAAGGAAGGAAGGAAGGAAGGAAGGAAGGAAGAAAATGTATTCCTGAGCCAGGCATGGTGGCACACATTTGGGAGGCAGAGGCAGGCAGATCTCTTATGAGATCTGTTCGAGGTCAACCTGGTCTACAGAGTGATTTCTAGGACAGCTAGGGCTACATAGAGAAACTGTCTCAAAAAAAAAAAAAAATCCCTGGTTCCTCTGCCCAGAAAGTCTCTTGAGTGAGCGTGACTGCCCTTACTTTTCATGGTGTCCATGATGTGGCGTTGCTGGAAGTTTGTCAGTTTGGACTCCTTCATCATCACTGCAAAATAAAACTGCGTTTGAGTTCTGGAGCCTCAGCAGACACCCTCACCTCACCACACCTCACCCCCGCAGACACCCTCACCTCACCCCACCTCATCCCGGCAGACACCCTCACCTTACTATGCCCCCACCCCTGCCTCACCCCTGCCTCACCCCTGCCTTACTCCCACAATGCCCCACTGTAGCACTGTCTCCTCTGTTCTGTACTGAGTTTCCCCCACTCCTCTGCCTACTTCATCTTCTTTAGAGTGCCTGTCACTTAAGGTTCTTTTCCTTTTTTTTGTATTTATTTATTCATTAATTTATCTATCTTTTTGTTTGGTTGGTTGTTTTTTGTTTTTTTTTTTTTTGTTTTTTTTTTTGTTTTTTTTTTTGTTTTTTTTTGAGACAGGGTTTCTCTGTGTAGTCCTGGCTGTCCTGGAACTCACTCTGTAGACCAGGCTGGCCTGGAACTCAGAAATCCGCCTGCCTCTGCCTCCCAAGTGCTGGGATTACAGGCATGTGCCACCACGCCCGGCTCTTATCTATCTTTTTTATTTAATGGTTTATTTATAGAAATGATCTCACTGTGTAACCTGGCTATCCTGAAATTTGGAATGTACATTGGACAGGCCTCAAATTCACAAAGATCCACCCACCTCTTTCTCCAGAGTGCTAGAATCAGAGACATGAGCCACTATATGCAGCTTTTTTCCCCTTAAGATTGTGTGTGGGCAGCCGGGCGTGGTGGCGCATGCCTGTAATCCCAGCACTTGAGAGGCAGAGACAGGTGGATTTCTGAGTTTGAGGCCAGCCTGGTCTACAGAGTGAGTTCCAGGGCAGCCAGGATTACACAGAGAAACCCTGTCTCTAAAAAACAACAACAACAACAAAAAGATTGTGTGTGGGCTGGAGAGATCGCTCATATATCGAGAGCATTGGCTGCTCTTCCAGAGGACCTGAGTTCAATTCCCAGCAACCACATGATGGCTCATCTGTAATGAGATCTGGTGCCCTCTTCTGGCCTGCAGGCATACATCCAGGCAGAACACTATATACGTAATAAATAAATAAATAAATCTTAAAAAAGATTGTGTGTGTGTGTGTGTGTGTGTGTGTGTGTGTGTGCGTGAGTGTATCTATGTATGTATGTATGCCTGTGCAGGCCAGAAAAAGGAAGCTAGAGTTACAGAGTGTTTTGATCCACCTGACATGGTTGTAGGGAATTGAACTTGGGTCCTTGAGAATAGCAGTAAGTGCTCTTAATCTCTGAGCCATCTCTCCAGCCCTTTATTTATTTATTTATTTATTTATTTATTTATTGAGACAGGGTTTCTCTGTATAGCCCTGGGTGTCCTGGAACTCACTCTGTAGACCAGGCTGGCCTCGAACTCAGAAATCCGCCTGTCTTTGCCTCCCGAGTGCTGGGATTACAGGCGTGCACCACCACCACCCGGCCTCCAGCCCTTTATTTTAAGGATAGGTTCTTACTATACTATCCAGGCTAGCTTTTCTTGGGCTCAGGCAATCCTCCCAGGGAGTAAGCTTGCATAGCTTAAGACACGCACAGTACATGCTTTTAACCACTGAGTCATCTCTCGATGGTAACACACACTTTTTTTGTGTGTGTGGGTGCTGGGACTGAAACCTAAACTTCACATCTGCCTAGAATATACTCTATTACTGAGCTATATCTCCCTTCGGCTCTTTCATTTTTCTCCTGCTAATTTTTCTTGTTACCCTCCTGTATTATTAGTTCTATGAGAGCAAGAATTATCTTTTGTGATCCTCTCAACACTCTATTCCTAGTACCTAGGAAAATATCCAAATCATACATTAGGTTTTTAGTCGTTGAATAATTAAATGCATACATGTTTATTCATGTAGCAGAGGCTGGAGCTACAATTGTGAGCAAAAACAGGCACGTTCTTTGCCTGGTGGTGTTCACCATTTAGAAGGTGACCGCTGGGACACTGATCACCTCTAAGATTATACATTGTGCTAAACCTGGTGAAGGGAATTGAGTTTGGTACTGTGGAGGTCCTACTGTGGTGAGGAGGGATAGGCTTCATTTCTCTGGCCTTTGATTCTCCCCCGAAACTTTCTGAATCCCAAGTTCTTAAGGGAAAACCAGGACCGTTAGGTCCCTAATGCACTGACCTCTGAGCAGCTCACAGGTCCCAGGCGTGTAAGCTGCTTGCTTACGGCAGCGGCGGAACCCGGTTCCTTTTGTCACTGAGTCCACCCTCTCCTGGGAAGCCATGGGAGGGCCCTAGGAGGGAGAGAAGAAATGACCCGCCCTCGTCCCGCGCTGCAGTCTGGACCTCTCATCTCGAGAAACCTGGGAGTCTGAGAAGGTGGTGCCCGACCCCTCGGCTCCAGACAGCGCAGTGACCACAATCCCTATCGCAATGGTCCGGGGAGGAGCGCTCACCTTAAGCGATGACCCGGGCGTGGCAGAGCCCTCCTCACGGAGGGAGATCCTCCGGGGAGCCTGAGTGTCAGAGTCCTCAACAAGCGTTCCTCGTTACCATGGAAACTAGCAACACGCCCTCACGCACGCGCATTAGCGTCTCGCCCTCGACTGCCTCCCGGAAGTAATTGCGCCTGGGTCACGGCGCAAGCGCAAACTACGCGTGGTGCCGCGAGGGGCTGAGGCGCGCTTTTCTCTGCTCTGCGTCCCGGACCCGCTAGCGCGGAGACCGCGTCATGTCAGACAACGAAGACAAGTAAGCGCGGGCCACGGAGGGAAGGAGGTCGTGGTGCGAGCCGGGCTTTTGGAGCACAGGCTAGCCCTGCTGCTGGGTTGGTGGGGGCGAAGTCTTCAGAACTTCCTACCTCGCGGAGCAGTGGGGGCAATGAGCAGGGATTTCAGCCCCTGTAGCCCCTGCCCTCCGGGCGCTCTCTTTCTGGAAGTAAATGCCAGTGGCATAGCTTGTGTAGTGGTGGAAGTAGGAAGGAAAATGGCCTGGAAGGCTGGGCGCAGACGAGGGCTGGGACTAGGTGATAGGAGCAGAGGTGCCCAGAAGTGCGGATAGACTCTGGAGAGCATGAAGTTAGTGTTGTTTGAGGCAAGGTCTCACCCTGAAACCCAGGCTGCCCGGGAATTCACTGTGTGGCTAAGGCTGGCTTTGAATTCGCCACAGTCCTCTGCTTCAGTTTCCCAAGTGTTGATAAGTGTGGCATGAACTACCCGACCCGGCTGGATTATGGGCATATTTTTATTTTATTTATTTGGAGACCAAATATACCCGTATATCAGGTGGTTCGAACTTAGAGATCCATCTACCTCTGCCTTCTAAGTGATGGCTTTTTTTTTTTTTTTTTGACAGATCCTTGCTACATAGTCTTAGCTGTCGAGGTCACTGTGTAGATTTGGCTGTGCTAAAACTTTACCTGCCTTTACCTCCTGAGCACTAGATTACCTCTTCCTGATATATTGTAAAGATAGAACGTAAAGGATTTCCTGATGGGCTGTATGTGTTAGGCCAAAGATAAACTATGGTAGTCCAGATATATCAGTAGTATAGATATATCAGTCAGAATATGGGTGTGGTGGCTCACACCTGTAATCCTAGCCCTTGGGAGGCTAAAGCAGAATTGTTGTGAACAAGAGGACAAGCTGTGCTACATAGTGAGTCTCAGGTCAGCCTGAGTTACATGTGATGCAGTGAGGCTGCCTTCAAAACAAGCAAGCAAAACACAGGCAAAAATGAAATGTGATGACCCCCTGGCAGTGAGTGCCTTGGGGGAAAGAGAACCCAGAAAAGGAGCCCCTCCCCCAGGGTGGGGGCGGGAGGGAGGAGCCAGGTGTGCTGCTGTCAGATGGGAAGGGTTGGTTCAGCCTTGTGAAGATCCTTAGAGAAGCTTGGGGTGGTGCAAGCCTTTGGTTTCTGCACTCAGGGCAGAGACAGGGGGATCTCTGAGTTGGAGGCCAGCCTTGTCTGCAGAGAGAGTTCCGGCACAGTCAGGCAGCACAAAGGGACACTTTTGGGGGCGGGGTGGGGTGATGATCAGGGAGCACAAAGAAGGGTGGCTTTGGGGCTTGAGGGTGTGATGAAAGTCTCGCTGAGGTGAGATTCCGACTGGGGACTCGAGTTGGAGTCGGTGAGTTCGGGCACTCCCTCAGACATTTTGCACCACAGGAGACTGATAAGATGGATGGGGGCAGGGCAAAGGGGTTTTTGCTGCACAAGCCTGACAACCTAGCTTTGATCCCTAGAAGCCATGGTAGAAGGAGAGAAGGGGAAAGGTAGTCCTGGTGGTGTCTGGGGGCCTGCACGCAAACACATCATGTGCACATTAGCAATAAATAAAAATGCTTTTAGAAGCCTGGTGACTGGAGGCCATGAAGATGGCAGTGTATGTACATAGGCGCGCACGCGCGTGTTTGTGTGTATGTGTGTGTGTGTTTTCTCCACCATAAGGTAGTATGGAGCGAAGCTGTAGCAGGAGGGAAAAAAATAATGGTGTGTTTGTTTGTGTTTTTTTTTTTTTTTTTTCCCTCAAGACAGGGTTTCTCTGTGTAGCCCTGGCTGTCCTGGAACTCACTCTGTAGACCAGGCTGGCCTCGAACTCAGAAATCCACCTGCCTCCCAAGTGCTGGGATTAAAGGCGTGCGCCACCACTGCCCGGCTCTGTTTGTTTGTTCTTAAGAGGGGGAGGTGATGCTGGAAATGTGTTGGTGCTGAGAACACGGGGGTTTCATGCGTGCTGTGTATACACTCTACTTCTGAGTTACAGCTCCAGCCCTGAAGCAGACTTCATTTGTTTTTGTTCTTGAGACAGAATCTCACTATGTGGCCCAGGCTAGGCTCAAACTCCTAGTTCTTACTTCCCCTTTCTAAATGCTAGGAGTACAGGAGTGTGCCCCCACACTGGCAAGTTTATATTTTTCTTCTCATTATAGGCTGAGACTGTTGTCATGACAAGAGGGCCAGCTTAGAGGTTATCACCACTTGCTGGCTTTCCAGGTAGACCCTGGGCTCCGGCCGCTGGGCTCTTGCACCCGCTTCTGGCTCCCACAGGCACTTGTGTGTATTTGTGTGCACTCACTCTTACATACGCAAACACATGGATAAACCTTAAAAAACCAATCCCCAGACCAGAAAAGAACTTGTTTACATGCTGACCAGAGTAGTTCACAGAGAGGAAACCACAATGAACAAGTCCTAGCAAAATGTGGGGACACATAGGACAAGATTGGAGCCATAAAGTGACCCTCCAAAGTTTGGTTCCCTTGTCGAGATTTGCCGGTCCCTCGTCTGTCACCGTTGAGACAGTGGGAGTCTGTGTCTCTGGTTCTGGCCGGTGATGCTCTAACCACCAGTTTCTTCTGGCAGTTTTGATGGCGATGACTTTGATGACGTGGAGGAGGACGAAGGACTTGACGACTTGGAAAACGCTGAGGAGGTCAGTAGCCAGCCTCAGCCTCTGCACTGCATCCCGGATGTAGCCGACGGGCCGCTGATTCCACAGATCCACTCTGGGCCTTCATCTCACTGTCACCTCAACTAGGTCTTGGGATCATTGTCTCTTATGTATGGTTTGGTGGTGGTGGGTCTTAGTATACAGCCTGGAATGTACTATTTAAGCCAGGCTGGCTTGTAGCTCTCGAGAAACCAGCCTTCCTCTGCCACCTGAGTGCTGGGGTTAAAGGCACAGGTAGAAGTGACTTCGCTCTGTCTTATTCACTACTCTATCCTAACACTTATACTATGGTTTGGCATATAGTAAGCAGCAAGCAATTACTTTTTTTTTAAATGTATTTTTTATGCATGTGCAGGTGTGCTGCGTGTCTGTATGCAGGCGCACCCACCTGTGCAGTGCAGGTGGAGGTCAGAGGTCGTTCTCTCTCGTTCTTCATCTTATTTTTCAATATAGGGTCTCTCTAAACTTGGGCCTCAGGGCTTCAGCTAGGCTATCAACCAGCAAGCCCCAGAAACACACTAGTCTCTACCATTGGTTCTGTGGCTACAGCACACACTGTTACAGACCCGGACTTTCACATGGAGGCTAAGACCAAGTTTGTGTCTTCCAGTTTGGGCAGCAAGTACTTTACTCTCTGAGACAAGCCCTAACCCTTAATTCTCGGTTTTAGAATCAGTGTGAACGCGCCCTGGGCTGTGCGCCCTCTGGCAGCTGCCATTGCTCTAAGCGTCTGTTTTCTTCTCCAGGTCCCGGCTCCACTGTCAGAAGCTCTGCTTTCTGCCACGGCATCTCTGCCACTCTGCCCAGATTATTATGATTAGTGCGTGTGGGTGTAGGTGCGAACGTTTGCTTGTGTACTGTAGGGGATGGAAGCTGTGGTCGTCTGTGTCCTCTGTCTCTAGCCTGAATAGAGCAGAGTACAGCAGGTTGTTACTTAGTGTGGCTTTGACTCTTTCTCATTTACCATGATTGTTCTAGTCCCCTGACCCATTGACTCGTTTGCCATAGGAAAGATCAGGTGTTTGTCCTGGGCTTCCGGTTCAGGGTGTGCGCTTCACTTCCAGGACCAGCAGTTTGGGCGAGGCAGCTGGCTCTAGAGTTCAGAACAGTCATCTTTACTGCTAGCTTGGAGGTTTCAGTCAGGTTGGCTGACTCTTGAAGGCCCTGGAATAGGGACCACAATCTTTGCCTTACAAGTTTGCATGGGGTTAAGGGTCACGTGGGGTGTCCGTGAGTGGCTGTACGGTCCGTGACACCCAGAAAGGGTTGATCGCAGTGGGGAGTGTCTGTCATCATCTTCCTACCTGATCCAAAACTTGCCCTGAGATTCCCCTCTTTGTTTGTTTGGTGTCCAGGAGGGTCAGGAAAATGTCGAGATTCTCCCGTCTGGTGAGCGACCACAGGCCAACCAGAAGCGGATCACCACTCCTTACATGACCAAGTACGAGCGAGCCCGAGTGCTGGGCACCCGCGCTCTCCAGATCGCGTAAGTGTTGCGCTTCGCCGTCTTCTCCGTCAGTTCAGCCACAGTGAGGCCCAAGCGGCTAGTCCTGCCCAGCTCTGCCCTGTCAGGGCTTGTGCTGTGCTCTAGGGATCCTGTGGTGCAGTGTGAGAAGTAGACATGAGAAGTGACAGTGAAAACCCTGGTCAGGCCTGGGGGCACAGACCTGTGATTGTAGACACTCAGGAGACAGCGGAGGCCCACATGGACTACGGAGTGAGTTCAAGGCTAACCTGGGTGGCTAGCAAGACGCTGCCCCAAGGTAAAGAATGAAAAGAGCTCTGGGGTGGAGCAGGCAGGTGGGCTCAGCCCCTCCAGTTATTGCTATAACCTCAGGGGAGGCAGAGCGTTAGTGGAACTCTGGTGGGGGACCCAAGCCTGTGGGAAACTGCTGACTTCTCCCATGTTGTCGTGGGAGTGTGGGTGCCTCAGGATGGACTCGGGAGGGGGAGAACACAGCAGTGGAGCATTCTCCCACAGGCCACAGGCCACAGGGCACAGGGCACGGGGAGGCCTAGTGTGTGAGCACCCCTACCACAGGGTCCAGCCCTGGGTAAGGTTGACTGCAGTGTCTGCCTTAGGGAAGGGTGTTCGTTATGTGTAGACAAGGTTGACCTCAGCCATCCTCAGCTACAGACCTTTCTCCAGCATGGCTGTTCTCTTGACTCCTTTGCGTAAAGCCACCTTCAAGGGATGCCGTCCTAGTGGCCTAGGGATAGTCTGGGTTATGGCAACTCATCGGCCCGTGTGGCACCTCCACTCCTGCACAAACCCCAGCACAGACACACAAATACAAATAGTAAAAGATGTCAGCAGTCCTACAGGGACAGGTTCAAGTCTGATAAGCCGGTGTGGAACTCTCACAGGAAGTGAGGCGTCCTGGCAGCCCCGGTCTAAGCCATTCAAAGGGTCATATTCTGTGGGAGGAGGAGGGGTCCAGCTTAGTGCAGACTTTAGTGTTCCTTCCCCCAGGGATCCCATGTCCTCTGTTCAAGCACGGCCAGGCTGGATCCCGTACACTGAGGACGGGGCTGTGCCTTTGCTTAGGTGCTCAATGAAATACCATTTTGAATTGCTTTTGGTTGAGTTCAGCCTGGCCTGCTAGCACCACCTGCTGGCTGATGTCACTCACCTCTTCCTAACTGGGTGGGTGACATGTTGCTTTGTAGTGGCTGCAACATAAGACAGCCTCTTAAGAGCCTGCACCTGCATGTTCTTGGGGCACTGATGAACGATGCCTTCAGTTACCCCTGTTATGTGTGGAGAGAGCGGACACAGGCAGATCGGGGCATGGGTACTCAGATAAAGCCTGGTGTGTGGCAGACTAAACCGAGGACCTTACATGTTCTTCTCTGAGCTACCTCAAGTTTTGGGAACATTTCATTATTCAGGAAAGACATTTGGTTTCTGCCCTTGGGAAAATTTCAGACTTTTAGGATTATCAGAGAGCAGAATATTTAGTCATAAACTAGTAAGTGTCCGTCCATCTCATGGTGGTTGGTCCCCACCCCTGAAGTCACCTTGCACCTCTGAAGTTATAGTTCTCAGACCCCTTCATGAGATGACAGGTTCTGTCTCATGGCTCTGGATCATCGATTAAGAGCACTCGGGGCTCTTGGCGGGGTTGGTTCCCACCATGCACGTGGTGGCTCACAACCCCCTTCCCTCTGGTACCAGTGTATCCAATGTCCTCCAAAGGCATGGACCTCCATGTAAGCAAGACGCCCACACACAGAAGATAAAATAATTGAAGCCCTTTAAAAAAATCTGCCCTGCCGCTCGGTGGTGGCGCACACCTTTAATCCCAGGACTTGGGAGGCAGAGGCAGGCGGATTTCTGAGTTCGAGGCCAGCCTGGTCTACAGAGTGAGTTCCAGGACAGCCAGGTCTACACAGAGAAACCCTGTCTTGGGGGAAAAAAAAAAAAAAAACACCAAAAAAATTAAAAAAAAAAAAAAATCTGCCCTGATGGTCTGGAGAAGGCATCGTCCCTGGATTTTGAATACTTGTAAGTCTGAATGTACTGGTGTGAGCCTGTGCAGGGTCATTAGAGGGGTCTGTGTGCAGGAAAGGGTCTGAATGTACTGGTGTAAGCCTGTGCAGGGTCATTAGAGGGGTCTGTGTGCAGGAAAGGGTCTGAATGTACTGGTGTAAGCCTGTGCAGGGTCATTAGAGGGTCTGTGTGCAGGAAACGGGTCTGAATGTACTGGTGTGAGCCTGTGCAGGGTCATTAGAGGGTCTGTGTGCAGGAAATGGGTCTGAATGTACTGGTGTGAAACAGGAAGGGTCAAAAGCATGGCGCTTCACCCAGGGGCCTCGAGCTATATCATCACGTGGCGGGCATCATTGGTGGAACTGAGCAACCCCAATGGCTTGGATTTCTCTTCCTCTAATAAAGCCACTTAGGCCATCATGGTGGTCACACCCTCATGGCTTTCCAAGGGCTCCTCCAGTACTGTCATCATCTTAATTTGGGGGACACTTAAGAACCATAATACAGCTAGTTGTGGTGGCACACACCACTAGCATTTGCTGAAGGAGGCAGAGGGATGATCACGAGTTCAAAGCCAGCCTTGGCTACACATTTGGGCTGGAGAGTTGGCTCAGCGGTTAAGAACATTGACTGCTCTTCCAGAAGTCCTGCGTTCAATTCCCAGCAACCACATGGTGGCTCACAACCATCTGTAGTGGGATCTGACACCCTCTTCTGGTGTGTCTGAAGACAGCTACAGTGTACTTACATGTAGCCTTTCTGGGGATGTTGCTATGAAGGGCCCTTTCTGATGGAGCATTACGTGTAGATGACTTCGGTGTTTTACGTGGGACACATCCTAGCACAGTGCTTAGGAACAGATCTTGGCTCTGCCACTCTGCCTACGTGACCTTGGGCAGGACACTCATCTTTCTGTGCCTCAGTTTCCGCAATAGTAAAATGGAAGTCAAAATAGATCTCCCTCCCTGAAGTTGAGGATCACAGTAGGGGGCTGTCACCGGGTGCAGGGCCCTTCTAGTTTCTGGTCTTGGTCATTGTTTCCCCAGTGAGGCAAGGATCTCTTCTTCATTTTTAAAAGAGGCTAGGGCATGTGGAGAGAAGTTCAGTGCCTTGTGCTCAGAGGCACAGTCTAACTCCAGTCTGCCAGGCTTCTCTCTGCTCGGTGGTGGCACCATGCCTGCCTGTCTAGGTGACCTTGCTTGATGAGGATCAGGATACCAGATCCACCTTCGCTGAGCATTGTCTGCTGCCCCTCCAACCTCTCTCTGTCCCTGCAGGATGTGTGCCCCGGTGATGGTGGAGCTGGAGGGGGAGACAGACCCTTTGCTCATCGCCATGAAGGAACTCAAGTAAGTTCCCCTGAGTGCTTCCTCCTCCTGAGGCCAGCAGCCATCGCGGGCCTCTATAAATCTTGGGCTCACTTGTGGCCAGCCCCCTGGGAGCCGAGGGGGGTGCTTATGGGGCACATGCTGCTGTTGCCTGTTGCTGCCAGGCAACCGTCCTCATGTCATGTGACTCCTCCCCACCACAGGGCCCGGAAGATCCCCATCATCATCCGCCGGTACCTGCCAGATGGGAGCTACGAGGACTGGGGCGTGGACGAACTCATCATCAGCGACTAACGGGGCTCACTCAGCTGTGCCCGGCGCCGCCTCTCTGCCTGTTTTATACATGTAAATAATAAACGTTGCCCTTCCCACCCCTCTGCCCGGTACCTGCGTGCTACCACCTGCCCTGCTGCATCAAGGTGCCCCGTGACTGTTAACTCTTTCTAAAGCTCTAGGGCCTAAGCTCTGTGGGTCCCCCACACCCCCATCCCTCCCTCTATCTCCCCACGCACCAGAGCAAGAGCTGCTGCAGGGGAGACACCTCAGCTGCCTTCTCAGCAGACAGATGAGTCTTTGTGCCCAGGGAGCTGGTTGCCACGGAAACCCCCAATTTCCTTTCCAGTGGGGACTGGCTGCAGGGGCTTCTCCCTTCTCAGGAGTATCACAGAGCAGGTTTCATCAAGCCAGCCATTGTTCCTCGGGACCTGCCTGGAGCTCTTATCGAGGACTCAGATCCCCTTTCAGGAGCCGTGCTTTAGCAGGAAGCGTGGGGGTGCGCTGAGCCCTCACTGTCCCTGGGCAGGGCCCTGTTGGGCGAGTCAGCAACTGGAGCAAGGACCAAGGACCTTTGCAGCCCTGTCCCTGCTCTGTCCCAGGCCAGTGCCACACGGTGCCCCATGGCCCGCCTCTCTGGTCTGCCTTATGCCACCTGCTCCTCAGACCTGAGTTCGAGTTCCTCTCCTCCCTCAGCAGGCCCTCTTGTTCATCCTGCCTCCCACCCCAGGAATCCCCTTCAGATCCTTGGGGTAGAGAGCTGTGTAGCTCCAGGGATGGCCAGGCACACCTCTATTCCCAGTACTGAGGAGGTGGAGGCAGGTTCATATGGTGAAGTGAGTTCAAGGTCAGCCCGGGCTACACTGGGCCTTGTCTAAGTTTTTTTTTTTTTTTTTTTTTTTAAGAGAGGAAGGCAGCCATGGGCACCAGCATAGTTGGGGAATGACTTTTGAGTGGCCCAGCCTTACCTCTGGCCAACTGCTACTCTCTGGAGACATGGCGTGCTTGCCACATGGGATTGGGCACCTGGTCAGGGTGGGAAGGAGGAGTGGCCGCGGTAGAAGGGGTGCTTGCTGCTCTGGAGAAGGGTTAATTCTGGGAGTCGGAGACTTCGCACCCCTGCCACCCTCCTCCAAGCCTTTGGAATCCTTTAATCAAGTTGGGTGCTGAAATTTCAGCCCTGAAATGCCGCCTTTGTGCTGGCATCCAGGCAGCCGCCCCAGAGTGCGGGGGTCACTTTCTCGGCCCCATTTCTCTAAATGGTCTCTTTGTTCCCTGCTGGGCCGCTCAGTATCAGATGTGATTAAAGGGAGATGAGGCGCGGGTAGGAGGGGGAGTTAACCCTTAGGGGATGGGGTGAGGAGGTGGAGACAGGGTGCCCTTAGGGGATGGGGTGAGGAGGAGGTGGGAGACGGTGGGTGCCCTTAGGAGATGTGGTAAGGAGGTGGGAGACGGTGGGTGCCCTTAGGGGATGGGGTGAGGAGGTGGAGACGGGGTGCCCTTAGGGGATGGGGTGAGGAGGTGGGAGACGGTGGGTGCTTTTCCTCTGGCAGAGCTTCCTCGGCCCCTGTTCATCTGGCAGGCCTGGGGTTGTCTCCTGTGGAATATGCTGTCACTTGCCAATCATACTTGTAAAGTGTCCCCTCTCCTTGGGTTTATGGTCGTCTTGCCGGTCATTTAAAAACACCTGATGCCAGAGCCTCTGCTGGGCTGGAGCACATCCGAGCCTGTACTCATGGGATGCGTGCAGCCTACTAATGCTGGCTTCCGTCTTCGTCACACACCACCCCAGTGGCCGTCTCCCTGCAGCCTGCACCAGTGCTGATGACATGGACAATCTCATGAAGTAGCAGGCCCCTCTTTTCAGGGCCCCTCTATCCTGCCAGCTCTGTCTACAGCTCTCCCTTGGAGCAGGAGCTCCATAGACTGGAAGCAGACAGACATCCTGCTTTTCGGTACAGGGGCAAGTAAGCATTGGCAGGAGAGCCTGGTAGGAGGTCGCTTCATATCTGACGGTGCTGGTAGCAGAGACGGAAACCTGCGAGTCTCAGGAGTCACTATTGTCAAATCAGATTTTAAAAAACGCAGTTTTTGCTGGGCGTGGTGGCGGACGCCTGTAATCCCAGCACTTGGGAGGCAGAGGCAGGTGGATTTCTGAGTTCAAGGCCAGCCTGGTCTACAGAGTGAGTTCCAGGACAGCCCGAACTACACAGAGAAACCCTGTCTCGAAAAAACCAAATAAAAAAAAAAAAAAAAAAAAGAAAGGGGAACCACTACCCTGTGTCAGAGACTGCCATTTCCTGCTAAAGCCAAGGGCAGAGGTAGTCCCTTGACCTCCCAGACCAGATACCATAAAAACTGCTTTTTTTTTTGTTTGTTTGTTTGTTTTTTTGGTTTTTTTGGGTTTTTGGAGACAGGGTTTCTCACCGCCCGGCATCCCCTTTCATTTATTAAGTGACTTCAGTGAAGATACTCAGATACGTAGGTGGATCTGCGTGGACCTAGCTCAGGGAAGGCTAGGCCCTAAGATTTAGCAGAGGTCAGATTCAACAGATAATCTATTAAAGGTCAATAACACACAAACGGCTTCTGTGTGGTCAGATACTGCTGAGAAGAGCAAGGGCTTCAGATACCAAGCTTCAAGGCAGCCAGCAGCTGGGGCAGGTGGTCAGAACACGGTTGCGGTTTGCACCGGAATCCTCCCAGGGGCTGATGGGGATGGAGGGATGATGTGGAGCAGTGGAGCCTGGAAAGCAGCTCAGGGGACAGGCTGTCAGCACCAGCTTCCCAGAGCATCGGGCAATGAGGGCCATTCCCTCAGAGGCCGAAGGAGGGGCACCCCTGGCAAAGGGAGCGATCAGGAGGAGCACACTAGGGTCTTTGCTATTATGGGAATGCCCAGCTGTTGGCATTTCCTGTTAGAACAACTTGGCAGAGATTTCCCCTGGTCGTGGTGATGTGAGTTTGACAGTGGCATAGGTCTCGGCCCCTACTGAGGACGAGCTTTTGGGGAACACAGTGGATGGGGTTCGGCTTAGACTGAAACAGTCTGCTGCTCTGGCGGCTCAGCTAGATGAGAGCATGGGCGAACTCTCTCTCCCCCTCTGTCTCCCTCTCCTTCTCTTTCTATGTGTGTCCCACGTCTGTCTGTAGGGGAGGTTCTAGATGGAGGTGTGTGGCCACAGAAGGTCCATCCATACCCGGACCTGGTTCTGTGGAAGCAGGCCTGACTGCTTACCTCAGGAACGAGGGACACTAGTCCACTGCTCATTTTTGAAAAGCTTCTGTCCCCTGAGTTCCTGTCAGACTCCCCTCTGTCACATGACAGAGTGGCTACAGTGAGCTGAGCTAGAGCTGGACCTGAGAGGGGTGGGTAGCGCCCGTGGGTGGCTTTCTTCTGAGGCTTAGACCCTGCATAGGTCCACCCGTCCGGAGGCTGGCTGCCTGACTTCCTTCACTGGCTACATGACCTTAGGGGGAAAAGATCCTAAGGACTCTCTCACTCTTGCACTGCTGGCAGCTTGTGGAGAGCCTTTGGGAAAGCACAGGTAAGGGGTAAGAGACCAAGAGACAGGCCAGGTCAGGCCACCAAGCAGGCAACCAGAAGCTTTGATTTTATTACTTGGAGTGCTTAATGCAAGTTAATCGGGCTGGAGTGGCTAGAGGGCTGGGAACATGGCGACTATGGAGATAAATAAAGGGGCAGCGACGTGTTACATGTGGACTGGGCTGCAGACAGGAGGTGGGGAGACAGAGCTACGTACTTTATTAAGGTATCGCTGGAGCAAAGGGTGTGGGGCAAAGGTAACTGTACATGGCAGGGTTTAGTGTCCAGCCTGCTGCCAGCAACCCAGATCCTGGGCTCCAGGGCCAGGGCCTGCGCAGTGCTAACTGAGCCCGGGGCCTTGAGGCTGACAGAGGGCCAGAGGAAGGCTGGATGAGCTGCCTGACTTTCCTGGAGCCCCTGCCTCCTCACCTGGGGTGGGCCTTGATGTGTGGAGGGGGGGGGTGGAGAACATGGGGACTCCCCTCAGTTAGGCAAGGGATGAGGTTATTGACAGAGTGGTTCTGGGGACCTCGGCCAGTTCCCACATTCAGGTGAGGAGGGGGCGGAGAAAGGATCAGAGCTTCGAGTGTCCCACCCTGCTCTTCACAAAGCTGATCAAGCTGTCCTCAGTGAGTCCCTAGTGACAGGACAGAGCCAGCTCCAGGCTGTGAGGCAGGCCCCTGGGCAGCCTAGCTCTTAGGCGCAGTGACACAGTTGCTCTCCAAGGAGATAACGAGCAGTGAGACCTCCTGCCCTAGCCCTTCCTGCCTCCCTGAAGGACTGAGAAGGACTTCTCAGGTCCTGGGATAAAGGGTCATTTCTGGGGATAGGTGGCCCCTCACCCTCGGTCTGGGATAGCCACCAAACTCCTCCTTCACCAGCTCAGTCAGGGCTTGGCCTCCAGAGCCGCGGTGGGCGGAGGTCATCAGGGCAGGAGCTGGCGGAAGCCTTCCTGCTGCTGACAGCCTCTGCAGCCTCCTCCACTGCCGAGCCTGAGGCTGACGAGGAGCAGGGCACACAGGCTGGGGGAAGGGGCACTGGTGGCGACAGGGCCCCTCTAAGGTCGGGATAGAGTCGTATATACTGGCTGCTCCCAGTGTGTGGGACTGTGGGATTGGGGCCCTGAGGGGCTGGGGTCAGAGATGGCCGTGTAGAGGGGCCTCTGAGAGGGCCCCATGTAGGAAAAGGCTGAGTAGAGGCCGGAGGCCTGGCCTGCATGGCCATAATAGGGTCCTGAGGGCTGATGGTCAGAGTAGTCAAACTGGGGGCGTGAGATGGAGGGGAAGGCGGAGCCGTAGTGGGGCAGGCTGAGGGAGGTGTAGGCGATCTGGGAAGTGGACGGCTGGTCGGTGTAGTGGGGGGGTGCCTGGGGGCCTGTGGTCTCTGTCTTCACCTGGGCTTTGGCATCCACGCCAGGGGGCGAGACCGTGGGCAGAGCCACACCTGGTGGCTTGGAGATCCAGGCAGAGTGTCCACTGGCCACTGCCAGGGCACTGCCCAGCCCATAGCCAGCTGCTGAGTAGCTACCCACGTGGCCTGGGTGCCCGTTGGGTGGCAGGTATTGGTCCAGCTCAGTCACATCAAAGGTCTCCATGTTGGACATTACCTCGTGGCTGATCTCCCCGATGTCCACGTTGCCGAAGTCGATGTGGGGCTTCCCGCCCTCCCCCAAGGAGCGCCCATCCCTTTTGGGGTCTGCCTTGCCGGATTGCAGCTCTGTCTTTGGGGTGGTTGGAGGGGTGGGGGGGCCATGGCTCTGGCCTGGGTAGGAGAGAAGGGGGCAAGAGTGATCAGGTTAGAGGCAAGTAGGCCCTAGAAGGCCTTGTGGCCTTTCTCCAGGCAGCAGGATGCTGACCTCTGAGGCCAGCTTCCCGTTCATGATGCTTAACATGGTGGCTATCATCCTGGGCTCTACCTGCTCTCCAGAATACCCTTGACATCTGTTGGTGACTCTCCCTGCTTAGCCCTGCCTGTCCTGTCCACTTTGGACTGTTGATCTCTTACCATGTCCAAACAGCACTTTGTCCATGTCAGTGCAGCCTCAAGCCTGCTGCTCCCTGCCCTGGCGGCCCTTGCTCAAGGAGGCACTTAGATCACTGCCCCCACTTTGCCCGTTAACTTTCTCATCCACACATCTCAGCAAATGCTCAGGGCACTGCTCGGTGTCGGGCAGTATGCCAGATGCTGGGGATAAGCGGAAATAAAGTTCTATCCCGGTTCTAAAAGCTTTTCAGTCACGGAGAGACAAGAGGCCCAGCAGGCTCTAGAGCAGAAAGTGCTATGTGGGGTGGTCTGGAAACTAGAGATGGAAGCCACCTGCTGTCACAGGGATTTGGGGGAGTCTCAGTAGGGGCATCTGAATGTCCCAGAGACTGTGAAGAAGGGATTATGTGTGTGGAAGGTGGCTAGACCGAGCATCCCATGACAGAGACACAAATCCACGGCACTGTGAGGCCATGGCTGCTGGAGGTCTCCACCATCACACCATGTCCAATCCTTCCCCAGCCGAGCACTCTGAGCTTCAGGAAACCTTCCTGGGCTCTGCTGTTTACTGCATGGCCCTTAGGCAAACCCTCAACCTTCTCCTAAGCAGTTTGTCAGTAGAAAAGCAGATTTGAGACCAGAGAGCCCACACACTGCATCCTGGGAAGTCTCCACACTGCATCTTGGGGAGCCCACACACTGCATCCTGGGAAGTCTACACACTGCATCTTGGGGAGCCCACACACTGCATCTTGGGAAGTCTACACACTGCATCCTGGGGAGCCCACACACTGCATCCTGGGAAGTCTCCACACTGCTTCCTGGGGAGCCCACACACTGCATCCTGGGAAGTCTCCACACTGCTTCCTGGGGAGCCCACACACTGCATCCTGGGGAGCCCACACACTGCATCCTGGGGAGCCCACACACTGCATCCTGGGAAGTCTACACACTGAATCCTGGGGAGTACTCCTTCATTACAGTCTGGAGTGGGATGTTTCCTGGAGACACTTTTGGACAGTTAGACACTGAGTCTCCAAGAGGCTCCTCATATACGTTTCTTCCTATCTGCTCCTCCCTATGGACAGTAGGCTCCCGAGCTAGGACCGGCTTCTCTCTGTGGACTCCTGGTGTCCTCTCCAGTCAGTGCCTGATGAAAAGTAGGACTCAGCTCATCCCTCAGGGCGGAGCTTTCTGCTCATGAGGAAGACAAGCGAGGCACCCAACAAGCCAACCTCAAGTCCTCAGACTGCTGTGGAGCAAGCTCCTTCTGTTTCCTCATCTACTGGCCGCGGCTGCAGAACCCCCCACCACGCCGGTTTGGGCTGATTGGTGGGTTGGTAAAAGGAGTCAGTACACACAGGGAAACCAGCCCGTGCCTGGTACAGTCCTCACGGAGAAGAAAACACGAATGGGCCATGTGTGCCCCCCCCATGGCATGTGCCAGCATCATCTTAGGGCGGGAGCTGGAAGAAGCATTTGGTCCCTCACCCCGCCCTTCTGTCGTTCTGTTTGTCTCTGTCTCATTTGTCTGTCTGTCTGTTTTTCGTTTTCGTTTTGTTTGTTTATCTTTTATTTTTTCCTCTTCAAGACAGGGTTTCTCTGCATAGCCCTGGCTATCCTAAAATGCACTCTGTAGACCAGGCTGGCTTGGAACTCAGAGATCTGCCTGCCTCCGCCTCTGCCTCCGCTCCCTAGGGGCTGGTGCCGGGACTGAAGGTGTGCACAAACACCCCTGCCAAGCCCTCCTGGCCTTGGCTTTGCTTCTCTGGTTGCTTGGTTTATTTTATTTCACGTTGTTTCTTTGGCTGTTGATTTTGCTTTCCTTCTGTTTTGCTGTTGCCCAGCTCTCAGAAGGACCTTTTTTTCCCTGTAACTACTCTGGTCTCTCCTCACCTCATGGGCGCCATGGGCTCTCTGAACTGGTTTTCTCTGCCCAGCACCACTGTTCCCCCACCCCACCCCCACCCCAACCACCATAAGCTACCAGACTTCCCCACTGAGCTGCCTGTCGGTTCAGTACTCCAGCTAAGTTAACTACACTGCCTGGCCAACCTTTCCTAGGTCCCAGCTCAAGCTAGACCACTCTCCACTGCCTGGCTTCTCCTTACCCGACTCTGCCAGCAGCACGCTGGACAGAACCCAGCACTCACCTGAGGGGTGCTCTGGGTTCCCATCTGACATGGGGGAGCCTTCTTCTGGGTGCCGGTGGTCCAGGTGGGCGCTCTTGTAGTGAGCCTGGATAGCGGCAGCCCCTCCTTGTTCGGCCTCCCCGCCTGGGCATTCGGCCTCCCCCTGGGCTGCCTTCCCGTTCTTCCGCCGCCGAGGTTGGTACTTGTAGTCCGGATGGTCCTTTTTGTGCTGCATCCGGAGCCGCTCAGCCTCCTCTATGAAGGGGCGTTTGTCGCTTTCATTCAGCAGCCTGGGGGGGGGGGGAAGAGACCAGAGCCAGTCTGAGTGCTGGAGTAGCCGGGTGAGCTTCCCTTCCCGGGCTGGGGCACCCAGAGAGCAGGCCCAGTGTAAGGCTGGGTGTGCCCCATGGCTAGCACCCAGATGCCAGACCAAGGAGCCTCGGCTTCAGACAGCCGTGATCTCTGTCCCCCACCTCTCAATGGCTGGAGGGCACCAGGGGCCAGCAGCCCTTAAGCATGCAGTCAAAAAGGAGTTCCCAGGGGCAGCTTTCAGTTCGAGGATAGGGAAACGTTCCTGTCACTGAAGCCCTCTGTAAGCAGGACTGGCTGCCTCCTTGACGGATGTGCTCCCTGGCGGTGGAGATGGACAGAGGGGGGGCAGTCTCCAGTACTCACTAGCTGTGTGTCAGACTGCATATGCTACTTCTCTAAGTCCAAGTTCCTTCATCTACAGAATGGGGATGATAATGCCTACTTCACTGGGTGTGGGGTCACCAGAAAAATCGATATCTATGAAGTGGCTGAGCCTGTGGAGGGAGAAGCCTGGAGAAAACAGGTGCTGCTCTAATGGCGTTTGGAGAGGACTGCACGAGAAAGCCAGGGGTGGCTTCTCAGCTCCACTACTGATTTGGTGAGATTTTAGATGGTAGGACTGAGGGTTTTAGGTGTGAGGGGGCTGTGGGGGGGGGGACAGTGTCTGCAGAGAGATGATCCTGTACCTGGGACCTGGCAGTGACAGGACAGACGAAGCTTGAGTCTCTTCCCAGACTCTGGGACAACCTGTGGCATGAAGAGGCCCTCATGGCAGTGCCCCCCCCCCATCCAGCTGCAGCTCCAGGTCAAAGGTGGAGGGTGGGTGGGGGTAAGCCTGGCCTGCCCCGGGGTAAGAAGGACTGGGTGGAATGTCCTAAAGAGGGGGGAGCACAGATCCTAGAGTTTAGACCCAGGGACCACTAGCCCACTTCGGGAGCTGCTCTTTCTCCTGACGGCCCTCCAGCACGCCCAACTGGCACCCTCTTCTCCTAGGCAGCGGAAGACCGAGCCCCGTCTCCGGGCTGGCTATGCCAGGCACTGTCTACCCGGTCGGTAGCATTCCTTTGCAGCTTAGCCTGCTGGTCTGCCCCGCACCCGCCCTGCCTTCTGCAGAGGACCCTCAGGCTGAGACAGACTCCTTAGGACCCGTGCACTTTCTGGACAGATGCAGACCCCGCGGCTAGGCCTGAGAAAGGACCGCATAGCGGGATGGTGGGTTTGCCGGTGCAGGCTCCCTCGCAGATGCTCCAGACGTGGCTGGGGACACGGGACACCCTCCCCTATCGTTCTCAGTGTCCCCGGGCCGGCCGACAAATGGAAATCACCAAGAAAATGGTAAGGAGTGCAGGGAAGGACAACACATGCCAGATGACGTGGCGAGCCCGCCATCGCCCCTCAGGCTGCACTGCTCACGGTCAGCCCTGGCAGGAGCCTGCTGGGGATGCCCGGGTGCCAGCCCCAACCTCTGCTGCTCCAGGCCAACTCTGGGCAGGTCTCCTCATCCATCCCGGCCCACCCCACAGCCAAGCTCCACTCCTGTGAGTCCTCACATTCACGGCCGTCCTCCTCCTCCTCTGCTGCCCTCCTCCCTCCTCCCCTCCCCCAGCTCAGTCCTCCCCTGCCCCAACCTCTTGGTTTGGAATGGGTGGATGGAGAGTGGAGGCTGGTTTCCAGCCCCGTGGGCAGCTCCTAGAGGGACTCTATTGTAAGTGCCCTCCTGTCAGGCCAACAGCATAAGATGACCAGGCAAGAGCCAGGGAGACTTGGGGCGGGGCAGGCCGGATGAGCCCCTCAGAAGTGGAACATTCCCATGGCTCAGCATCTACTGGTCCCTCCCCAGACGGCATAGTGTTGCAGCCCCCCAGGACCCGTATTCAAGTGCATTGATCCCCAGTCAGACGGAGCTCAGGAGACAGGTCCCCGACTGTTCTCCAGTTCTGTCGACCCAACCATTTACACTCCCGATGTCCTTGGGGCATGAACTTGGGGTAACCGTGTTTAGACCCCTGGAGCAGCTGGCCAGCCCAGGCCACATTCAACTGTCTCCAAGGACCCCCAGCCAGGGCCCAGGTAGCCACCACCTGTTGGGCCAGCCTTGGCAGTGTTTTGACACCTCCCATCCCTGGGGCTTGGCCCTCTGCCAGGAGGGCTCTGCTGCCTTCCCTGCGCCCTGTGGTCTGAGTGGTAGCTAGGGACAGAGGCAGTGGAGTTAACCTCTTGGCAACAGATGGTGGAGGGACAGTGGGGTCCACCTCCCGTTGCACTGGGTCACACCTAGATGGATCTTGGGCAAGGAGCTAGCTGCCACTGCTGGTCTTCAGCAAAGTGGGACTCTGACCCCACAGCGGCTGGCCATCCAGCTACTGCCTGTCAGAGTTGAGGGCTGGGGGAGGGGGAGGGGTGCCGGACCTTCAGCAAGCACACGGCCCCGTGCGGCCCAGGGGGCTGCTCGCCAGTCCCTCTGATCTCAGGGACCAATTGCTTCTTTGACGGCTTCAAGCCTTTGGCTTTTGTACTGGGCCCGCAGAGTGGAAGGAGCAGGCTCCTCTCACAGATCCCTAAGTCTCCTCAAACAGAGGCCTCCACTCTCCTGCCCTCTGCTCAGCCCCACCACTCCAGAGAGTAAAGTGTGTCCCAACGCGGCCGGTAGAGATAATGTGGGGTTAACCTCTGAGAAGGCTGGTGACTGGACTCTGGCCCTGGCTCTGTCGCTGACTGACCCAGGCCATGTCTCTCTCTTGGGCCTTTCTCCTGGACAGTCTAGTGGGGGGAATCAGGTGACTTCAGCAGTCTATCATCTGCTGGAGCCCTTGGTTCCTTTAGGGTGCCCAGGGAGCCTGCGGTGGGTAGGGGTGCCCCATATATCTGTGACTGGGCCAGGAGAGCACGGGGGGGGGGTCAAAATGGCACCCTGGGAAAATGTTGCCATAGAACCTTGAGGTCGGCCTAGGCCACCTGGGTCTCGGAGGGACCCTGGCAGGAAGCAGGCTTCCTCCTGGCTAGGGTGCTCGCCTCCAGTTCTTGAGCCTGGGGAAGAGGTTGCTCAACCATTGGGTGGAGCCCAGGGAGGGAAGATGGCGCTGGAGAAAGTGGAAAAGAGAGAGTGTAGCTCAGGGACACAGCTGGAGAGGAAGGCCTCTTTTCGTGTGCCCTCTCCGGGGGCTAAAGAAGCCTTCAGTCTAGAGGCTGGGCTCAGGAAGGTTCCCCAGGGCGGCTGGAACAGGAGACCCCGTGATAGCGGAACGAAGTTCTTCAAGCTCGCTCTGCTCTCTCTGGGCTCCTTGTTTTCCTTGCAGAGCCCCCCACCCCCACCCCGATTCGGGCTCTCCATCTGGTTGCTTCAGTTTCTCAGCATCTACAGCTAGACCAGCTCTCTCCCAAAGTTTCCCACACACTCCCGACCCCACAAACGGGTGGCGGCGGCCCCCTCTGAATGCGGGACTGAGTGAAGGTCTGGTGAGAAGCTACCCTCCATGTTGCCTTCCCTGCCCACCACCCACAGAATTCCAACCACGAGGGGGCGCCTTCCCGCCCGCCGTCCCAGGATGGGGGGAGGCCCAGCCTAGGCCGCTGGCGTTCTGAGTTCCAGAGTGGGCAGCCAGAGGAGCCCCCACAGGGGCACTTTGGGTGGATGGGTGGGCGAGATCTCCAAATCTGGTCTTCCAAAGAGACCAAACTTCCATAGGTTGGTCTCCCCTGGGAGAGAGAGGCCTGGGCGATCCTGTTCTGGGGTCCCAGGCTAGCCCTAGGGACCGGCGGGGGAGCTTGGGGCGGGACGGGGCTCACCTCCAGAGCTTGCCCAGCGTCTTGCTGAGCTCGGCATTGTGGAGGTGCGGGTACTGGTCAGCCAGCTTTCTGCGTGCCGCCTGTGCCCACACCATGAAGGCGTTCATGGGCCGCTTGACGTGCGGCTTGCTCTTGCTGGCACCGTTGACGCGCACGGGCATGGGCACCAGCGTCCAGTCGTAGCCGCTGAGCACCTGGCTGACTGCCTCGCGGATGCACACGGGGAACTTGTCATCGTCCGTCTCGCCGTCCTGCTGTTCCTTCTTGACCTTGCCCAGCTCGCCGGGCCCCGGGCTGGCTCGCAGGCCTGAGCCGCCGCCGCCGTCGGGTCCCAGCGACGGCGCGCTGCCCGGAGACAGGCAGCGGGGTTCCTCCGAGCCCACGGGGCTCAGCTCCACCTCTGATAGGTCTTGCTCCTCGGCCATGTCGCTCCCGGCCGCCACCGCCGCCGCTTCGGCCGCCTCCCCCGGGCCCACCGCCGGGGTCCTCGTGAAAAGCCCAACGCCCACCTGGACGGGAAGGAGGGCACGATGGAGAGGCGCTGTGCGCCACCCCGGGCACGCGGGTGCAGCCCCGAAGTGGCGGCTCTCTCTGCCTTCGCTAAACCCACTCGGGCCTGGGCCCGTGCACATGCCCGACCCTAGGTGGGTGCGTCCCGCCTCCACGTCTTCCCACCCCCCCATCCCAACCGTCTCTAGGTGTGGGTTTTTTTTTTTTTTCGTTTTTCCCCCTCTTAAACCTCCTTTTGGGTGGAGATTTGTTGATGGAAAGGAAGAAAAACGGACCCTTTATTCGGCTCTAATCCGGGCCCCTGGAATTTCCCACCTTTTCGCACACCTCTCCTTCCCCTCGTCCGCCCTGACAGTCTAGGGGAGCAGAGTGGGGGGACGCATGCCTGCCTGCGGGGTGTCAGACTCTCCCATCGCAAAGCAGGGGTGACCCAGACCCCCTGATGGCAGTCGGGCCCAGGGGGAGCGGTACGCACTCACCTCCTCCGACCTCTCCTCCAGTCTGGGGCTCGTCCTGAGGAAGTGGAAAACCGTGTCCCAAGGTGTGCGGTCCAGCTCGGGGCTGGGGAGTGACGCTGATGGACTGGGAGGGAGGGGCTGGGGGGCCCTGCGCTCCAGGCCACTGCCTTGTCTGGACGGAGCCTGAATCCTCACCACCAAACGCCCTGGCTGGACAGCCTGAGACTGACTGAGCCGCTGCAGACGGCTGGGGAAGGAAGGAGGGGGAGGGGAGGGGGAAAGGAGGGAGGGAAGGGCAGAAGGTGGAGCCTCCAGCGCTGCCTTCATCCCCAACACCCAGGACGCCTCCACTCTGCCCAGCCCCCCCCCCAACCCCAGCCCCAGCCCTGCGGCCCGCACTGCTGCCTCGGCCCGTCTCCCTGGACTCAGCTTGGGTTTGGGCGGCTGCTGTGAGAGAAGGGTGTTTTGGATCCAGGAAGGTTTAGACAGATACAGGTGGCACAGTCAGAACCTGTAGCCTGGGACCCTAGACCACTGCCTCAGGTGGCGGCATGGGCAGTTGACAAAGGACTGGAGGGAGGTGTGAGGAGAGTGGGTAACTTGGAAGGGTTGCGGCCTGTGTTGCTTCATTTGAGAAACCCCACTGAGTCCCACTGTGTGCTAGGCACCGAGTCCCACTGTGTGCTCAGACCCTTGCCTTCTCATGTCTTCTCCAACATAGCCGACCCACGACCCCATGACAATGAGGATAACAGCTGGATAACCGTTCCCAGTACACATGCTCCAGATTCAATCCGTGATCCCTTCTCTCTAAGATCCTAGCAGCCAAAAGGCTGGACTGACTGGCCCAGGGTAGAGACACAGGAGGCTGAGGTGGGGTAGGAGTGCATACTCTTCAAGAAGGGTGAGGAGGGCTTTTGCGGTGGTGGGGGTGGATGGGGGGGGGTTATGTGTCTCACTTCCATGCTGGGAAAGGAGTCCCAGCCCTGGATGCGGTGAATTCCCTCACTCTCTCATACTGAGAAAAGACAGGAGCCGCCCTGGCTCTGACAGCCCTCCCTCCCCACTTTCTGCCCCTCAAGCCTCTTCTTTGTTCTTCTTCCCATTGCCCAGGGCTATCCTTGGTCTCACCTCTCCAGCCTAGTGTCCCTTTTCCTTCTCAGTGAAGGCAGCCTTTCCTGGTGGAGTGGCTAGGCGGAACCGCCCACGGAGGGACAAACAGAGGTGCGTGGGCCACACCACTGGCAACGTGTGGCTTCTCTGTTCCTCTCAGCTAGGCAAGGCCCTAGGCCCACACCAAACAGGTACCTTCTGGAGTTGGGTCGGAACCGGGGTCTGGAGAATCCAGGCCTCCTGACTGGGAAGGCCCCGGGTGGATGGTGGGACACAGAGAGATAGTCACACGGGGCAAAGGCATGTCGAGGGGGTGGCAGACACTGGTAACACACACTCACACATGCTCGCGCACACACAACCAGCCAGACAATTGGGCCAGTGTGTCTGGGGCTGCAGAGCCCAGTGAATTAGGAGTTTGATAAGGGTTTTCTCTTTCTCTCGCTCGCTGGCCTTGGACAATCTCCCCCCAGTTTTCCTCGACGCCACCCCCGGCGCTGCCAACCCTCCTCCCCCCGCCTCCCTTCTCTTCCCTGTGCCCAGACTCTTGTTCGGGGCCTTGAAACAGTGAGCTGTCTTTGTTCGAAATACAGGTGAACAGCAATCATGTGATTAACACACACACGCACATAAAAAGCTTTTTAACAGCGCCCGCCCGGCCTCAGAACTGCGGAGAGAAGCCGCCTTGGATGGACAGAGGGACAGAGCAGCGAGCATCCGGCCAGCCGTGTCCCGGCTCCCCTGCAGCGGGCTCCAACTGCTGTCTGCCCGCTGCCCGCCTGCCTGGCATCTCTCTCGCGGTGGGTCCCTGTTCATCCCTCCACCCTTTGGTCCCTCCTCTTGGAGGGAAGGTCCTCTCTGCTCTTTGTGTGTCTGTAGCTGAGCCCGAGACCCCTGGGGCATTGAAGAGTGCTGGGGGGGGAGGGGAGCTGTGGGCCCAGGGTCAGGAGGCTGGCCAGGAGTGGTGGTCTCACAACCGGCCCCCTCTCTAGTCCCCTGCCACTACCCTCTTGGGCCCAACTGCCAGAAAGGAGTGTGTGTGAGTGTGTGTGTGTGTGTGTGTGTGTGTGTCTATAAAGGACCACACCTGGTTTGTGCTCCCTCCTCTTTCTCCTGAGTGCTGTGCTTGGTTGGACCCTGCCTACCTACCTGCGGAGAGGTGGTGGTGCTGAGGCAGGCGGGCCTCTGGAGAGCAGGGGGAGATTGTGTGTTGGCTGGGGGATTCCCCCTGCGAGGAGGACACCGGCGAGCAGCAGGCTGGCAACCAGGATGCCTTCGGCCTTGTTTTAGGCCTTAGGGATCCGTTTTTTTCCCAGAAGGGGATGGTAAACCCTCCCCACCTCCATTTTCTCTACAGAGTAGAGAGATAAGAAAGTGTGTGTGTGTGTGTGTGTGTGTGTGTGTGTGTGTGTGTGTGTTTTGAAGACATCAAGCCTTGGAGACATGGGGTGACCAGGAGGGCCAGAGCTACTGCCATCTGCTTCTTCCGCAGCTGACAGCTGGGGGGAGGGGCTGTTTAACCCCCCCCCCCCCCGATTCCTGACTATCCCAGGGATGCTTGTGACCCCATGCCCCACACCCTATCAAAGCTGCCTGGAGAGGAGGGCTCCTCCCCACCATGTGTGAGGGGTGGTACTGGTGTTTGTTCCCCAGCAGAGGGCCAAGGGCTGAATGTGGTGGAATCCAGGCTTCCTGCCACAAGCAGAGGCCCATCAGGAGCCTTCAGGGTCCTTGGAGAGAGTCTCACATTCCCTCAGAAGATGGCCCTTGGGAGGAAGAGGGGATCTGAAATCTTCCAGTCAGACTCACAGCTCACTGGTGACACAGCCAGGCAGGGTCACCTCAGGTCAGCAGTGCCCTGGGGTGCTATCCTGACTGGCAGCAGGCTTCACACGGTCCTCAACCCAAAGCCCAGGCTCCTCACCTGTCACATGTCAGAGGAACATCCTCTTTCCCAGCCTTGGAGGGTGTATGGAGAGGGGGAAACCTGCCGCTTGGCAGAGCCGGCGGTCTTGGGAGAGGATGGTTCTAGGAAGCTTGGAGCCTTTGCTTGAGTCTCGGTGTTCTTGTGTGCTGGTCTGTCTTCCAGATCTGCTCATTAGGACGGGGATAGGACGAGCTGAGGGGACCCAAGGAGGGCATTTACCGCCTCTGATCACGGAGGTGTAGACCACATCTGGAATCCCCGTTCCCTCTCATTCATTGTCCCAGGTGTACACCCTCGCTGTGCTGGGTCCTGGGCAGAGTGGGGGTGGGGGTGGGGGTGGGACAGGCTTGAGGATTCTCAGTTGGGAGGGGCCTGAGGGTCTCTGCATTCCTGCCAGCTTTGTTTCCTGGCACCTGCTCAGGACTGGTCTCAGGCTTGGAATCGCTTTCAGAGGCGTCCCTATGCAGCCCCAGCTGGCCTTGAACCCTCCGCCCCCCCTGTCTTAGCCTCCTAAGTAGCTGGACTGCAGACAGGTGTGCCCCACCTCAGCAGGCTGGAGTTAAAACAAACGATGAAAGTCGGATTCTCCCCCAGACCGGGCCATTTAGTGTGAATTTCTGGAAGGGAGAGAGGCGGGCACCCTGTGTTTCTGTCTTCCCAATTCCCTGGCCAGGCTTTGGTTTCCTTCGGGGGGTCCCTGAGGCTCCAAGGCTGGGAAGGACCCCCTGCCAGATCCGAAATCTCTAGGAAGAGTGGACAGGTCTTGAACACTGTCACATCGAGATGTCCACGGAGTCTGAGGGCACGGCGGGGGAGGGCCTGTGGGGGGCAGAGCCTGAGGGCTGGGAGCCCTGACATCCCCTGGAGCACCAGCTTGCTCTTGGGAGTATCTGGGGTGAGTGTGTGTGTACCCTTGCATGGTTTCTAGACCACCCCGGCTTGGCAAGGCCGTGTCTTCCTCCATTTGGGTATAGTGCTCAATGCTGTGGGGTCAGGGTGAGTCCGCCATTCACATCTCGTGGCCCTGGGCGGATTAGTCTAGGAAGGCTGGGCTTTGGTTTTGTCTGTACAGTGTTGGCAATTTTGTACATTTACTATCTATAGCTGTAAAGGATGTATGTATACGAGAGGGAGCAAATAACGCGCTCACACCTACTTGGTAACTGCCCTAAGTGTTCACGAGAGAAGATACTGCAGCTGCTGGGGTAGTGCTGAGAGACGTGGCGCGGGTTGGGCTGTGGGCCACCTTCAGAAACTAGAGGCGCTGCTTGCTTTTGTAGTGTTGGGGACTGAGACATGGAATCCAGGGCTGGGGGACTCCTGCACACCAGGCAAGCATCCCTCTCCAGCCCTCACTCACCCTCAGGAACTTCTCAAATCCCTCTCAAATCCCAGTTTCAGACCTGTGAGGAGGGCTCCACTCCGCACCTCTGTAACAGGTGCTTCCAGAGTCCAACTACAGAGGAGACGGTGAACCTGCCCGGCTCGGAGGGCTTCTGATGTGTGACTCTACCCTCTCAACAACCCCTCTGCCTGAATCTGGTGTCCTTATTCACCAGGGAAACTGAGGCACAGAGAGTCTGAGGGAGGGGCCTGTGCTTAACCGACCAGTTTTGAAAGACTCCTAATTGAGGCCTGGGGTTTAATTTCTCCAGTCCAGTCCCCCAGGGCTGTCGGCTGCTCTTACACTCCGGGCCTAGCCACAGGGCCAGTCCTTTCTTCTCTCCTGCTGGGCTGGGCTATTGACTGTGCCCACCCAGCCCTCTCGCTGGCCTCTCCTGCCGTCTGTCTGCTCGAGGTTAGTCCAGCTGAGAGACCGTCTTCTGGACACTTTTTCTGGAATTCTCTCCCTCCTTCCTCCAGTGGAGAAGTGTGTATATGTGAATGTGTGCTTCCTGTGTCTCCTCTTCTGGCCCCTGTTGGTGGCCAGGCCTGCTGTCCTTCCTGTTGTAGCCCTCCGAGGGCAGGGCTCACTGGCCTGGTGACCCGACAGGCCAGCATGCCCTTCTGTGCTGGTTCTTGAGTTTAGTCGCTACTCGGGGAGGGAAAGAAAGGGAGGCTGGAGCAGGCAGGTGGGCTTCCTGGAGGTGGAGGGCCAGCCTTCCGAGGCAGGAAGAGTATGTTCCACGACCTGGCCCAACAGGGGGCTCTGGCACCGCCCTGTTTCAGCTCTGAGCTGGAGGCCATTCCAGAGGCCCAAATCTTCCTTCTTCCAACCCCACCCTCTCCGGGAACAAGGAAGTTGGGGCTGGTGCCCAGGGCTGCCTGGGGCAGCCTGGCCTCTGCCCGCTTCTTAGAAGCCCTCAGAGACTGAGACTGCCCGTTCCTGTCGTCAGACTCAGCTGCCCAGAAGCCCTTCCTGCTTTCTGCCCCGAACAGCTCAGTTGCTGTGGCCTTTGTGACTGCCTTGTGTGCAGGGCAGGGCACGGGGCCAGGGGCGGGACCAGAAGGGCATGGGGCAGTCCTGGCATTGGAGTTCCTTTCAACCATACCAGCCTAGAACCCCAGAACTGGGCATAGCCAATCCCTCCATGGATAGTCTAGACGGGAACCACGCCCCTGGGGCCCATGTGTCTCAACAACCGCAGATGCCTGGGTTGACCTGGCTACCTTCCCCCCCTCTCTGGGCCTTAGTTCCCTGTGTGTAAAATGAAGGGTAGGTAAGATTTACCTCAGAGTCTTGATAGCCTATGTCCCGCTTCAAAACAGAAGGCCCAGCCTAGTGCTCCACATCCCCGGGGTCTGTCCTGAGGGTCAGGGTCATGGGCAGACTCCACACTCTCCCACAGTTATGGAAGAAGTGTCTTCCTTCCTTCCTTCCTTCCTTCCTTCCTTCCTTCCTTCCTTCCTTCCTTCCTTCTTTCTTTCTTCCTTCCTTTTTGTGGTTTTTCAAGACAGGGTTTCTCTGTGTAGCCCTGGCTGTCCCAGAACTCACTCTGTAGACCAGGCTGGCCTCAAACTCAGGGAATCACCCGCTTCTCCCTCCCGAGTGCTGGGGTTACAGGTGTGCGCCACCACCGTCTGGTGCAGTAATGTGTTTCCAATGATGTCAAAAGGCTCTGGTTCCAGAGTTAAGAAACTGCCTTTTGCTTATAACATTAACCATTCATCTTTTTTTTTGCTTTTGCTTTTGTTTTGGAGGCAGGGTCTCACTATATAGTTCTGGATGTCCCAGACTTACTGTGTGTAGACTAGGCTTCCTCGAACCCACAGAGGAACCCTCACTTTTTTGTTAGTGTCCTTGTTCTCTCTACATAGCCCTGGCTAGTCCAGGATTTGCTTGCTATGTAGCCTAGGCTGGTCCTGAGCTCACTGTCTCCTGCTTCAGCCTCTGGAGTGCTGAGATTACCGGCACATACCACAGCATGCCGTCTTTCCCTTTACCAACCACTGTCTTGGTGGGTGATAATCTCACCGTTGCAGAGAGGACAGAGTGCGGAAGGTGGCCCTGGAGGCACCTCGGCGCCTGAGCAAGAGGTGGCTTTCCCCAGTTCTGCCTGGTTTGACATTTGCTGGGCGGCTGCTGGGTGCCAGGCCTTGTCCACGGGGCTTGCTGCCCCTCCTGTCTTCGGAGTCTTCACTTTCCCGTAAAGATTGCATCTGTTCTCCCTCAGGCTTCTCCCCCCCCACCCCCCACCCCCCACCCCTGCCCCACTGGACTCCGAGCCCTTCCTGCTTCCTGCACTCCCCCTGCCTGTCCTCCACTCAAGAGTAGAGGGAGAAGGGCTGGGATCTCAGCTCTCCCATCCCCACGCCGAGCTCCCAGCTTCCGCCCGTGGCCAAGTCCACCCTCCCACCCCACAGGCCAGCCAGTCTCCTGACTCCTGCCCTGCTTCCCCATTCACGGGCCTTATCTCTTGGTTGTGACCTCACAGGTTCTGTTCCCCTGCTCTGTGGGGCAGCATGGTGGAGGTCTGAAGAGAAAGGGTTCCGGAATCACCCGCAGGTGGGTGGCGGTGGTCTGGGGGCCTGGGAATGCCTGAGCTAGCACCCAGAGTGCACAGACGTAGGTGTGAATTCTGTGCCCCCATTTATCTATGCTTTCTCAGCAAGTGGCCTAAGGACTCTGTCTATTTAAACTACCTTCTAGGCTGAGTTAGGGACCAAAGCAGATCATGTTGGTGGGCATTTAGAAGGTCCTTGGATCGGGGTAGGGCCTGCCAATGGTGGTCACTCTTGCTAGCTCCTGTCACAGGTGGCTGTTGATTATTTTGACCTTCACAGTGGCCACTCCTGCTTGTCCTGTCAAAGTGCTTCCCAGGGGTGTCCCTGTGTTCCGTTAATTTGGTCAGAACGAGGGTAGGTCATAACCCACTGAACCACACGGACAGGGCGGCAGGTGACAGAGGTCATGTGATTGGTTTGGGACTGGGCATCAGTGTGAGACTTGCCTCCAGGTCTTCTGAGGACATACCCAAGGGCTCTGTCTGTAGGGTAAGGGAAGAACTTAGAGATTTGTTGGGAATGGTATTCATTTATTCACTCATTCACTCATTCATTCATTCACTCGCTCATTCATTCATTCATTTGCAGATCCCCAGATACTTTCTAGACAGCATGATACTGATGTGTACGGCAAAGGAAGACAGAGGAAAGGCCTGGAGCAGAGGACGGGGCTGTTCATACAGGGTAGGCTGCGTGTGGCCACGGAGGGTCTTTCTAGTGCTGCCTGTCAGCAGCCTGGGCAAGGCGGTCGTTGAGGGGGAGAGCTGACGGCTCCCCACCTGGGATTCCTTGACACTTTTCTCAGTTACTCAGGGTCCAACCCAAGACAAGGCTGCCTGTGGATAGCCCAGGACGCTTGCTCCGTTTTTTTCTTGTTCTCACGTGTTTTACCTCTGCCCCCAGAAGGGAAAGTGGAGTGATCAGAGGGTTTGGCATGTGTGTCACTTTGATGACGTCACTCTGGAATGAGAAGGGAGCTGGGTGGTGTAGAAGTGTGGGCACAGTGTCCAGAGTTCAAGCAGAGCCTTTGTCCCACTTCCCAGGTCAGGTCACCCAATCTCCCTGCCTCAATCTTCTCATCCGTAAAACGAGGATGGCGACACCTGTCTTATGAGACTGTTGCAAAGGTTAGACAGGAAAGAGGAACAGCTCGTACTCTGCACAGTGTTGGGACAAACCTGGACGGGAGTTTGCCTTCTCTGGGTCACGTGGACTGTTGGCTAGTGTCCAGCACTCACCAGGCACAGCAGCCTAGAGATGGGCTTTAGACCTTCGGGAGTGAAGAGGCCCTAAGTCCAGAGCAGGGTCTGTGGGACAGGCTTAGGAGGTGTGTGTACATACAACAAGGAGCTGTGCTTCCCAGGGAGTGAAAAACCAAAGCTTACGCCCACCCACCCCAGGTCCACGTTCTGGTCTCTTGTATCACACACCCTCCCCACAGCCCCTGTGAGTCAGAGTGTCGGTGTCCATTTGGAGCTTAGATCCAGAGCGCATCCTGGAGACTTTTTTCTTGGCAGATGCAGTGGGAGGAGCTGGGCCTGACCCTGCTAAGGTCCCAGCTCCTGCTGTGTGGGCCTTGGAGAAGGGAGCTGGCCTTGCAGGTGCATCCCTTCATTTATGCCAGGAGAGGGTCCCTTCTGACGCCCCGGGGGCTCCGTCACATACAACACTAGGAACCCTCAGCTTCTACAGGGAAAGGCATGCATACGGTTTTGTCTCCCACCCAGGCTGCTGGTTCAGGGCTCAGTGTGTAAGCCTAGTGCAGGCACTCGTGTTCGCTGAGTTCATCGACCATGGCTGTACCTCACTAAAAACCCTCCTCTCCCTGCCTCCATCTCCTGCAGACCGGTTCCTCGGTCTGGGTCACGCTAGCCCTCCCAACCCTGCGGGGTAGGACCCACGCGTGCCCTCCCTGGTGGACCCTTGCTCAGGGCTCAGCATAAATGGTCAGTCTAGTAAGGCAGGAGCTCTGATCCTCCAGGAGCCGACTTCCCTCTGATGGTGCGCGTGTGACTTTTCCTTTGTAGCATATTGCAACTTATGTTTCGACATTTCTACATGGTCCGTCTTTCCCGAATGAAATTAGTCATTAAATAAAGGGATAGGGGTGGGGTAGGGTGGGGGGAGGGGAGGCGGGAGGAGACCCAGGCTTCACGCAGAGCCCTGTGTCATGGTGGCAGCTGATTTGGATCTGAAGCTTTTCTTTTTCTGGAGCTGGGGCCCTGGAATGGAGCAGAGTTTACTGGGGAACCAGGCCCCTGGTATCTAAACACGGGGAGGAGGGGATAGAGAGCTGAGCTGCTCCCCTCTCTCCCCACCCCCAGGCAGTCAGGAAGGACAGGGCAGATCTGTCAGCCTCAGATGCCACCCCCCCCAGGGGACCCAGCCCTGAACCCAAGGAGTCAGGGCAAGGGGGGGACAGGAAGCCCCCTGTGTCTTACCCTCCTCCCTCCTGTCCCGCCCTCCACCCCCATTCTGGAGAGATCTTGCAGCCCCAGGCCTTGGCACTCTGAGGACGTGGGTGGGGATGAGGGGGGTGCATGACAGGAATCCTATTCCTACCCAAATTTTCCCTCGCTGGGCTTTTGGGTGTCTGCTGCCCCAGTGGCTCCTGGAGTTGTGCCTGGGCCTTGAAATAGAGGAATGGGAGGGAAGCACCATGAGCACCAAGCCCCGGGCCCACCCTGCAGGAGGAAGGGAAGGCCGGGCCTGTTGGGAACTGCTCCGTGATCTCAGGTGGGCACAGCTCTTCTCTGGCCACTGTTGCTGCCAAGGTAGCCCAAAGCCTGGCGTCACAACAGTCTCTCTGGGGAACTTGTAAATGGAGATTCCCAGGCCCCACTTGGACTTGCAGAATTGGGTAGCGCTCGCCTCTGACGATGAACCTGGCAGGGACATTTTTTTGGAAGCACGCTGCTTTCACAGTCCCCTCCCCAGCCTTAAACTGTCCACCTTGAGGCCAGGTCCCTCCCCTGTCTGGGACAGGGACTGGCTGCGAGAGCTCTGTTTAACGTCACCTGCTTAGACTTTTCCTCTTGACTCTTTTTCCATTTCTTTCTGTTTGGATTTTTCTCTGTGCTGTTTCCTCTTTCTGCCTCGATAATTTCTCTCTCTCTCTCTCTCTCTCTCTCTCTCTCTCTCTCTCTCTCTTCTCTCTCTCTCTCTCTTTCTATCTCTCCCCCCCCCCTTTTTTTTGAGACAGAGTCTTTCTATTTCTACAGCTGTTGTTTGTCCTGGACTGCCTATGTAGATCAGATCTTCCTGCCTCTGCCTCCCGATCAAAGGTGTGCGCCACCTCTCTTTTGTTTTCCTTACTAGTCAGTCTTAAGTCTCAGGCTTAAGGCTGTCTCTCTCTGTGCTAGTCTCGTTGTCTACAAGGTCACTCCCTCCACCCCTCTCTTTCAGGCTCTTCTCTCTCTCTTTTTTTTGTTGTTGTTTTTTGTTTGTTTGTTTTTTTGAGACAGGGTTTCTCTGTGTAGCCCTGGCTGTCCTGGAACTCACTCTGTAGACCAGGCTGGTCTTGAACTCAGAAATCCGCCTGCCTCTGCCTCCCAAGTGCTGGCCAGGCTCTTCTCTTATCCCTTCACTTCTCCCTGTCTTTATCTGTATTTCTCTGTGTCTCTTTCTCCGTGTTTCTCTAGGGTGGGGGTGGGGCTGCCTGCTGTGGGGGTTAGAGAGCTCTGGGAAAAACAGCAACAGTAACAACAACAACAACAACAACAACAATGAGGCAGCTACGGAGTGGGGCGGCAGGCTGGACAGATCAAGCTTTCTGTGAAGGGGCCAGAGAGAGCCGGCCTCAGGGTTGGGGCTGAGCCCCAAGCCCTCCCTTCCCTCCCTGCCTCCAGCCCTGTCTCCACCTTTCCTCTCTCCAGGCTCCCTGTGTGCCCTGGGTCACCTGCCCCTCCCTCGGCCTGAGCCCAGCACCAAGCTGGCTTTTCCCATGTCCAGCCCCGCTTCCCACCTTTGGCCCCATTTGCCGACTGTCCTGGGCCCCCACAGCACTGCTGTCTGCTGGTGGCAGCACATGGGAAGGGAGGAAGGCCCAGCCTGCACGCATCTGGGCCTGGACAGTTCAGGCCTGTTTGTTAACGAGCAAAAGTCGGGGGTCCAGGGGTGGGACAGGTGCCCCGACTCTTTCTGAGTGAGCTCAGGCTGACTTGCTCAGGGGTCCTGCAGCCAGGCCTACAGATGAGAGTCACAGAGAGGTGGAGGGCCAGAGAGTGAGGTAGGAGGAGGAGGCCATGTTCTTCCCTCTCTGGGCCTCAGTTTCTCCAAACAGTACAGAGAGCAATGGTTGGCAGAGGTGGCATTTGAAGCCTTGCTCGCTTCCAGACTCTCTGAAGTCTTTATTCACAGAGTGATTCCTGTCCCCCCCTCAGCCTTCCCCGACACCAAGCTTAGAGGACCCAACAGCAGGGCAGCCTCTCTCCCCAGCACCCACCCAGTTCTGATGTTTCTTACTTAATCCCCTCAGAGCAATCTTTTTGTGAAGGGCCTCTTGATAGTACCCCACCCCACCCCCACCCCGCCCTGGGGAGGTTGAGGACCTTCTGCCTGGGTATGACTATAGGGACCTTCTGTCCACAAGGACCTGAGGGAATTTTGGGTATAGAGCAGGGGTCCAGCTCTCAGACTCTGGGCTGGTCTCCTTCCTCACCCTGGGACTTGACTGCAGAAGCCATGGGTTGGAAGCACCCCTGTCCTCCCAGTCCCCCGGTCTACTCTGGTCCCTGCAGAGGCACAGCCCGGAGAAGGGTTAAGTCGGGAACTCTTGGGATGACTCTGACCATTCCTCCGGGAGGGAACAAGGGCCCTATTCTCTGTGTGGGAATTAATAGCAAGAAGTCGACTAGGGTGTCATTCAAGCCCTGATCAGCTCCCAGAGGAATGCGGAGGGGGGAGGAGGGGGAGAGAGAGAGAGAGAGAGAGAGAGAGAGAGAGAGAGAGAGAGAGAGAGAGAGAGGACAGAGAGAACAAATGGAGGCTCGAGGCACAGATATCAAGAGAAGTCACGAAGGCTGCTGGTCCCGGTGCCTCTGGCATGTGGCTCTAATGCTCTAGGACAGAGCTTGTCTCCAAAGACAAAGACAAGTCTATATTCCCAGACAGCAGGGAGACCTGGGCTTGCCGTCCCTCACCAAGGGTCTCCCTCTCTTGTTTTTTATCATTCCTAGATGGCTGGGAGCCTCCACCCGTCTTTATCTTTGCTTAGGGATACTAGGTTCCCCTGAACCCCCAGGCTGCTGTGGAAGGGCCAGCCTGTGCTCCTGGGCTGTACCCTCGGCCCTGGACCCAAGAGCTCCTCTGACCCAAGTGCATGGTCAGCTCACACACACAGACACACTCCGCCAGGTGATTTCAGGCTCCTTAGTTGCCTGCCTGGGAGGGGCGCACGGGGGTGGGGGGGTGGGGGGCTCTGTTAACAGGGCACCAAGCTCATCATCTGCGGAGACAAGCCTTCCAAGGTCACCCACAGCCTGGTGTGTGGCTCAGGACCAGCAGCCCCCAGAGCATCTGAACTGTCACAGCCCAGTGCAGGCCTTGGAGGCGCTCCAGGCCACACTTCTGGTTTTGTGGGCAAATACACAGAGGCTCGGGAGGGCACTAGCTCGCCCTGGGTTAGAGCTGAACTTGGAGTTGGCCCAGGTTATCTGTCTCCAGATTGGTGTCTTGACCCCCCTGTGTGGCGTCTCACCAAACACAGTGTCCTCAGATTTGGCGCAGAACGAACTAAGCTGCAGAGGGCGCGGGACACCTGGCTGTCCCAGGCAGACACCTCATCTCTGGTTTTGTGGTTTAGCGTGGCTGTACCACCCTCAGCTGGCAGCTTCATTTTCCAGAAAAATGAAATGTAACAGGCATGGAACCCTGGTGGATAGATATACTGTGTGCTTCTCTCTCTCTCTCTCTCTCTCTCTCTCTCTCTCTCTCTCTCTCTCTCTCCTTTTCTTTTCTATTTTTTTTGGCATGGGGTTGGGATGGGTGAAAAGACCAGGGTCTCTCTCTATATATAGAATAGGCTGGCCTTAAAAAAAAAAATAGGTTGGTCTTAAGCCGGGCGTGGTGGCACACGCCTGTAATCCCAGCACTTGGGAGGCAGAGGCAGGCGGATTTCTGAGTTCGAGGCCAGCCTGGTCTACAGAGTGAGTTCCAGGACAGCCAGGACCACACAGAGAAACCCTGTCTCCAAAAAACAAAAAACCACCACTAACAACAAAAAGAATAGTTGGCCTCGAACTCACAGAGCTCCAGATCCAGCTGTCTCTGCTTCTGTCATGCTGGGATTAAAGGCATGTGCCTGACTGCTGTGTGCCAGAAGGCCATGTTCTTCAGATGGAAATGATATATTTAGCTGTTTATTTGGTGCTAGGGGACAAACCCAAGGCCTTGTGCCTTTGAGGCAAGTTCTCTACTACAGAGCGCTAGCTTGGGCCCTGGCTCAGGACTATTACAGTTCTCGGAAGTCTGGGCAGTACCCGGTGCCCTTGAGCTAGAAGGCGTGCTGTGCACATGGTTTGGCTGTGTGCAGTGCACCCGGCAGCCCCAGCACCTGGAGTCCCATCGCTTCCGCAGCTGCAGTTCTGCTGGGGCGAGGTTCCTGGTGTCCTGAGCTCAGTGTCATCGTGAGTCTGTTGACCCACCCTGTTCCTGCCTCTCTGATGGCCTGTAGGGTGATGGAGAGTCAGGGAACAGGACCCTGTGTGGCACAGTGGCAGCTCTGGAGTGCTTCGGGCCTCGGTTTCCTCCCCGGTCGGCCTTGGTCACCATGGGAACTGATGCACGGGGAAGCCTGGCTGTACCCTCAAAATGTGCAAGTCAGGAGCCAGAGTCTGGAGAAGGGGACTCCCTGCAGCACCAAGAGATAAGCAGAGTATACTGACCTTTCCGCGTCGGGCTGGGTATTAGTTACCTGTCTAGGAATTTTAACAAAATGCTTGATAAGAGCAAATAAGGAGGCAGGGTTTGCTTGGGCTGGTGCTTGGAGGGTGCCACCCCTGACTGAGGGGATTGCTGAGCACAGGAGGCGCGGGCTATATCTCCTCCACAGTCAGGGAGAAGATGAATGCTGGTCTCTCTGTCTCTCATTTTCATTAACGTATGTGTGTGTGCACACATGTGCACATAGATGCCCACAGGAGCCAGAGGAGGGTGTACGCTGGAGCTGTGACAGGCAGTTGTGTGCTGCCTGATGTGGGTGCTAGGAACGGAGTTTTGGTCTTTGGCAAGAGCATCGAGCAGAGACATACCTCCAGGCCTTCTTTTCTTCTTCTTATTTAGTCCAGCCCATGGGAAGTTCAGGGTGGGTCTCTGTCTAATCTAGATCATTCCTCAGAGCCATGCCCAGAGACTTGTCTTCTCATAATTTTAGATCCTGCCTACCTGATGATAACCATTAGCCACCCGGGGCTGGGAGGCTGGACATCTGTAGCCATACTCCCAGCTGCTAGTGGGGGCTAAATGGACCTGGGTAATTCCTATTCCTAGCTAGGGTGGGAAGCAGATCAATGAAGATGATCAGTGAAGGATCAATTTTCCTTTTACAAATCCAGTGATGTGGTTCACAAAGATGGAAGTGTATAGAAGGTCCATTTGGGGGTTTTTCATTAAATAACTGGCCCAGTGGCCTTTAGCGGAAACTCCAGTGGCATCCTCAAAGATGGTCTGCAAGTGACCTCTTCCGAGCTCCTCTGCTCCTAACCTCCGTACAGAGGCAAGGCGCTAAGGAGAGATGCACCTTGCACGGGACTGAAGAGTGTGTATACTTGGTGTTTTCTGCTCAGCTTGGAGCTGTGGTGGGTGTTTGATCCTCAGGGAACACAGGCCACAGAACCATCTAAGGGAGACTTGCGAGGTCCCACCATCCTCAGCGCTGCCCCTTCTTGAGTGCCTCGGAAGCTTTTGGCCTTGGCAGATGTTGTTTTCCCAGCGGGAACTCTGAGAATGTGGGATTGGTTGATGCTCTTGAGCTAGCCCAGATGCTGGCAAGATGGAGTCTATGGGTCTGGGTCTCAGTGGGATCTGAGAAAAGGGAGGGAGCGAGGGATGCTTGATGGCTGTCTCGGGTAGAGTTGCTGAGAAAGATCAGAAAAGCTGGGATCGCCGGGCGGTGGTGGCACACGCCTTTAATCCCAGCACTTGGGAGGCAGAGGCAGGTGGATTTCTGAGTTTGAGGCCAGCCTGGTCTACAGAGTGAGTTCCAGGACAGCCAGAGCTACACAGAGAAACCCTGTCTGGAAAAAACAAAACAAAACAAAACAAAACAAAACAAAAGAAAGAAAAGAAAAGAAAAGCTGGGATCACACAGTTCCATATAATTTTCAAACTCACGTTGTAGTCTCTTTCTTAGCCCCAGCCTTATCTATAAAGTAGGGGCGATGGAATTTACCCATAAGGCTCAAGAAGGATGGCTTGTGGGCATGTGGCGTCCTGGCCACTATGCTCCGAGTCATGCTCAGAGAGCTTCAGAAAGAGGTGCTCTCTGGTGATCTGCTTGATAGAGAGACACGCAGGGGCTGCAATCTGCTAGATTCAGAGAAAGGAAAAGCAGGTATCGGTAGCTTGATAAGCCATAAGCTTATTCATCTGCCCCCAGAGCCTGAGACGGATGGCTGCAGTCTGCACAGCAGAGGGCAGAGGCAGAAGCAGTGCTAGGTATCTGTTTGTTTGTTTGAGACAGGGTTTCTCTGTGTAGCTCAGGCTGCCCTGGAACCCACTCTGTAGACCAGGCTGCCATTGAACTTGGAGATCTACCTGCCTCACCACCCCCACCCCCCAGTGCTGGGACTAAAGGCGTGTGCGACCATTCTTACTGGCCTATAACATTTTTTGATATTGGAAGAAAAAAATGTCAGCCACAGGATACACGAAGAAGGGGCTGGGGAGATGGGTCTGTGAATAAGGTGCTCATCTTACAACCACAAGGACGCAAGTTCAGATCCCTGAACTCACGTACAAAGCTGAGCACAGAAGCAGGCACCTGTTCTCCCAGTGCTTCAGAGGCGGAGCAGGGGCATCCCTAGGGCTTGCTGGCCTGCCAGTGAGCTCCAGGTTCAATGAGAGACCCTGTCTCAGTCTACGGTGGGGAGTGATTGATAAAGACACCAGATGATGACCCTGACCCACACCCTACACACACACACACACACACACACACACACACACACACACACACACAGAGAGAGAGAGAGAGAGAGAGAGAGAGAGAGAGATATGCACGCACAAAATGTGCAAAGAGAAAAATAGAAATTAAAGCTGGGCGTGGTGGCGCATGCCTGTAATCCCAGCACTTGGGAGGCAGAGGCAGGCAGATTTCTGAGTTCCAGGCCAGCCTGGTGCTACAGAGTGAGTTCCAGGACAGCCAGGACCACACAGAAACCCTGTCTCGGGGGAAACAAAACAAAACAAAACAAAACAAAACAAAACAAAACAAAACAAAACAAAACAAAGAAAGAAAGAAAGAAAGAAAGAAAGAAAGAAAAGAAAAATAGAAATTAATGAAGATTTCTATCACACACGCCTTTAGTCCCAGCACTCGGGAGGCAGAGGCAGGTGGATCTCTGCATTTGAAGCCAGCCTGGTCTACAGAGCTAGTTCCAAGACAGCAGAAGCTACGCAAAGAAACCCTGTCTGGAAATCTTTTTTTCTATTGAAAACCCACAACAATATTTTTGTTTGTGTTTGCAACAAGTCCTCATGTAGCCCAGGCTGGCCTTGAATGCTTGCTCCTCCTGACCCCGCCCCCAGTACTGCGACCCCATGCCCACCTTTCTGTTTTGATTTTTTTTTTTTTTTTTTTTTTTTTTAGTCAGAGTTTACATTAGTCAGGCTGACCTGGAAGTCACTATGTAGCTCAACCCTGGCCTGATCCCCTTGGGTGATGTGGTTCACAAAGATGGAGCAGCGTAGACAGCCGAGTTGATTCTCATGAAGGACTTGCCTCAGTGGTCTAGAAAGGAATCCCCAAAGGCAGCCTCAGGTGGGTCAGGACTGTTCTCAGCGCCCCACAAGCCCTGTGTAGGGACAGATGCTAAGTAGACTGCATAGGACTGAGAGTGGGCAGTCCGGGGTCCCCAGCCTCCTGAGCGCAGGGGTCATAGGAAAGCGCTACTGTGTCTGTTCCACAGACATCTTTTAAAACTATTTATAAACAGGGCTGGAAAAATGGCCGGGTGGTTAGGAGCATATTCAGCCTTGCAAAGAACCCAAATCTGTTCCCAGCACCCCTGTCAGACAGTGCATAACTGCCCAGAACTCCTGCTTCAGGGAACTACAACACACACACACACACACACACACACACACACACACACACACGTCTCCAAGGACACCTGTATCATGTATCCATACCCTCACATACATGTAATTTTTGAAGCTTTTTAAAAAAACTCTTTTGAGACAGAGTCTCACTATTTAGACTTCCAAGAATTTGCTGTGGCATTAAAGGCACGTGTCACCATGCCTGGCTAATTAAAAAAACAAACAACCTTTTTAAAATTAAAACTAAACTTGACTATAAACAGATAATTCTGTTTATCACAGGAGATGGGGAATTCAGGGATGTACAACACAGAACGAGCTGAGTGAGGGACTCCTCTCTGCCAGAGTCCGTGGGTGCTCAGCAAGCGTAGCTATGTCCAGGGTCCAGCAAGGAAGACTTCCCAGTGGAGGTGATGCTTGTGTCAAACCATAATGGAGGAGAAGGGATTGAAGAGAAGGAAATGTAGGCCAGTGATGGCTTAAGGAAAGGAAAACTCATGGAGAATGTAGGCAGAAGTCTGTGTAGAGGGTGACGGTCTTGGGTAGCAGGCTTGGGTTTTATTCTATGGGCAATCAAGGAATCATAGAGACATTGAAGAGGAGTAGGAAAATGACATGATCACTGTGTGTGAGTGTGTGTGTGTGTGTCCATGTGTACAAGCATGTGTGTGTGCATATGTATGTGTACATGAGCATGTGTGCATGAGTGCGTGTGCACACATGAGTATACATGTGTGCACATGTATACATGAGTATGTGTGTGTACATGACTATGTGTGTGTGCGTGTTGCTAGGGATGGAACCCTGAGCCCCTCACTTGCTACAAGGGTTCTATACTGAGCCACATCCCTCAGCCCCAACCTTTTTTGAACTTTACTCTCTCTCTCTCTCTCTCTCTCTCTCTCTCTCTCTCTTTTTTGGTTTTTTGAGACAGGGTTTCTCTGTGTAGTCCTGACTGTCCTGGAACTCACTCTGTAGACCAGGCTGGCCTCGAACTCAGAAATCTGCCTGCCTCTGCCTGCCAGAGTGCTGGGATTAAAGGCGTGCGCCACCACCGCCCGGCTGAACTTTACTCTTAAAGCATCATGGGAGTTTCCTAGTTGGAGGAGTAGGGGAGAGGTGTTGGAAGATCTTGAGGGGCAAAAAGCTGTTAGGAGATTGGGGTGCTAATCCCTCCGACAACAAAGAGGCCAGCGTGGGCAAGAGCAGGGGGAGACATTGGAGAAGTGGCGCTGGCTGGACTCTGGGAGCCGTGGTGATAACACTTGCTTTTCCTCGGATGTTCAGTGTGGGCTTGGAACCCTCTGTGGCCGAAGCCAGCATGTTTCCATACTGAACAGTCATGATTTCCAGAATGAGAGGGGGTGGGTGACAGGTCCCACTGAACGAGAATTTACATCATGTGAACCGAACCTGTGCCAGAATCCTGCACCTTGCTCTTAAAAACCGTGTCCGCAGCACATGACATTCTCCACAAATAAATAAAACGGAATCACCCCCGAGACTGGAACAGTCGGGTGTGACCTTCTCCAGACCTTCAACCCTGTGCTTGTGTGGCTATGTGCACATCTGGATGTGTCTCTGTGCCGCATCTGGATGTATCTCTGTGTCTTTGTGCCACATCTGGATGTGTGTCTGTGCCACACCTGGATATGTCTCTATGTGTCTCTGTGCCACATCTGGATGTGTCTCTGTGTGTCTTTGTGCCACACCTGGATGTGTCTCCACGTGGCTTTGTGCACATCTGGGTGTGTCTTTGTGCCACATCTGGATGTATGTCTGTATGTGTTTGTGCCACATTTGGATGTGTGTCCGCATGTGTTTGTGCCACATCTGGATGTGTCTTTGTGCCACACTCGGATGTGTCTCTGTGTAGCTGCCTGACAGCACACAGCAAATGCACAGCAGATGGTCCAGCTTGTGAGTGAGTGTGAGCTGATGTGTGTGCCTACCTACATGTGTCTCTGCGTCTTCAGGTTTAAATCGACTTTGTTGTCAGCAAACTGCTCACCCCATCTGTCAGGGACCAAGGAAACTAGACCACATTTCCCATTTCCAACATAATTAATTTTCTTCTCCAATCCATGCTTTCTCTGCTTTATGTTTTTTGGATTCTGTATTATTTGGTGCATACTTATTTGGTCTAAAAGTATTTATTTATTCATCCATTTGTTTGTTTATTGCTTTATTGGTTTATTTAGTGTGTGTGTGTGTGTGTGTGTGTGTGTGTGCATGTGTGTATACCTGCATCAGTTTTTGTTGCCTGGTATGTGCAGCTGCCCGTAGTGCTTAGAGGGCATCAGACCCCCTGGAGCTGGGATTACAGCTTCCTGGTGTGGGTGCTGGGAATTGAACCCAGACCTCAGCAAGAGCAGTTCAGGCTCCTAACCACTAGGCCATCCTCCCAGCCCTTACTAATGTCTTTGTATCTTAGTTAAGATTAGCTTCTGACTTCATCAAATTTCTGTTTCTTGTTATTTTTGGTGTTCTTTGGCAAATACATGTCTGAAGGAGAAGGGGGAATAAAATTAATCATAGCCATGGGTTACTGCTTTGATGGACACGGCGACTGACAGTGTTGTCTAGTGTCCTAGGGATTGTCAGAGGCTGTACTGGCTGGTTTTGTGTGTCAGCTTGACACAGGCTGGAGTTATCACAAAGAAAGGAGCTTCAGTTGGGAAGTATCTCCATGAGATCCAGGTGTAAGGCATTTTCTCAGTTGGTGATCAAGTGGGGAGGGCCCCTTGTGGGTGGGGCCATCTCTGGGCTGGTAGTCTTGAGTTCTATAAGAGAGCAGGCTGAGCAAGCCAGGGAAGCAAGCCAATAAGGAACATCCCTCCATGGCCTCTGCATCAGCTCCTGCTTCCTGACCTGCTTGAGTTCCAGTCCTGACTCCCTTTGATGATGAACAGCAGTGTGGAAGTGTAAGCTGAGTAAACCCTTTCCTCCCCAATTTGCTTCTTGGTCATGATGTTTGTGCAGGAATAGAAACCCTGACTAAGACAGAGGCATTTGAGCAACAGAATCCAGTCTCCATTCTATCTGTCCATGTCTTCCTGTCTGTCTGGGGCTGCCCGCCCTGAGCTGTGGCCCCAGAGCCGACCTTCTGGGTAGTGTGCCTTCTATTCTCCTGTTGACACAGGAAACATCCCTACTATGTGCCGCGTACTCTCAAGGCCTCGGGTGAAGTAGAACAATTCAAATCGTACCCAAAGGAAACAAATGAAAACCCAAATAATTTGCTTGGAGAGGGCAATCCTGGGGACAGAACCTAAGGCCTCACATGTGCTAGCCAAACACCTCCCCCCACCCTTTTTTTTTTTTCTGAGACAGGGTTTCTCTGTGTAGCTCTGGCTGTCCAGGAACTCACTCTGTAAACCAGGCTGGCCTCGAACTCAGAAATCCACCTGCCTCTGCCTCCCAAGTGCTGGGATTACAGGCGTGCGCCACCACCGCCTGGCCCCCTCCCCCCTCTTTTTTGAGACAATGTCTTAGCAAACTGCCCAGCACAGCCTTGAATTTGCAATCCCCCTGCCTCCACCCCCTAAGTAGTTGGAATCACAGGCCTAAACCATCACAAAGGGCTCCAAATTGACTTTTTTCATATTCTGCTTTGAGAAACTCGGAGCAAGGAGATGTCCAAAGCAGAAAGAAGGGCGGGGCAGGCGGAGCCTGGAGGGGAGGGATTGAGTCGGGCCCCTCTGAAGTCAGGGCACTGACCGAAGACCTGAAGCTTCTCAGGCAGTCAGAGCAGGGGTGTCTGAGAAAGGACATTCCAGACAGGGGAACTATGGGTGCAGAAGTCCGGGAGGGAGATATGGCTGGGGTAGTCTGGGACAGCAGAGGCCAGTGTAGCCGGAGCTGAGGGAGAGAGATCCTGCAGTGGTCGCAGAGGTCTGAGGTCACCAGACAGATGCTGCACCGTTCTGGCCTTGCTCTGAGGACAGCGGGGGTGGACAGCTGGAGCACGGCAGAGGTAGGAGAGGACCTGCGTTGTCAAGGGCGTGGCTGGCCTGTGATGGTGAGAAGCACCCAAGGGAGGCCTGGAAGAGGCTCCTGAGGATAATTCAGAAGAGTCAGGGCTAAGCTAACAGGTGGTGCTCATCCGCTGTCCCAGTGCCCGGGCAAAGGCAAGAAGATCCCAGTTCATGGCTAGCCTGGACTACATGAGGTCAATCTGAGCTACATTTTGAGACCCTAATACCCTGATTGGGTTTGTGAGTTTGTTTTTCTTATTTAAAAATTACTTCTTTTTTTAATGTCATTGTTTTCTGTTTTCTTGAAAATAATTTTTTTTTAGACAAAATATTCTGCTAAACACTCCCCAACTCCTTCAAGAGCCCCTCCTTTCCCTTTGGCGATGCTGCGCTCTACCACTGAACCACACTCCGCACCTTAAAAATTACTCTTCTTACCGGGCGGTGGTGGCATACGCCTGTAATCCCAGCACTCTGGGAGGCAGAGGCAGGTGGATTTCTGAGTTCGAGGCCAGCCTGGTCTACAGAGTGAGTTCCAGGACAGCCAGGGCTGACAGAGAAACCCTGTCTCGAAAAAAACAAAAACAAACAAAAAAAAAATTACTCTTCTTACCGGGCGGTGGTGGCATACGCCTGTAATCCCAGCACTCTGGGAGGCAGAGGCAGGTGGATTTCTGAGTTTGAGGCCAGCCTGGTCTACAGAGTGAGTTCCAGGACAGCCAGGGCTATACAGAGAAACCCTGTCTCGAAAAAAAACAAAACAACCACAACAAAAAATTACTCTTCTTCACAGCGCCACTAGAGTCTTGTTGACACACAAGGGTCTCAGGCTTAGTGTACACAGAAGCAGGCTTTGACACATGCCAAACCCCAAACCTAAAACCATTGCCACAAACTCGACCCAGTTTCCTTCTTAGCAATCTCTCCTTCCAACACCACCCCATGCCCGGGGAGCCATTGATGGGCCTGGTCCACTGTGGGTTACCCTGCATCTTCTAGAATCTTCTCACGTGGACCCCCAACATGTGCTTTTGGGATGCAGAGTGCTTGGTTTCTTTCATCCGGCGTAATTATTTTGAGCTCTGTCACTGCTGTTGTGTGACAGGGCTCTTCCTTTTCATTGTGTAAGAGCACCCTGCTGTATGGATAGCCTGTAATTTGTTTATCCATCTGTCTGTTGAAGGATGTTTGGGCTGCTTCCAGATTTGGGCTTATTACAAACAAAACCGCTGTGAGCGTTCATGTTCTCGTTGTGTAGACTTTTGTTTCTCTTCTTGTAGGTAAACAGCGACGAGTCTGTCTGGGTCAGAGGGTATGTCTATATAACTTTGCAAGAACTTTTTTTTGGGGGGGGGCTGGTTGTATTTTACAAAGTGGCGACACTGCTTGATGTCCCCACCAGCAGAGTGTGAGAGTGTCCAACTTCTCCCCACACTGGATGATACCTGCTGTGGCCACTTTCCTCAAGGTTCCTTGATCTAACAAACAGGCAGTGGCCTTAGTTCTTAGTTCTTGTTGGTTTCCCCCCTAAGGAATCATGTTCTGGGGTCTCTTGTGTTTATCTGACACATGTCTTCTTTCTGGAATTATCTACGAATCCATTAAAAGAAATAGGATGGTGGGTCCTGGGGGTGGGGCTTGGTTGGTACAGTGCCTGTCCAGGGTGCACAAAGCCATTGCTCCATCTGCAGAAAAACACACACGAGATGTGTTCCAGCGTGGTTGGAATCCCAGCGTTTGGGAGGTGGAAGTGGAAAGGCCAAAAACCACAAGGTCACCCTCTGCTACATGGAGTTTAAATTAGCCTGGGGTGCGCGAAACTATGCCTCAAAATATCAACCAATAGGAGCTGGTAAAGATGTTTGCAATCTGGGAACCCATGACAAGAGCCAGATGTGGCACACATCTGTGACCCCAGCACTCCTACAGTAAGACAGGAGATAGAGACAGAAGAATCAGCCGGAAGCTCGTGAGCTAACTACACAGCCCGTGAGAAGCCTTGCCTCAGAAAGGGACGGAAAGAGCTGGCTCTCAGAACTTGATCTCTCACCCTTACACATGTGCCCTGGCCTGCATGTGCCCCTGCTCCCACACGTGTGCATGTGTGCACACACAAGGAAATTTAAAAGCATAATCAATGAAGAATGGAAAGATGGTGGCTCAGTGGTTAAGAGCACTTATTGTTTGGACAGAGGACCTGGCTTTGATTCCACTCACGTGATGGCTCACAACCATCCTTAACCCCAGTTCCAGGAGACCCAATGGCACACACATGGTACACACATGTGCATTCAGGCAAAATATTTACTTGCATAAAGTAAAATAAATATAAATAAATATAAAAAATATAAAAATAAGCTGGGCGGTGGTGGCACATGCCTTTAATCCTAGCACTTGGGGAGGCAGAGGCAGGCGGATTTCTGAGTTCGAGGCCAGCCTGGTCTACAGAGTGAGTTCCAGGACAGCCAGGGCTACACAGAGAAACCCTGTCTTGAAAAAACCAATATAATATGGAGTTTCAACAATTCCATATATTTTTATTACAGATAATTATTTATTTATTTATTTAGGTTTTTTTTGGATTTGGTTTTTTTCGAGATTACAGGCGTGTGCCACCACCGCCCAGCTTCAGAGCTTTATTACCTATACAACTTACAAGTAGTTCTCTGTCTTTGGATTGTTTTCAGTTTTAAAATGTTTTTATTATACCAGGTGTGGTGGGGCAGACCTTTAGCCCCCCCCACCCCCACCCCCCACCCCCACCCCTCACCCCCCCCACCCCCACCCCGGGTACTTGAGGCAGAGGCAGGCAAATCTCTGTGAGTTCGAGGTTAGCCTGGTCTACATTATCAATTCCAGGCCAGCCAGGGCTATACCCTGAAACCCTATTTCAAAAGAAATAAAACATTTAGCCAGAGCTACACAGAAAAACCCTGTCTCAAAAGAAAAAAAAAAAAAAGCAATAAAACATTTTAATTAAGCATATGTTGATGTCTTTTTATCTGATGTGTCCTTTGAAGCATTATATAGAGGTTTTTGCTTTTCTTTTCTTCTTTTTCTGCATCAAATATTTACTGTATCTAGAAAGTCTTTGCCTAAGGTCTCAGATTTTCTTCCAGAAGCTCAGCAGTTTCCGATGTGCTATTTATGCCTGTGACCCACCTGGGGACTTTTCTTGTATATGATGCTAGTTATGGCTGCTTTGTCTGGTGCTGTCTCGTGAGTGGCTAGGTGCTCAGACACTATTATCTCTCCCTAGTGACCTATCTCTCCCTCTCCCTCTCCTTCTCATTCCTCCTCCCCCTAAGACAGTCGAAGCGCCTGTTCTGGTTTGCTTTCTGCTGCTGTGATATGCTCCATGAAGCACACAGAGAGCTTGAGGCAGGAGCTGATGCAGAGGCTGTGGAGGGGCGCTGCGCACTGGCTTGCTCCCCAGGGCTTGCTCAGCCTGCTGTTACATACCCAACCCAAGGACCACTTGATGGACGTGGCACCACCCACTGCATGCTGGCCCCGCCCACACCAATCATTAATCAAGACTAAAACAAAGGCGTGTGTATGGGCCAATCTGATGGAGGCATTTTCTCAGTTGAGGCTCCTCCTCCTGATAACCCTGGACTGCGGTAAGTTGACAAAACAAACACCCAACCAGCACAATACTTTATTTATTTAGTGTGTGCGTGTGTGTGCGTGTGTGTGCATATGTATATGTGTTCTGGGACATGTGTGCATGTAGAAGTCAGAAGACAACATGTGGGAGTCAGTTCTCTCCTCATACTGTGTGGGCTCTGGGGATTAAACTCATGGTGTCAGACTTGGTGGCGAGCAACTCCACCCGCTGAGGCATCTCCCTGGCCCTGCCCTGCACATTTGTTGAAAAGTAGTTGACTATATGAATTTATTCTGAGGTACTGTTGGTCTACTGGTCTGCTTCTTTTGTCTGTTTCGTTTTTTTTTTTTGTTTTCATTTTTTCCGAGACAGGATTTCTCTGTCTACCTCTAGTTATCCTGGAACTCACTAGAGCAGGCTGGCCTCAAACTCAGAGATCTGCCTGCTTCTGTCTCCCTAGTGTGGGGATTAAAAGCATTCACCACCACTGCCCGGCTGATTTTTTTTTTTTTTAATGTAGTACCACACTCCTGTGATTACTGTAGCCTTGCCTGTCTGGTGATCGATCAGGTGATCTAAGCCCACGTGTGTGGAAGACAGAGATGACCTCGGGCTCTAGTACCTGCCTTCTCCCTTGTTTGAGGTAGAGTCTCCTTTGCCACTGTCTACACTTAGGTTAGCTAGCCCTTGAGCTTCAGGGGTTGTCCTGCCTCTGCCCCCATCTCTCAGTAGACGCTCTGGATCTAGGCTTCATGGTCTTCTGTACGTGGGGTCCACACTCTGACAAGCTTGTATGGTAAACGCTCTACCCACTGAGACATACCACTGACCCCTTGCCAGGTTTTTTTTTTTTTTTTTTTTTTTTTTTTTGGTTTTTCGAGACAGGGTTTCTCTGTGTAGTCCTGGCTGTCCTGGAACTCACTCTGTAGACCAGGCTGGCCTTGAACTCAGAAATCTGCCTGCCTCTGCCTCCCAAGTGCTGGGATTAAAGGTGTGCGCCACCACCGCCTGGCCCTTGCCAGGTTTTTATTGGGACTGCTTAATTTTCCCATTTATTTATTGCCGTCAATCTGTGTGCGCATGTGCGGAGGCCAGAGGACAACATGAGGGAGCTGCTTCTCCCCTTTACCATGTGGATTCTGGGTATCCAACTGAAACCACCAAGCCTAGTGGTTAGCGCCTTTATCCCATGAGCCGTCTTGTTGCCCCCCTCCCCCCCCCCGTCTTAATATAATGTAAGATGGCATCAAAATAGCTGATTCATACTCTTGTCTGAAACAAACTTATCCTCTATCAGACAATGTTTGTACGCGGTTCTCTTTGTCTTTAGTCTCCAGTATTGGGTCAAAATCGCGCTGTTTGGGTCAGCACCCCACTCTCCATCCTTATGTGTCATTATGACGTTCATTTAGAGTACAAATTTATCCCCGTGGATTTCATATTTGGTGATACTGTTTAAGATTCGTCTTTATTTTTATTTATATGTATGTGTGTGGGTCTGTCACGTGAGTGCAGTGCCCCCTGAGGCCAGAAGAGGGAGTCAGACCCCCCTGGAAAGGAAATTAGAGGGGCCGTGACCTGCCCAACAGGGTGCTGGGAACAGACTCAGATCTTCTGCGAGAACAGCACACGCTGTAAACTGCTGAGCTGCCTCTCCAGTTCCAGCAATGCTACTTTAAATACTTAAAACCTTAATTTCTGAATGTTGGCAGCGTGCAGAAATAGAAGTGACTTCTGTATATTGACCTTGCTAATCTAACTTATTAATTATACATTTTCTGTAAGTCATGTGTTTAGGCTTTTCCATGTAACTATCTGTGAACGGCATCTCTCTCTCTCTCTCTCTCTCTCTCTCTCTCTCTCTCTCTCTCTCTGTCTGTCTCTCCCCACTTTCCTGCCTCTGACTTCCTCTCCTTACTACATTGGCTTTTCCTTTAATGCCGAATGGAAGTGAGGGCAGATGTCCCATGATGTTGAAGGCAGAGGATCACAGAATTACCACAGGGTTGGGCTTCAGTGTGGGCGAGCTGTACAGAAGATGGTGGGGGAGGGGTGTTACGGGGTGGTCAATGGGCCCCTTCCCAGTACAGGCAGAAAGAGACTGGGCTCCTGAGTTTCCCTTCTGTGCTTTATGGAGTGGCCTAAGAGGTATTTATGGATATTTTCCATAAAGTCCACTTGGGCCTCTGCCTGAAAGCAGTTCTCAGCGTTCCTCTTTTCCTCAATTCCAGATGCCTTGAGTCAGGGAGTCGGGTCCCAACCGACTGGGCGGCCATCAGGCCAGCTGTGTGGTGTCTGTGGGGAGCGTGAGGAAGGCAGGGGTGCCTGTGAGACTCCAACCGTAGCCACAACCCACTAAACAGCAACGCGTGCCTTGTTTAGGGCTCCTCGGTCAGTCTTTCGGGGCGCCCTGTGGTGGCTCCCAGAATCCCTGTCTTGCTAACCATGGAGACCTCTCCGGTCCCTGAGGCCCAGAACAGGGAGGCACTGGGAACTGGCTGCTGTTCCCTGACTCCTGCCACCTCTGTTCAGGCATCACCTGTCTTGGAACCCCGCCCTGCCACCCTCCCCGCTCCCTGCCCAGTGCCAACAGTGCCAGGGCCACTTCCCTGGGTTTCCGCTCACTCGTAACCTGTCTCCTCCCAGATTAGGGACTCTATCTCAGTCCTCCCTGAGAGGGACTCAGTACACACTGCACAGTCAGCACAGTCAGCAGCCACTGTTGTCACCAAACGCACAGTGGGATGAGAATGCAGGGTGCCATCTTGTCAACCTAACGTGGGGGTCACTAAGAAGACCTCCTCCAATGAGACTGTCACTTGGGAAAGGATAAAGCCTGGCCCAAAGGCATCTTGGAGCCCACGCCTCCCTGTATTATACTCCGCCACCAGCCGGCCCCAGGATGCTCCAGGAAGTGCTATGCATGACACCCGCCCCCAGGCGCCACCTCCTAGAGAAGGGACCATTGTCTCCGAAGGGTTAACGAGGGATGCAAGGAAGGGGCCCTTTAGCCATGATGCCCTCTGACCTTTCATAAATCAGAGGGGCTGGGGGCGAGGGGCTGCTTGGCAGGACTCGGTGGGGTGGGGACTTAGAAGCAGCTGCGCGCGACGTTGACATTGTTCCCACCATTCTGAGTGCAACAAATCCCGCTATTGTGTTCCTGGTTTATCTGGTTCCTCTTGTTTATGAGCAGGGCTCCTTTGGCAGTGGTTCCAGCCCTGGGCGGGTGCAGAGTGCTGGCACGCACTGAGGGGGGAGGGGCGGGAGGGGGCGGGAGGGGGCGCTGTCAATGCCCGCATTGTCTCCCGCGCTTTTTGTTTCTACTGTAATGACATGTTGAGAGAGAGAGAGAGAGAGAGAGAGAGAGAGAGAGAGAGAGAGAGCTGGCTGGGTAGGGAAAAGAGCAGCAAAGAAAGCCAGCTGAGCAAGGGCCCTGGTGTGGATTGATGTCGGGGCCTGGGCGGATGTGCTGGCCTCTGGGCAGCAGGGCTGCATGGAGCCGGGGAAGGGTGCCTGGGGGCATGGAGTTTGGGGGGTCAGCCAGACACCACCCTCAACACCCTAGCCTCTGCTGCCTGGCACCAGGTTCCCCCCACCCCATCCTCCCGTCCTTCTAAGGCAGCTGGAGTGGGGCTAGTGCCAGGGTTGGGGTCTGCATTCCCACGTGGCCCTGCCGGGCTGTGCCGCCTGGGCAGCTGGCTTCGCCTCTCGTTTCTCTGCGTCTAAGGTCTGTGGATTGGGCAGTGCTAGGGGCGAAAGACTGCCTGGCCTTCTGGAAATGGAGGGGTGTCCTCCCTAGTCCTGGGGCTGTACTTCTGAGCCCAGGCAGAGACAGAAACACATGCTGGGACAGAGCCCCAAACTGCCCCCGGAATGACAATACTAGATGCCAGCTTGGCTCGGGGACCTTGTCTCCCTTCTGGGCCTTGGATGGATGTGAGGGGAGTGGGAAGAGAGGAGCCAGTCTGTGAGAGGCTTCTAAAGGTGACTCCTGGGGTCACCTCTCCTCAGCTGTCCCTTTCCAGCCTGGGCTTATCTAGCTGTGTGAGTTCACGGTCTCTGAAGGAGACATGAAGCCCCTGGATCTCTGAGCTGGAGGGGCCTCCAGGCTATGGGCCAGTGCCTGTGGCCTTCTCTGTAACCCCAGCCAGGAAGTCACCTGCCTGTGCTGGCCCATCTCCACGACACAGTGAACGCTCCTCACGCTGCCTGCTCTGTCTCTGGTTGGAAGTCTTTGCAGGAAGTTCTTTTCCACCTCTGCCTCAGGAACCACACAGAACAAGCTAAGGCTCTCCGAGACTCCAGCTCTTCCAACTTGTAAAGTATGCACAGTTGTCCCCGCTGTTGTTCCAAGGCCATATGTGGATCTGTGGAAAGTTCAAGATGTTCCCAGATCCTGGGCTAGAAGCTTGCTGTCCCGGGAATGGGTGAGGAGATCTTTCACAGGTGGAGGGATACATCACACCTGTTTTGTGTGATGCTGGAGGTAGAACCCATTTTGTTTGTTTGTTTGTTTGTTTGTTGTTTGTTTTTTAGGACTTGATGATGGTTAGGATAAAAGCCATCTAGAGCCAGGAAGAGGACTAGGGGCTCAGGCTGTGGCTAATCAGGGGCTTAGTGTAGGATCAGAATCAGGGCTTAGTCAAGCGTTAGGATCATGGCTTAGGGTATAGCTAGGGTGAGTGCTCGGTCTGTAGCTGGAGGGAAAACTCACTGTAGGGAAGAAAGAGTACGGGTCCTCTCACGATCCAAACTCAGGCTTGGATCAGGCTAAGGGTCCTGTCCAGGCCCAGGATCAGGACAGTGTAGAGTATGGAAAAAGGCTCAGTTGATACTTTGTCAGAGACAGTGAGTATTTGATCTAGAGTTAGGATAATGGGACAGCCTGGGCTTGAGGCTCAATCTATGTTCATTTTTGATTCAGGATCAGGGTTCATGTCTGTCACCAAGATCAAGGCTGGTAAGTGTTCACTTTGGGTGTAAGGTCAGGCTGGAGGCTAGGGTCAGGGCCAGGGTCAGACTGGGGTAAAGGCCTCTGGCAATGACCCAGCTTTGATGGACAAATCTATAGCCAGTGTCAAGGGCTCTGTCTGTGGCTGGCCTGGGGCCAGGGCTCAGCTGAGATGTGGGTCAGGACCCTGTCTGGGGCTGTCTGTGAAGAGATCCTTGGGGGTTGGGAAACATGGGCTAACGCGGAGAGACTGGGGAGGGTGGAGCGGAAGAGGCTGGACCAGAAAATGAAGGGGAATTGAGAAACATCTGACCATGTGCCGGTATGTGTGATGTGGGCCGGTGGCCATGGAGGCACATTGGTACCTTCTCCGTTGTTACCCCGAGCTCTGGGTACTGCAAACACCTGACCACATGCAGATATGCTGGTGGGAGGCTGCATACATGTGTGCACATGAATGCTAGGAAAACGCCCCTGTGAGGCTACTTCTGAGCCTGGGGTGATGATGGTGACTGAACTTGTGTTAGGGACATATGTATGATGTGGGCGGTTCAGGATGGAGGCACACGGATGCCTTCTTCATCCATCATCCTGAGCTCTGGGTACCACCTCTTCAGCCTGTAGGGTCTGCATCCCACAAGGGTCCTGGCCTTCCCACATGACTGGCATCTGAGCCCTGCACACCCTGTCTGTCAGCTGAGAGCCTGTGATGATTGACTGGTAGCCGGAGAAGCTCCAAGATCAGAAACAGCCCCAAGGCCTAGCAAGGGCCAGCTTAGCGGTGGCGGGGCAGGCTGACGGTCAGGTGAGAGGTTAGTCACGGCCCTAACCCATATCTTCTGGTGCTTTCCAAGAAGCACATGGGGGCTCTGGCTGTAGCACAGTTAATAAAGTGCTTATCTACCAAGCATGCATGAAGCCCTGAATTGGAGTCCCCGCATGAGTCTATACGTCCATAATCCTAACACTTGGGAAGTAGATGCAGGAGGCTCAAAATCAAGGACATTTTTGACTACACAGAGAGTTTGAGACTAGCCTGGGCTACATGAGATCCTGTCTCAGAAAAACTTAACAAAGTCTGTGGCATGAGGTAGACATTTTGTCTCCGTCCCTCGGCTCTGGTTTCCCTCACACCACCGTCAGGGGTTTCTAGTTCTTTCCTGTTGCCTATGTTCACGGACTAAGTAGGTGGATGTCACTGCTACTTTTCTCTTCTTCTCTTCCTGCCCATCCCCAGACCTTTTGCTTCTGGTATGAGGTGTCATCATACTTACAATGTCAGGGCCCAAAGGGACCCAAGAGCTTTCCAAAGTTTTTCACGCTTGGCTTTACTTGCTGGGTGTCTACTGTATACCGATTCTCCACTGAGCAGCCAGTCCACGGAAGGGGAGTCCTGCACAGGCCCGTCCTTGGGAGCATTACTACTGGGGGAGCCACTAGCAGGGGAAGGCCTGGGTTATCCAACTGGGGGATGGCCCCAGGAAGAGTTTGACGTGTAGAAGTAGAGGAATGGGCCAGGTGCATGCTAGCTAGGGTCAGGGCCTGGGTTTGCTGTTTGATGCCGTGGTCCTGAGGAACTCTTTCTCAAGAAAGAACAAGAGGCCCCGCAGGAAGCAGCTCGAGGCAAACAGCACGGTTTTGGGTCAGATCCTATGGGACTGAGCCCTGGTTCCGGTGCCTCTGAGGCCTGTTACCGGGGAGGGGCTACTGGGCCTCTGCATCAAGTACATCCTCTGTAAGGAGCCTGTGAGGATGAAAGGCCCACAGCTCCCGTGGGTGGAGACATTGAACAACATCGCAGGATGTCTGTCCGAAATGGCCTGAGCTGCTGCTGTCTCAGATTTGTTCCACGGTACCTCCTTCTTGGTAAGAATGAGGAACACAGAGACCCCCAGGGTGCAGAGTCCTCACTAACAGAAACTACTTAGCTCCTGTCCTGGCTGGTTGTCTGTGTCAACTTGACACAGACTGGAGTTATCACAGAGAAAGGAGCTTCAGGTGAGGAAATGCCTCCATGAGATCCAGCTGTGGGGCATTTTCTCAATCAGTGACCAAAGGTGGGAGGGCCCCTTGTGGGTGCTGCTATAGTCCTGGGTTCTATAAGAAAGCAAGTTGAGCAAGCCAGGGAAAGCAAGCCAGTAAGAAACATCCCTCCATGGCCTCTGCATCAGCTCCTGCTTCCTGACCTGCTTGAATTCCAGTCCTGACTTCCTTTGGTGATGAATAGCAATGTGGAAGTGTAAGCTCAATAAACCCTTTCCTCCCCAACTTGCTTCTTGGCCATGGTGTTTGTGCAGGAGTAGGAACCCTGAATAAGACAGCTCCTGAACGTGGAGAGCAAGGATAAGATGGCACAGGGCTGGAGAGATGGCTCTCAGTTCCGTTCTTTGAGGGGAACCAGGTTTGAGTCCTGTCATCCACATGTCACAATTACCTGTAACTCCAGTTCTTGGGGACATGACACTGTCTTAGAGTCTCCTCCACAGGCACCAGGCATGTGTGTACCACATGGATACCCATGCAGGCCAAATGACCCGCACACGTAAATAATACATTGCCAAACACTCAGGTGCCAGCTTTTTGATCTGTTGTGGTGTTGAGGGTTGAACCTAGGGTCTCCCAAATGCTAGAAGCAATCTCTACCACCGACCCATGCTCCAGGCCCCAGGTGCCAGCTCACTTACTAACCCTATAGCTGCAGTTTGTGTCCTGAGGGTTGGACAGAAAGCCTGTCATTGAACCTCTCTTAGGGTCTGTTCGGTTCCCAAGCTAGAGCCTTTTCTTTATTTACAACTTAATGATTTTTGTTGTCGTTGTTGTTGTTATTTGCTTTTTTTTTTTTTTTTTTTTTGAGATAGTGTTTTTGTGTAGCCCTGGCTTGTCCTGGAACTCACAATGTAGACCAGGCTGACCTTGAACTCAGAGAGCCACCTACCTCTGCCTCCTGAGTGCTGGGAACAAAGGCGTGCGCCACCACTGCCTGGCATTCTCTATTTACAACTTGAAGGCGAGTTCCACATTATGCATTTGCAGAATGAAACCTTTAAGACGGCGATAGAAAAAAGAGAAGATGAAGAGAAGAGCAGACTCTGCACCCCAGTGGGCCGTCGTGTGTCCCTTTGTAGGTCCCCCCCCCTTTTGGAAGATTCTGGCATGGGGGTGATGGGAGGGAGAGAAGCTGCCTGTTGGGGACCCAGGTACCCCGGTAATCACCTCCACGGTGGATCTCACTCTACCTGCTGGGTGCTGGGTGTGGGGTGACTAGTCCTGGGCTGTCTGTCGGGACTGTTCATTCACTTTGGGCACAATGGCTTACAAAGCAAGAATGCGTCTCTAAAATCTATAAGACCGCGCTGGGCTGCAGCCTGCTTGAGAGAGTGCTTGCTCAGAGTGCAGGAAGCCCTGGGTTCGGTGCCCATGCACTGCGCAGAGCTAGTGTAACAACACAGACTTGTTACCAGAGCACCAGGGACAGGAGAGGCTGGAGTCTGGAATGTAACGTCGTCCTCTGCTACATGAGAGCCTGTCTCAAACAAAGAAAAACTATGCAAATGACTTTCTTCTCAAGCTACCTAGGATTGTTATCTCTCCAGAAATGTTTTAGAGGCTGGAGATGTAGTTTAGCATGCATGAGACCATGGATTCAATCCCTCAGATCACTGGAGCACATGTGTGTGCGCATGTACACACACACACACACTCTCTCTCTCTCTCTCACGCAAGCACATTCACACATGTGCACACACTTGTGCATGTATAGCAAGCAAGCATATATAATATACATTTAACCATCTCAACCATTTGGGGTGTACAGAGCGGCACTGATTGCATTTACACAGCACAACTGTTTCCACACTCCCTCTCCAGAATCCTCTTATCTGTCTACACTGCGCTCTCTGTGCCTGTCAGGCACTGACTCTTCAAGCTCCCCTCAGCTCCCAGGTCACTGCCACTCTCCTTTTCGTCTGGGCTTGCTCTCCCCAGGTCCATTACTTAAGTGGAGTCTTCATTTCTGGCTTCTTTCACTTAGCACACATCTTAAAGGCTCGTCTGTGTCTTAGCATGCGTCGTCCTGTGTGCTTGTGTGCACATGAATGTCACGGTGATCATGGGGAGCCGGCTCTCTCTTGCTTCCTTTCTCCGGGTCCCAGGAATGGAACTCAGATCATCAGGACTGAATGACGAGATGTTTCGTGTGCTGACCCATCCGCCCCCTTGCCTCCCTGCCTCTCTTTTATGGTGAATACTGTGATTTCATTGTCCATTGTGGTGTGGACCACACTCTGTTTACCCATTTGCTTTCTATGGGCCCTGGGTTGATCCAGGCTGTGTGAGTCAACCTGCTAGGAACAGGGACAGTCAGGTCTCCAAATGACTCTGCTTTCAGTTTCTGTGCCGTTTTGTTTTGTTTTGTTTTTTTTGTTTTGTTTTTGTTTTTGTTTTTGTTTTTGTTTTTCGAGACAGGATTTCTCTGTATAGCCTTGGCTGTCCTGGAACTCACTCTGTAGACCAGGCTGGCCTCGAACTCAGAAATCTGCCTGCCTCTGCCTCCCAAGTGCTGGGATTAAAGGTATGCGCCACCACTGCCTGGCTCCAAACTTTGTTGATACGTTTTTTTGTGGTCTCAGCTCCTTACCTGAGGACTGCATTCTCTGCCTGAGAGAACAACACTACAGTGTCGGTGTCGTGTGGGGTGGTGGTGGTGAGGACCAATGAAGTTAGTGGTCTGAGGGTCCCCGAGCAGCTGGGGTCCTTCATACCCTTTACCGTGGAGGCTCAGCTGGGTTCCCCTCTTTTTTTTTTTTTTTTTTTAAAGATCTATTTATTTATATGAGTACACTGCAACTGTCTTCAGACACACCAGAAGAGGGCGCTGGATCCTATTACAGATGGTTGTGAGCCACCATGTGGGTGCTGGGAATTGAACTCAGGACCTCTGGAAGAACAGTCTGTGCTCTTAACCGCTGAGCCATCTCTCCAGCCCCTGGGTTCCCCTCTTGAGAAGCATTCCCAAGAGGGTCCCTCCATGATCACACATGTATGTATGCTCAAATGAGCATTTACCTGCCTACTCACAGCACACACATTCCATATATGTCTTCTAGCTGCTCCCACCCAGAAACTCACCACTGCACATGTGTCTAATTGTAAGGACTGAGACACAGGAACACATCTATGCACATAAGCACATACCACAAAAACTTACCCAAAATTCACTGCGTGTACATGGTCACATGCATGTGTGCACGCTAGCCACCTCCATGTGTGCATATGCATTCACAGGCATGAGTCCCCGCAGAGGAGCGCACAGTCATATGCAACTCATGGCACACAGGGGCATAGGTGCACAACCACATGCGCTTGCACACAACCACAAACACTCACATTCACACCTCTTTTATAGTCATCTGCACATTCTACACACATACTCCTTAGCTTTGTTTGTTTGTTTTTGTTTTTGTTTTGCTGTGTAGCCCTGGCTGTCCTGGAACTCACTCTGTAGACCAGGTTGGCCTCGGACTCAGAGATCTGCCTGCCTCTGCCTTCCAAATGTTGGGATCAAATGCGTGTGCCGCCATGGCCGGCTATTCCTTACTTTGTTTGTTTGTTTTTTGGTTTTTGTTTTTTTTTTTTCCGAGACAGGGTTTCTCTGTGTAGCTCTGGCTGTCCTGGAACTCACTCTGTAGACCAGGCTGGCCTCGAACTCAGAAAGCCGCCTGCCTCTGCCTCCCAACTGCTGGGATTAAAGGTGTGTGCCACCACCGCCCGGCTTCCTTACCTTTTTAAAATTACACTTACAAGCCTGGTGTGGTGACACCTACCTTTAGTCTTTGCACTCGGGAGGCAGAGTCAGATCGCTGTGAGTTTGAGGCCAACCTGGTCTACACAACGAGTTCTAGGCCAGTCGAGACTTCATAGAGAGACCCTGAGGCCAAAATAAATTAATAATTAAAATAAATAAATTACATCCATTTATTTATTTATTTATTATTTATTTATTTAGAGAAAATGTATGTGTGCGTGTGTATAGATCGGGAACAGTTTAGGTTTAGGGGTCTGTTCTCTCTGTCCACTTTCAAATTTTTTTAGATTTATTTCTTTTATGCGTTTGAGTGTTTTGCTTGTGTGTGTCCAGCATCTGCACCTAACGCCTGCCAGAGACCTCAGTGACAGATCAGGTCATCCTCCTGCATCATCTGCTTGCTTCTGTGACAGGCCTGTTAGGTGTCTCACCACCTCCAGGGCCCACGAAGAGCCTGCTCGGCCCACAGAGCTCAACCCTCTTTGGGGGGGAGTGTGTGCCATCTGGGTAGTTTTGCCCGTAGAAAACTCACTTCACCAGGCAGTAGGGCGAGACCTCCAGGGTGCAGCCTGTCTTGTCTGTCCTCCACAGGCTACACTCAGAAGAGGTCTGTGGATCCTATAGACTCAGCGTCCGAGGTGGCTGTCAGGAGCCACAGCGGGATGCCCCTCCTCACCCTCCCACTCTCAAGGCTGAGCCCTTCTTCTCTGTATTGGCTCCCCTGGATTTGCAGTGCTTGCTTTGCACTGGGTCTGGGGCCTCTCCCAGTGGGACTCTTGTTATCATCGGCTTGTCTGTCTGCCTCATAGGCCTGTTAGCTCCCTGGGGACGTGACTATGCTCTCTTCACCGTTGGGAGCCCGGCAATGCTGGCAGGGTCCGCAGAGAGCTGGTTCTTGGAGTATACGGTGGAATTCTGGAACTTTCTCCTTACCTGCACATGTTTAGTTTCTGATCAAGATGACCTTCCTGCTGCCCTTAGGGCAGAACTCAGGAAGGATTCCTACCCTACCATGGGCTCAGCCCCAACCTCGACCTCCCCCGGGCCAGTCAGCCATCAGACAGTCATCAGACGCCCCGCCCGAGGCTGACTCCAGGCTGGACAGGAGGCTTGGTGGGTGTGGCCTTGTCAACCTTCTGTCCCTGAGTGGACAAAAGCTAAGCCTTCCACGCGTGGGCCAGCTGGCTTGGCTGACCATGGGGACCCTGAGCCCTTCCCTTAAGTGAGGACAAAGCAGATAGAATAGTTCGAGGGACCTCCTCTGCCACAGGCCAGCGCTCCTCTTTGCAGTCTGACCTGAAGGTATCCATACCACTTCTCTCAGCCTCAGTTTCCCTCTCTGTAACACAGGGGTGGATTGTCTCCCTAACCGCAAGACCCTCTCCAGCTGTGCCCTTCTGTGACTGAGAGTCTGAGAGCAGAGGCAGGAAGGCAAGACGGCGCCCCTCTTTCCCCACCTCCTCTCGCTGTCCCCCAGGGTCACCCCAAAGCCGCCCCTCCCCAGCTCCCTGGGACTTCCCTGCAGCTGCAGACTGGGGAGACAATCGGGTGCTTTAGAGAAATACATTTTTGGGCTAATTTGCCATGCATAAGTGTTTCTCTTACCCTTTAAAGGCAGAGAACAAAGAGACCTTTCTGTGCCCGGGCAGGCTGCTGGGAAGGGGACCGCAGCTGTACGGGCTGTCGACCCTCCCTCCCTCCATCCCTGTGAGCATCCCAGCACACAGCCCCCATGTCTCCCTCCCCCCCCCCAAGAGGGACAGCCTGGACTTTCCCAGCCTCCCCCAGTTGCCCAGCCGGGCCCAGCCCCCTCCCACCAGCTGCCCCAGGCGAGAGGGAAAGTGTGCGTGGGTGGCGACTGGGTGGGGAGGGGCAGGAGGAGAGGAAGCCATTCTCCACCCGGGTGTGGTGATGGTGGTAGTTAGGTTTCCCTCCCCGCTGCCCGCTGGTGTGTTGGTGGTGTCAGGCGACTGACTCATTGGCACTGAGGAGCTGTGGTAGTTGCTTCATTCATTCATTCACTCACTCATTCATTCATTCGACTTGTTGGGAGTCTCCTTTAGTGTAGCTCTGTTGGTGATGATGGTAAAGCTAACTGGGCCCCTGCGCTTTAAAGAGGCAGCGACACCTTTGGGAGGGAATGAAGTCAACAAAGGCCCAGAGCTCAGGCACGGGCATCCTGTGTGGAGCGGGAGCTCCTGTGCACGGTGATGGATGGCATGGCCAAGGTCAGCTCACTGTCTGTGCTTCTTCACTGGGCGCTGGTTCTCTTGAGGCTCCGGGGTTCGCACGGACCCTCCCCAACCACGGTGCACAACGCTCCGCTCCGTGAGCAATTGTTCAGCCGCGCTTCAGCTGTCCTCATCTCCATTCTGTGGACTCCCCTGCTCTTCTATCGGGACCTGTCGCGGCTCTCCTCCATCCCCCATCAGGGCTTGGCCCCTCACCTGCCTTCCCTTGTTTCCCTGGTCCACCCTGAAGCATGTGCACATGTGTACTGTGTCCACGCAGCAGCAGCCAGGAGACCCCTTCCCTCCCTCCTACCCCCCACCCCCCCTCCCTACCACCCCCCACCCCCCCTCCCGCTGTCTATCTCAGCTCATCTTCACGAACCTCCCGGCCCCTAGCACACAAGGGCTCTGGATGCCAGCCCCTCTAGCCTCGTAAGCCCAGCTGCTAATGTTTATGGACGGCTCACTGCAGTGCAGACACCTGTCAGCCCTCCCCACCACAGCGGCGGCTCTATGGAGCCCCTGTGCCCTGCCACTGTGTTACCCAGAGGACGGCGGGGGGCTAGAGGGAGGTTTAGAGCTGCCTGGATTCCGCAGCTTTGTAGGGGTCAGACACCAGACCCTGAACCACTGCTCCTGGCTAAACCAGGAGCCTCTGAGAGCAGCCCCTCTCTGCAGCTTGGTCCGTGGGCTCTGTCCTCCCCCGGGCCTGCCTTCTCTGATCCCCACGCACAGTAACACAGGAACAGACCACAGGGGAACATGAAAGCTCTGGAGGGTCCATCTGCCTGCCTCCTGTTGTGGGACACTGCTCTCGGGGAACATAGCCCGTGACTCCGGGGTTTCAAGACCCTTGAGTGGGACTGGGGATGTAGCTCAGTTGTACAACCCTGAGTCTATCTCCGGGACTGTATAAACCAGGTGTGGTGACACATACCTGTCACCTCTGGTGGAGACAGGGGATCTTCTAGAAGTCAGGGTCATCCTTTACATATGGAGATTGAGGCTAGCCTGGGCTATAGGAGACCCTATCTTTTTGTTTGTTTTGTTTTTGTTTTTTTGAGACAGGGTTTCTCTGTGTAGCCCTGGCTATCCTGGAACTCACCAAAATAAAAAAATGTAAAAATCCCTTTTCGGGTGGTGGTGGCACACACCTGTAATCCCAGCACTTGGGAGGCAGAACTCTGTAGACCAGGCTGGCCTCGAACTCAGAAATCGGCCTGCCTCTGCCTCCCAAGTGCAGGGATCAAAGGCATACGCCACCACCACCCATCTGAGACCCTATCTTCTTCTTTTTTTTTTTTTTTTTAATTGTACTATAAAGGGTAGTGGCATGACTTGTTGGTAATGACATTGCCGCTAAGCCTGAAAACCCGAGTTCAGTCCCCAGGACACCCCAGGACGGCACGAGAGAACTTATTCCAAGTGCCCCCTGACCTCCACACATGCCAAGGCACACATATCCTCTTGCGCTTGCTTTTGCGTGTTCTCTCTCTCTCTCTCTCTCTCTCTCTCTCTCTCTCTCTCTCTCCTCTCGTGGCTGAGCTTGTGCGCAGATGTGTCACTGCGCATGCGCAGTGCGCAGCTGGCTCTGCCCGCTCATGGGTCGGAGAGGATGCTGACTCCACGACCATCACTTCTTACCTGTGGCTGAGGAGGAAGAGGCACATTTTCCGGCTCACACGCATGTGCACACCCGACATACTCCTCTGGAGCACGGACGGAGCAGCATGAGTCTATTCTCCAGGTCGAGGAGGAGGAGGAGGTTGTTCAGGGGAACACCCACTGTGACAGCCAGGCCCCTCTGAATGGGGACTCTGCTAATCAGCCACTAGACTACAAGTGCAAGCCACTGCTATTCCAGGCCACTGAGGGGCACTTAAGGGTCCCGTGTCCACACTAGGGAGCTACAGAGGCTGGACTTGGGGGGCACACAAAGAAAAGAAAGCATTCTGAAAAACTCCTGGGGAAGTCTGTAGAGTAAAGGTAAAGGCAGCAGAGGGTTGGCACTTGGGGAAGGACTCATGAGGCAAAGTGGCTGATTTAGAGGAAGAGAGATCATGGTGGGCGAGATGGATCAGTGGTTAGAGCACCTGTTGCTCTTGCAGAGGACCTGGGTTCAATTCCCAACACCTACACGGTAGCTCACAACCATTAGTAACTCCACTTCCAGGGGCTCCTCTTCTGGCCTCCACAGGCACCAGGCATGCACATGGTACACAGACATACATGCAGGCAAAACACTTACTCATACACATTAATAAATAAGAAATAAGTAAATATTTAAAAAAAATAACGGGAGGAGAGGTGTCCTCACAGGCCCTTGGACGTGAGTGGCAGGCTCCTGTCCAAGTCTGGTTTATACAGGGGAAAAGCTAGGCAGGGTGGCCTGTGCTTGTGATCCCAGAACTCAGGAGGCCGAGGAAGGGGAATTGCTCAGTTCAAATCCAGCCTGAGCTGGATAATTAAGTTTTTTTTTTTTTTTTTTTTTTTTTTTTTTTTTTTGAGGCAGGGTTTCTCTGTGTAGCCCTGGCTGTCTTGGAACTCACTCTGTAGACCAGGCTGGCCTCGAACTCAGAAATCCGCCTACCTCTGCCTCCCAAGTGCTGGGATTACAGGCGTGTGCCACCACGCCCGGCTAAGATTTTGTTTTAAAAAACAAATCAATTTTGATATATATATATATATATATATATATATATATATATATATATATAAACAAAGAACTAAAATCAAAGAAAACGCTGGTTAGACCTCTAAGCTCAGAGAAAAACCTGAAACAGAGGCAAAGAGCTGAGGCCCAGGGAGGGTGAGGCCTGGGGCGATGAGAAGCAACCCCAGTCACTCAGGAAGTCGTCCCTAGGGGCTGGAGAGGTGGCTCAGTGGTTAGAGCACTGACTGCTCTCCCAGAGGTCCTGAGTTCAATTCCCAGCAATCACACGGTGGCTCTCAACCACCTGTAATGAGATCTGATGTCCTCTCCTGGTGTGTCTGAAGACAGCTACAGCATGGGGGTGGGGGGAGGCGGTGTGTGTGTGGAGGGGGGGAAGAATGTTCTAGGTGGGGTTTGAAGGCCGTAGAGGAGTTGAGGAGACTGACCAGAGAGTGGGGAACTGGTTTCCATACAACATGGGAAGGTTGTGTTGGCTCTTGACTTTTGCCAAGATCCGAAATCCGCACCCAGTCTGTGCTCCAGAGGCCGGGCAGCATGGAGCCAACTCCAGCCTCCTGGGCTTCCTCTGTGCTGGGGCCGGGAGCTTGGATCCCGGTTCCCTAATTCCCTCCCGGCTCCAGAGCCTCCGTCCAACCCTCCTTTTGTTCTATCGACAAATGACTCAGGGCCCCTCACCCCTTCAGCAGGTGCTGTCTCCTCCTGTGTGGCTTAGGCCAAGGCTTAAAGTCCAACACAACCTTACAACAATGGTGGCCTGCCCTGGGCTGGGCTGCAAACCCCAGAGGAAAGTTGGGACTTCTATGAGTGGCAAGCGGGAGATACCGCGGGATTCTGAACACAGCAGGGACCTCGTGGGTCCAGGCCTCACCGTGAGCTTGACAGGGGATAAGAGGCCCCTAGGGAACCAGGCAATGCCCTGAGGCACCCAGGCGCTGGAACCAGAGGGAGATGTGGATTTTTACAGTGTTAAAAATTCCCTTCCTGCCGGGTGGTGGCGCACTCCTGTAATCCCAGCACTCTGGGAGGCGGAGGCAGGTGGATTTCTGAGTTCAAGGCCAGCCTGGTCTACAGAGTGAGTTCCAGGACAGTCAGGGCTACACAGAGAAACCCTGTCTTGAAAAACCAAAAATAAAAAAATGTAAAAATTCCCTTTCGGGTGGTGGTGGCACACGCCTGTAATCCCAGCACTTGGGAGGCAGAGGCAGGCAGGTTTCTGAGTTCGAGGCCAGCCTGGTCTACAGAGTGAGTTCCAGGACAGCCAAGGCTACACAGGGAAACCCTGTCTCAAAAAACCAACAACAAAAAATTTCCTTCAGCCCATGTCAAGCTCCCGAGAAGGCTTAGAAGTGCGCGGTGAGAGAGCAGTCTGTGAGCCCACTCCACCTGGCTGTCTTTCTGGAGCTGTAGGGTGTAGTTTCTAAGTCAGTGGGTCCCCAGCCTTCCTCCTGTCCTGGTTTTGGCTCACTCCAGGGGGACAAGCAGGTGGCAGCAAGGGTGGGCAAGCCCTCTCTGGTCTGTCTGAGACCCCGACCTACACTCTAACTTCAACCTGGTGACGGCGTGCTGTGTCTCAGGCGTACTGCACCCATGCTGGAGAGGAGGTGATAGCTCGGCGGGAAGGGCTCGGGCAGGGATGAGGACAGGGCCTCTCCTACTCTCCTCTTAGCTCATTCGTGGGCCAAATAAGCCAACAGGCACCAGTCAGGGGGTGGGGCACTGCAGGCCTGTGAAGCGAGAGGCTTGGTGGCAGTCAGTGGCAGGGAGAGCCACCACAGGAGACTCTCCAGGCCGACCTCCTGATGATGTGTCTGTGGGCCTTAGGTCATCCGGCGTGGCCCCTCCCTCCCTCGGTGGGAAAAGCCCTGGTCTAAAGGGCGTGGCTCCAACATGGCCTCCAGGATGCTTGGTCTTTCTCAGGTTCATTTATCAATCAGGGACAATACTTGGATTTTTTTTTTTTTTAGTATAGTATTTTATTGTCATATAGATTTTGATTTTGTTTAAAAATTTAAAACATTTATTTTATTACTTATGTATATGTTTGGAGGAGCATCCACAGAGGCCAGAAATGTGACCGCGGTACAGGCAGTTTCGAGCTGGCCCATGGGGGTGCTGAAAACTGAACTCGGGGTCTCTGGAAAGGCAGGAAGCTGAGCCATCTCTCCTGCCCTTTAGTTCCCCCTATTCCACCCAAGACAAGGGTTTCTCTGTGTAGCCTTGGCTGTCTCGGAATTCACTCTGCAGACCAGGCTGACCTCTAACTCACAGAGATCTGCCTGCCTCTGCCTTCCGAGTGTTAGGATTAAAGGTCTGCACCACCGCTGCCTGGCCCTTTGATTTTTTAGGCGGTTTTTGATAGAAGAGTGCACTAGCAAAAGAGTTCCTGTGTGCCACAACCCAGACTCCCGGAGAGGTTGACCCTGGACCTCACTCGATCGATTGCCTTACCAGTCCCCTCCCCCACCTCTCTGTGCGCGTGCACAACATGCTCAGGCACACACACTACACGTCACATACACTCTCTTAACTGCTTATAGAAGGACGGGTGCTGGGACAAGTCTTTATCCCTGATGACTTAGCATGTTCCTTTAAAACGAGACGTCCTTTTACCTAATTACAAAGTAATTATCAACTATCAGGAGATCAGCATCACTTCTTTATAATTTCCAGATCTCGGTTTTATTCATCATCAATGATCTTATTAACATCCTTTACGACACAGCTGCTCGGACCTTGTAGGATGGTGCCAAGGGTTAAATGAGACGCTCTTGACAGCGAGCCTGTTGTGAATGGTGTTGACACTACTGCTCCTTGCGACCCTCCTGTCACTCTTATCCGTCCCCAAGGTTCCTACCAAGCCTCTGGACGCTCCTAAGGTCCAGAAAGGACTGGAGCTATGTCCATGTTCCCTCTAGGGCAGCCAACTCCTAGGGTGAGGAGTGAGGGTCACTCCCCTCTGGGTGACCTTGATGAGTGCCCAGCTTTCGGCCCTGTGGAGTCAGGGCCCTGGTCCCGGACCCTTCAGATATCCTGGCTGGCACTGCTCCTCCTCATCTGGCTGCCTCTTCCTCGTGTGGGGCGTGGGTAGCTTCTAGAGTTGCTTCTAGCCCCAAAATATCCATGTTCCAAGCCTGTGTCACCATCCTGCCCCCAAACAATCCCCCGCCACTTCCTTGCACAATCAATGGCCCCACTGTTCTGGAATGATCCAGGCACGAAGCTTCAGAGTCATTCTTAACTCAGCCAGCTCACTCACCCCCACGGCCCGTCATCAGCCACACAGCTTTCCCCTAAGCCATTGTTCATACCCACCGACCCCTTCCGAGGGCCCTGGATCCCTCTCGGTCTGAAGTTTGGATGCGTCTGTCCACTTTCTAAATGGCCAGCTCCCCCCACCCCACCCCACCCCACCCTACCCCGCAGAGATCCAGGGGTCTGTGCTGGGGCCCTCCAAGAAACACAGCCGTCTCTGGTAAGAAGAGACTTAATACCCACGAGTGACACCCCAAACTCTGAGCAAGGACCCCTGCTGCGCCCTGGAAGCTGGTGCTCAGGATTTTATACTGTGATAAAAATCTGGAGGAGGTGGGGGGAGGGGGGGGAGGGGGAGAGGAGGACGGAGCCCTAAGGAGCTTGCGTAGGGCAGTGCATTGAGCTTTGACCTTTCAAGAATGTCCTTGTCTCCCAAGCTCAATCCTGCCCACCATCATCCATGGCCACTGCTCAAGTCCTCTGCTCATCTCCTTCGGGCCCCGCCCTCGGTCAGACCCAGGGCAGGGGTTAGGTGATGTCATGCACTGATTCTATCCACACTGCGCGCACACAAGGGGCAGCAGGTGCCACTCTGGGATCTCGTCCTTGGCAGAGACCAGTGGAACTGGGCATTGAAGAACGAGCAAGATTCTGTCCTGAGCCAGAGTCGGGCAGGGGAAGGGCGTCGGGTTAGCGGGGCATTGGAAGTGTTTATGGTTGGTTAAGCTGGGAGAGGTGGGGTGGCCAAGCGGGCACAGGGAAGCAAGGCTGAGACGGGCTTGTGGACTACGGGACTTCCGATTAGAGATGCACGGTCTCAGGGACCCTTCTTGCCATCAGTAATTTCTGTCTTAGAAATGGGGTCTGGGAAAGCAGCAGGGTGCCAGCCAGCTCAGCACTTGGAACTCTGCACAGAGCCATGGGGTGGTGGTGGTGGTGGTGGTGGTGGGGAGAGCATGGCCAGGGTGGTTGTCTGTCTCTGGAAGAAGCCAGGTTGGACATTTCTCTGAGTCTAGAGGGTTGAGGGTGAGGAAGGAAGTGGCTCAAGCCTGGTGCCCCAAGTTCCTTTGGGCAGGACGGGTTGGGTGATAGGACCAGCTGCTGGGAATTCTGGGAAAGAGCCACAGTGCCCACGGGACCTCGCCAAAGCAAACCAAGCACTGCTGGCTCTGCCTTCCTGTGCTGCGGGGTGAAGAGGGGAGGGTGTCTGGCCCCCGGGGAACCGGAGGAACCGAGTGGCGGATTTATGTTTCCACTTGATTTCCTCGGTTGTATCCTGAGGGGCGGGGTGGAGGCGGAGAAGCCACCGGAAGGCGCCGTAGCCCCACTGCTGCCTGCCCCCCATGTGACTTGGCTGACGACAGCACTCCGTGGAAGGGCCTAGAGGCTTCCGTCCTGGGCTGCTGGACAAGTGGGTGACGTTGATCAAGGCACTGGGCTCACACGGGCCGCGCCCCGCGTGATCTGTTGTCTCCAGGCAGGCTGCCCTCTTGGGTCGATCCTTTCATCCCGTGAGTTAAGAATGACCCATGGCGGTGGCTGACTCGGGGTCTCAGGGTCATCGTGGGGGCCAGGTACCTAGACAGGCCTGGGGTGTCCTAGCTGCCTCCCTCTAGCTTCCCTTCCCCTCTCCAACTGCACCTTAAGCTCTTTCCTACCTCCTGATGGTGGGTCCCCCATTCTGGGTCTTTCTTGCCTTCTTGGGCTCCATCTCTGCCACTGCCTCAAGGTGGTTTGGCCTTTCCCACTTATCCCTGCCTGGCCGGCCTCCCCTGTCTCCTCAGGATCTGCTCAGATACTGCCTGGTTGAGGGCTAGTGGATCATTTCCACTCTCCTCTAAGTGAAGAGATTGTTCCAGGAGAAACACACAGTTGGTAGGAGACAAGGGCCTGGAGCAGGTTGGGTAGCGGAGGCAGGGAAGCGTTCAGGGAGGCCGGCCCCTCTCCCAATCCCGCTTACAATCTCCCTTCTTACAGCCGCTGTGCAGCCCAGGACGTTGCTCTGAGACTCAGTTTCTCCCTCTGAAAAATGAGAATCATACTTCCTTCCCTTTGGGATGAGAGCCTGGCTTCCTGGAGAGGTCAGGCCTGTGGGAGCTCTGGGAATCAGGATAAATCACAGAAACTCCGTGTCTCAAATTCCAGGGAAGCAGAGGCCACAGGGCAAGCTGAACTTTAACAACAACAACAACAACAACAACAACAACAACAAAAAGCCACACTGATTTAGTTATTTGCTTATTGAGACTCAATCTCACTGAAGTTTCTAGGTAATTACGTCATTTTCTGCTTCCTATATGGCAGGCCAGGGCCTAACTGAGGAGCCAGTGTCGTCCCTGGAGCTTATTCTTTTCCTGGAGAATCTATAAGAAAGGTGCCGTACGGTCTCCCTTCCACCCATGAGAAAATAAAGACCTGGCAAGGCCTTCTTACTGCTGGGTCCTCCCTCTCTGGCACTGTCAGTCCTTACCCATCCCTAATCTCTGCCCCCCTCACCCCACTCCCATCCCCAGCCTCCCTGTCTGCTGCTTTTCTGTCTCTGTCTCTCAGTGTGTCCTGCGGGCAGGAGTCTACCTGCTGGACTGCTGCCTGAATTGTGCGCATGCCCAGACCCCTTCCACTGTTTCCATCCACGGCCTTCCTTGCCCCGGGCTCTCGTCTTGACACCATCTTAAGGGCTTGGAGCAGCTCCTACAGCCAAGGTTACCAAGACCTGGGCCTGCCCAATGACCCATAATGCATCACTTCCCCACCACCTATAGCTTCAGGCCCCTGACTCATGGGAGGGGCCCTGCATTTTGCTGCTAATGCCCAGCCCAGATCCCCCACCCCCAGCTGTGCTGGCCCAGGAGATCAATGAGTGATGCCAGCTTCCCCAGCTGAGTGATCTCCCTCTGCCCTCTGAGGAAAGAATTTACATTCTTTCCCTCCCTCCCTCTCCCTTTTTCTCTCTCTGAGACTGGGTCTCATAGCCATGAAGTCCTGGCTGCCCTGGAACTTACTATGTAGACTGGGCTGGCCTTGAACTCAGATCCTCCTGCTTTTGCCTCCTAAGTGCCTAAGTGCCTGCTTTTGCCTCCTAATTAAAGGTGTGTGCTACCACTGCTCAGCTGAATTCTCTCTCTCTCTTTTTTTTTTAATTTGTTTTTTTTTTCTTTTTTTTCCGAGACAGGGTTTCTCTGTGTAGCCCTGGCTGTCCTGGAACTCACTCTGTAGACCAGGCTGGCCTCGAACTCAGAAATCTGCCTGCCTCTGTCTCCCAAGTGCTGGGATTACAGGCGTGCGCCACCACTGCCCGGCCTGAATTCTCTTTTTAAATGTACCCCACAAATCCACTGAGTGGGCCTCACATAGGAAAGCAAAGCCTCAGGAGGCCAGTGGCCAGCCTGAGAGAGAGAGAGAGAGAGAGAGAGAGAGAGAGAGAGAGAGACCCGCCTGAGAGAGAGAGGAGGCCAGCCCTCAAGCTCTGCCTTTGAGAGCCGCTTGTGCCACAGCAAGATGGGGCTTGGGTGTCCTTAGAAACAGTCCAAAGGCGGGAGGGGCTTCACACTGTGTAGCCAGGGCAGCGTAGGTGACGTTTACCCTCTTGTAGAGTTGTGTTCACGGGGCCTGTGGACCACCACCAGTGAGCCCACCTTACACAATTCTCTAATAAGAACAGTCACCACTCTTGGCCCGTAATAAGCATTACATAAACATTAAGTGCAAGAATCGGATGATAGCCACAGAGACGGCCAATAAGAAGGAGGGGCGTGCGCAGGGCACCTCCAAAGGCCTGCGGTCCAAAAAGGCTCCAAAAGCCTTGAGCTCTCCCAGCTTCTCTGCTTGGGGCCTTCTATGAAGCCTTACCCGTGTCTCAGTGCAGCTCAGAGCACACCAGCCCCTGCTCCGAGCCGTGGCCGACCCTGACGTCTTCCCTTCCTTTCGCCTTCACAGGTCGCTTCCACTCGGCTCGGGTTTATACCCTTGCAGGGGGGTCTCCTCCCTCTCTTCCCTTCTCACTCTCCTCCTTCCCTTCTACCTTCTTGACAGGGTTGGGCGCTTACTCTGTAGCCCAGGCTGGCCTCAAACTTGAGCTCCTCCTACCTCAGCCTCGGCGTACTGGGGTCCTAGGCACATGCTATCACATCTACAGACGTTCTGTATCTCATGTGACTCCCCAGTCCTGTTTCTCCCACTACCCTGCTTTATGCATCCCAGCGCGTAAGACACCCTGACCTTAGCCCGAAGGTTTGTCTGTCTTCCTCTCTCCCTCGTGCGAACATTAGATTTGCAAAGGCAAGGCGTACACTTGTCCATGACTAGAGCTCCTGGGCTAGAACAGTGCAGAGAACACAGCCAGTACTCCATCAGTGTTTGAGGGAGGGAGAGGGGGATGGAGGGAGGGAGGGAGGGAGGGAGGGAGGGAGGGAGGGAAGAGACTGAAGGAAAGAGTGGGACTGGGGCAAGAAAGCAAAGAGAAAAGGGAGGAGGGAAAAGGACTTTTTAATAACCCTTGCTCTGTTATCAGATGTGGCTTCTAGAAACCTGGGCACCAAGACTAGTACCCAGAAGTTTTAGGGTAGGAGGAAAGCGTTGGGCTGTGGATAAAGAAATTCAATTAGATTTGAAGAACTTTCTATTAAGGCAAAACAGTGCAAAGATGGGAGGAACTTTGTCAGGGAGAGAGGGATTTCCTGTCAGAAAGAAGTCCGGAAACCCAACATCCTTGGGTGGGACCAGCTAGGGGGCCTGAACCCAGGAGATGGAAGGAATCAGGGGCTTCCCCAGAGCGAGGCCCTGGAACTTGAAGGCCCTCATGGTGCATCCGGCCAGGCCTAGGCAGGTAGAAGCCCGTCTGTGGCTCATCCCCAGGCCAGAGGCTGCTGGGATTTGGCCAAGCGGCCATGTTGAGGGTCTGGTCCTGACTCTACAAAGCAGGTCTGGGGGGCGACACAGGAAGTCCCAGCGCTCTCTAACCCCCGTCGGCCCCTCCAGCTCTTGCCTTTCCTCGCCTCCCACAGTGGCCTCAGGCCCCTGCGCCCGCGCCCATGGGGTTAAATCTCTCCCTGTCTCTCTCTGCTCCAAGTTGTTTTCCAAGCGAGGCAGAGAATGGTTCTCTTGTTACCAACATGGCTTCTGGGCATTGGGTAATGCGCTCCCTCTTCTCCCTGCCCCGCGCCACAAAGGGACCTTTTGTTCCTCTCCGGGCCCCTCTCCCTGGCTCTTCTCTGCACCCCCCCCAAGTCCCTCCTCCCCACGCCTCCTGCCCTACTCTGCGTGCACCCCTGGGCTGCGAGGAGTGACCGTGGCCTGGCCGTGGCGGCCTGCCTCTCCCAAGGCGCCTGGGGAGGAGAAAGGGCCGCGGCGGCCATTTTGAAAGCCGCCCTTCCAGGCCGTGCGCGGCTCCTCTGCGGCTGCCGGGACTGGGGAAGCCACTCTGGGAGAGTCTGGGGCTCACGTGGGTGTCCGGTGGCCTACTCTATGTCTCCAGGCTGAAATGGGACCTTCCTCTCCCAAGCTCCCAGCCCAGGCTTGTGTCTCTCTGTACTGAGACATTGACACTGTTCAGCCAGCCATCTTAACCTACACGGCGGCTTCCTGAGAGAAGTTGCTGTCCTGGGAGGAGGATGAATGTCGGGAGACCTCTGTGAGCAGGTGCTGCAGATGGGGACAAAGCCACAGGCGTCACCCAGCAGACCCCTCCAGAGAGAGCTCGGCACACAGGTCCTGACCCCTGGGAACACCCACGCTGGGCCTGGCCTCCAGAGAGAGGACCAAAACCAAATTCACCGGAACTGCAAAATAAGTGCGTCTGAGATGGGGTGTCAGGAAGCCAGCCAGACAATGAAGCGTCTGCTCTCTGGAAAGTTTTCGCCACTGTCCCCTCCCACAGCCTCCCTTCGACACAGTCGGGGAAGGGCTGATGATATCATTTTTTTTAAATGAGGAAACCGAGTCACAGGGAAACTAGCTACACAATCGGCTCTTGGAGCTCACCCCACTGACTTCAGTACACTTGCTCTGCCTTACGGGGCCATTCCCCTGGCCTGCCCATCCCAACAGGGAAGGAGCCTGGAAGGAGACGGACAGAAACATTCAGGCAGATCACAGACACTCGGCCACCGCTCTGAGGAGGCCGGCCTCAGCCACAGAACCCTCGGCGACCCTCCATCTCACCCACAGCACATTCACAGGCTGGGAGAGTGTCCGCGTTCTGTCCTAGGGAGGCAGAGGACTTGGTTGTGGATGATGTGGGGCCGAGGAAAGACCCTGAGTTGAGATAAGTCCGAGATGCTGCCAGTCAGGGTGCCTGGACACACCGAGGGCTCCTACCTCTGCCTGAAGCGGAGGGAGAAAGGCTTCCTGGAGGAGGTAACCGGGATCAGATCCAAGTGAAGGTTTAGAAGTCAGGGACATGGAGGAGCTGGGGAGGGGCCGGGAAGGAGATGGTGAACGGGGTGTGTGAGGGAGGGGCCCGCCTTGTGCCCGTGTGCTGTCTTGGGGTGTGGCAGAGGAAATGAGGGGTGGGCAGAGATGAGTGGCTGCATGAGCCCGGAGGATTGATGGTGGCTCCTGAGGGGACACACAGATCCTGAGGGCACAGGAACACTTCCTGGTCGATCGATCGATCGGCTGATTGATTGTTGAGTCTATGTAGCCCTGACTGCCCTGGAACTCTGGCTGGCCTCTCCCTCACAGAGGCCCATTTCCTCTGCTCCTTGGGTACTGGGGACCAAAGGTGTGCACCACTAAGCTTAACTACTCCCTGAGCGTCCAGAGTCATATTCATTTGGTGTTCTAGAAAGCTCTCTGCCCTGCAGGCGAGCTCCATGCCAGCCTGGCTGTTGTTAGGATTCTGGTACCTAGGCCAGGGCCCAGCATAGAGCAAAGGTTTTAAATCATCCCTTGAGGCAGTGGCTCTCCCCAGCCGTGGCACCGAGGCCTCAGTCTCTTCATGGGTAAAATGGGGTGCCGGTGCCGGCCTTGAAGGCGTGTTGCGGCGGTTGGAGAAACGTGGGAGCCTTGCTTCCATGTCCTGTGTATGGTCAGCACCCCCAAATGGTGTGGGGGTGTTCTTTGGGGAATGTGGAGGCAGGGGCCACTCAGTTACTTGGGTGACAGAGATCATGACAATAGTGATGACCACCAAGGCGTAAGCTTTTCATGTGCGCCTCCCCCCCCTCAAAAAAAAAAAAAAAAAAAAACCAAACCAAGCAATGAAGAAGGCAGGCTTGCTGTCCCTGCTAAGTCATCCTAGAAAATGAGGCTCAAGTCGGAACTCTGACTTGCCCACAGTACATCCACCTCTGAGTGGTGGACGGGGATTCACTGGACACCAGCTCCTATCACCATGGTGATAGGGATGGGTGACACAGGAAAATACAGTGCAGATAATGGACCAGACATTGTGGGGCTGGAGGGCAGGCACAAAACAGGGAAGGTGGCAAAAAACCTCCAACCCTACTGCTTTTGGAAACTGGAAGATAATTCCTCTCATAGCTGGGCACAGCAGGATAGATAGGCTTGTGTGCCGTGAGCATGCGTGTGAGGAGAAGGTATGAGGCCTGAGGTCTCACAGAGCGAGCTTGAGGCTGGGAAAAGAGCCAGGCAAGATGAAGGCTCCCCATCCTCGGGCAAGGCCAGGGGGATGTGTGGGAAGGCTGCAGGTCCCCTGGGGCGTGGACAAAGAAGGGACAGATGCTGGTCCTGGCTAGTCTCACTTCCGCTGGAGATCACAGAGGTCAGGTGGCCAGCAAGATGGCCCAGAAATACAGGAGAGAGAACTTTAAAGAGAAGGAGCTGGGGAGTGGACCTTCCCCAGAGTAGAGAGGGGTATATTTAAGAAAGAGGCTTGCTGATGGCACCAGGGGCAGCACCAGCTCTCCTGGGCACAGGAGGAGGATGTAAGATCACAGTCTGGGGGTATCGTTCTCTACGGGGTGAGAGAACAGAGGGTGCTCAAGGTGCAGGTGGAGAGCTGACCAGGGCGTGGCTTGGAGAGGTAGGAAAGTCTCCAGCAGGCGGGAGAGCCATGGAGGGGAGGAGCCAGGAGCCAGACAGGTGCGGAGGGGAGGCTGGAGGCTCCTGCTCTGTGCCCTTTCCATGCTGCAGCTGCAGGCGGGGTGCAGAGAGCTTGGGGGGTGCTGAAGCTGGGATCTCCAGGTCTAGAGAGGGCAGGAGCAGCTAAGCTGTCTTTTTTCCCTTGTAGGTGCTAGCTGCATTCCTGACCTGGGAGCAATGAGCCTGGCCTACCCCTGTGTCGCTCTGGATGGTTTTGCAGGGGTGCCTCACCTGATCCTGGATGCATGTCATCACCCTACAGTGTGGGTATCAAGGGGGAGCAGGGGGACCAGCAAGCGCCAGAGGGCTTGGGTGGTCTCTAGTCACTCCCCATTGCTCTTCCCTATGGAAGCTGGCACGTGTCACCTGCCACGCCATGGTGCCAAGCACATAGTAGGACTTCAAGTATGTCTGCCCTGTACTTGTCTGCTCTTGGCTGACTTCAAAGCGTCTGTCCCCTGACTCCCCACAAGGCCACCTTACTCAACAGAAATACTCCTGTCATGGAGACAGAAGGGCCCCCTGCTGGTCTGAAGGGGATGGGGGGCTTGATCTCCCCACCGTCCAACCCAGACACCGTATCTCTAAGCCACAGCGCCTCCCCAGATCACTCATACCTGCTGTCGCAGCCTCAGTCACCCGTGCTGCTCAGTTCCCTGACCTGGAGCAGCAGGGCCGGAAGCCTCCCGAGCTGCACAGAAGCAGGGCCTGGGGCCGGGGAGGTGGCTGTTGAGTTAGCCATACGTGTCTGGACTCTGCAGGGTCGGTCCTTTCATGACAGGCTGCAGGGTCACCATACGACAAACAGGACACATCTGCCACAACTGCGAGGTGAGGCTGCTTCCCAAAGGACCCTGTGCAGGTCCCGTCTCTGTGGTGACTTGGTTCCAGGGGAGGCTGCACTCAGCAGCACTCCCTTAATGAAGAGGCATCTGTACAGGTCTGTGCCCAAAGCTGCTGTTGCAATGTATATAATAACAGAGGCTGGCTGTGGCCTTCACATTCAGGAACAGCGGATGGGGACTGGAGAAAGATCACTGTCACATAACAGGACACCATGTGGCGGTAAACATGACATTCATGCGGAGTTTTAATGATGTAGGGGAAATGTGTGTGCGGTAAGCTTGTGTGAAAACCCAGGATAAGTGGATATATGCATCTAGGTAACGTCAACAAGGAACAGTGAAGAAATCCAGCAGTGGGTGAACTCAACTGGGTTGAAACACGTGTGGAAAGAAAATGGGATTGGCCGGGAGAGAACAGGACGGGTGGGGGAGATGACTCGGTGGGCAACGTGCTTGCTGCAGGCCTGAGGACAGGAGTTTGAGTCCCAGACCCCACGTGAAAAAACCCGACGTGACGGCTCGTGCGTGCAACTCCCAGCATGCTCATGCGTGCAACTCCACACAGGTGGATCCTGCAGCTCACAGGAAGCCAGCTTAGAAAACCTGTCAGGTCCTAAGAGTCCCTGTCTCGGGCTGGAGAGATGGCTCAGCAGTGAAGAGCACCGACTGCTCTTCCAGAGGTCCTGAGTTCAATTCCCAGCAACCACATGGTGGCTCACAACCATCTGTAATGGGTGCTGATGCCCTCTTCTGGTGTGTCTGAAGAGAGTGACAGTGTACTCACATACATAAAATAAATAGATAAATCTTTAAAAAAAAAAAAAAGAGCCCCTGTCTCAAAAATAAGGTGGATAGCACCCAAGGCCTGGCCCTTGCTTGGACGTCGAGGTTCCCCGGGGAAGGTATGGAGACTGCACACGCTCATACACATGACAGCATCTTTAAATGTAGGGGCTGGAGAGGTGAGAGGCTCCCGTGCCGTAGAAGTAGTTAGTGGCAGTCCTGGGTTTTTACCCGCTTCTGACTATTTTGCTTTTGGATAAAAGACACACAGCCTTTATATTAGTAATAAGTCTTACTCAGCACTAGAATTGGGCAGGCATGTATCCTCTATGTTATATCTATTTTTTAGTCAGAGGCTCTATTTACAGCGGAGCCCAACCTCTGAAAGAACTTTGTAAAGGCATCTGCGTGTGATGGAGTATTCGCTGCTCTTACGGAGGCAGAGCTTGGCTCCCAGCTCCCACGCTGGGCAGCTCACAATGACCTGGTACTGAAGTTCTGGGCGACCTGATGCCCATCTTCTGACCTCTCAGACCCCCATATACACATGCACAAATGCACATACACAAACATATGTTTTTGAAAGATTTATTTATTTATGTATTTGAGTGCTCAATTTATATGTATGCCTGCATGACAGAAGAGGATGTCAGAACCCAGTATAGATGGCTGTGAGCCACCATGTGGTTGCTGGGAATTGAACTCAGGACCTCTGGAAGAGCAGCCAGTGTGTTTAACTGCTGAGCCATCTCTCCAGCTCAAAATACCTTTTTTTTTTTTTAATTTAAAAATATATGGAAAAACAACAGAAAAAATGGACCTTAATTATTCTTGGGAGGGTAGGACTTAATGAACACCTCATTTACTGCCCCCCCCCTTTAAAGGCAGGGTCTCACTATATAGCTCTATGTAGACCAGACTGGCTTAGATCTCACGGCGCTCGTCCTGGCTCTGCCCCCTGAGTGCTAGGGTTACAGTTGTATGCCACCATGCTCGACTGTGTGTCATTATTTTTTATGACATTTTATTCTCTGTGTGTGTATGTGTGTGTGTGTGTGTGTGTGTGTGTGTGTGTGTGTCCTACTCCTAGCCCGGAAGCCCCTTGAGAGTGGTGAGCGTGGCCACGTCTCCGTGGCCTCCCTGGCGCTGGCCCCAGCCTGGCATATGCAATAGGAAGTCACAGGACCCGGTCATGTTCCTGACCATGGAGCTCATACCTCATGTCTCCCCCACCCCACCCCCACCCTGCCGAGCTGGGCATGATCAGAACAGTTCTGAGGGCTCAGTTGTCCAGAAGACAGACGTGGCTGGCCCGGGATAGCCTGAGCACGGGTATGTGTTGGGTAGGTGGCTGGGGCTAGACGACAACACCCTGGCTGGCTCTCTCTTCAGACTCTGGTTCCTGCCACATCCCTGTAGTTCATGGTGGTGGGGAGCTGGTATCTGGGAGGTGGAGGAGGCGGTACACCGTATCTGGGGCCTTGGCACAGCAGACCCCGCCAGAGAAGACATCCTCATGTCCCCACAATGTGCAATGACCTGAAGGCAATTAAAGGCCAGCGAGGACTCTTCCCTCTAAGGAGGATGGATGGGAAAGGGGAGGGGTCCCCCGGGGCTGAAACTGCTCAGATGCTGCCACTGACAAACTGAGCCATCAGAGCCCCCAGCACAATGCCGTCATTAACCCCTGACCCCGGCCCCTTCTTAGCCACTTCCTCTGTAGGAGGAGGGAGGGCAGGAGTCCACCCCAGTCCTCTTTTCAGCGAGGTTTGGAGGGGGTCACAGCTCTGCAGGCGCCTCCAGAGCTTGGTTCACTGGCTCTCTGCGTCATAGCTCCTTAGGGTTCGAGCAGGAGGGGGCATCTCACACTGTGGTACCTGCAGGAGCGCTCACGGGGCCAAGGGCTTCAAGCCAGAGCAGAATGAGAGGCAAGACTGGGAAAGCTGGAGACAGACGGGCAGCGAGGTCATAGGTAGAGGCTGTTCTTGTCCCCTTAATAGTACGTTAAAAGGCACGCAGGGCACAAGCCTACTGTGACATGAGAATTCCGGTCCTCCGACATTAACACTCCTAAATAAGGCGTAGATCCGGCCGGGCAAGACATACACACATCCTAGAAATTAGAGCCTGGCATAATACTTAATCTGTCAACGCAGTTCATTATTGAATGAATGAATGAATTCAGGAGATGATCCCATGGCCGTCTTAGTCCTGGACACACATCTCAGCAACTCTCTGGGATGAACTGTCTCAGGCCACAGGGTGGGGGCAGGGAAGGAGCCTCTGAACTGAGAAAGATCATCGCTGAAGCCCACCAGAGGCACAGTTTCCAAAGTGGCAGGAGGCTTAGTCTGTTAAAATCAGACTTAAGGTGCTGGACACTCATTTGTGCATCTTTTCTGTTCATAGCCGAGCTCCTAGCCATGGCAGTTAGACTGTACAGTGAACTTCCAGAAGAAAACAAAAATGTGGGGATTAGAGAGGAAAGTGCAAACTTATATTCCAGAACCACCGTTGCCTACACAGAGCCGAAATAGTCTACGGACAAATGGCGAGAGCTGAAACTTACCCAAGGTACACATCCATTAACCAATAGAAAAGACTAACTGCTAGCTGCTGCCACCACTCAGATGGCAAGGCTCCTCCTTCAGAGCCTACACCTGAGTTCAAGCCCCAGAGTCTGAATGGTAGAAGAAAAGGACAGACTCCTACAGCTGGCCTTTGACTTCCATACCCAGGGGCAGGCACGCGCGCGCGCGCACACACACACACACACACACACACACACACTCGTACACTCACACACACACACACACTCGTACACTCACACACACACACACACACACTCATACACACAACACACACACTCACACACATACTCATACACACCCATACACACACTCACACTCATACACACAACACACACACTCACACACATACTCATACACTCACACACACTCATACGGATATGCTTACACACACATACTCATACACACACTCATACACATACACTTACACACATACTCATGCACATACACTCATACACACTCACACACTCTCAAACACACAGTCTCATGCTCACGGTCACATACACACACATTCATACACATGCTGCAGGATTTTTAAAAATTATGTACGTGTGTTGTTTGCATATATGAATATGTATCCTGCTTGTGCCTGGTGCCTTCTGAGGCCAGAGAGGGTGTTGGATTCCTTCAGACTGGAGTTACAGAAGGTTGTGAATCACTGTGAGGGTGCTGGACAGTGAATTCTAGTAACCACTGAGCTACTGCCCCAGCCTGCTATTTTATTTAATATGTATTTTATGTATATGAGTACACTGTCGCTGTCTTCAGACACAGAAGAAAGCATTGGATCCTGTTACATTTGGTTGTGAGCTACCATGTGGTTGCTGGGAATTGAACTCAGGACCTCTGGAAGCGCAGGCTGAGCCATCTCTGCAGCCCCCCCCCCCCGCCGCCCCTATTTTTTTTTAATTGCAAAGCCAGGCTTAGTGGCACATACCTGCAACTCGGGGACACTCAAGAGGTAGAGGCGGGGCTGGAGACAGTGCCCAGGGATTAGGCACACTGGCTGCCCTCCCAGGGGACCCAGGTTTGATTCCTAGCACCTGCCTGGAGGCTCACAAGTACCTGTAACATCAGTCCCAGGGGCTCCACTGCCCTCCTGGGCCTCTGTGGACATTGCACAGACATATAACAGATGTGCAAACAAAACACTCGTTCTTGTAAGAGCTTGAAACGAATGGGGGAAAGGCACAAATGTGAAGATTGCTGTGAGTTCTAGGACAGCCTGGATACCTACCTAGTTTCTAGCCAGTCTGGCTACATAGTGAGAGAATGTCTTTTTTGTTTTGTTTTGTTTTGTTTTGTTTTGTTTTGTTTTGTTTTGAGTACCAATCAAAGACACAAACCCATGAAGAGGTGAGCTTTGGAAATGTGCTCAAGGACACTCGGCGGCTACCGAAGACCACACTTCATCCGGGTTCTGCGGAACTCCGCAGCAGGTGAATTATGGGACCACAAGACCGCGGGAACTGTGGGAAGTGGGATGAGGTGGGGCGTGATGAAAATATTTTGGAATTAAACAGCGGTGAAGGCCGTATAACCTTGCAAAGGCCCCAATAGCACTGGATGGATACACTAGACCTTCAAAGTCATGTGTGTGCAGTGTGGATCATATCTGAATTTAAAATGGTTGCATGTAACATCAACGGTAACAATAAAATTTCCTTCCTTCCTTCCCTCTTTCTTTCTTTGTTTTTATTTGAGTCAGGGTATTATTATGTAGCGCTGTCTGTCTGTCTGTCCTGGATCTCACAAAGCACCTCCTGCCTCTGCCTCCTGAGTCACCATAGCTGGCCTTTTTTTTTTTTTTTTTTGAAATAAGGTTTTCCTCGGTAGCCCTGTCTGACTTCGAATCCCCGATCCTCATGCCTCTGCCTCCTGAGAATGGGTGTATCAGCCTAGCTGACTTTAAAAAAATATGATTTAAAAAAACTCCCATTTATAACACAATTAAATATAAGAAAGGTTAACAATGTTCTTTTAAAAATGTTTATTGGTAGCCGGGCGTGGTGGCGCACACCTTTAATTCCAGCACTTGGGAGGCAGAGGCAGGCAGATTTCTGAGTTGGAGGCCAGCCTGGTCTACAGAGTGAGTTCCAGGACAGCCAGGGCTACACAGAGAAACCCTGTCTCGAAAAACAAAAACAAACAAAACAAACAAACAAACAAACAAAACATATATATATATATATATATATATATGTATATATATATATATATATATTGGTTTTTTTTGTTGGTAGACCAGGCTGGCCTCAAACTCAGAAATCCACCTGCCTCTGCCTCCCAAGTGCTGGGATTAAAGGCGTGCGCCACCACTGCCCAGCTTATTGGTTTCTTTTTTAAAATTAAAAACTTGAAATTGGTGAGATGGCTTAGTGGATAATGGGGCTTGCCATACAAGCCTTAGAAGCAGAATGTGATCTCTGCATCCCCCAGTGGAAGGAGGGACCCATTCTTTAAAGCTGTTCTTGAGCTGGGCGTGGTGGCGCACGCCTGTAGTCCCAGCACTTGGGAGGCAGAGGCAGGCGGATTTCTGAGTTCGAGGCCAGCCTGGTCTACAGAGTGAGCTCCAGGACAGCCAGGGCTACACACAGAAACCTTGTCTCCAAAAACCAAAAACCAAAAACCAAAAAAAAAAAAAAAAAAAAAAAAAAAAAAAAGCTGTTCTTGTCCTCCTGCACACAGACACACACAGACACACACACACACACACACACACACACACACACACACACACACGGCTCTTGCAAAGGACTTGAGTTTGGGTCTCTGGACCTATGTTAAAAGTAAGGGTCTGTGACTCCAGTTCCAGGAGATCTGATGCATCTGCACTTGTGTGCACATACCCCCCAACCCCCATATACAGGAGTCAAAAATAATAAAAACAATACTGGTGCCCACATAGGGGAGGGGCACAGAGCTGACAGTACTGACTGAGAATGGAAGGAAGGACATTGGTGGAACCTGGCTTGTGTTTGGTTTTAGTTTTGCATGTTTGAGACTTCCTGGCCGGGCAGTGGTGGCACACACCTTTAATCCTGGCACCTGGGAGGCAAAGGCAGGGGGATTTCTGAATTCGAGTTCAAGGCCAGCCTGGTCTACAGAGTGAATTCCAGGATAGCCAGGGCTACACAGAAAAACCCTGTCTCAGAAAAACAAAACAAAACAAAACAAAAAGAAAAGAAAATAAGCAAAAAAGAAAAAAAAAAAAAAAGAGACTTTCCTTAAGAAATGAAAGACCATAGTGGCACATGCCTTGAATTTTAGCTCTTGGGAGGCAGAGGCAGAGGCAGGTGGGTCTCTGTGAGTTCGAGGCCAGCCTGGTCTATAGAGAGAGTTTCAGGACAACCAGGGCTACACAGAGAAACCCTGTCTTGAAAAACCGAAAGAAAAAAAATGAAAGAGAAAACTCCATGCCCTGAGGTGGTTGCTGACTCAGGGAGAGTCATCCACTCAGTTCAACACAAGCAATCCTGAAGCCAGCAAGAGCCCGAAGAGGAGTGGGGCCTTGCCTGCCTAGCACCCAGCCTCAGCCTAAGGTCCAGGCCAGTGGGCTCCCTGGAACACAGCTGGACCTTGAGACCTAGGGGATGGCACAAGGTTGTGCCCGGGGGCTACTGCAGGGGACTGACAAGGAGTGTCTGGTGTCATTGCTGGAGCATCCCTGAGGGACTGTGCTCACTCACAGCACCCCAAGCCAGTACGTCACTCTTGAGGTCACAGCCAGAGGTCCCAAGGCTTTCGTCCTAGGCTTCCCCCCCCCCCCCCGAGACAGGATTTCTCTATGTAGCCCTGGCTGTCCTGGAACTCACTCTGTAGACCAGGCTGGCCTCGAACTCAGAAATCCGCCTGCCTCTGCCTCCCAAGTGCTGGGATTACAGGGGTGCGCCACCACCGCCCGGCCCATCCTAGGCTCTTTACAAAGTGGACCCTGAGCCAGATCGCTGATTCAGAATCTCTGGGTTCATAGTGGGGTGCCAAGCATCTGGGGGTTGGAAGAGGAAGGGAGAGGGAAGGGAAGAAAGAGGGAGTGAAGAAGACAGGGAGGAGATGGGGGACAAGGGAGGAGGAAGGAAAAGGAAGGGGAGGAGGGGGAGGAGGAAAGAGGAGGGGGAGGAGGGGGAGGAGGGAAGAGGAGGGGGAGGAGGGAAGAGGAGGGGGAGGAGGGGGTAGGAAGGAAAAGGAGGGGGGAGGAGGGAGGGAGGGACTGTCTGAGACCCAGTCCTTACTGGCTTGTAGGGTTGGGGAACAATCAGACACTGTCTCTCTCCTCCACCCCCTGGGCTGCCACTGGCTTTCATCACTGACCTAACCCAGAGGGCAGAGCGCTAGGGGGTTAGGGGGCAGGGGGCAGAGGAAGGTCATAGGTCAGCCTTTACATGCTGAGCTGGATCAGGAATAGAGCTACTTAGGGACTGGTTGGGGAGGGGGCTCCGGGTCCCTGGGAGGTACATCCGTGCCACTGCTGGCGCTGTCAGCTGATGGAAGGCAATGTCTGAGAACAGACAGTTGCCCTACACGCTGGTGGTGGGATCTGTAGTTCCTCCTTTATCTGAACAGGCCCGTGTGGACCGTTGGCCAGGTACTTGCCACTGTGCTATGGATGGAGATGGAGGGTGATTTGAACAGGCTCCGGGCTCAGGGAGCTTGCAGTATGGTAGAGGGTAGACAGAGGAAGCCGGTCAGTAAGCAAACACACACACACACACACACACACACACACACGCACACGCACACGCACACGCACACGCTCACGCACACGCACACGCACACGCACACACACCACAAACTGCCACATGTGAACACATGATGGCCCACGGGCCTCCTGGATTCATCTCATGTCAGCCCTAAAAGTGTTGGTGTGTATTTGCCACAGGGACTGTCAGGTCTCTGCCAGCTGCGTCCCCACCGGCATCTTCAACGTCTCATGTGGACCGTGTGGGGGAACCATTCTCCTCCTCTACCACGTTAATATGTTAATCCCGGAGCTCATCGACAACAGGCTCCATCTGTTTCCTTCACTGTGTGTCCTCTTGGCCGGGGCTTGGGAAGTGCTCACTAAATATTCATAAAATGACCTTAGGAATGAGTGAGTGGGTCAGACTCACCTGACTTCTTGACCTTCACAGTAGCCTTGAATGCCATGGGCACGGCTAAGAGTGAGGAGTGTGGGCCTTGTGCTGGATGGCAGCAGCAGCCGCGGTGGGGAGGGTCAGGCATTCAAATGACCAGCCCCACCCACCGTCCACACGCTGGAGACTCAGGCTCTGCCATCAGCTCTGAGTCAGCCGCCTGTGGCCCTGGTGCAGCTATTTTGGCATCCTTAGGCGGTAGTACTGACATCAGCCACCAGGTGGCAGCACGTCCTCAGGAAACGGGCGTGTGAAGGCAGTGGGGTCTGGGCTTGAGTCTGATGCTGGGAACCATAGAGACCAGCCCCAGAACCGGAGGATGAAGAATGGATGTGTTTTGTGAGTGATCTCTCTCACACAGACGGCACAGGGTTTATTGTTACTCCACAGGAAAACCGTGGGGCCCAACCATTTCAAAGGGCAGCGCTTAACCCTGGCCTGTGATTCCAGTATTACGGGGGAAAGTCGGGGCCACTGCTGCTGTCCCGGTCACCGCTCCTCCATGATGACCTCCTTCGGAATCCCTGAGACCACTCCAGTCCTCTCCCGCAGATCCCGTAGAGAACCGTGTCAATTTCTACAAGCATTTTACTCCAGGCCAGATGCAGGCTTGGCTCTAGGGCAGACCCATGGGCAGGGCAGGGATTTCTGCCTGATGGAAGGACAGGTGCTCGCTCTGCCTGTAGAGTCTTCTTTCTACCAGGGACTTCTTTCCCCTCAGGTAAACAAAGGTCCCAACCTGCCCTCCTTGCTCAGCTGGAACTGGGTTCTGGGCTGGGTGGGTCCTCACCCTAAGGTACAGTGTGGGTCATATTTCATACAAGCATCATCATCATCATCATCACCACCACCACCACCACCATCATCACCACCACCATCACCTTAGAGTACAGGCAATTACACCTAGAGCCTTACACAGATTAAGTAAGAGCTCTACCACTAAGTCACATTGCCAGACCTTTTTTTGTTTGTTTGTTTGTTTGTTTTGTCTTTGTTTGCCTTTTTTTTTTTTTTTTTTTTTTTTTTTTTTTTTGGTTTTTTGAGACAGGGTTTCTTTGTGTGGTCCTGGCTGTCCTGGAACTCACTCTGTAGACCAGGCTGGCCTCGAACTCAGAAATCTGTCTGCCTCTGCCTCCCAGAGTGCTGGGATTACAGGCGTGCGCCACCACCGCCCGCTCACATTGCCAGACTTTAAAAAAATATATATTTATTATGTATTCAGCCTTCTGCCTGCATGTATCCCTACAGACCAGAAGAGGGCGCCAGATCTCATTACAGATGGTTGTGAGCCACCATGTGGTTGCTGAGAATTGAACTCAGGACCTCTGCAAGAGCAGCAGTGCTCTTAATCTCTGAGCCTTTAACTCAGAGCCCACATTGCCAGACTTTTAAGCCCCATTTTAAAGGGGAAGATAGTAGGGAGATGGTGGCACACATCTTTAATCTCAGTATTCAGCAGGCAGAGTCAAAGTGGATCTCTGAGTTTGATGCCAGCATGATCTACAGGTCAAGCTCCAGGACAGCTAAAGCTACACAGAAAAACCCTGTCTCAAAAAAAGCCAGGGTGGGGGCGCTTTCCAGAAGAACAAGAACATAGGTTCGTCCCACAGAATTGGCTCAGGGAGAACCACGAAGGGATGTTATCAGACAACATGTAATATGTCACCAAGTGATCCAGTCAAGACCCGACTGTTTCCAGAACTAAGAAGAAGAGATTGGTGAGCTGCAACTGTCTGGGAAGGCTTCCTGAGCCTGGGGGGAGGGGGAGGACCAAGGTGGGGAGAGCGGCATGAGTGTCTTAACTAAGGAGAGGGACCTGGGTCAGCCTGGGGTTAGTGGTCTAAGGAACAGTCTAACCCCATTCTCTTCCTCTTGACTTTAGAAACACTTGCTGGATTGGGTCATCTTCCTCATTTTGTGCCACAGGAACTTGAGCCTTAGAGTGAGCTGGTGGCCTGCCTCAGATTCCATGGTGCAAAATGGCAGAGCCTTAATCCCAGCACTTGGGAGGCAGAGGCAGGCAGATTTCTGAGTTTGAGGCCAGCCTGGTCTACAGAGTGAGTTCCAGGACAGCCAGGGCTACACAGAGAAACCCTGTCTCAAAAAACCAAAACCAAACCAAAACAAACAAACAAAAAAAAATGGCAGAGCCTGGGTATGAACTAGGGTTTTGCCTGGGGGAGGGGCATGAGGGGAGGGAGCTGGAGGGGGTGGGGATGAGGATGGTGGGGGTGGGGCGAGAGCTGAAGAAGCCCTGAGTTGGGTCCTCAGATCCACAAACAACACTGAGGAAGTGGAAAGCAAGAAGTCAGCTTATATATAGTGAACTCATATGTAGTGATCCTAACTTAAAAACCAAACACACTGGCTGCAAAAAGAGCTTGCGGAGGGCAAGTCCTGTCTCTGACCATGGCAGCAAAAAGGCGGAGCCTCTCAGAGCCCTTTCCCCACCTGCATGGACTAACTGGCAGTATTTATTCTCCTCACAGCTGAAGATTGAACCAGGGGCTCTGTACTAGCTGGTTTTGTGTGCCAACTTGACACAAGCTGGAGTTATCGTAAAGAAAGCAGCCTCCCTTGAAGAAATGCCTCCATGAGATCCAGCTGTCAGGCATTTTCTAAGTGATCAAGGGTGGGAGGGCCCAGCCCACTGTGGGTGGTGCCATCCCTGAGCTGGTAGTCCTGGCTTCTATAAGCAAGCCGAGCAAGCCAGTAAGCAGCACTTCTCCATGGCCTCTGCATCCACTCCTGCCTCCAAGTTCCTGCCCTGCTTGAGTTCCAGTCCTGACTTCCTTTGGTGATGAACAGCAATGTGGAAATGTAAACTGAATAAACCCTTTCCTCGCCAGCTTGCTCCTTGGTCATGATGTTTGTGCAGGAATAGAAACCCTGCCTGAGACTGTCTCTGAACTGCAGAGCAGTGAGCACAGGGGAGGTGGTTGTCATGTGCAGTCTCAGCTTAGCTCCCTGCATGCCTTGGGAGGGCTTCTTTAGGGTATGTGGCACCCCCGGGGAGGGCTCTGTGAACACCAAGGCAGTGTGGTGTCAATCAGGAGAGGCAAGGCAGCGGTTTGGTTTAATGTGACCCAGGAACTGGTGTGGGTTCAAACTTTTGAGTGTCTGACCTTGTGGCACATATTTGAGCACAACCCAAATTGGTAAAAACTTTTCTGGTGATAATTAACTTGATAATGTGCACATCAAAGCTCAAGATATGACTACATTGAAACTCTTTGTTGGCCAGGCGTGGTGGCACACGCCTGTAATCCCAGCATTTGGTAGGCAGAGGCAGGCGGATTTCTGAGTTCGAGGCCAGCCAGGGCTACACAGAGAAACCTTGTCTCAAAAAACCAAAAAAAAAAAAAAAAAAAAAAAAAAGAAAAAAGAAAGAAAGAAAGAAAAAAGAAACTCTTTGTAAAGCACAGGTGGCATCTTCCATAAAGATTTGTTCTATACGTTTACTGGGAAAACAAACACAAGATAAGGTTCGGGGAAGTATCCTATCCGGTGTGGTCTTGACCATGCAGATAGAGCAAAGGCCACCAAACTATTAACCACATCTGTCCCAGCCTTCCGGCAAAAGCAGGTTATACATCTCTCCCATTAAGTGACAACCCTGCGCGATTAACATTCCTGGTTCCCCTAGAGCTTATCTGTGAGCACAAGGACCTCTGTATCTACACCCCACCCCCAGCCGAGAAAGGACACTGGCCCCACTTTGCCTGGACGAAGTGGTCCCCGGAGGACCATTCCCTTCCAGCGAACCCATTGGACATTATCACTGGCAGGAGAAGTTGCTGGGGAGATAAGGTCGGTGCTGTCCAGCTGGGAAGCACTGATGGTGTTTGTTGAGCCTCGGGAACATGAACTGTATCTTCAAGAGGATTTCAGGGGCCTCGGGACTAAGGAAGGAGGTTTGGCGTTGAGAGACCCTTTGCCAAAATACCGAAGAAACATTTACTGAGTGGTAATAGTACGTATGTGGGAAAAAGACAAGTCAAATCTGAAAAAGACAAAGCCCACTGAATATAGCGCTCATGGCTCTGAGTTTAGCGCAGATGTTCAAAGGATCCCAAACTGGCGGTAGGGGGCCTCAGGTCCAAGATCCGGATTTTATACCAACTGTTATCTCTGTAAAAAGTTACTTCCTAGCCGGGCGTGGTGGCGCACACCTGTAATCCCAGCACTTGGGAGGCAGAGGCAGGCGGATTTCTGAGTTCGAGGCCAGCCTGGTCTACAGAGTGAGTTCCAGGATAGCCAGGACTATAGACAGAGAAACACTGTCTCGGAAAAACCAAAAAAAAAAAAAAAAAAAAGTTACTTCCTCTCTCAGGTACTTAATTTCTTTGTTGAGCCTGGGATTTTGCGGAAAACTTCCAGCACTGACGCTTTGTAGTGGAGGAGGCACAGGCTTTCCCTAGGAAGTGGTACTGAAAATAGGAAAGCAAAGGTCTTGAGGTTTGCGGTTCACTAAACTTCGCTGGTCCCGGGATGCTTCCGTTGCCCCGGCAACCGCCCAGCCTAAGTGGTCCCCAGAGTGCCGCTACGGAAGCTGGGAAGAGCTCTGTCCTCCCCAAGATGGCGGCACGGCCAAGGGCGGGGTCCGGGGCCGCCAGCATGTCTAGACCTTTTCTTCCTTTTCCTTTTTTTCTCACTAACGGCGAACTTCCACCAACACTTGTTCTTTTTCCTGGTTCAGAGAGTCCCGGAGCGGAGACAGAAGGGTTGCCAGCAGGGATTGGGGCAAATACCCAAGGGGAGAGGCGGGACTTCCGCGTCCGACCGGAAGTGACGGGACAGTCGCGGTCGCCGCCAGGTGGAACGGCAGGTGGGTTCAGGTGCCAGCCTGGCCCGGGCCTGGCTGTGGGACCGACTCTCTCGGTGAGCGACTGAAGCGGCTCCCAAGGGTCTGGAGACCGTGGGGCGGGCTCCAGAATCCGAGCCCATCGCCCTGGCCTGGGGTCCTCCCCTGTACCAAGTAAGAATCACCTACCCCCTACCCCACCCCCGCGCGCCCTTCCATCCTGAGGCCCCCTCTCCCTGTCCGGAGGGGAGGACCAGAGGCCCGCTGTCCGGGTCGGGCAGGGGTGGTGGCTTGGGGCAGGCATCTGGGCACTTCAGTTCCCTGAAGCCCTGTCTTCTTTTCTCCGCCAGACCCAGTTTCCTATTCCCCTCCCGAGCTGGGCAGTTAGCCAGTCGGCCCCAACTCTCGGAACCATGTTTGCAGACTTAGACTATGACATCGAGGAGGATAAGTTGTGAGTATATTCTTCCCCAGGACCCGAGCGCTGAGGATCCAGGCCCCTGGTGTCCTTGGGTGCCCTACTCCACACACGTTTCCTTCTCAGTGTACTGGAGTAGAAATGGGCCCAGACATCCCAGTAGTAGACCACTTGTAGGGGGTTGTGACAGGTTGACAGTTAAACATGATTTGGGCCATGTGAACCCTTAAGGCATTATCCAGGTACTGCTGGGGTGGTCTGGGAAGGTGTCCCAAAGGTGGCGACAGAGCCAGGTTGCAAAGGCTACATGGGAGTATCACAAACAGACCTTTCTCCCCAGCACAGGTGATGGGCAAAGTGGACTTTCTTCTCTATCTCTCTTTTAAAAAAAAAGATATTATCCATTTATTTATCTTATATATATGACAAGTACATTGTCACTGTCTTCAGACACAACAGAATAGGGCATCAGATCCCATTACAGATGGCTGTGAGCCACCATGTGGTTGCTGGGAATTGAACTCAGGACCTTTGGGAGAGCAGTCAGTGCTCTTAACTGCTGAGCCATCTCTCTAGCCTGCAAAGTGGACTTTCAAAAATCATATTTGTCTGCCCCTTAGAGCGAGCAGATCTCATGGCCTCGTGTGTCATGAGTCCTTCATAAGAGGTGAGCAGCCGTTTGTTAGGAAACTGGTTAGGTTACTGATAACCAAGCTGACACCTGAGCCTGTTTAGCAGACAGCCTTAGTTGTCTTGTGAATGCTGTGGAGTCTGAACAGGCAGACGGCTGGAGGCTAGTCGGAGCTTCTGAAGGAAAAGGGTTGTCGTGCCCTGACAGTACCTGAGGAGAGTTACAGGATGGAGCGGGGATGAGGCTTGGTGTCCCCTGGAGTGAAGTCCTGTTGCAGACTTTTGGCAGCCCCGGGCTTTGACCCTACAGCCTCCTGAGCATGTCCTGGTGCAGATTGCTCTTCCTGGAGAAGAAAGGAAGAGGCTGCTTTGTGTGGATTGTTGGAGCTCTTCTGGACACGGGAGCCTGCTCCTTCCAGTCAGCCTTTCCCCAGAATTCAGTGTCCCTTGCTTCTCTTTTCAGAGGAATCCCCACTGTGCCCGGAAAGGTCACCCTGCAGAAGGACGCCCAGAACCTGATTGGGATCAGCATCGGAGGAGGGGCCCAGTACTGTCCTTGTCTCTATATTGTCCAGGTACGAGACAGGGCAGGGTCCTGGGTGGAGTGCTTCACCTCCCTTCCTGGGTAGGACAGGAAGAGGTCTGTTTCTCCACTCTGGAAAACCAGCTAGCTCCATAGGCTGGGCGATGGCTGTCAGTAAAGAGCTTGCCATGCAAGCTCGAGGAGCAGAGTTCAAGTCCAGGCACCTGTGTAACACACCGCGGGGGCATGTGGTCTTGTAACCACGGTAACCGTAGCACAGGGGAGGTGGTCACGGGTGGCCCTAGGACACCCAACTTAATAGGTGAGTTCCAGGTCATAGAGACACTGTGCATAGAACCCTGCCACCCAAGAAAAGGGTGCTTAGTGCCTAAGGAATGTAAGCACAGAGGGACTGACCTGCACACACATACACATGCAGACAGCAATGCACACAGACACACACCTGCATTTGACAATAGACCAAGGTTGATCTTGCTTTAAAATTTCGTGCTTGTATTTTCATACATGTGTTTGATGTGTATATATGTGAGTGTGGGTGGGTTCACTTATGTCGATCATGCACTGGTCAGAAGACAGCCCTCCAACCCTCAAGAGTCAGTTTTCTGCTGTGAGATCCCATGTTTGAAATCAGGCCACTGGGCTTGCATGGTAGATGCTTCACCTGCTGAACCAGCTCTCCTGCCCTGCTTTCTGAGGTCTGATCTTAGCAACACTGCCAGTGCTCTTGAGTGGGGCCTGTCCCTGCATCTTTTTCTACCTGTTCTTCACTCCCGGCTTGTTCTGATCTGCTACTTGGCAGACTCTTCTTGGCCTTACACAGTGTAAAATCAACTGCAGTTAATCCTGGTTACTGCCTGGCTTGTATGAGATATTTAGTATAAATGTCTCGAATGAGTCTGTTTGCAGACTGAGGAGGGAAGGCCGTGAGATAACAATGTCCCCGCTGGGCGTGGCAGCATCACACCTGCAATCGCTGCACTTGGGAGGAGGAGGCAGGGAGGCTCAGCACGTCAGAGGCATGCTCGGCTGCACAGTGAATGGGTTGGAGGCCAGCGAGGGCTGCTCGAGACCCTGTCTCAGCAAACAGACAGAAGGAAGTAGTAGCCCAAGGTTCGTATGTAAGCGTCCTGAGTACTAGTGAGTTTCTTAATCACTCTGGCCCTCAGTTTTCTTCTCTGGTAAGTGAGGATTTAAAAATATAGCCCTGGTTTGCTTCCCAGCACTCACAGCAAGCAGTTCACAACCGCCTGTGACCAAGTTCCATGGGGTCTGATGTGCTCTTTGGCCTCCTGCTCCTGCATGCATAGAGTGCACATATGTTCACACACACACACACACACACACACACACACACACGACATTTTACAATTAAATACTGAAAACCCATACAGGGCTACATGAGACCCCATTCCAAAGGAAACAAAACCAAGTAAATGAATGAAATGAACTATGTAAGCACAAATGTCTGTGCGTTCTTGGGAAAATGGAACAGAATGGCAGTGGGCCCAGGTGCTTCCCCAGGTCGCAGCTGTGATGGCTCCCGGGCAGCTGTGCCTTCCCAGCCGCCATGCTAGTGAGGGGAGCAACTTCACGGTCTCTGCTGAGGAAGCTGCCCTGGTCACCTGTCCACTGCGGTGCGCAAGCTGGCAGGTCTGTCGTGAGGCTGACTTCACCAGGTGCCTGGCCAGTCACTGGCTGAAGCCTTGGAAAGATTCAGACTGTCCCCTGTTGGAACACCCAGCTGAGCAGGCCTTAGGAGCAGACAAGGCACTGGGGCGCTGGGAAGATCATCTGCTCTTACCTCTACCTTCAAGGGTGATTTGGTCTCCCCTGCCCCAGGAGACAGACCTTTCCTGGGTCCCCTGAGGTCTGTACCTGCTCAGCCTCTGTGCCATTCAACTCCACCCCACGTGTTCACTGCCGAGGATCATGGGTATTGAATGAACTGCATCCTCCCATCTACCCTGCCCTCCATCTCACCCTGTTCTGCATCTCATTCTGCTCAGATGTGGCTTCCACTTTTCCTGGTTGTGTTTGTTATTACCTTTGTGTGTGTGTGTGTGTGTGTGTGTGTGTGTGTGTGCATTTGAATGTAGATATCCATGCAGACCAGAGGTGTCAGATCCCTCTGAAGTTAAACTCACAGGAGTTTGTGAGTTTCTGGGTCTGTGGGTGCTGGGAACTAACTTGGGTGTTTTGCAAGAACAGGATGCACTTAATTGCTAAGCCGTCTCTCCTGGCTTCCTGTCTTGTTTGTTTGCTTTATCACTCGTTCTTAGTTCAGGAGCTAGAGAGTTCATTCAACTCTTTTCTAAAATCATAGATCTCCCTAATAGCCCATCTTCCACTCATTACTGTCCTGACTCAGGAGTAACAGCACAGGTGATGTTCAGGCAAGCTTCCCTAAGTCCCTGGCCAGCTCTGCGGAGGCTCAGGAGAGAGGGAAGGGACAGAAGCAAGCCCCGCCCTTCGCTAGCACTTGTGCTGAATATTCTAGTGAACTGGTGTCTTTCTTTCTTTGCTTTTTAATGTGTTTCTTTTTATGTGTATGGGTATTTTACCTGCATGTATGTCTAAGCATGGTATGCGTGCCTGGTACCTGACTGAGGAAGCTAGAAGAGGGTATCAGATCCCTGGAACTGTGGTTACAGAGAGAGAAGACCACCGTGTGGGTGCTGGGACTCAAACCCAGGCCCTCCGCAAGAATAACCAGTACCCTTAACTGCTGAGCCGTCTCTTTAGCCCTGAATTGGTGACCTTTTCTTTTTTGTGGTGAGATGGGTCTCATGTAGCCTGGGCTAGCCCTGAACTACTGAGTCTGAGCCGCCTTTAGCGTCTCCCTCCTGAGTGCCAGCCTTAACCCGGATTTTCTTATCAGCGTCACCTCTTGGTACTTTCTTTGGTATTTCCTGCTATTTCTTTGATATTTCCTGCTATTTGCCCTTGTGCAATAGGGCACGAGTCTGTGTTTTCTCAGACTTTTGCCATCTGTCCTCAATCTAGCCCCTTGGGACCTCTGCTCTTCATTCCTCCTTTCCAGAGCCCCTTCTCGGAACATTTGGGAGAGCTCCTTTTTCTTTCTCGTCAGTGTTGTTCCCTTATTCCTCAAAGTTAACCCGATCTCAAGTTCTGGAGTGAAGGTCAGAGGGCCAGAATGGCCCAGCGGGTAGGGCACGGGCCTGCTGAGGCCCTGGTCCATCCCCTACACTTACAAATAGTGCTAGCTTTGGAAAGAAATTTCTATTAGAAGTTTTGAAATTGTTTCTATTTTAGGTTTATGTGTTGATTGTTTTGCCAGCATGTATGTCTGTACACCATATACATGCCTGGTGCCCATGGAGGGCAGAAGAGGGCATCAGATGCCCTGGGACTGGAGCTGCAGACGATTTGAGCCACCATGTGGGTGCCGGGAACTAAACTCAGATCTTCTGCAAGAATAGGAAGTACTCTTAACCCCTGAGTCATCTCTTTACACCTAACTTCTATTCCTTAAATAAAGATTTTAAGGCTGGGTTTGGTGGTGCACCCCTTTAGTCCCAGCACTTGGGAGGCAGAGGCAGGTGGATTGTGAGTTCAGGACCATTTTGGTCTTCATAGTGAATCCAGGATTACAGGTGACAGCCAGGGCTATGTAGAGAGACCCTGTCTCAAAAAATCAACCAATCAACAAGGATTTTTTTAAAACCCACTTATTTAGTGAAGGGGCTCTTGCGTCATGTACATGTGTGAAGGTCAGAGGTCGGACAGCTTGGAGGAGTTGGTTACCGTCTTCCACCATGTGAATCTTGGGGAGATTGAACTAGGTCCCCAGGCTTCCCCTGTGCCTTTACCTACTGAGATCTCCCATTGGCCTTGGGTAGAAATGCGATGGTGTCATTCCATTTCCACTGTCTGCCTTCTTAGGACCTTTGCTTATGTTTGACATATTCTTATCCCTCAAGCCTTTGAGAGACTGCTCATCCCTGCCTCTCAGGTGTCACAAACCCTGTGTTGTTGCTGTGCTGAGTCCTCAGAAAGTGGCTTTTGGGCCAGGCGGTGGTGGCGCACGCCTTTGATCCCAGCACTTGGGAGGCAGAGGCAGGTGGATTTCTGAGTTCGAGGCCAGCCTGGTCTACAGAGTGAGTTCCAGGACAGCCAGGGCTACACAGAGAAACCTTGTCTCAAAAAAAAAAAAAACAAAACCAAAACCAAAACCAAAAACAAACAAACAAAATGCCCCCGGGATTTGTCAGGGAGCGCACTGCATCTCCCGGTTGTGGTGAGTAGTGCTGATATCTTAATACCACACCTTGTCATCCGAGAGTACAGACCCTCCTTCAGGGCTGTGGCCAGATGTCTGATGGGAACAGTGGGCACTCACCTCGGCTGCTTTCACAGGCTCTGTCCATCAATGCCGGGAGCGTGTGGCTGAGCAGTCACCCCGGAGGGTCCTAGAGAACAGGAACATGGGTGCACTGGACTGGCTGCCTATCTCCTTCCCCTGTCCACCTCCAGCCTATGGGATGGCGGAGCCTGAATTCACACGCCTCCCTTAATGGGAACAACCTCACAGGCACACAGATGACCTTGGGGGTCCCGAGACACCATGTGACAGCAGGATGTGTTTCTCAGTCCCATCAAGTGGACTGTTAAGATCTTGTCATCTTGATCTCCACCTTAAACCACAGCATCCGCTCTGGCCCTGAACGGTTCATATCCATCTTACAGTGCCAAGTGTACTCAAGAGCATCCGCCGTCTGCAGATCCCCGGAGCCTTGGTTTGGTTTGTAACTTCTATTTTGTATGGATGTGGACACATGAACACATGCCGTGGCTCATGGGTGGAACTCAGACATTGAAATCTGATCCCCACCTTTATCTCCCAGTGGTGGGATTCTAGGTATGTATGAATACATATACATATGTGTATATGTATACACACACATACATGTATGTATATGTATTTGCACTTTTTTTTTCTTTTTTAGAGAAAGGGTTTCACTGTAATCCTGGCTGTCCTGGAACTTACTCTGTAGACACACTGACCTCAAAGTCAGAGAGATAACCTACCTCTGTCTCCCCAGTGGGATTAAAAAGTATGCACCACCACTGTCCAGTTTCAATGTTCTTAAAAACAAAACAACCCAAGTTAAAAGTTTCTTCTAAGATGAAAGGCAGACCCTTAGCTGTGATCTTCTATAAAATAGAATAAAAGTCATGTCCCCATGTCCCTGAGATACACTGTCCCACAGTAGCACCAAATGCAATAAGTCAGCAGTGTGAACGTTAGTGCCTGCAGCTCCACGCCTGGCATCTGTGGCATATGGTGGCATGATGTGCACTCCACAGGGCTCGGGCAGCCTTGCCCTATGGCCTTGCCATTTGTAGCCACAGGACTTCTCTTTGAGGCGCTCTGCTTCCTGCCTACAGCTATCTTCAGCAGATCCTCCCTAATCCAGTGTCTAACATCTGGCGTTTTCAGTGCATCTTCAGCGTGATCCTCCTGTGCCCCTCTCCGAATATGCCTGCCAGAATCCCAGTCTTATCACAGTGGTCAAGTTTCCTTTGAAAACTTCTGTGTACCCCTGTTAGAGTATATATACCTACAAAACCAGCATTGTGTGGATGATACCAGACACCAAGTCCAGGGGCCACACTTCCTAGGAAGTTCTTGCCAGAAAGGGTGCCTTGAGCTCTCTTCTTTTTTTTTTGTTTTTTTTGTTTTGTTTTGTTTTGTTTTGTTTTTTTTGAGACAGGGTTTCTCTATGTAGCCCCGGCTGTCCTGGAACTCACTCTGTAGACCAGGCTGGCCTCAAACTCAGAAATCCACCTGCCTCTGCCTCCCAAGTGCTGGGATTACAGGCGTGCGCCACCACCGCCCGGCCTTGAGCTCTCTTCTTAAGCAAAACCTTTCAAACGAGTTAAACTTTTATACTCTTGAGCCTGCCATGGGTGGCCACTTAGGTTACTCATCTGTGATAAAACACCATGACCAAAGCAACGTGGGGAGGAGAGTTGGGCAGGAACCTGGAGCGGGAGCTGATGCAGAGGCCGTGGAGGGGTGCCGCTTGCTGGCTTGTTCCCCACGGTTTGCTCAGCCTGCTCTCTTATAGAACCCAGGACCATCAGCCCAGGGGTGGCACCACCCACAAGGGGCTGGGCCCTCCCACATCTACCCTGAATTAAGAAAATCCCTGCAGCAGTAGTTCTCAACCTTCCTAATGCTATGATCCTTTAATACAGTTCCTCATATTGGAGTGACCCTCAACCATACAATTATTCTGTTGCTACTTCATGACTATATCTACTGTTATGAATCATAATGTAAATATCTGAAGTGTAGGTTAGCTGATATGCAGCCCCCGAAGGGTTGTCAACCCATAGGCTGAGAATTGTTGCCCTTCAGGCTTCCCTACAGCCCACTGTTCTGGAGGCATTTTCTCGGGGAATTGAGCTTCCCTCTTTTCAGAAAGCTCTACCTTGTGTCAAGTTGACATAAACCAGCTAGCACAGCTGGGGTCCAGCCAGTACCTCAGATGTCACCAAAGCATCCCAACTGTTTAATGGCATAATCCTTTTTTTTAGTTTTATTTTAATTAATTAGTTTATTTTGGGGACAGGTTCTGTCTGTGTAGTTCTGGCTGGCCAGGTCACAGATACCCACCTGCCTCTGACTCAGTGTTTTTATCAAAGGCATATGTCACCACACCCAGCTTAGTGATAAAATCATTTAAGTGCCAGTTTATTTTCTGGGCAAATATGTTTTGCAGACCCTCCTGCTCTGCAGTTCAGTTTTTCCGTAAACCTGACTCCAGTGCCATCCATAAGATGACCAGCCAGTCCATCCACCTGGAATTCAGTGGATTCCTGCAAAGTCTCAGGACACAGAACAAATCTGGATAAATTCTTTCCCAGAATGAAGTATGATCTGCCTTGATCACACATCTGGAGCAGTCTTCGCTGTCCGCGTGGCAGCCTCTTGTCCCAAGCTCCCCCCAGGACTGTCCTCTGGGATAAGTTTACCACATCCGGGGCTTCTCTAGCCTGCACCTCCCAACTTTTCTAATTTCTCCTGCAGACCACATTTAGTCTTTCTTAGTCATGGCAATGACCTCACCTCCCTAGGACCTCTTCTGTGTTGGGTGGAATCATTGCAGTGACAGCATCTTCAGGAGACTTGGAAGGCAGGGAGGAAGCTCCCGTTTGGTTCTGTCATATTGCCCACGTTCAGGGCAGACTTCTTTATTCAGTCCATTCTCTCAGGAAACATTTTCCCTGGCACACTCGAGGTGCTTCAGCAGGCTCTGTCTGCTTGTGCTGACAGTCAACGCCACCAGTGTCCCTCCATCTGCTTGTGTTGGCTTCTCAGCAGTGTGCCAGAGTTCCCATTGACCCCATCATGGCTTGTAGTGTTTGTAATGTGATCTGAAGGCTGATAAATAGTTGCCTTCACCTCATTTCCCTGTGACACTGTAAACAAACATTACGAAGTGTCCTTTAGACATGGCTTTTTTTAGAAGATTTAGAAACGAGAGGTGCCACAGGAGCCAGACATGGCGGCTTATCATGTCATTGGGAGACTGAGGCAGGAAGTTTGCTAGTTCAAGGCCAGCCTGGGCTAGAGTCAGAGCCTGTCTCAAAATCAGCCAAGAGGTTGAGCATCACCGCGGTCAGTTCAGTCTCTGTAGCTCCTCTCTCATCCAGTCTGTGCTGCTCTATTTGTATGTGCCTCCTACTTCTGTGTGTGAACCCCTACGTTTATGTGTTGATCTGTGTCTCTATGCCCCCGGCATCTGTTTGAACCCCATGTCTGTGTATATGAACCCTATTTCTGTATGCTCCCTGCATCTGTGTGTGGATCGGATGTTTGTGTGTGGTTCCGTGTCTGTGTGTGCACTCCCTACATCTTGGTGTGTACTCCAAAGCCGGCTGTCTCTTTGCTGTTATCACCGGACACCTCATCTTTGACAGAAACACCACCTCACAGCCAGTGAGCCACGTCCCATCAAAGGAACTAGGAGAAGGGCTCCCAGGCCTAGGGGCCGTGCTCAGAGTAACCCTGGGCTGTTCTCTGGAGACCAAAGTAGATGCTAGAATTATTAAACACTGTCGGAAAGCCCACGAGGTGGTGACAGTGGAGGGCAGCTTAGGGGCTGTGAGGACCACTGGGTTCCTAGGGAAAGTCTCAGCTGTTGGCATCCATGGCCTCTCTTCTGTCCCCTTCCCCCTTCCCGAGAGTGGGGAAGGTTTCTCTTGCCTTTGCTGGCACTACCTGAGGTGGAGGGAGGGCCTGCTCAGGTCCCAAGTTCCACTCCATTGTTCCCTACTTCCTACACATCTGCAGGTATTTGACAACACCCCTGCCGCCTTGGATGGCACTGTGGCAGCTGGTGATGAGATCACTGGGGTCAATGGCAGATCCATCAAAGGAAAAACCAAGGTAGAAGTGGCGAAGATGATTCAGGAGGTGAAGGTAAGATGGTTCTGGGAGCTGGAAGCTTGCTCTGGAGTACGGCACAGGCTGTCAGGTCCCTGCTGAGCCACCTAAGCCGTCACTGCCTCTTATTGCAGTATGAGGGGCACACTCCAGTCTCCTGGACCCCTGGGTTCCTCTGAGCTGCCAGACACGCTGAATCTTTAGATGAGCTGTGAGGTCCCTGCTTGGGGCTGCAGAGAACTAGATGCCAAGGGTGACGTCACTGGGTCAGTAGACTCTCATGACCACAGCTGGGCCATGTTTGCCCTAGAGTTTTGTGGGAAGGGCTACTTCCCAAGTTCTCCAAGGACATGAGGCTCTGCAGAACCCCGAGCTCAGGCATTTCTGGTCCAGATGCAGCCCACATCCTCTCGACCTGCTCGTTCCCACCCTAGATGTTCCGCTGAGACCCTTGCTCTGTGCTGAGTCCTGGTCACTCACAAAAGAAGCATGCCTGCTTGCCCTTCCCTGGCTGTTCAGCCACTGGAGACCCTTGGGAAAATGCCGAGAGAGCCGCTGAGGGAGTGCAAAGCCACGGGGCAGGTGGTCCGAGAGTCAAGGGTGGGACTCAGCTTGTATGGGCTTGGGCAGAGCCTGAGGCCCCAAACGCTCACCAGGCCAGGACCCTCTGCTTCCCATTGGCACCCTGCAAGGCTCCAGGACTCTGTGTGTGTGTGTGTGCATGTATTGAAATTTAGATTTATTTTATATGCATTTTGTCTGGAAGTATATATGTGCACCACCACATCTGTACTTGCTGCCTTCAGAGGTCAGAAGAGGTCACCAGATCCCCTGGCTTGAAGTTCCATATGGTTGTGAACCACAATGTGGGTGCTGAGAACTGAACCCAGGTCCTCTGCAGGAGCAGTGAGTGCTCTTAACCACGGAGTCATCTCTTCAGCTCCCACTGCCCCCTTCTTGCTTCCACTCAGACAGGCATTGCTCTGGCTTCCTTTGTCACATGGTTAATCCTGTTCCTGTGTCTTCCTGGTACTTAGTCCTCACTGAGAACTAAGGCGTTACCTCTGTAGTGCTCCCGCCACCCCCCTATGCCCCCATGCCCCGGCCAGTGCCTTTTTAGGCACCAAGCAGACCAAGGAGGGGCTCGAGTTCAGGACCATGTCAGTCCCAAGGGACCCTTCACGCCCTGCCCCTGACTGACCATGGTGGCTCGCTTCTTCTGTGCTATAGGTGTAAGTTTTTAGTCCAAGTTTGATGTGAGTAAATTCAGTTTCAAACTCAAAGGCCATAGGATGCCAAGAACTAGAGTGACATGGTGGCCTCCCATGTGCAGATGCCCTTTCCTGAGAAGTCACTAGAACATGGGACCAAGTGAATCCCCCATGTCGCCCTACCTTCCCTCCTCGCCTGAGAAGCCCTGCTCCTGTCCTTCTGGGTGGTGGACTAGACCCAGACGTGTAGGAAGTAGTTTGTGGGGGGCTGGACAGGGTCCACTGTCGTGATTGTGTCTGTGCTGCTCTTGTAGGGGGAGGTGACCATCCACTACAACAAGCTGCAGGCGGACCCTAAGCAGGGCATGTCCCTGGACATTGGTAAGACAGGCCAGGACAGCCATGTGCCAGGGGCTCTGGCTTTTCCTGTCCAAGCCAATCCAAAAGGCTGGGAGGAGCCAGGTGCTCCCCTTGTAGCTATTCACAGGCCCCTGACCCTGCATGCTCACTGCCCTGTGTTTTACACCCTCCACTACCAGCCCTCGACCTGTGTGTCATGTCCAGTTTTAATCCCCCTCCTACATGGCCTCGCCTGCTGTGTACTTTCGGGAAGACATGTGGTGCAAACTGGACCTTACAATGTGTGTTTTAGATAGGGTTTTATTGCTGTGAACAATAATAATTGTTTTATTATTGATGACCAGGGCAACTCTTATAAAGGCAAACATTTAATTGGGACTGGCTTACAGTTTCAGAGGTTCAGTCCATTATCAGCATGGCGGGAAGCATGACAGCATCCAGGCAGGCATGGTGCAGGAGGAGCCGAGAGTTCTACATCTGCATCTGAAAGTAGCAGAAAGAGACTGGACCACACTGGGCATAGCTTGAGCATAAGAGACCTCCAAGTCTGTCCCTACAAGGACATACTTCCTCCAACAAGGCCACACTTAAGCCGGGCGTGGTGGCGCACGCCTGTAATCCCAGCACTTGGGAGGCAGAGGCAGGCGGATTTCTGAGTTCGAGGCCAGCCTGGTCTACAGAGTGAGTTCCAGGACAGCCCGGGCTACACAGAGAAACCCTGTCTCGAAAAACCAAACCAAACCAAACCAAACAAAACAACAACAACAACAAAAAAACAAGGCCACACTTCCTAACAGTGGGTCAAGCATTCAGACACACGAGTCTGTGGGGACCACACAGTGTGCGGGTTGGCAGCTGGCCTGTGGCTGGAAGGGCGAGATCTTGCTTCTGCAGCTGCCAGCTCCTCGTTCAACCACATGGCCGAGTGGGAGACATGGCGGCCTCCTGGCAGACCCCCCAGATAAACCCGTACTCACCTACAGCCCCGCCCGTTAGCATAGAGACTAAGGACGAGTGAGCTCACCAGAGGGTTCTCTGTGACCCTGGCTGTCCTAGACTTGGTCTGTAGACCAAGCTAACTGCGAACTCAGAGGTCCCCCTGCCTCTGCCTCCTGAGTTCTGAGATTAAAGGTGTGTGCCACCTCCCCAGTCTGATATTCTTGTTATTGAGCACCTTGATTCCAGCCCAGGACCTGTTCCAAGATCTTAACTGGAGTGACCAGCCAGTGGCACTTAGTGATCGGTGCCACTTAGTGCTTCAGCCGCCACTCTGAGGTAGCCAGCCGGAGAGATAATCTCATGCTGGTTGGAAGAGAGGAGGGATACGGCCTTTATGTCTGGCCCGTGTGCCAGTGCTTGGCATGCACAAGCCCCAGGCTCTCACTGTCAGCAGTAGCAGAGAGCAGGTCACAGTCTGTGCTGAGCACTCCATGTTTACCTGACTAGACCCTCTGAGTCAGGGGTGAATAGGACAAGTAGCCCAGGTTAGACTGCTGTGAGCCCTTGCTTCCTAACTGCTCCTAGCACAAAGCCTAGGCTTGACTCCCACCTACTGGCACGCTCAGTGAGGCAGCGGTGACGGGGCTGGGCCTCAGTGGCCCGTCAGCGGCGGACTCATTGGCCCTTTCTCCTGCCCAGTGTTGAAGAAAGTCAAGCACCGGCTGGTAGAAAACATGAGTTCAGGCACAGCCGATGCCCTGGGCCTAAGCCGCGCCATCCTGTGTAATGGTAAGTCCTCCTTCCGCACTGGCTCAGCTCCCACCCATCTGCATCAGTGTGGACGGCCAGGTCACACCTCTGTCCCTGGGATCCTCTTCAACTCCCCAAGAGCTGCCCCAGCTGTCTGCTGTGGGCTTTTAGGTCACCTCCAAGGGCTGGGGGCAACACAGCCTTGGGAGGACAGGGGTTCCCTTGCAGCTCGGATGCCTGGCCAGCGTGGGCCCCACTCCACTGCCCGCATGCTCCCAGTGCAGCCCACACATTTGTCCTGCTCTGTGCCATCCTCCTCAGTCCTGCCCTTGACCAGGAGGTGGCGCTGCTGTCCTGTCTCCACTTCCTCTGCCTGTGCTCAGAGAAGCCATGTGCAGGCAAGGCACTTTACACACGAACTGGATGTCTCCCCCGGGAGGCTGATGGAACCCGTGGTCCTGCTCCTGCCATCGCCAGCCTATGCTTATAAATAGCAGTGCTATGCGTGTACTCGGGAAAGATAAAAATACCCATATAAACTGTGGGCTCAGCTGGGCACACGGTCTTTATTGGCTGGGAGAATGGGGGTGGGGCCTGAGCATGTTCCAAATAGGGTACAAAGTGGCGGCTGCTATTTTCAGCCTCGCGCTGCCTATAAATCCCTGCTACTGTAGTCACCGTGCATTGAGATGGAATTAGAACGGCTTGTTGTTTCCCCCGGACCTTGCAATTTCCCTGGCTGTAAATAGGATTTCTAAAATTGAAGCTGTCATGATGTCCCATGACCCAGCTAAAAACAAGTGCCGCTGGCCACGTGCTTGTGCTCCAGGGAGCCAGGACGCAGAGGCCGTGGGCCACGTCAGCCTCCTGAAGCCTGAGGTGTGCACCTTCCCCACTCCCACACACAGCCTTCCACACAGCCAGCTTTTCTGCCCAGAGAAAAGCCTCGGCCTCTGCCTGTGTGAAGTCCCTCCCCTCCCCTCCTGCCTGAAACTCCACACAGAAGTGCACCGAAACCGGGAGAGTAGGAGTCTGCTTAGAAGGGTGTGGCTGCGTCACGTGTCCCTCAGCTTTCTCCGCAGGATAGGCAAAGTGGTACTCGCCCCCAGGCCCAAGCTGGAGAGGGGCCAGTAGTTACCAGGGACCTTAAGTGTTCTGGCACATGGAAGGGTGACTCAGTGTGGCCACAGGTGCTCGTGGGCCAGTCCCCAGCCGGGGCAGGGCCTAGAGGCCCGTCTCTGTCTCTCTCTCTCTCTCTCTCTAGAGGCCCGTCTCTGTCTCTCTCTCTCTCTCTCTCTCTCTCTCTCTCTCTCTCTCTCTCTCTCTCTCTCTCTCGATTTGGTTTTTTTCAAGGCAGGGTTTCTCTGTATAGCCCTGGCTATCCTGGAACTCACTCTGTAGACCAGGCTGGCCTCGAACTCAGAAATCCGCCTGCCTCTGCCTCCCAAGTGCCGGGATTACAGGTGTGCGCCACCACGCCCTGCTTCGGCCCTCCCCTCTCTTGAGAGGTGTGTGTCCCTCATCCCCACAGGTAGGGTATATCCAGAGTTTGGGAGACCCTCTGCTGCACGTGGAGCCCCAAGGGCAGGACCTGGATCTTGGTTTTACCAGTGACTCCCCAGAGTTTAATTTTAATTGGGCATGTTAATTAGGTGAGCCAAAGGGGGGTTTTGATTGCTGAGCCTCAAGGCTTTGGGCCTTGGTAGTCAGCCTTGGGGAAGAAGTGACCAGGCGAGGGGAGAGACCTTGGCTAGCTTTAGGCATATAATCCAATGGCTTTTAGTGAGGCGGAGGGGACAGGACAGGCAAGGCCTGCCAGAGCCGCGCTCGTCGCTCGAGCCATCAGAGCCCCCCCCCCCCCAAGCTGGCCTCCGCAGGGCTCTTGGCCTCCCCTCGTTCGCCGGGCCCACAGACGCCCTGGTCTTGACCTCCACAGATGGGTTGGTGAAGCGGCTGGAGGAGCTGGAACGCACTGCCGAGCTGTACAAAGGTAGGGAGGACTCTCCGCAGGAAGTGCCTGGTGCTGGTCTGCCCTGGGGCCCCTGTCTTAGAGAGCGGCCGTGGGGCAGGGGAACTACCCAGACAGATTGGGGAACAGTTGTGTATAAGGTGCCCCTTCAAATCTCTGCACGACCAGAGAGAGCCCCTGAGAGACTGTGTCATACATAATCCCAGTTGCCTGTCACGTGGGATCCACATAGGGGGCCAACTCAGCCTTCATCCCTAGGCCTTGGGGAAAGCCTGTGGACCTAATGCGCAGTGGGCACCTCAGGTAGGTGGCAGGGCTGGGGCCAGTGTGACCTCTGACATGGGTCTCTGTCTTCTGTCACTTGGGTCTCTTCCCACAGGGATGACGGAGCACACCAAGAGTCTCCTGCGGGCCTTTTATGAGCTGTCACAGACCCACCGGGGTAATGGCATCCATCCCCGACATGCCATGTGGCCCTGCAAACCCCTGTCCCTCAAGACTCAGTAGCACCTAACAGTGAGGTGTGGCCAGCTTCCTCTCTGGGTCCTTCCCATCCCCACACCAAGGCCAGGACCCTGCTCTGACCCAGTCTGATGCTGGGTGTGGCACTGACCATGAAGCCTCTGGTCCAGCTGGCCTTATGGTGGATGCCCTGTCACTGCTACTTACAGTGCAGGCAGCTTCTCTTTAAGTTTGGTCTCTTCGGTCCCATGGTGGGCAGGAGAGACACAACCCCATTTACAGGCCAAGAAAGGAAATCCAGACAGGAAGTGGGCCCAGAGCTCACGGCAGAGCTGGCATTCAGACCCGGGTGTCTGGTGCTCTGCTCTTGACTAGCATGAAGGCCTTAGATTTCCACCCAGGCTTTTGTCTGGTTGCTTTGAGGGAACAAACTAGCTCCTCTGGGAGTGTGAGCCTAGAGTGAGGATGCAGCTCCTTGGGAGGATGGCCCAAGCCTCTTGAAGATGTAACCCCTTCAGATGTAGACCCCAGAAGACCTTGGCTTTCTTTTTTTTTTTTTTTTTTTTTGGTTTTTTCGAGACAGTGTTTCTCTGTGTAGTCCTGGCTGTCCTGGAACTCACTCTGTAGACCAGGCTGGCCTCGAACTCAGGAATCCGCCTGCCTCTGCCTCCCAAGTGTTGGGATTAAAGGCGTGCGCCGCCACCGCCCGGCTGACCTTGGCTTTTTGCTAGCCAGGCCCCTATCCTGCTGCCCCACAACCCCCTGGCTTCTCTGTGGGTCAAGTAGGGGCTTCAAGACATGCTTGTCCCGCAGCCTTTGGGGACGTGTTCTCTGTGATTGGGGTGCGGGAGCCGCAGCCAGCTGCAAGCGAAGCATTCGTGAAGTTTGCTGACGCACACCGCAGCATTGAGAAGTTCGGGATCCGGCTATTGAAGACCATCAAACCGGTGGGTGTCAGGGTACAGCATGCCCTGCTGGCTAGCCCAAGAGGGGTCTGGGCTGGAGTCAGGTGCCAGATGCAGACCCTAGCTTTGTCACCTCTGTGGCCATCCATCCATCAGTCACTGCCGCCCTGGGTCCCTGTTGAACTCAAGACTTGTTTGAGCACTGTTCTGTTGCTGGGTCACAATATGTCCTTGACTGGACATAGTCTTCTAACCGTGACTAACCCTTCGTTTGGCTCATGCCCGAGTCCACTGGAGGGGATGACACATGGGTGCCATTTGTCCCACCCTCCCAGATGCTGACGGACCTGAACACGTACCTCAATAAAGCCATCCCTGATACGCGCCTCACCATCAAGAAGTACCTGGATGTCAAGTTTGAGTACCTGGTGAGTGGGCCGTGTGTCTGACCAGAGGGGGAGCCCGGCCTGGAGGTCTCCCTGAGGCCGGCAGGCGGCTGGGCCTAGACCTCAGCTGAGTCAGGCCTGTGGGGTCAGAGGCTCCACCAGAGAATCCGGAGGTTTCTCGGCTCTCTGCATTCCCACCCCGAGGAGCCCCTCCCATCCCCCCATCCTGTATCGTTTCTAGCAGCAGCTCACACTAGATTTAGGAAAAGGATGTTTTGAGTCCTAGATGATAATCTAATGCTAAAGGAGCTAAGAAAAGGATCTGTTGCATATTCAGGCTTTGGGCTGCAGCTCTTCTTAGACCTGACTTGGTAGGCCTGTACACAGCATGGCTTCAAGGAGCTGACAGGCTCGATCGTCCGGCCAGCACCACCACACACAGTGTCTTTGGGTTCGGGTTTGATTTCAGCCATTTCCTATTCTTGAGAGAACGCTAGGCCTCATGCAAGCTGGGCAAGTGCTGCCCCACAGAGCCACGCCCTCCAATCCCCAGAGCATCTCCTGAGACTTGAATCTGATTGCTTTTGAATTTCTTGAGCCTTCAGGCCTCTGTACCCTCCCAGAGGAGTGCCTCATACCCCAGGTGCCCCTTTTCTGAGTCTCCATCCAGGCTTCCATCCTTTCCCAGGAGGTCCTGAACCTGGTGGCCTAGATGGTTACTCTTGGTGTGACCTGGGGGGACAGGGGGTGTGACGGGGGAACTGGAAACCTGAGGATGGGGGTCAAGGAAGCCCGGCCACTGACTCCCGGGCTCCCCACCCCGTCTCATACAGTCGTACTGTCTGAAGGTGAAGGAGATGGACGATGAGGAGTACAGCTGCATTGTGAGTACCCAAGGGGCCCGAGCTAGGGGCCATCAGAGATGGGAGGGGGGCGGGCATCTGGGGGCTTAGGTAGACTGTAGTTCCTAGAGTCTGGGGCTATCAGCTTATTCCACCAGTCCCTCTGGCTCGGAGTACCGGATAGCTAGCCATGGGGTGATTTCCCGGATGTGCTCGAGGTCAGGTACCCCAGGTTTTTGAGGGACCTATAGGGAAAAGGTAACAGTTCTCTTCTGAGCTGTGCTTTGATTTTAATAAGAAAAATGTTTATGTATGTATGTATGTGTATGAGTGTTTTGCCTGGTGTGTGTGTTCATTTGTGTGGCTGGTGCCTGTGGAGGTCAGAAGAGGGTGTTGGAACTAAAACTACAGACAGCTGTGCACAGCCATGTGGGTACTGGTGACAACCCGGGACACTACAAGAGCAATGACTCTTCAACCACTGAATCACTCTCCCCCAGCCCCTGGTTGGCCTTGGTTTTGTTCATTTATTTCTACTTTGTTATGTGTTTGCAGTCAGGGTCCATCCTTTGACAATATTCATTTATTCCATGTGAGCTGTGTTCGTGTTTCTGTGGTTGATCTTTTTCCCTCCAAAGTTACTGCTTTGAGCTTCTGTCCACCGCTGGCATCTGGAAGCCCACTGTGGTATAGCTGTGCGCTGGGCCAGCCTCCAGCCTTCCAGCCCCATCTGTCCCTGGGAGGCCCAGGCCCACCCAAGGGTGCTGACAAGCTTGCCTGCCCCAGGCCCTAGGCGAGCCGCTATACCGAGTGAGCACAGGCAACTACGAGTACCGCCTGATCCTGCGCTGCCGCCAGGAGGCTCGAGCCCGCTTCTCCCAGATGCGCAAAGACGTGCTGGAGAAGATGGAGCTGCTGGACCAGAAGCACGGTGAGGGCTGCGAGGGGCTCTGGAGGCCCTGCTACCCCGGGTGGTCCTTTCCCAGCTCTTAGCCCCAGAGCGGGTGCCGTTCCTTCCCTAAATCATGAGGCCAGAGAGGGTGGTCTCCCTGAAACCCCAAGGCCAGGCCCTGGCAGGGGTCCACCTAGAGCCCGGCTGGGCTGGGGGCAGAGCTTGGGTCCATGGTCTATCACTCAGGCAGCCTGTGGCTGGGCCCCTTCCTAAGCCCGGGGCCCAGGAGTGTCCCAGCAGGAAGGCCAGGCCAGCTCCAGGTCTTTGCTGAGAGGAAGCAGGCATAGTCACTGGCCTGTCTGCTCCCCTCCTGCCCCAGTCCAGGACATCGTGTTCCAGCTGCAGCGCTTCGTGTCTACCATGTCCAAGTACTATAACGACTGCTATGCAGTGTTGCGGGACGCTGACGTCTTCCCCATTGAGGTGGACCTGGCACACACCACTCTAGCCTATGGCCCTAACCAAGGCGGCTTCACTGATGGAGAGGATGAGGACGAGGATGAGGAGGATGGGGCAGCTAGGGAAGTGTCCAAGGACGCACGCGGGGCCACTGGGCCTACGGACAAGGGCGGAAGCTGGTGTGACTCCTGAGTGCCCCCTCAAGTGGACCTGGGGGGCAGGGTAGCGGGAGGACCGCAGTGGGAATGGGGCGGGACCACTGTAGGACAGCGAAGGCATATAGTGGCGCATAAAAGCCTGCTGGCTCGGGGCGCCTGCCTCCCTGCTCCTCTGTCCTCGAACAGTGAACCCAGGCTGCAGCCTGGGACCTGGACTCTAGCCCCCATCCTTCCTTCCCACCTCCCAGCTAGAGGGAGAGCTGGGCCTTGGACAGAGAAGAGAAGGGGCTGGAGCAAGCAGAGCACAGGACCTGTCCCTGTGAGTACCTCGATGGCGCCAAGCCTGCAGGGGCTGGGAGCCGGGTGGACGTCCGAGGCTGGGGCCAGTGTCCCAGGGCGGCCGAGTCCGTGTGCCCACCTCGGCAGCCTATATTTATTTGTTTCTGGCTTAGCCTCAAGGGCTGGAAGCTGGGCCTGTATTGAATAAACAGCAACCCAGACAGAACGATGGGCTCCTTGCAGTGGCTCAGCCCCTGTGCAGCCAGACCTCAGCTGCCTCCTGGGTCACGGGGCGGCTGGGACACACAGCTTAGGCAGGCCCCGCTGTCCTCACGCCTCTCTAGCAGTGCCTACAGGAGAGGCTCGGGGGCTCTTGCTCAGAACCACACATTTAGGGAACGGTGGGAGCTGCCGCTTGAGTCTGGCCCCTGAAGCCTTGACTGTCACCTGCTTCCACTGTCACGCACCCTTAACCCTGGTTGTAAAACAAGCTTTGGGCATGGGGGCAAAGCAGACACTGGTCAGGGTCATAGCACGCCAACTGGGGAGGCTATTCTAGGAACACCTGTTCAGTTCAGAGCCCAAGGCACCATCTGTCTACCTGGGGGCCCGACAGCGCTGTCTAGCCACGCTGTTGGGCATTCAGTGGGTGGACAAAGGAAAAAACCCAAAGCTCAGGACCCAGTAATGATCCCTGTGTAACCCTGGGCGGGATTCTGCCCTCTGTGCATCGGTTTCCCTAAAGCGTGGATAATTTCTACCTCGTTGGGTGGTTGGGAGATTCAATCAGGTAACATTCCTAAAGGGATTACAATAGCGCTTGAAAGCGCTGAGGCGTGATGCTATCCCTTCCGGAGTTGGGGAGCCATGAATGTAAGTCACTTGAGCCACTGTCATTGGTAGGTCCCCCAGCCTTCCTGCCACTTGGATAGAAAATGAGGCCCAGCTGGGAAGGAGCCATTTTCTTTCCCTTTTTTTTGAGACAGGGTTTCTCTGTGTAGTCCTGGCTGTCCTGGAACTCACTCTGTAGACCAGGCTGGCCTCGAACTCAGAAATCCGCCTGCCTCTGCCTCCCAAGTGCTGGGATTACAGGCGTGCGCCACCATGCCTGGCGAAGGGGCCATTTCTGAGAGGGATTCTGCTGAGGGCCCCTAGCTAGATAGGGGTTGGGGTGAGACAGGGATTCCATCACAGGTCAAAGTGCAAGTGTTAGGCGTGGTGGTGGACGCTGTGATCCTGGCACTGGGGTGGCTGAGACAGAATCTCTGATTGAGAGAGGTCATGTACCATGAATCCCTGTGGTGGAGAGCAGGTGCCCACAGCAGAAGCAGTGTTCTGGCCAAAAGGGGTGGGGGTGGGGGGGTCACTAGAATGTATCCTCTAGAGGGGTGACTGCTCGGGGCAGTGAGCAGACAAACACCTTGAGAGCATCCAAAGCTTATCTGCTGGCCCCCTGGCTCCGTGTTCTCCAGAATCACCTGAAGTCTCTGCTGCTTACCATGACCATAGACCCGCGCTCCCGTGCAGGTGGCAGACAGCACCCCCTCCTGCTCCTGAGATATCTGGCTGGGACCCCCACCCCCAATTCCTGCTGAGGCTCATGGGGTCTTGGGGAGTCCCTTCAGACTCTTACCCCTCTTGGCCCAAGTGGCCTAAGCCCTAGCAGAGGCACAGGAACAGAGTGTATCTTTTAGGGGGCCTTTATCAGCTTGCACTTGTTAACCTGCTGCAGCTTCACTGTGCACAGGGCCGGACAGATGGCTGGCTCCCCATGTACCAGGTCCTCAGAGAAGAAGCCACACCCTCATGCCTTCTGGCCTCGTGCCTCACGGCTTAGGCACTGCCTCCTCCTCTGGTTCTGGGGAGCCAGCCCGGGGACCCAGCACCTCCATGGCGTCAAGGCTGCTGGGCTCCTCGGAGCCGGCAGGCACTGCCTCAGAGTCCTTTTCGGCCTCCACATCCTCCGTGTCGCTGGTCCCTCCCTCAGCAGATGGAGCTGGTGGGATGTCCTTAGAGCAGCGCAGGCAGCAGTAGGTGGTGACTGCCATGAAGACTCCTGCCAAGGCCACTTCAGAGCCAGCGAGGTAGAAGATGATCTCATAGTTCTTCAGAGCATCCACCAGGCGGCCTAGGGAAGTGGGCTGTCAGAACCTGTCGGGGCCCTCTCTACACTATTTTGATGGGGCTTACTGGTGACACATGCCCTGTCACTAGCTCTGGGACCACGACTCAGGCTAAACTTTCGGATCTAACCCCCTCTAAAGCCCCATATCCCATCTCTCTTGCATAAGGACTTCGTGCTAACTGCCCGAAAACATGGCCTTGAGTGTCTAGACTGCCATTTGTATGTGTTTCTTCCTGAGACTCTGTGGGTGGTCCCTGAGTCCCTGGTTGGAGGAGGAGCTATGGAGGAAGTCCACCAACTAAGGCTTTTGAGCAAGGGGCCCTTCCTAACCCCATGTTCTTAGAAATTATCTAAAGGGTTTCCAGTACACTAGGAGGGCCCAGGCTTTGCCACCTCTTACTACGGTGCGCACCCGCAGAGGGCGGTCCTATGAGCACAGCCACGGCCTCCACGAGCAGTACTAGGCCCAACGCGCTGGGGAAGCGGGGCGCACCCACGGTCGCCATGAGCACCTCGAACTGCAGCGCACCCACCATGCCGTAAGAGAGGCCGAAGGCGATGCAGAAGGCCACGAGGGTGCCGTAGGAGCGGGCACGCGCGCTAATTAGGTCCGTGAGTCCATTGGCCAACAGGGCCAGGCTGAAGAGATAGGGGACGTGGGGTCTCAGGCGCCCCAGCCCCGCCAAAGCACCGCACGCCGGCCGTGCCACGATGTCCACGAAGCCCACGATGGACAACAAGAAGGCGGCCTCGGCATCAGGCACGCCCGCGTCCTTGGCGTAGTTCACCAGCAGGATGGCAGGCACAAAGAGCCCGAGCGCCATCAGGAACTTGGTGATCACATACACCACGAAAGCACGGTCGGTGCACACTGCCACGTCCAGCAGCCGCTGCCGGCGAGCCCGACCACCTAGGGACGCAGGGTCTCGGCGCGGCGGGGGTCCAGGGGGCGGACGCATGACAGCCCCACAGGCGCAACAGTGCAGCAGCAGGCCACCAAACAGCAGGAAGCCGCCACGCCAGCCGAAGCGCTCCCCCAGCAACTGCCCGAGCGGCGACAGCGTGGACAGAAACACGGGGCTGCCCGCCGCCGCCAGGCCGTTGGCCAGGGGCCGTCGCCGCTCGAAGTAGAGCCCCAGCATGATGAGCGACGGCTGGAAGTTGAGAGCCAGGCCCAGGCCTGCAGGCAAGGCGACCTAGCTGGGGTGCCCTTCCTGGTCCCAGTTGTTGGTCCGGGCTGGGCCCCCCACAGGGAGGATGGGCCCGAGCCCGAGATGCTGAGCCAGGCGACCCCGGGGCCGCCCCTTTGGGGGAAACTGAGGACTTAACAGCAGGGACCCCCGACCTGTACCCACACCCCTGCAGGAAAGAACCCTGAGTACCCTCACCTGTGAGCACCCCAGCCGTCAGGTACAACTCCAGGAGGCGTGAGGCAAAGGAAGCCAAAATCATGCCCGCTGAAGCCAGCAGACCACCGGCCAGCATCACCGGGCGACAACCAAAGCGTGTCACGAGGATGCTGGACAAGGGCCCTGTGGGCAGCACAGAGTCACGGTCCAGGTTGGACCAATCTCTCCCCTCCAAAAAATGCGCCAGGCCTTGTACCTCTGACGCCTGAAAGACCTTGAAGGAGTAGTTACTTCTCACTCCTCATCCCCTTCAGAGAGGGCAGCGTTTGACTGAGGTCACGCAGCTTGACTAGTCAGATGGGGTGGCACGCGGGTGCGTGCTTGTGTGTGTGTGTGTGTGTGTGTGTGTGTGTGTGTGTTGGGGGCTGGGTTGAAGCCACTCATCCTTTACACCTCTTGAGAACACACACCCAAAAGTAGGAAGGATGGCGCCCACTCTTCAATCTCTGGGTGTCTCCAGGCTGCCAACCCTCTGAAAGCTCCTACCCACTCAACCACCAAAACTCCAGCCAGCATTAAGGCTGCAGGGAGGTGGAATGCTGCTACATGTGGCCCAGTGTAGGTCTGTTGGCAGGGATGGATCCCCAACATGCCCCACCCCAGCCCCTCCCCGGGCAGCACTAGGAACGGCTCCATTTCGGTAGATGTGCCCTACCCACTCTTTCCTAGGGCTGGGGCTTCCACAAGCTAGCCAGGGGGGTGGCGGTCCCTCTCTAGGTTCCCAACCCCATGATGGACCCCAGGAGGCAGGGCCTGGAGGAAGTGCTGACCTGTGCCGTAGAGCATGGCCAGCATGATGGAGGACACCCAGGCTGTGTCACTGTAACCCGCCCCGAAGTCGCGCTTGAGCTCCCGGAAGAAGACGCTCACAGCCTTAGGGAAGCCATAGGCGAAGCCGGTGATCACGAAGCAGGCGCCCAGCACGACCCAGCCCCAGCCACCATCCGGAGGGCCAGCATCCCGCCGCGGGCCGCCAGCACCCATTGCTTCTGCTCTGCTGGGGGGGAGGGGGGGACGAAAGGCAGTGGTGGGTGCTGTAGGGGGATGGATTGAGAAACAAAGAGAAACAGCCCAGGACGCCCACTGAACCCTTTCAGGTTCATAGAGCCTGAAGGCACGGTAGGAAGGTCACCCCCAAGTCTCTGACCTTCCTGCAAAGGCCTGTGAAGGGTGAATGGAGGCTTGACTTCGAGGTTTCCTCACCAGGGCTCCTCTCCTTCGGGGACCTAGTGACAGACAGAGGTGTAGTGAGTGCCAGAGGCCAGCAGCTACTGTGACCCCAAGTGTGCGCCACCTTGTTCCTAACATCTCCTAAGGCCAGCGATGAGCACTAAGACAGCAGGGAAGAGTTGCCTTGTCTCAGCTTTGGTCCACTCTGAAGCCAGTTCTGAAAGGAGTTTGCCCTGTAACTTGGACAAGTCTCTCCTGGCTGAGCCTCAGTTTCCCCACTAGTAGGATGGCTGATTGAGTGCCTTGTAGTCCAGCCTGAAACTTTGGGGAGGTGCATGGGGTCTCAACCCCGTGGGGAGGTGGGACCTTGCAAGGGGCTCTGAGAGAGAGAAGGAAGCCCCAGCAGTTCCCCTCCACCCCTAGGCAGGGAGGTTCCATATCTTACTGCACCCCACAGGTGGGAGGGTGGAAGCCCTAAACCTCTCCCCAGGGACACCCAGGACTCTGCCCTCCCCCAGCTCCAGGTTCTGACTTTCCTTGCTGCCCCCTCCCCCAACCACATGACTGAACACAAGAACAAGAAGCTGGTCCCTGTCGGCCCTCAGCGCACACTCACCTGGACCTGACTGGATTTAGGGTTCAGCCTCACATCTCCTGAGGCCTGCAGGAGGGCCAGCCTCTAGCTCCCAGAGAGTGTCCCACAGCCTTGGCTATGGTGGCTGCACTCCTGCTGACAACGCCTGTCCCCAGGCCTGGGGCTTAGAGTCCCCTCACCCCACCCCTGCTAAGAAGCTTTTACCAGGAAGGGAACTGGCACAAGTGACCGTGAGCCAGCAGGGCTGACATGGTGGGACAGGGGACAAATAGACCCTCCCTTCTCTCCCTGGGTCCCACTGGGGCACAAGACCTTGGCTTGGAGGAGGGGTCATAATCTGGGGATGGGGGCACAGTGCCTCCCTGGAGAGAGCCAGCCCACCGGGTCACTTCAGGGCACTCTTGCTCCCTCCCGCCCTTCCTCACCCCCCCCCTCGCATTCCAGGAGGGGCTCCCGGCTTCCCTTGGATAAGGCTAATCCAGGCCTGAGCCTGGCTGCTGGGGTGGTGTAACAAAGGGTGCTGTGTGCTCGGTCGGCTCAGAGGGACAGGCACCATTCCCTGGGACACCATTTAGAGATGGGGTTGGGGGTGAAGGCCTTAATGTAACCTTAAAGACTGTTCAAAAGAGGGGGTCCTGAGGGGCTGGCCTGAGATCCCCTCTCCAAAGGTGCCTTAGTCAGGGTTTCTATTCACAAAACCACATGGTGTAAAAGCAGCCAGGACAACACAAACACATCACTATTGAACCCCAACCCTTACTTTCTTATTCATCCCCAAGATCTAAAGTCCCAGTCTTTACAAATTCTTGCATATTAAAATTTCAATCCCTTTAAAATAACCAATCTCAGGCTGGGCGGTGGTGGTGGTGGCGCACGCCTGCAATCCCAGCACTTGGGAGGCAGAGGCAGGCGGATTTCTGAGTTCGAGGCCAGCCTGGTCTACAAAGTGAGTTCCAGGACAGCCAGGGCTACACAGAGAAACCCTGTCTCAAAAAAACAAACAAAAAACAAAAACAAAAACAAAACAAAACAAAAAATATCCAATCTCTTAGAATTCAAAGCCCTCTTACAATTCAAAGTCTCTTAACTGTGGGCTCCACTAAAATACTTTACTTCAAGAGGGAAAAATAACAGGGCACAGTCACAATCAAAAGCAAAATCAAACTCTATCTGTCCAATGTCTGGGATCCAATCACAATTTTCTGGGCTCCTCCAAGGGCCTTGGTCACTTCTCCAGCTCTGCCCTTGTAGCATACAGCTTGTCTTCTAGGCTCCAGCTGCCTGTACTCCACGGCTGCTGCTGTTCTTGGTGGTCATTCATGGTACTGGCATCTCCAATACACTGAGGTCTTCTGCTGTAACTAGGCTTCACCAATAGCCTCTCATAGGCTCTCTTCATGGTGCCAAGCCTCAACTTCTTTACATGACCCCTTCAGTCCTGGGCCATCAATTGCAACTAAGGCTGCACCTTCACCAATGGCCTTCCACGGCCTCTCACAGTGCTGAGCCTCAGCTGCATGACCCCTTCATGTCTTCAAAGCCAGTACCACCTGGGTGACTCTTACACAGTACCAAGTCCTGCTGCAGCATGAGGTACAACCTTGGCTATTTCTGGAACATAGTTTCTTTGTGCTCTCAGAAAACACTTCCCAGAAGATTTCACCGCAGTGATTCTGGTCTCTTCCTTTGTGTGTGTGTGTGTGTGTGTGTGTGTGTGTGTGTGTGTGTGTGGTTTTTCGAGACAGGGTTTCTCTGTATAGCCCTGGCTGTCCTGAAACTCACTCTGTAGAACAGGCTGGCCTCAAACTCAGAGATCCGCCTGCCTCTGCCTCCCAAGTGCTGGGATTACAGGCATGCGCCACCACCACCCGGCTCTGGTCTCTTCTTAATCACCACTAATTTCTTAGTTCCAGCTAACCAGCAGTAATGCAAAGGTTTCGCTTAGTAGTTCTGGTATCTTGTTAATCACAGCTGATTCTTTGTTGTTGTTTGTTTGTTTTTTGTTTTTTCAAGACAGGGTTTCTCTGTGTAGTCTTGGCTGTCCTGGAACTCACTTTGTAGACCAGGCTGGCCTCGAACTCAGAAATCTGCCTGCCTCTGCCTCCCAAGTGCTGGGATTACAGGAGTGTGCCACCACTGCCCGGCAATCACAGCTGATTCTTCAGCCCCAGCTAATCAAAGCCACAGAATCTTTACAATCAAAACAGCAACGGCCCTCATAAGTCTTTTTTTTTTTTTTTTCTCTGTAGCCCTGGCTGTACTGGAACTCACACTGTAGACCAGGCTGGCCTCAAACTCAGAAATCCACCTGCCTCTGCCTCCCAAGTGCTGGGATTAAAGGCGCCCACCACTGCCGGGCTTGATAGAGTCTTTAATCTTCCCTCTGAAATTTCACAAGCCAGGCCTCCATCTTTTGCACTGTTCTCAACATTATCTTCCAAGCTCCTACAGAACACCCCACAGAGCTCTTAACACTGAATGGCTCTTCTAGCTCAAAGTTCCAAAGTCCTTCCACAGTCCTCCCCAAACATGTCAGGTTGTCAAGGAATACCCCACTATGTCAGTACCAATTTGTCTTAGTCGGGGTTTCTATTCCTGCACAAAACATCATGACCAAGAAGCAAGTTGGGGAGGAAAGGGTTTATTCAGCTTACATGTCCACACTGCTGTTCATCACCAAAGGAATTCAGGACTGGAACTGAAGCAGGTCAGGAAGCAGGAGCTGATGCAGAGGCCATGGAGAGATGCTGCTTGCTGGCTTTCTTATAGAAACTACCAGAACTACCAGCCCAGATATGGCACCACCCACAATGGACCCTCCCAACCCTTGATCACTAATTGAGAAAATGCCTGACAGCTGGATGGCATTTCCTCAAGGGAGGCTCCTTTCTCAGACAACTCCAGCTTGAGTCAAGTTGACACACACAACCAGCCAGTACACCAGGGGATCTCCACCTCCAAGACTTCGTCCCCCAAATCAGACACCTCCACTCCCACTGTGCCCACTTCTTTTATTTTTAGCATTTACAAAAGTTAAACAGGGGTGCAACTGGGGCAGAGGGGGGAGAGGGGGAGCTTCCCGTTGGGGCATAGGCAGAAAGAAGATGGAAGGCAAGATGGCGGATCCCTGGAAGAGTCTGGGTTCCGAAAGCAACACGCTGCTCTGGGCCTCCACCCCCTCCTGCCTGCTCCGCGTTGCAAGCCCAGCCCTCAGGAAGACCCTGGGCTCGGGGCAGAGGGGTAAGAACGGTCCCCTGGGTTGGCGCCTGGCATCTCGGATCCACTGCTGCTGCTGTTAGCTGGAATAGCTCTGGGCAGGTGTCCTGGGCCACCTCAGGCCCCGGTGGAGGGCTTCGCCTCAGCGGATGAGGGGTGCTGAGCGGTCGTTGGTGACAGTGGGACGCAGCTTCACGGTGGCAAAGGGATTGGTACCCCTGTGTGGGATAGGCTGGGGTGAGAGGGGGCTAATCTGCACTGGCTCGAGGCCCAGGGAGAGTGGCCGGGCAGCTGGCCAGGTGGCTGCTTCTCGCCGCCCTCCTGCTTTGCGTCACCTGCTCCCATCTGGCCTCCTGCCCGCCGGACTCACCGTGGAAAGAGCTCTGGGGGGTTCTGTTCCCAGGACATAAGTTTCTGCACGAAGGGAGGGCAGGTTCAGGGGCGAAGGGAAAAATGGGGTCCTACCACTCACCCCAGGAAAGGACAGAACTGGGAGGTAGAGTCCCTGCAGGGCCAGATTTGAGGACACTGTGCAGCCAAAAGTCTGTTTCCATAGTTGAGAAAGCTCTAATTTTTTTTTTCTTTTTTTTGAGACAGGGTTTCTCTGTGTAGCCCTGGCTGTCCTGGAGCTCACTCTGTAGACCAGGCTGGCCTCGAACTCAGAAATCCGCCTGCCTCTGCCTCCCAAGTGCTGGGATTAAAGGCGTGCACCACCACCACCCGGCGAGAAAGCTCTAATTTTTGCACAGTGCCCTAGCCTGGGACTCACTGCCCCTGCAAGGTAAGGCTGGTGACCCCGTGGTCCCAGCCCACTCCTTCACCACCACTTCCCTCCCATCCCCCGGAGAGGAGTGGTCAATGTCTCCCTTGCTGGGCTATTCCATAGGTCTGGCCAGGCCAAGGACAGGTGGGGCTGACCTTGACATCGGTGGCTGCCCCCATGCTGCCCACACTGCTGCGCCTGCTGCTGGGCAAGGGCGGGGGTGCCGGGCTGGGGGCACGGCTGGGGACACGGCTCGGGGTCCGGGAGCGGGACTGACTGTCCCAGTATTCTGAAGGCGCTGCGGGATTGCCTGGCCGGTCCAAGAGGTCATCAAGGCTGTGGCTGCCCCGGAGGGGGTAGGACCTGAGTCAGAGAAAGCAGGCAGGCCTGGTGGCCCCTTCCCACCGGCTGGGCCTGAGGCTGGGGAGCAGGGACTGTGAAGAGGCCCTGACAGGAGGCGCAGTGAGGTGCACAGACACCATTCGTTCGGAGGTGGGAGACCTGGGCCACGGTTCTCCGGAGACCAGCGGCCAGCCCCATTGGATGATCTCATGGATACCTCCTGGAGGGGAGAGGCAGGGGAGCCCTGGGGGACCCCACCCCGCCAACTAAGGTACCTGGAAGGCAGTTCATTCATAGGGCTCATGGGGGCCATGGAGTTCATGGGGGCCACCGGGTTCATGGCATTCGCTGGCATCTCCTCCAAAGGTTTCACATAGGCCTCAGGGAACCAGCCGCTCCTGTAGGACAGACACCAAAGGCCCCCTTGAGCGAGCTTGGCTTTCCCAGGAGTCTGGGCCTAACAGAACCTGTGGCACTAAGCCTGTGTCCCACCAGGGGCCGAGGCCCCCCCTGGGAGAGAAGGCGTTGGAATCTAAGACAGCAGCAGGTTGTTCGTGGCCATCCAGGGATGCCCTCAGCCATGGGCCCTCTGGTTACTTCCCTGGCTCGCTGCTCAGCACCTGTCTGGAGTCAGCCTGGGCTAGTGGGTCGCAAAGTGGCGAAGAGCCCCAGCCACCCACCCTGATGCTCCTCCGTAAGCTTTCAGAAAGCCCACAGGCAGCAGATGTGGAGAATATTCTCCAAAGAGGCAGACGTCACGAGCCAGGCCCAGTGCGGAGACGCCTGCTCTACCCTCCACCCCGCTGGTGGGGAGGACAGGGGTATCTAGCAGGCTCTGCGCCAGGTTCTGCAGGTCATCTGTGATGCCGTGTGGGGTGGCATGGCACCAGCTGTGAGCCTGCAGTTCAGGCCCCAGTGACCTCTCTCTGCTCCTGGTCCACAGGACACTGGTGGCCTTGCCTCCCACCCTTAACTGGAGGCCACATTACCTCCCTTAGGCCCCGCCTCTGCTCACCCACCCGTGACTCACATGGGCAGCCATCAGCCCTATCTAACCAGTCCCCCTTCAGGACATACAGATGTTGACACCCACATCTCCCTCTGCTGCTACCACCCTGTTTCTCTGTCTTCTACTCCACTTCCACCTGGACCTCCCCAGGACCCCCCACCTGCCCGTTTATCATTCGCCACCCCAGACTCCCGTAGGAGTGCGCCCAGCGGCCACCTCTTGGCCCTTCAGAGTTCATTCATCTATTGAAGCAGATAGAGAGTTGCAGGCTGAGCCACGCCCTGGCCCCTCCTGCAGAAGCCAGGGCCCCTGCATACTCTGAAGTGGGCCACCAGTCCCACACTGCTCCAGGTCGTGTGGAGCCTCCGAGGTGTCTGCCTCTCCTGCCTCCACATCACGATGTAGAAAAGCCCGAGTAAGTTCTTCAGGGCTGTGAGCTATCCAGTGTCTGCAGGGAGGGTCTCTCCCTCCATCCCCATCTCAGCCCCAGTACAGGAGGGCCCAACGGGGCGCACAGGAGGAGTGACCGCAGGGGTTTCATTGAGCCCCTCGCTTCTGAGAGCCCGCTGCCCATCCATCCCATCGGCCCTGTTTGACTCATCTCAGCCCTAGGAGCGGCTGAGTAAACTGAGGCGGGCAGAAGGGAAGGCCGGGAAACCTCAGTGGAGCGCAGACCCTGGGGCTCGACTCACGCGGACGAGCCCTCCAGCTTGCCGTAGAGCCAGCCGTTCTGAGCTTCGGGCACCAGCACCTCAACTACGTCTCCAGCCGAGAAGCGCAGCAGCGTGTGGTTGGCACCCTCCGAGTGGGAGACCAGGGCGCGGACTCTCCGGGCACCCCCACCGCCCAGGCGCTCGCCGAAGGAATTGGACCGCGAGCGCTGGGCGCTGCTAGCGTAGAGCGAGGCTGCGGGGATGAGAATGGAAGTTTGTCAGCAGTGTAGCCTCCATCCTTCCTGCTGAAGTCCAACCCACAGCCCCTTCCCAGCCCGACCCCCTGCCCCCTCGGATGCTAGGTACCCACAGGCCGACGGCGTCCGGGGCAGCGATCGGCGGTCTGGCTCCAACTGGGACGCGGACCTCGCCTCGGCGGGCTCGGGGCCGTAGGAGCCGGAGCCGTGCCGGCTGCGGGGGGAGCCGTACTCTCCCAGGGGCCTCGGGGGCTGCGAGGGGAGAGGGCAGGGGGTGGGGCGGGAGGGGCGGAGCCTCGCTAGCCCCTTCCCCAGCCCCAGTCCCAGGCGTCGGCGTAAGGGTTGGGGACACGGTGGGGCCACCACAGGGGCGCTGAGGCGACCCCTCGGCGCCATGGCGCTAGGGGTGCGACGTAGAGCGGGGGTGCAGGGGGCGGCGGGCTCCAGGCGCAGGGTGGCGGCGCCCAGGGCCCAGAGAAGGGCGGCGGGGGCACGAAGGGCGGCGGGGGCGGCCAGGGCCTCACCATGTCCAGCCGCGTGGGCGTCAGGCGGCCCGAGGGGTAGGGCGGCCCCAGCGCGGGGCCCAGCAGCCCCGGAGAGTGGGCACGTGGGCTGCGGCTCGCCTCTGTCTGCTCCTTCCATAGCAGCACGCGGTTCTGCAGCATCCCCCGGGCCTGACGGGAGACACTGGGTCAAGTGTGGCTCGCAGACCCTGGGGTCCTATAGGTGTGACATCTTGGAGTTTCCTTAAGACACCCGCCTTTATTCCACTTTATTCCAGAGCCCGCCTTTCACGTGAAAAAGGCCTGCACCCCAGCCCTTGCAGAGGCAATTGGGGCAGCCCAGATCTGTTGGGGTTAGCCACACCCACTGAGATTTGCCCACCCTTCCCTAGCCCATTGCTAAGTAAGAAAATCATGGAACTGTCAGGCTCTGGGCTTTATAGGGGGATAATGGTCCTTCACCATGCACTCCTCTCTCTGGGTCCTAATCTGAGCAAGCCGGATGCTTTATCTGTTTAAAAATGGGGGGGGGGGGTGTTGAACTGAGAGGTTTGAGCAAAGCAGTATCTAAGCCGCATGTGGGTCTTCAGAACAACTGGCTAGTTAGATGAGCCCAACGACTAGTGAGCTCTGGGTTCATCCACAACTCTGCCTCAGCTGATAAGGCAGAGAGATCAATCAATGACAACTCCTGGCTGTCTCTCCGGGGGGGTCTCTTAGTGGCCCCTTCACTACCTCAGCCTTACAGAAGAAGATGCTGAGGATCAGAGAGGCCAGTGATGCTCTCACCGAGCAGCAGGGGCACCTCCTGTGGTCACCTTTCAAGCTAGAGCTGCTGCTGGCAAATTCAGAGCAGTCCCCAGCTGCAGTGAGCACAGACCCCGGGCTGTGGGAGCAGCTGGTCCAGCAGGCCTGGGTGGACACCATGTTTCCCTGCAGCCGGCAATTAGCAGAGGAGCTCAGAGAGGAGCTTCAGGTGTGGCTGGACAGCAGGCCTTGGCTGATGTTTTAGAGGGACCTTTACCCAATTTGAGAGGCCCTGGCCAGGATTACAACATCAAGGCTGGCCTGGCAGAACTTAACTTTTCTCCGCCCTGCCCAGGCCAGGGAGAGGCAGAGTGGACCTGAGAAGATCCATGCCAGAGTCTAAGAATGGGCATGGAGAGGAAAGGGGGCTCTCCACTAAGAGCCCCTGAGTGTGAAGAGAAGAGATGACTCAGGCGGGAAGCCTGGTGGCCCAAATAAGAACGTGCATATGCGTGAGGTGGACATTCCAACAGGAAGATGGGAGGTGGGGACAGGAGACTGACAGGCCAGCTGGCCTGGGGTACGAGGTGCAGCAGCAGAAGCAACAAGAGACCCTGTCCCGACAAGGTAGAAGGCAAGAACCCACTGACCACACGGGCACCGTGGCACATGTATGCATACACAAATACATCAATCCTTTGGTTGGTGGAGTATCAGCTTAGCATGCACGAAGCCTGGAGTTCCACCCCAGGCAGGACATAAGCCAAACATGATGGCGGATGCCTTAATCCCAGTGCTCAGGAGTCAGAGGCAGGAGAATAGCTGCAAGTTTGAGTCTATCCTGGCCTGCATAGCAAGTTCTAAGCTAACCTGGGTTGTTACATAGTCATGGGTCACCGCCAAGGTTTTTTCCAGAACAGGAGGAGGCTCCGTTGGCGGGCTGGGACTCAGCGCTGGGGTAGGCGCTCACTCACCTACCATGGGTCAGCCCCTGTGGTTCACTCTTAGCATTGCAGGGAAACAAAGTGAAGACGGGAGACTCGGTATGGAAAGTGCTAAGGATGCGGGTTTGAACTCCCCAGAACCCCGGACAGCTGGCAAGTCTGAGATGCCCTCTGGAGTAGGCTAGCTAGCCTGGGCGATCCAGCTCCAGGGGGTTCTGGGTTCGGCAAGAGAGCCTGGCCCCAGTGCGGTGGTGTGAACAGGTACAGCCCAATGTGCTCATGGGTTCAACCTCTTGGCCCATAGGGAGGGGCACTATTAGGAGGTGTGGTCTTTTTGGAGTAGGTGTGGTCCTTGTTAGAGGAAGTGTGTCACTGCTGGGGCGGGATTTAAGGTCAAATCTGCACAATATATAGGCCCAGTGTGACACAGTCTCCTGCTGCTGCCTGTGAACAAGAAGTAGAACTCTCCGTTCCTCCAGCACCACGTCTGCCTGCACGCCGCCACGCTTCCCTCTATGATGACAATGGACTGAGCCTCTGAACCTGGAAGCCAGCTCCAATTAAATGTTGTCCTTGTAAGGGTCACCCCCTTGTTATGGTGTCTGTTCACAGCAATAAAATCCTTACTGAGACACCCAGTAAGCAAATTGGAGAGGAAGACATCAGATATCAACGTCAGGCCCTACTATACACATACATGGGCATTGTGTGAGAAAAAAAAAGATACTGTCCAAAAGTAATAAGCAAAGTGAAAGAAAAGATTACAGTGTGTCTGAGTGAAACAGCTCTGAAAATGGAGACATGCCAGTCTCACGTGCAAAACTCATATTTAAGAGGGGATGTTACACGGAAGGTGATTTTACCTTCTGATTAGCCAAGATTAAAAGAACGGCCCGGGGCTATTGTCCAGGGCCCTGAGGGTGAGCACCTCACAGCAGAGTACAAACCAATGCAGTGCAGTGTCCTGGGGCTCAGCCGCTCCCGTCTGCATCTGCAGATGCCGGGATGGTCCAGTAGCTCACCAGGGAGCTGGGTGGGGCAGGGGGGAAGGGAAAGTCTCCTTCCTGCGCCGAGGACACCCTCGCATCTCCTGTCGCTCGGTGCTTTCGCTTCTTTAGCGGAACACATTAGACTGGGGAATGGCCTCGGCCCACGAGGACTTGAGTCAGGCTATACTGGGCAACAGCTCTGGAGCAGAAAGAACTGCCCCGCCCCAGCCTGAGCATTCTGCTTCACCAGCAGAAACAAGATGCCCAGGTACAGAAGGAACTGGACTGGCTCCCAGGCTAACTGCAAAAGCTAGCTGTAACTTCCTGGTGTGTGTGTGTGTGTGTGTGTGTGTGTGTACCAACCCTCTCTAATTGCACTTGACCTTCACCCTGCGGGAAGGCTGCCCCCCCCCCTGCAGTAAAGCAGCCTCGCCCTGTTTACACAGTCCATCTGCATCTCTGCCTCACCCTCTTACATCTGGTGCTGAAACCCAGAACCCTTCCAAGGTCTTCCAGGCAAAAAGCCCTCCTCCCCCACTGCCCAGGGCCATTCCTGTGGGAGCTCCAACCCTCTATACACGCTACCCAGCCAGTGGTCTGACCTGAGAGCTCGGTCTTTGTGACCTCTGGATCCATGAGTCCTGAATGCAAGCCTTGCTGATAGAACTTCAATCTCTGCTTTCCTCTGACCCCTCCCCCTCCATCTTCCTCAGACTCTCGATCTCCAGGCTGATCGTTGACATCCACACACCCAAATTCTGCAGGACAAAGGAACTCCGAGGCGCACTGACCAGACTCCAGAAGTTCTAGGAGCTTCTTACTCTGTCTCCGAATCACAAAGGCTCGGAGGTTCTGGAAAACGTCCACATTTAACTCCGTGGTTCCCCTAAGTCTCAGTGGGAATGGTCTCTCCTAATAAGTTCATTTTCATCTTCTCCCTAAACCTGGGGGAGACCCCAGGCAGTGGACTAAGACGCCCCACAGGTCCCGTTTGTCATTTCAAATTTAAACCAGATTATAAAATGGGCTCTAAATTGCCTATCCCCAAAGACTCTCCCTTGGCTGTGTCCAAGGTAATTTTAAAGCGCTCTATTTTCCCAAGCTCCATCCACCAGGCTCATTCGGTTCTCTTCTCAAGTCTGGCCACAACACCCCTTCTGTAGTGGCCATTACCGGCTCCAAGTTGGAATTTTTGGATTTAGATAACTTTTTCAAAATGAAGCGTCAAGTGCTCCGAGGCCCCTGTGCCTGATATTTTTTACCCTTTACTCTCCTGCCTCTCTTTACAGTTCCTATTTTGCCCACCAGGTCCTCTGCAAAACAAAACAAAACCAAACCCCTGGCCCCCTAGTGACTCCCTCCAGTTCCCTGGCTTTTGGTCCAGCCAATGAACCTCTTCCCTACAACTCTCCGACCACGACCACCTCTGCCAAAAGCACCCCCCTACGCCCCCCCCCGCTGCCCCGCCCTCATCCTGACCCTCCACACACCTAGCACATCTGCCCCTTGGACCCGAAGCATCCTTGGTAGACAGACACTCCCCACAATCACCCACTCCTTAACCTCCCCTTGCCCGACCTAGGGCAACAATGTTTCCTCTACAATAAGGCGTCAGGAAGGGATGACCCCACCCAACGCAGCCTGCCTGCCCTTCACACCAGCGGAAACAGACACCATAGACCAAAACCGTGGGTTATTCTCTGAAAGCCCACTCAGTTTCTAAAAACAACTCGCCCGAATAGTTCTAGTCTCTATCCTCACCTGTAAAGGACACATATTCCAACCTGACCTCTACCCTCACACAAGATGGACATGACAGTATCGAAGGCGGCTGGGGACCACACTGACAAACCCGTCAAGAGACGTCACCTTCCTCTCGGGAGGAGGCAGTCCCTTTGAGGAATGCAAATTGGACTTAGAAGATCACTCAGAGTTCCAGAAAAATCTCCACTCTTCCAGTACCACCTCACCGGTGTAATAACAAGGTGCTACTGCGGACATCGGCTCTCTGGAGGGAACTTACTCCATGTTACTCCCTGTCCATTCACAGGGTCAGTCCGCTCCAGACATTAGACACAGCTCCAAAGACTAGAAAAGGGACCCAAACTCCTCAACACAACGCCGCCTCGGCATGGCTTTTAAGGTTTCGAACAGCAGAGAGGATGAGGCCAAAGTTAAAAGAAAGAAACTTGGGAGGGAGCGGAGAGAATGCCACGCCCCCGGCTCCCAATCCCTGGTAGACTCAACAAGTCCCAGGCTAGGCAGCCACTCCCTGTCCCCAGGAGCAGGGGGCAGGGTCAGCCTCCTGGTCCTTGCTTTGAATGAAATCAAATTGGCCATGGGCCGAGGAGTGTCCTAACCCACCGTCATCTTTCAAGGCTTCCCCAGCTGTGGGCCATGGGGCCACTGGAAGATGGATTCCAGGTCAGGTCAGAGCCCAGGCCCTCCCCACAACTTCTGTCAAGATCCCTCTTCCAATGTCTTGGTCAAATGAAGGGACCTGAGTTCTTGGCCTCCAACCAAGTCTGATCTCTGCTTGTCAAAAGTCAGGGAGAACGGTATAGTGGCTGGGAGAAAGATCCCTTTCATTCTAAACCCCAGAGGCTGCTGTCTCCTTACTAAGTGGCATGGGTTAGCCCAAACCACTAACCTAACAATAACAGAAGCCTCAGGCATTCTCCATAATCCACCACGAAACCCTGACTTAGTCTGCCAGGGAGGGAAGGACAGGTGGGGTGCATAGTCAGCTCAGGTCAGTCAGGAAGGTACATCCTAGACCAGTGGTTCTCAACCTTTCTAATGCTGCAACCCTTTGATACAATTCCTCATGTTGTGGTGACCCCAACCATAAAGTTATTTTTTGTTGCTACCTCATAATTATAATTTTGATACTGTTACGAATCATAATGTGAATAAACATCTGCATTTCCCAGTGGTCTTAGGTGACCCCTGGGAAAAGACTGGTCAACCCCAAAGGAGCTGTGCCCCACAGGTTGAGAACCCCTGCCCCTGCTGTAGCCGGCATCAGCTTGAATGAGGGTGGAGGAAATCCAACTTAGAAGTCCGGCTGTGGGCTGAGGCTGCGGCTCTGCTGGTAGAGCCTCCGTCTGCATGAATGAAGACAGCCCTGCCTGGGCACGGTCCCCAGCACCACACGCCCCTGTGTACGGTGGACTGTGCCCGTCACCCCAACACTTGGAGACGGGTAGGAGGGTCAGACGTCAAAGATCATTTTTAGCTACAAAGTCAGTTAGAAGCCAACATGGGCTAGATGAGACCCTGCCTGAAGAAAGAGAAAGGAGGAGGAAGGGGAAAAAGAAAAAAGAAGGAAGAGGAAGTAGTAGTAGTAATAGTAGTAGTAGTAGTAGTAGTAGTAGTAGTAATATTAATATTATTATTATCACAGATTGTCAAACTGGTCAGAAGCCAAAACCCAGTCCATATGTTGTTAACAGAAATCCATACTTGAAGAGGAACAAGACCAATGTTAAAATTAGGGTACAATTAAAAGCATAAAACCTGACTAAGAGGACTCTCAAGCACACACACACACACACACACACACACACACAGATGATATTTATGGTTAAGGTCTAATAGCCTTAAGTCCCAAAGCACAAACAACATGATAACTAAACACAGAAATCAAATGTATTAGCAATCCAACAGAACTGAGAAAATCCAACTGTTCTGCAAAGCCTCAAGGACTTCACTGAGACGACATGATTAATGTCTAATTGTTGGACAATCACTGAGTGTAAGGAGGGTGGGCGTGTGCATTCAGGATTGTTTTTTTAATGGGGACAGCAAAATGACCCTTTGTAAAGGAGATTCCGCAGCAAAAGCCTAAGGATTGAGTTTGATTCCTGGGAGTCAATAAAAGTTGAAAGAGAGAACCAACTTCACAGAGCTCTCCTCTGACCTAATTAAATAAGTGGCTTGTATTTGAATGCATAAATATATGTGTGCAAGACAAATCATGAGTATGCAAATGAGACAGTAACAGGGTGGCGAGATTAACTTCCACTCAGATGAAGGAAGCAAAGGGGAAGGAGCAGCCAGGCGTGGTGGCGCACGCCTGTAGTCCCAGCACTTGGGAGGCAGAGGCAGGTGGATTTCTGAGTTCGAGGCCAACCTGGTCTACAGAGTGAGTTCCAGGACAGCCAGGACTACACAGAGAAACCCTGTCTCCAAGAAAAAAAAAAGGGGGGGAAGGAGCGCCTCCCCCCCCCATACACACAGCCGGCTCGGAGGGCGTGGCTTGCTCTCCCCAGCCCCCCAGCCCCACTCACCCGGCCCAAGAACTGCAGGAAAGTGTTGGAGAGCAGCAGGTGCTTCTCGGCCAGGAAGCGGTAGCGCCGCTTCTCCTCGAGCTCGGCGGCACGCTTGCTCTCGGACACGAAGGCCTGCATCTGCGCGTGCAGCCGGTTCACGCTCTCCTGGGGGCAGGAGGAGAAGATCCTTCTGGGGGCCTGAGCCCTTCTGACTCGATGTCCCTTCTCCTGGCCTCCTCTGAAGGCGCAGTTTGTATTTTCACCCTGTGACCCTCTAGCCTGGGTACCCTGCCCAGGGGCGCGCAGAGCTCGAGAAGGCGGTTTATGGAAACAGGAGACTGGAGCCCATTAAAAAGCTCGAAAGGAAGTGGAGGTGGAATCTTGGGTTTGGATCCTAGAGACGGAGGCAGGGATGGAAGCTCGGAGCGACCTTGGCAGAGACCGGATGCGCCTTTCCAGGCACACTGTGGGTGGAACCAGTTTTGCTACCCATTCAGGCTCAGCGGGGCCACTGGTCCCACTTTCTCAGTGAGGCGGAGGAAAGGAGGGGTGCTGAGGGGGGCCATTGGTGACTATCCAGCTGTGCCCCCTAAGGCTGTGCTCTTTTTGGGTGGAGCAGCTCACAAGGGTGCTAGGTTTCCCCAGACACCTGTCCCAGCCCTTCACCCCTTGTACCTTCATCTCCCGCGCGTTCTTGTCTCTCTTGCGCTCCATGCGCCATAGCTCCGACATGCCCTTCTCCAGGTTGGCCGCTCGGTGGCGATACTCAATCTCGTAGTGCTGGCAGCTATCCTGGGGTGGGGCAGACACACAGGAAATCCCCACATTAAAGAGTTCTGGGCTCAAAGTAATGGACAGGGAACCAAGGGGCCCAGATGGGACTGTGTATAACCCGGCCAGGTAGATGCTTGGCGCTGGCCCCTGTGGCCCTCTATTGCGGTGTGTGTGTGTGTGTGTGTGTGTGTGTGTGTGTGTGTGTCCTGCCTGGGCAGGGCTGGGGTAGAGGGACAGACTTACTTTGATGAACTGCATGTCTAGCTTGGTGTTCTTCTCCATGTGCTGAAGCAGATCTCCATGGAATGTCTGTACCTGAGTGGAACACAGGGTGAGTGTGACCAGGGTGCCCTTTGGTGGAGACCCGAACAGATTTTCTTGTTATCACAATGCTGCCCGCCTCTTTAAAAAAAAAAAAAAAAGGAGCTGCTCTCCTTCTGCTTTCAATTTGCTTTGTGACTGAATTAGTTACTATGCTACTCTGGGCCTCAGTTTCCCCAGGGCTTGGTCTGATGAGTTCTGCTGCCGTGGGTTGGGTAGGGTCCTGGCACGCCCCTATATCCTCTATCTGCTTTCCCGAAGCCTTGTAGAAAGAGCTTTGAACCCCATGGATGCTGGGGAGGAGTCAGCCCTGAGCCATTGGGTACCAGCTCCATGGGAACCAGATTACCCCCATCCCTCGGCCGCCAGGCTCACTTCCGACAGCTCTGCACGGCTTTCCAGCATCCTTTCTTCCCCAAGGTAAGGCTTCCTGCTGCCCTTGGGCCCTTCCCCCAGGGCTAAGACTGCACATAGAAAAGGAATGCTGGGGCTGGGCGGTGGTGGCACACACCTGTAATCCCAGCACTTGGGAGGCAGAGGCAGGCGGATTTCTGAGTTCGAGGCCAGCCTGGTCTACAGAGTGAGTTCCAGGACAGCCAGGACTACATAGAGAAACCCTGTCTCAAAAAACCAAAAAGAAAGAAAGGAAGGAAGGAAGGAAGGAAGGAAGGAAGGAAGGAAGGAAGAGAAGAGAAGAGAAGAGAAGAGAAGAGAAGAGAAGAGAAGAGAAGAGAAGAGAAGAGAAGAGAAGAGAAGAGAAGAGAAGAGAAGAGAAGAGAAGAGAAGAGAAGAGAAGAGAAAGAAAAGGAATGCTGGGAACATCCCCAGGTGCAAAGAGTTAGTGTGCTAGCACAAGCTGAAGGTTCTCCCAAGGTAGCTCCTGAGAACCTGCCACAGCTGATCTGCCAGAGGCCTTGAGGTTCCCTTCTGTACCAGTCTAGCCCTTGAACCACACCTGCCTGTGCCTGGGAATACTTATGAAAACAAGAAATAGAAATGTGGGGGCAGTGATGGCGCCTGCCTGTAATCCCAGCACTCTGGGAGGAAGAGGCAGGTGGATTTCTGAGTTCGAGGCCAGCCTGGTCTACAGAGTGAGTTCCAGGATACCCAGGGCTACACAGAGAAACCCTGTCTTGAAGAGCAAACAAACAAAAAGCTGGCCAGTGGTGGCGCGCGTCTTTAATCCCAGCACTTGGGAGGCAGAGGCAGGTGGATTTCTGGGTTTGAGGCCAGCCTGGTCTACAGAGTGAGTTCCAGGACACCCAGGGCTATACAGGGAAACCTTGTCTCGAAACAAACCAATAAATAAATAAATAAATAAAAATGTGGATCATTCTAGAACCCCATACTTCCTGCTGGGCGGGATGGCTGGTCAGGGGCAGCACTCCTCACACCGGACATCCTTGTCCACCCTGCCCTCCTCCCGACCCTGACTGGCACCAAAGAGACAGGCTGGGCTTTCCAGGCAGATACCTGTGTGCCTGCTCACCCCTGTGCTCAGCACAACCGGCCAGTATAAGCCACGGAGCTTAGAGGAGGTGTGGGGTAGGCAGGTCCCAAAACCCAAGCCCCTCGGGGACAGTGAATGGTACAAATGTAGAAATAGACTTGAACCCCGTGGGACGCTACAGAACACTTTAAATGTACCAAATGAACACACTGGACATGCTCAGAACGTGTTAACTGGGAGAGCCTGCCTGTGGAGACCGTGATACGGGAAGCCACAGAACTTCACGAGCGGGCACGAATGGGAAGCCGAGCAGCTTAGCCTGACACTCCGGCTGCAGAAGTCCCTTGAGAGCCTGTGGGGCGCTTCAGTGCAATGGCAAAGCCAGGTCGCTTCTCCTCGCTGCTCATGTGGGCTTTCGCATGTGTCTTGGATTCTGTGGAGTGCAATGTGTCTCCCTGTTTTCTGTTCTGTGCGAACTGAGGCAAAAATGCCATGGACAAGGACGATAGATCCCGACAGCCGCACCTCAGCCCCTCCCACTGTGGTGGCGAAAGGCACAGAAGACACCGGTTAACTCATCAGATGGGGGTCAAGGGCCACAGGGTGCATGAAAGTCTCCCTCAGGCTGAAGAGGTCCTTCAAAGAGACTGGGCTGAAGCAGAGGTGCTCACGGCAGGACTGCCTGTCATCAGCAGGTGGCTCGGGACAGGGTGTCGTTACAAGGCACACTCAAGAGGATCCTGTGAGGTCCTCACAGAAAGGCAAGGGCAGCTGAGGCAGCTGCACAGCACAGAGCAGGCCACGAAGCCCTGTGAGGGCCAGCAAGCTCACCGAGAACTCACCACTGAGGGCAGGAGCTGCCCTGCCTGTCTTCACAGCGCTGGGTGTTAGACCCAGAGCCTGGCCCATGCTAAGTAAGAGAGCTCTACCACCGAGGTCCATCCTCAGCTGGCTAAGGAGACTTCTGAAAGCCGCCTGCATGGAACAAGCTCTTGTCCTCCCGTGTCCCCCCTCAGCCACCACGCCGACAACAATGCTTTCCCAGTCCTCCAATGGCAGTGACCCCGCAACACGACATTTCCTGTCGGTCTGGGGACCCATCAGTCCACACAACTGACACCCGCTCTCCCTCACATACCTTCCCTAAGCTCTGCTTAGTCCAACCCTTCCTCCTCTCCCTGGTAAGGTGGCCTCCTGACCCCGGAAGTGCAGGCTGTGGGGCTCTGCTTCTGTTGCACCTTGGGAAGCAATTTTTGATAATTCCCAGATGCGCAGCTCAGATCCCATCCCAGCACGCAAAGCCTGACTTTTCAGACCTCATATTCCATGATGAAAAGGACCCCCCCTGCCAGCAGCCCTGGTCTAGGCCAGCAGTTCTTACGTATCAAATACTTACATTATTATTCATAACAGTAGAAAACTGATAGTTATGAAGTAGCAACAAGATAATTTTATGGTTGTGGGGGGTTAGCACAACATGAGGAACTGTATTAAAGGGTCTTGAGAATAGGAAGGTTGGGAACCCCCATCTGATTGGTCAGTCTGTACATCAACCTCAACACCCCCCCCCACATCTGCCCTCTATCTCTGAGAAAGTCCTGTCAGCTCTCTCTTTAGTCTGATCTCCCCCAAGCACCACCAGCCAACACACAGCCACCCCTTCCCCCACCATATCACCCCTCCCCAAGGGATTGCAACTACCCCTTGCTGTCTTTTCACTTCTGTCCTTCTTTCCTGTGCTAAAGACCTTAGTAAGTATGGCTTTCACACTCACCCTGTTAGAATAGAAGTCAAGCAATAAACAACTGAAGTTTATTTTTGAAACAGGGTCTTGCTATGTAGCCCAGGCTATCCTTGAACTTAAAATTCTCCTGTTTTGGGGCCGGGCGTGGTGGTGCATGCCTGTAATCCCAGCACTTGGGAGGCAGAGGCAGGCGGATTTCTGAGTTCGAGGCCAGCCTGGTCTACAGAGTAAGTTCCAGGACAGCCAGGACTAAACAGAGAAACCCTGTCTCAAAAACAAAAACAAAAACAAAAACAAAACAAAAAACAAAAAATAATTTTCTTCTGTCTTCACCTCTGGGGTGTTATGATTACAGGTATGTACCACTTCGCCCAGTTAAGCGATGAACAATTAGAAATCGGAGTTGGCAATGCCGTTTACAACGACTCCAAATACACCAAGCAGGGCTGTGGGAACACGCTCAGTGGTGAAGCTCTTGCTCTGCGGGTGTGAGGGTCTGAGTTCGCCGCATCCCTAGGACCCATGTATGCAGCAGCACAGGGAATCCCAGCCACCCTCTGGCAAGAGGGAAGGGAGAGAGGAGAATCCCTGGCAGCTTAAAGACCAGCTAGCCTGGTGTAGGTCTCAACAGATCAACAAAGAAGGCATGTCTCAAACAAGGTGACGGCAAGGCCTGAGGCCTGAGGTTGTCCTCTGACCTCCACAGCTGAGCTGCGGCATGCCACACCCGGTACCCACACAAACGAACACATTCATACACAGTGGCACAACCCACACAAAGATTTTAAAGCATCCAGATAGCCAGGCAGTGGTGGCGCACGCCTGTAATCCCAGCACTCTGGGAGGCAGAGGTAGCCACCTACCTCTTTCTGAGTTTGAGGCCAGCCTGGTCTACAGAGTGAGCTCCAGGACAGCCAGGGCTATACAGAGAAACCCTGTCTCGGAAAAAAAAAATCCAAAACATCAGATAAATAGGAACTAGCCTATCCTAGGATGTGTAACACCGCGAGGCTGAAAAACAATAAAAATAAAGGGGGGTTCCAGCCCAGGGGTGATCTGAAGACACATGGTTACGGTGACCCCCAAAGCAATCCCTGTTCAATTCCAGCAGGCTTTCCTGAAGAGACTGGCAAGCTGACTCCTTGATTTACAAATAAACGGAAAGGGTCTTGGCAGGCAACTGATCTCAACAAATGGAGGCAGGTTCTTAGCCCACCTGCCCTCGGGACTCATGCTCAACTGCATGGTTGGGACAGTGTGGAGCAGACCTACGGACAGAACGGACAGAACGGAGACAGAATGTCAGCAAGGGACAGAGCAAGGGACAGAGCAAGAGCCCAGACACGGTCCCCATATGCCACTAGTCAGCTTCCAGCCAAGATGGCTGAAGGAAACTTTTCCAGTGGAGTTGGAATATCCGATTATCTGTGCTGTGTGTGTGTGTGTGTGTGTGTGTGTGTGTGTGTACAATAACTCTATATACAAGGATGAGTTTAAGAAGGATCAGTGATGGATGTAAGGCCCAGAAGACAACTTCCAGAAGAAAACAGGGGAACACCATCGTCATGGGACAGCAAATGTTTCTCAGCTAAGATGTAAGCACAAGTCACTTACAAAAATCTGTAATTCTTGCCCATCGAAGACTGATCAGGCTGGAGAGATGGCAGGGTTGGATGAGGGTGTTAAGAGCATGGGCTGATCTTGCTGAAGCCCTGGATTTGGTTCCTAGCATGTACACAGTAGTTCACAATCATCTGAACTCTAGCTCTAGGGTTGAAGGGCCAGGGGGGTGGCTCAGTAGTTAAGAGTACTGGTTGCTCCCCCATAGTACCTCGGTTCATTCCCAAGCACCCACATGGTGGCTCACAGCCATCTCTAACTCTGGTCCCAGGATATCTGACACCTTCCTCTGGCTTCCATGAAGACAAAACACCCATACACATTAAATGAAAATAAAAGAAAATGAATAGATACTTATCTACAGCACCAATAAGGCACAATATTGGCCAGCAGGGCACGGTACATCTACAGCTCCCACTTCACTTAACCAGAACAACCCTACCTGCACCTTAGACATCTGTAACACACCCACATGTAGGTGTGGTCCTCAGCCTCGTCAGGGACGCTCCTCATTGACAGAAGCCGTCACTGAAAGCCACAACCGCTGTGGAGCTGTGCAGCCCAGTCCCAGTAGCTACATCCACAAAACAACTCCTGCACCCAAGGCTCAGGGCGGAAGAGGGGACAGGAAGAGTGTAAGAGCCGGAGGATCAGGGGTTTGCTGCGACACCATGTGTCTGTGTTAGGGTTTACCACTGTGAGCAGACACCATGACCAAGACAACTCTCATAAGGATAACATTGAATTGGGGCTCGCTTACAGGTTCAGAGGTTCAGTCCATTATCATCAAGGTGGACGCATGGCAGCGTCCAGGTGGACAGGTGCAAGAGGAGCTGAGGGTTCTACATCTTCATCTGAAAGCTGCTAACAGAATACTGGCTTCCTGGCAGCTAGGAGGAGGGTCTTAAAGCCCACACCCACAGTGACACACCTACTCCCACAAGGCCACACCTCCTACTAGTGCCACTCCCTGGGCCAAGCATATACAAACCACCACACTGAGTCTCCCAAAAACATCCATCAGAAGCTACACTCATAAAGTCTCACCAACATAACTGCCTAAACTTGAGCTCAACAAGGAGGATAGCAATGGACTTATCAATGCGGGTTGGGGAAACCCAAGAACCATGGGCCATCAAGGAAAGCTGAGAGTAGGAGAAATGGTCTTCCTGGGAAAGAGCGCCAATCAGTTACACAATGGCAAATGGTCAGCCCTGAAAGCATACACATATACATACGAGTAACATCATACAGATGGAGCAGTTATAATTAGGAATATATATGGACATACACATATATACATGCATGTAACAGCAATTAATGAAGATTAATTATGAAAACAGTTAATGAGCTGGGCAGTGGTGGTGCACGCCTTTAATCCCAGCACTTGGGAGGCAGAGGCAGGCGGATTTCTGAGTTCGAGGCCAGCCTGGTCTACAGAGTGAGTTCCAGGACAGCCAGGGCTACACAGAGAAACCCTGTCTCCAAAAAAAAAAAAGGCTGGGTTATGAGCACTGGCTGTTCTTCCAAAGGTCCTGAGTTCAATTCCCAGCAACCACATGGTGGCTCATAGCTATCTGTAATGAGGTTTTCTGGTGTTTCTGAAGACAGCTACTCACAAACATAAAACAAATCTATCTATCTATACATAAATAAACCCCATTTGAAAAGAAAGAAGAAAAAAAGTCATCAATAATGCTAAACAGATACTCACAAAAGAGGACACACCGATGCCCAGCAAGCCCATCCCAGTCACAGCCATCTGGGGCACAAAAGCAAGCCACAATGAGGAACCTTCCTTACCCAAGAGGACAAAGCAAGATACAACTGGCAGGCCTGAGGTTAGCCAGCAGGACCGACCGGTGCTTGTCCTCGTGACGGGAAGATCTGAGAGCTCCGACACTGGTTCAGAGTTCCTCACGAAACTAAGCCTATGTCAGAACGCTGACCGAAGACTTCACTCCCAGCAGAAGTGAGAGCACAGGCCCACGAAGGACACCAGCAAGTTCTCAGTGGTTTTCTCCGTGACAGCCCAGAACTAACAGCTGTCAGCTGGAAAGAACCCGCCCGGGGGGCCTTGGAGCTGGACGGACAGACAGACAGACAGCTGGACAGACAGACCGTGGCTGCTCACACAGCCAAGTCTCAAAGCACTGTGACAGAATAAAGCACCCATACGTGTGACACGTGAGATTACAGGGTACATATAAAGTAGCAGATGAGACGTAGCAATAGTGACAGGGAACTGGGTGGCCTGGGGCTTTGTTGGTAACCCTAGTCTAGCTCTCCTTATTAAACAAACACCCAGCTGGGCGGTGGTGGCGCACGCCTGTGATCCCAGCACTCGGGAGGCAGAGGCAGGCGGATTTCTGAGTTCGAGGCCAGCCTGGTCTACAGAGTGAGTTCCAGGACAGCCAGGACTACACAGAGAAACCCTGTCTCGAAAAACCAAAAAAAGCCGGGCGGTGGTGGTGCACGCCTGTAATCCCAGCACTTGGGAGGCAGAGGCAGGCAGATTTCTGAGTTCGAGGCCAGCCTGGTCTACAAAGTGAGTTCCAGGACAGCCAAAAAAAAAACCCCAAACAAACAAAAAAGAAAGAAAGAAAGGAAGGGAGGGAGGGAGGGAGGGAGGGAGGGAGGGAGGGAGAGAGAGAGAGAGAGAGAGAGAGAGAGAGAGAGAGAAAGAAAGAAAGAAAGAAAGAAAGAAAGAAAGAAAGAAAGAAAGAAAGAAAGAAAAAGAAAGAAAGAGTACATCTCAGGTACGGGTTGATAGCTCAGTGGTGACAAGCCTGCCTCTTGACCGTGAGGGCCTGATATAAAAAGTCAGGCATGGTGGCATCCCTGAGACCTCAGGGTGGGGGTGGGGGTGGGGTGGGGCTAGGGGTGGAGACAGGAGGATGCCTGTCTCTCACTTGTCACCCAATCTTCCTGAAATGCTGAGTTCCAGGTTCAGGAAGAAACTGTTTCAAATACTAAGGCGAAGAGAGACAGAGGCACTGACTTTGAACTTTGCTCTACTGCACACAGGGATTTGAGTGTACCCATTTATACCCCAAAACCTAAAAGCAACACCAGAGCCAAAACCAGCATGGGGCTGCTGCAGGGAGAGAAAACTAACTCCACCTCTATAACAGCGAAGGGAGGGGTGAGGCCAGAGCGCCTGGCCCCTCTGCACAGCGCGGGAGCCGACAAACTCCCAGGATCCGTCTAAAGGGTGGGCAGGGAAGCAGGAAATCCAGCCTTCCCTGGCGAAAGATCTTCCACAGAGATAACCATTGCTCAGGACTGAGATACACCCAGGAGGCTGAAACCGCTGGCGCTGACGGGAGCAATGATGGTTTGGGTGAAAACATTAAATTAGAATCAGGAAGGGATGCTTGCTGCTGTCAGCGAGTTTGGCAAGAGTTTGGTTCCTAGCATCCACATGGGGTGGCTCACGACCACCTCTCACTCCAGCTCCGAGGGATCTGACATTGCTTTCTGACCTCTACAGCCACCTGCATATGTGGCACGCAGACATATATGAAAATAAAGGTAAGTGTTTTCTAGAAATCAAATTAGGGCTGGGGAGGTGGCGCAGTCTTGGCTCTTGCAGAGGACCTGAGTTGGGTTCCCAGAATCCACATCACACGGCTCTCAAGCCCACGTAACTCCAAAACATCAAGGACGCCCTCTTCTGGCCTCCATGGGCAACAGCGGAGGAACTTCCTGATGCCGGGGCTGGGGGAGGGGAGGCCTAAGGGAGTTCTAGACCTGGGAGGTGACACTGCTGCTGGCCTGGGCCAGCTGTCACCCCCATCGTGAGACACTCAGTGCTAGCGTGCTTATTGAGAGTTGCAGTGTTTATTTTTAATTCTACTAGGAAAAGTTTCCTCCCAATATCCCTGTCCTGCCTCCTTCTGCTCCATGGCAAAGTTTGAACTTACTGTGGGACACACGTTCACTGGCCATTTATTTGGTCTGGCCCCTCTGTGGGAGGGTGAGATTTCTGTCTATGTCCCAGCCATTTCTGACAGTGGCCAGCAGGAGTCTGTACAGAACGGAGAACCGAAGGGAGAAGCCCTGGTGCTGTTCTACTTGGTGCGGCTCTGGCTGGGGGCCCTGGCTGGTTGTCACAGCCAAGATGTTAGCGCCTAGAGAGGCGGCTCTCCTTACAGAGTGGGCCTGGGCGACATCTGTCCCTGCCCAGCCCAGGTGAACACAGGAGCACAGAGAGCCAAGTTCCATAACCAACAACCAAGTCCAAGCAGGTGCTGGGGGCTTGGTACTGTGCCACCAAGTGTCTTTGAAGTCCCGGTGCCACTAATGCTAGGATGTCTGCCTATAGTACCATATATATTTCTATTGGAAAAACCAGCCCCTGTGTCAAAGACAGCACCCTAACTTCCAGCCCCTCATAAGTTGGAAAGCAGGAACTGTCAGTCAATATTTCCTTCTGAGTCTTCCAAGGTCCCTTCACCATCAGGCCATGCCCTTCATTTCACCCTGCCTGGCCTCCAGGCTCAGGTCTGTTTCTTCCTGCTGCTATGCACTCTGGGAAGTTCTTCATCCATCTAGCAAGCCCCACGCCCTTCCACATCCGGAGAAGCCCTGCCTAGAACCGCTACAGGACCTGGAGCTCCAGATCAAAGAGGACCCCCTCTTCCCCCCACCCCCGCCCCCCTGGCCTTTGCTGGTCCTGGATCAGAGAGGGGCAGGCACAGGAGTTAGGACTCCATCAGCCCAGCTCAGGGACCCAGAGCTCACCCTGCCAGGAAATGGTTCCTTAAGATAGTATCTCATATAGCCCAGGGTAGCCCCAAACTTGCTATGCAGCTGAGGATGAACTCAAATTTCTGGTCCTCCTGCCTCTGCTTCCTCAGTGCTGGGATTTCAGCCTATGGCACCATGTCTATCTTATGCAGCGCTGGGCTCGAACCCAGGGTCTCCTGCGTGCTAGGCAAGGCCTTTCAACCAACTGAGTTACACCCCCAGTCCTAGTAAACAGCTTCAACCCATGGATTCACTCCATCCCCCTAGAGAGCTTCTCTGGGAATGTAGTTATCTCCATTTGTCTCTCAGATAGGTAAACTGAGGTCCAGAGTCCAAGGGTTCCAAAACCAGTGAATAGTGGAGCCGGGCTCTGAGCCTAAATAGCTTCCTGTCTTCAATCTCATGTGCTAGGAGCAAACAGAAGCATCTGCAGGTGTCCAGGAGGAGGGAATGCTGGGAGAAGGGACCCCTGTGCCAGACTGCAGGAGGGAGGGCTGGAGAGTCCCCGGCCATGAGAACAGCAGGATAGCAGCCCATGACCACACCTGCAAAGGCTGGGACTCGGTGTGGACAGGACTGCTGGGCGTGCCACTCCAGGCCTTTGCTGAGACACCTGTATTTGCTCCTAAAGGCAATGAAGGTGTGGTCGCTCTTAGAGTGCCATTCAGATCCCAGGGGCTGCAACCATGGAGATGGAGGAGGAGCTGGGGTGGGGAGGGGCGATGGCCTGAGCCTGCTGTAATGGACCTTGCCTCCTGTAGTCATTCGAGAATTGTGCACAATGATGCAATTCTGGACCCTGAGACTCCTGGACAAAATGGGACAGAAAAGGCAGCAGCGGCTGGGCCTGCTGAGGCGTCATCAGTCCAACCTGTCTCCATGTTACCAAGGGCCAGTGGAGCCCAAGAGGTTCCCCTAGATGTGGGTGTGAGAGAGGGAGCTGGTGTCCCCCCCAACATATGCATGATGCATGTGCAGGTTTGTACGTGTGTGTACGTGGGGCCACAGGTACATGTGTGTGTGTGTGCTACAGGGAGACAGCTGGTCTTTTTCCAAGACAGGGTCTCACAATGATTCGCGACTATCTGGCCAGCACGCCTAGGATCCTCGGGTCTCTGACTCCCCAGAGCTGAGATTATAGGCATGTGCCGCCATGCTTGGAGTCTACATCGGTGCTCGCTGAGCAAGCACTTCACCACCTCATCTGATCTCCCAGCCCCTGGGCCTCCGTTCTTGAACTGCGGCCCATCTGCTTGAGTGATTCTGGCCCTGGGGCCCGATACTCACCACCACCTCCAGGTCTGAGTTCAAGTGCCGCTGGGTGTCTGACATCTGAACCAGGATCTCCCCTGGAGGCAAGAGGGGTTGGCTTTAGTGTGGGGAGCCTGCTCTACCTGCCCTCCTCCAGGCAGAAGCCAGCCAAGCTGGGATATCCTTGGCTAGATTGGGGACCAAAGTCCCAGGATTTCCCATATGGCTCTCTAACTTAGGACTTGGCAACTCTGGTCTACAGGGAGGGGTAGGGAAGAGCTGGGGAGCAAGCGTGAGAGATGGGGCTCCCAGCACTGGGCCTGTGTGGGGTGGAGGCTTTAGGAAAGTAACATGCACAGTAGGAAGTCCCAGGAAACCCTAGAGTGGGCCACACAGGCCCGAGGCCTGAGGAGACAGTAAGAACACAGGGAAGCTGGGTGGGGGTGACCCACTCCTTTAATCCTAGCACTCAGGAGGCAGAGGCTGGTAGACCCTGAGTGTGAGGCCAGGCCTGGTCTACACAGAGTTCCAGGACAGCCAGGGCTACACAGAGAAACCCTGTCTGGAAAAACAGAATAACAAAAACAAAACAGCAAAACACAAGAGAAGGGCCCAGAGCTGGGACAGTAGGCAGAGGCTTGGGGGCGGGGGGGGGGGTGAGACAAAGTCACCTCACCCAGAATCTGTGATGTGGAGCTCTGCAGGGCCTGCTCCCCAATCTTCTGGATGGCGCTGAAATACACCTCAGCCGCCTCGGACAGAGCTGCAGGAGAGGTCAAAGGTTAGGCTCGGTGCTCAATCTGGGCAACCCTGATTGTGAGGAAGGGATACTGGGATGTGTGGAGTTGGGAGAGGTGTCCCTGGGTGACGGTCAATACTGCCAGAGAACAAAGGGGCAGAGGAAGACCGTCCTGTGTCTCCTGGGAAGGGCTACAAACCTGTGTGCCCGTGATCGAGTGTGTAAATGTGCTGTTGTAAAGCTAAGGGCAGGATACACAGCAAGGGCGGGTTGTGCAGAAAGGCATCTCTGGCTCTAGGCGTGTGTGGGGCAGGGTGGGCTGTGGGAGCCGGGGCTAGGGTGAGTCCTGCACCTAGTAAGGAATGCCGAGCTGTGGCTGCAGCCCGGGAGGGCAGGGGCTGAGTACCAGGGCAGACTCACCGTGGAAGGCCCGGAGGTAGTTGTTGCCCAGGTACACTAGATTCTCCAGGGCGGGATTAAACTGCTCCATGATGCTCTGGACCCAAGGGCAAGGGATGCCGGTCATGGTGGTGCAAAGAAGGACAGATGGACAGATGGACAGAAGCACCTAGCCTGAGAGGCCACCCTGACCTTTGGGGTTACCAGAATCCTGGGGCTGCTTCCTACAGAGGCCTGAGAGGTATCTTCTGGGAGCCAGTGCCAAGCCAGGTGTCCCTCACAGCCAGCTTACGCCATACACCTGCCTCAGAGGGGTTTGGTCCCTCCTGACATGGGGCACCTCAGAGTCCTCTTGGTCTCACTGGTTGAGAGATGCCTACCTATCTGCTGCCTCCCCAGAAGAGATACCTGTTGACCTCACCCCACATCTCAAAAAGGTCCCCGAGGCTCCACCACGTGGCTGGGTTACCAGCCTGAGCTGCGGTCCAGGGGAGGAACACTCTGGGTAGTGGAAGTAATCCCCACACTCCGAGCTGGGCTGTGACTCCAATCCCAGCTGCACCTCTTCTTCCTTGGTGACCTCGGGCAAGCTGTTTAACCTCTGGACTCAGGGTCTCATCTATCCGACAGGCTGGCTACTTTCTACCTCTCTGGTGAGGGTGTGTGCATGGGGAACTCGCCGAGGATCCCCAAACCCACACCTACACTTTAGCCTAGGCTGGGCTCTCCCTCTATCCTGCAGTCAGCCTGGCCCAAGAGCTCACTCACCTTGTAGATGGCCATGGTGGACCTGTAGAACTGGTCCATTTCGGGGGCCATGGAAGGTGGTGCTGGCACCAAGGAGGCAGGTGGTATAGCCTGGCGGGGAGTGCTCAGTACCCAGCACTCGGGACCCGGGACCCACAGCAGGCAGCAGCAGGCAGCAGCAGGCTGTAGGGTAGGCCCTGCAGATGGTGTGCAGTCGGGGAGGTGGCTGCTTAATTATTCACCAGCCAGGGGGGATGACAACGTGATCTGGGGCGTAACCAGACCCTGCGGGAGGCATCCTGTGACGCAGGCAGGCTCCTGTGACCTGCCCTTCAATTATTTACCCTCTGGGCGTGGACTGGTGGGCATTGAAGATGAGCCCCTTTCCCAGGTTGCCTCCTACTCAAGGCCCTGGGCCTGGGAGCCCCCGTCCTGTCCTCTGTCCTATATGGCCCTGCCCACCCCACAGGTCTGGGACATACACCCTCCTGCCAGAGCAAGCAGAGGAGGTACCCTGGAGGTAAACACACTTGGAAGGCATGTCTGGTCTGACAGGCCTCATCTCTGCTTGGGACCTGACGCCGTGAGGGGGACCCTGCCCACCTACCCCCAGCTCCCAACCCTGTGCTGGGGACGGAAGCCAGGACCTCATACATGCTGGGCAAGTATTTGACCACTGAGTTGTTGCTCCAAGTGGCAGCGAGGAACAGGAGTCCCACAGAGTGTGGCCTCCTCTCTCAGTCCCCAGCTCTCGGGGCCCCAGAGGTCCCCCTGGGCAGATAGCTGTCCCCGCCCCCCCCCCCCCCACATACACAAACTCTGCTTCTATTGGCCTGTTATGTCAGCTCATGTCTGAGGGTGCAAGGTTGGGGACAGAGCACATTCATACAATGGCACACACTGCACAGATGAACTTGAGTGTAAACCCGTTTATTTCACAGTCGAGGCGGCCTTGAGCCCCTACCACTCTCCTTCCAGAGAAGAGCATGTGCACGGGATCGACCTTTGGGAGCTAGGAGGGCTCCTAGTGGGGTGGCGGCGGGGTGGAGAGGCTGGCAGGTGCGAGGGGCAAAGTCGAATGGCGCTGGATTTCACCTGAGGATGGGGCGGATCCCCATTTCTCTAGTCCCTGACATCAGGAAGTGGGAAGAAGGGGTGCGCAGCAGGGGCCAGGGAGTCTGGGAGGACCCTCTGGGCACACTGTCACCTTAGTGTTGATCTCTGTATGTGGGGTAGTTGATGGAATCAGTTGTCCTTCATAGTCAGGGAAGGCTGGGGCGACTCTGGGCTTTCAGCCTAGAGCAGTAAAGTGCATATAGACCAGGAGAGGTGCCTCGTGGGAACCGCTTTGTGCTCCGAGCCCTAGTCTCAGATGGACATGGAGATGCCAGGCCCACCTTGGCCCTCAGTGTGCCCGGGTGGCCTGGCCCTCTCCTGCCAGCGGGACCGGGAGCTCAGGGAGACAGCAGTAGCTGGACGAGCTTCTGAAACTCCTCCCGGTGCTCATAAATGTAGACCTCGGTCTCCCAGAGGGCATTGACCAGCACTGCATCGCTGACCTCATCCAGCATGATGTCTGACCCTAGCTGGGGGTTCAGTCTGTTGGGAGAAAGGAGCAGAGGGTCACCCAGAACGAGTCACACCAGCCTGGATGTGAATGGGAGTTTGGGCTGAGGAACAGAAGACCACAGCAATGGCTGCCAGGTGTGAGTCTAGGAGTCTCACCGGGGCCTGGCGGGACACGGACCTCTGTTGGTGACAAGTGGGTTGGTGGGTCTCACCCGGGTGGAGTCAGGCCAGGCCTGAACCTTACCTAAAGTACTGGATGCCGACCATCTCACACCAGGCCCGGGCACGGTCCACAGCCCGTCCATCTGGATCTGTGCACTGGGGAAAGCAGTCTCAGTAAGACCAGGCCACAGAGCCCCGCTACCTACCCTCTGGGCTCCGGGTAGGTGCCTGGGTAGGCATTCATTAGCAGAGTGACTCTGCAAAAGTCACTGGGCCCCAGTGACTGGCCTAGCTGTGCAGAGTCCATCCAGGATCACTGAGTAGCCATAAGGGCTGTGACAGAGGCCCTCCCTCCCTCCCTCTTAGAGATTTTGTCCATTTGCATTCTGGCCTTCCATATAGCTGCATGCAGTACAGAATCTGCAGCCAAAGAACACTTGAAATCTGCACTGGAGAGCCGGGTGGTGGTGGCGCACGCCTTTAATCCCAGCACTTGGGAGGCAGAGGCAGGTGGATCTCAGAGTTCGAGGCCAGCCTGGTCTACAAAGTGAGTTCCAGGACAGCCAGGGCTACACAGAGAAACCCTGTCTCGAAAAACAAAACAAAACAAAAAATCCGCACTGGGGTTCCACTGTGGGACCTGTCAGCCCAGAGACTGAGGCTGGACTGTCTCCCAGAGCTGGCTGAGGGGTGGATGTGGCGGTGTGTGGAGGCCTTGGCCGGAGTGGAGAGGGAGGGAGGAGACCCCAGGGAAGGACGCCAACTCACACAGTCCACGACCATCTTGCCCAGTTCCTTGGCTCCAAAAACAGTCTTGGCCAGTTCCCAAGGGTTGCTGGGACGGAAGACATCTACACAGGTTACGGGCACTTGAGGGGACTTTCCTGTCCCCAGAGAAACGACTATGGAGAGTTTCTTCACCTTGTTGCCCTGGCCCTGGGATGAGCAGGAAAAGGTGGTCAGGGAGGATGTCCCACAGGTAGGGGAAGGAGTCAGGGAGAGGCCGAGGCTGCGCACAGGCTGTGAGGGGCAGAGGCCAGGCCCTGGAGTGGGAGCACACCCACATGCCAGTCCCGCCAGGCCGTGCAGCTGCTCCCTGGAAGCATCACGACCACTTGCCAGGGCGGAGGGGGCCTGCTGGGCCACGTGGTAGGGACGAGTGCCGAGGCCGAGCTGACCAGGGTGACCTCGATGGGATTGGCTCCCACTCGGGAACCCAGCTCCTTACCCTTAACAGGCCAACTCAGATGGAGGCTGCCTGAACTCCCACAATGCCCACCCTCCCTGCCAAGGGCGCGTCTCAGTCATGGCCGTGCTGGGACTTCCAGGCCTGTGGACGCCAGCAATTGGCGCACACCTGGCCAGATGCCTTCCAAGTATGGCACAGGCAACAGTGCCCGAGTCCCCAGGGCACTAAGACAGGCACTGTCACTAGCAGGAAATTAGAAGGCTGAGGCAGGGTCAGACCACCCACTGTGCTGCTCCACCCCCCTTAGCACTCGGGCCTTGTCACTCTGCTACTACTACTTGGGTGAGGGCCACTGCCTGGGTGCCTTGCTCCCAGAGACCTCAGGATAGTTCCAAAGTCAGGGGCCCTTCCCCAGTTCTCAACCCTCTCCCACAGACCCCCCCTCCTGCCTCTGCAGGGTGCTCTCCCAGGACAGACACGCCCAGGACTGTTCTATGTATGGAGTCTTCAAGTAGGAAAGAGGCCTCTGCAGGCCAGGGTGGGTCCCGGCTGGGGAGCATCAGGTACATCAGGTACTCAGCACACACGGGGCCTCAAAATCCTCCTAGCATGGGCACTGGCCGTCAGCCCTCAGGAGGTATGATCTCCGTGGAGCGGACAGGCGGGGGCGCGCATCTAAGCCGCTCTCATCAGCAGTGCGTGCTCACGCCCAGCCCGTGGCCGGACAAGGCTCTCACCTTGCGGATCATGTCCTGATTGTACTCATGGATTTCAGTCATGGCATCCAGTGTGGGGTTGTTGGCCAGCAGCCCGCCATCCAGGAAGCGTCCATTGGGCCGGAAATAGGTTGGGGCTGCCCCACTGCTCCGGGCTGCCCGCCATACCAGTTGGTCTAGGGGTGGGGAAGGGGGCTCAATGACATGAGACCTATCCTTTCAGATCTCAGGGTGGGTAGGGGAGTACAGGAAGGAGGGGAACCAGGAAGTCTCTACACAGGCCTTGCTGCTGGGTCTTGCTATCCTGATGAAAGGTGGTGTGTCACTGACTTCCAGGGGCCCCTTTGAGGCCTGACAGGCTCCAATGATACCTGTCCTTTGTCAACTAAGACCAGGACAGTGATGTCGGTGGTGAGGGGACCCCATGCCTTATCTGTGACTCTCCATCCCCCACAGCTTCAGCTAGCCATTCCCAACAACAACAACAACGCCCAGCTCTGACCTGCAGGCTGAGTTGGCGGCTTCAGGTTAATGTTTTGGTTGAAGCGGGGTTCCCGAACGGCCTCTGGCGCATCATAATTCCGGAATAGGTGGAGCTCTGCTGGCTGTCGGTCAGACAGTGTCCCTGTCAGCATCACCCTGTAGGAGCAAGGAGGAGAGCCGGTCCAGCCACCCCTCATCGCCTCAGCAGGCTCAGGCCCTGGGCCCCTGCCTCAGCCAGGCATCTCCCAGGCACAGACCTGGGCAGCTTCAGGAAGGGAACTGGCCAGCTGTGCCTATCTACTGACAGACATTTTCTTCTATCCCATAACCCCAATCTGGAAATTCACCCCAGCAGGTTACGAGGGCAAGAGTCAGGCTGCAGAGAGCCACCAATGCAGCATCCTTTCTTAAAACAGCTGGTCGGGCATGTGGCTGTCCAGCAGCAGGGCAGCTGCTCTGTGTGAGCACAGGCCCACACACACAGTGAAAGACTAAACACTGTTTAAGAGCATGGGCCACCCGACAGGTCAGAATGTCCATCGCAGATGAGGATCCAGTGAGGACTCTCCACACTGGGGCTTCAAAGGCTTCTACCCCCAGGATAAAAACAGGCCAGACACAAATGTGCCCCTTTGTTTAAAGACTTGCCAGTGTCTCAGTGTCTGCAGAGACTAAAAGAGGGCATCAGATTGCAGGGACTGCCGTGATGCAAGGTCGTGAGCTGCTGTGGGTTCTGGGAATCAAATCTGGGTCCTTCACAGGCCCGGAAATGCTCTTAACTCTGGAGCTGTCTTTCCAGGCCCAACATGCACCTTCCTCACCCCTGGAGGTTACAGGGAAAAGAGCCCTGGGACAGAACAAGATAGGAAAATATCCCTGAACATGTGTAGTCCTGCTGTCTGGCCCACCTGTGAGCATCTAGATTCTGTCCACAGCATCTGGAGAAAGTCCTGAGGTTTTCCTGACATCTATCTAGCGGGAGTTCAAGGGGTGGAGGCACAGAGCCCTCTGCAGGAAGGACAGCTCTTCCGAGTTTCAAAGAATCCAATTCTCACAATGACAAGCAGCAGATGCAATTAACATATAAAAAGGGAGAGGCACACAGGAGTGGCCACAATGAGGGCTGTCACTGGAGTTCAATGACAGCACGGGTATGCGTGTGTACACACGCACATGCGTGGTGTGGTGTGTGTGTGTGTGTGTGTGTGTGTGTGTGTGTGTTTGTGATGCTGGGAGTGGATTACACAAGTGCTCTGCCTCTGAGCAGTGACTACAGCCCAAGCCTCGTGATATTTTCCAGGGGACAGGAGTCCCAGCACTCAGAAGGCGGAAGCCCATAGATCTCTGAGTTCGAGGCCAGCCTGGTCTACAGAGTGAGTTCCAGGACAGCCAGAGCTACATAGAGAAACCTGTCTTGCAAAGAGAGGAGAGAGAGAGAGAGAGAGAGAGAGAGAGACAGAGACAGAGACAGAGACAGAGACAGAGACAGAGAGACAGAGAGAGACAGAGAGAGACAGAGAGAGACAGAGAGAGACAGAATGACCTCAAAGACCAAAGAATGCTTTTGGGGGTGTAAATATACACAACCATATGTACACATACATAAATTTTGGTTGTTGTTGTTTTCGAGACAGGGTTTCTCTGTATAGCCCTGGCTGTCCTGGAACTCGCTCTGTAGACCAGGCTGGCCTCGAACTCAGAAATCCACCTGCCTCTGCCTCCCAAGTGCTAGGATTACAGGCGTGCGCCACCACGCCCGGCCCATATATAAATTTTTTTAAAACGTCAATCTAATAGGTTAAATAGCAAAGCAACATTGTGAATTAGTAGACTGGAAAACAGGTAGGAAATTATTCAGACTGCAACATAAGGAGATCAGATGGTAGAAAGCCAGCCATAGTGGTGCACACCTTTAGTCCCAGCACTCAGAAGGCGGAAGCCCATAGATCTCTGAGTTTGAGGCCAGCCTGGTCTACAGAGTGAGTTCCAGGACAGCCAGAGCTACATAGAGAAACCTGTCTTGCAAAGAGAGGAGAGAGAGAGAGAGAGACAGAGTGAGAGAGAGAGACAGAGAGAGACAGAGAGAGACAGAGAGACAGAGAGAGAGATAGGAAATTCAAGAGAGGGTCAGCAAGCTCTGCCCGCTGAGTGCAACCCTAAGAATCAACGCTGCGCAAGAGAAGTTAAAAGATCTGGAGGAGGTAAGTAAGGGTTTAATATGGATTTAACTTAATTTACAGAGGAAGCACACATGGTGTGTGTGTGTGTGGGGGAAGTGGATTAGCAGAGACAAAAGTCAGAGATGACTCAGGATTCCAAAGGCAAAGTCATCAGCTGGCGCACACGCAGGCATCATAAGGACCCACGGCTGCGAGTGCTGCGTTCTGATGCAAAGCACGATGGGGAGCAGACAAGCAGAATCTAGACACGAGACCCAGTACAGCCTGGGATTATGACGTAAGGACACGCATTACCAGGCAGCCAAACGGTATCACAAGTCCCCAGAAAATTACCATGTTAGAACTGGATAGCCAGAAAGATTAAGAGTAAAATATAACTCTTTTTTTTTTTTTTTTTTTTTTTTTTTTTTTGGTTTTCTCGAGACAGGGTTTCTCTGTATAGCCCTGGCTGTCCTGGAACTCACTCTGTAGACCAGGCTGGCCTCAAACTCAGAAATCCGCCTGCCTCTGCCTCCCAAGTGCTGGAATTACAGGCGTGCGCCACCACTGCCTGGCACGACTCTTTTTGAATAAAGATGTAAAGCAAACTTACTTCTAAACAGTTTTTCTGGTGGGAGATTTGCCATCAGCAGACCTCCCTAAAAAAGTCCAGAGACTGTTCTCAGGCAGAAGAAATGATCAGAGGTGGAGGTCTGAGAGGACTTCCGTCTCTGCATGGAATGGAATGCAAGGAAATGGTACACACATGCATGTACACATAGGCACACACATGTATACATACAAGTACACAGACACATATATGTGCATATATGCAGACACATGTATACACATACACATGAAGACACACATGTACACACACATGCTTACACAGACAGGTACACACATGCACACTCGTACATATGTGCACACACAGTGGTGGGTTGGATAGTCCGATCACGATGACTTATAGGCACTACTTCAAATTAGGGCTGGAGAGACAGCTCAGTGGTCATGAGCAGTCGCTGTTCTTACAGACGACCTGACTTGGCTCCCTGCACAACTCGTGGAGAGCTCACACTGCAGATCTCTAGCTCCAGGAGATGAGACTGCTCTGGTTGCAATGCATGCTGGGACCCCTGTGCACATGCTGACTCAGCAGCACAGCAACACACACACACACACACACACACACACACACACACAAATAAGAAAAATGAATCTTCTTTACAAAAAGCAAACTTGTCAGAGTGTGCAAGCTGGTTAAACTGTTGGTAACCTCAAACGGGCCACAGTGGGAGTCTTCAGGAGAATCGCAAACACTAAAACTCTGGGCTTCTAAAGTCAAAGTTTTCAAACCTGCTTTGTCACACCAGGTAACTTCAAATTTTTAGAAATACTGGTCCTGTGTTTTGTTTTGTTTTGTTTTGCCTTAAAGATGGCTTTAAAATACAGAAAAAATGGCATAGCTCGTCAGTAGAGTGCTCACCTACTGTGCACGAAGATCTAGTTCAACTCCCAGCACCAGGTTTCCAAACCATGGGGGAAGGAGGGAAGATGAAGCCAAAAGACAGCCAGAGAAAGAGAGACAGAGACAGAGACAGAGAGGAAGGAAGGAAGGAAGGAAGGAAGGAAGGAAGGAAGGAAGGAAGGAAGGAAGGCCAGACAAAAAGGATGACGTGTTACCCCAGATCTACCGTGGCTGAAGGGAAGGGTGCCCGACTGTGCCAGGCCCTGGGACAGCATAGGGACAGCACAGTTAACACAGTTAAGCATTAGATGTGCAGGTCAAAGTGCCCAGCTAAACCAGACTTACAAGTTAACTTAAACGAATGTATTACTATGCACCAAACACCTACCAGTGTTTGCCCTGTGAGCCTGGCAACCTGAGCTCCATCCCTACAACCCACAGAGGTGGGAGAGAAACGGCTGTGTAGAGCTGACCTCTGACCTCCCCGAGCATGCTGTAACATGTGCTCACCCCACAGACACACACGGTCATAATAAATAACCGAATAACTATAAAGATGACTGCTCCAGGTTAGGCTCGGATATTTGCATACTGGTCCCCAGGAGGTGGACTGTGTACAAAGGATTAGGAGGTGTGGTCCTGCCAGAGGAGGTGTGTCACTGGGCTGGGCTCTGAGATTCCAAAAGGCCATGCTGAGTCTCATCCCTCACTCTTTTGCCTGTAGATCAAGATGTCAGCTCTCAGCTACTGCTCCAGCACCATGTCTGCCTGCCTGCCACCACGCTTCCCGCCATGATGGTCAGGGACTGCACCCTCTCGAGATAGAGACAAGCCCCAGTTAAATGCTTTCTGTTGTAAGGTGCCTCGGTCATTGTGTCTCTTCACCACGGATGAGAACCTCAGACAGCAGGTAAAGGTTCTCTTCCACCCTGAGGACTGGCTGCTCTCTGCACTGCTGTATGGAAACTGTATTTAAATGCAGTCCCATCTGCTGACACTTGGGGCTAGTTCCTGTGCTGCTGATATTCTATTCGGAAAGTTCTTACCCATCCCAGTATCTTGAAGGGTATCCCCTGTGTTTTCTGCCAGAAGATTCAGTATTTCGAGTTTTAAGTGAAGGTATTTGGTCTGCCGTGAATGGATTTTTGTACAAGATGGAAGATGAGACTCTAGCTTCTTGTTGCAGGAGGAGATCCACTTTCCCATACCACTGGCTGATGGGCCATCTTTTTTTCCCCCCAATGTATGTTTTTGCCACCTTTGTCAAAAATTAAATAGCATACTGTTTTGTTTCTGGGTCCTCTGATCTGCTCCACGGGCCTTCCTGCTTACGTACAGCACACCAGGCTGCCTTTGTCACTGTGGCTCTATACCACAATTTCAGGCCCTGTCCAGCCTCCAGCAGGGTCCTCATTCCCTACAACCGCTGTGAGTATTTGTGGTTTTCTGTGACTCCAGACAAATTCTCATATTGTCTTTTTAAGCCCGTTGAATATGATTCTGGAATTTTGAGAGGTCTTACATTAAGTTTATAAGTTAAGTTTGGTAGTTTGGGTATTTTCACAGATGAGTTCTCCCAATCCAAGAGTGTGCGATGTCTTTCTCCACCTAGTAGAGTCTGTGCTTTCCTTTTTCAGTATCTTGACATTTTCATTGTAAATATCTTTCTCTTCTTTGATTAGATATATTCCTAAATACTTGATTTCTTTGGAGTTATTTTGGATGGAACATTTCTCCTAATTTCTTTCACTGAGATTACATTGTTCATATAAATAAAGGCTACTATTTTTTTTTTATTGATTTTGTATCTTGTAACTTTTCTGTGTTTATTGGGTCCAAGAGTTCTCTTGCTAGTAGAATCAGTGGGGTCTTTTAAAAATTGTGTTGTCTGTCTAAGCCGGGCAGTGGTTGCGCACGCCTTTAATCCCAGCACTTGGGAGGCAGAGGCAGGTGGATTTCTGAGTTCGAGGCCAGCCTGGTCTACAGAGTGAATTCTAGGACTGCCCTGTCTCAAGAAACAAACAAACAAAACAAAACCAAAACAGGAACTAACTATATGCTGTTACCAAGAAACCAACTTAGCCAGTAAAGATACTCCGAAACTTAATATCAAAGGATGGAAAACAAAGTGCTGAGAAAATGGATGTGTGACTCAGCAGGAGTTGTCATCCTTCTACCAACCAAGGAAACCGAGTCAGAGCTAATTAGAAGTGATCAGAAGAGAACTACATATTAATATGAGGAACAGTTCACCACGAAGATACAATTGTTAGTACTTATGGGTCAAATATTAGTGCCCCAGTTACATAACACAAACGCTAGAAGACATAAGAAGAGCACATGGGTCCTGAGATGATAATAGTGGAGACTTCAGTGTTCCACTCTCATATTTAAGATAGGTCTTCTAAATTTAAAACAGATTAAAATGTGTCTTCAGGGCACTGCGGACCTGGTCCAGCAGAGATGCTGGTTCTTCTGGTCATGGCACGGAGTAGACCATGCTATGCAGCAGATTGGGCTAGGCCAGTCATCGGCTGGAGTGTGGCCAAGCACATGCAGCCCCTTACACCGTGAGAGGAGGGCTGTGTGCTCAAGGCTCGAATGAGTGAATGAGCCAGGAATTCCAAGCACAAAGGGCCAAGTCTAAAATCAGCACATGGCAGAGATTTGGACCTCAGTTCTCTGCCTGGCTTGTCCTTGTTTATTGATCCGTCCATCAGTCTGTATGATTTCAGAGATGATTCTCGGCCATTTATATTTAAGGTTACTATAGGAAGGGGTCTGTCTGTTCCCTGTAAGTTTGTTTGGTAGTGGTCTGTCCTGCTCTCTCCTCCAGGCGCGCAGTGGTTCTGAGCATGTGGCCAAAGTTCCCTCCTCTGAGTCACACCCTTTCTAGCCCCATCTGGAGCTGGGACAGCCTGCTCCATCCTGGACCACTGTCTCGGTACTGGCTTCCCATCCTTGCTCACGTGACTTCCTTTAGCCCCATGGTGTCTATGAGTACAGTCTGTAAACCAGACAACAATATCCCATGAAAGGCAGGGGTCAGTAGGCCTGCAAGGCCAGAGAAAGGAGGCCCCGCTTTCTCCAGACAGCCCGGGCTCCGGCTCTCCAGTGCCCTCCTCCCATACATACAGTCTCCCCATGTTCTCAGGAGCCCCTCGTCTAAATGGGATGAGGTGCTGTCTGGCTCCCCAGATTTGGGCGGAGCAGGAGGAGAGAGCATGGCTTACTTGGGTTTTTTGACATCCGTCATCTTGGTGTGCTCCCCGAACTCCCGCTTCAGGAACTCCTCCAGGGGCCCAGACTCATAGGGCCGTGAGCCCCGAAACACCTCGTCCTTCATACGGAAGTACACGCCTCGCATATAAGCCATAGATTTACCTAGGAAGAAGAGATGAGGACCGGGAGGGCCCCCAGGACGACATGCAGGCCCCTAGGTACAACATGCTAAGTGCCTGCAAGCTCCAGAAAGCATGGGCAGGCACTCACAGGAGGCGGTGGAGGAAGGGGGCATCTGCTAAAGGGATAACAGCCCTCCGCTGAAACCTGCCCATACGGGCAGAAAGCCCCTTCGGGAGTCTCTACCTAATCTTGAATTACTAAAAAGGGCCTTGAAGATGTAAAATTGTACAAAAGCTGGTCCCAGCTCCCTGTCATCAGAAAAGAAAAACACCACTGTCCTCCAAGCCTCCAGGCCAGACAGGCTGTGGGAGGAGGAGGCGCTCGGCCATCTCGTATGTTCCCGGGGACCCACGTGTGTGAGCAGAGGGGCCTGCTGAAGCGGGACTTGTGCCTGTGCTGCGTGAGGCTGCCCTGGGCAGCTCTTCCCATCTGAAGATGGGCGGGGACCTCTGCACACTCTGCAGGAAGCACACCCCGGACCCTGTGGGCAGCGCAGGTCCTGAGATAGTTCTCTCACAGGAGGCTGGAAGGGACTCGGGGAGAGCAGAGCCGACTCCGGGCCAGCCCTGGCTCTGGTCTGATGTCCAGTGTGATCCTCTGGCCCTCAGAACTCCCATGTGCTCACCTTACACAACTGGGTGACAACTGTCACACAAACGAGCCATTTGACAGTTGACCGCTGGTAATGACCACCCCCTGCAGGTGTCAGTGGGGTAGAAGACTCTTCCAGAGCCCTACGGGAAGTGGCTCCTGACAGCTCCAAGGGCTGGCTGCGCCCATGTTCCTGAAAGCCCCTAGACTGACCCCACGGCCTCGGGCCAGGGCCCAGCAGATGCCCAGATGGCTGTGCGCGTCTCAGCAGGAGCATTCTGCCACTGTGCCTCAGCTTGGCACCCTCAGACCTAGAGCCCGTGAGCGAGCTCTCCGGGGCCTACGTGGGGGTGGAGGGAGGTGCCCTCCTCTGGTGTCTCCAGGGCTCTGGGTCACAGAAGCCTGATTTCAGCAGATACTCTAGAAAACACGGACTGTGGCCTACAGCCAGGCAAGGGTGCCATTGGGGGAGGAGACTAGGACAGGCCCATTGGGATGCAGCTGAGCCCAACTCTAGGAAGGTCCAGTCAGTCAGCAACACACAGCTCAGCCACTCCTCGGGGGAGACGCCAGGCCACCGGAAGGGCAACGCTGACCCTCTGGCAGCCTGTTTCCCAAGTGCCTGGAGGCTATGTGAATGGAGGCAGCTTGGTGCCTGAGGTGACGGCCTGGGACTCCCGCAGGTGTGTCTGTGGCTCTGGCATCCTCTGACTGCCCCATTACCCCACAAATGGCCATTCCACCCACCAGAGGCCTTTCTACCAGCAGCAGCCAGCGGGGTCTGTGGCAAGTGTGAGGAGGTGGACGAAGACCACGGACACACAGCGCCCTCCTAAGTGGCTCTGTACCCTGCTGTGTAAGGGCAGTGGGCCAGCCCTGCCCGTCCCATCCCACCATGCCCCAGAGGCTGTGCTCACTGTGTAGAATGGCCAGGGCCAGGATGCCGCCTGTGCTGGTTCCTGCCACCCAGTCGAAGAGGTCCTTGGTAGCCACGCCCGAGGCCTTCTCGATGGCGATGAGGAGCTGGATGATGACCAGGCCCTTCACGCCCCCTCCGTCCAGACACAGCAGGTGGTCGTGGCTGTAGCGAGGACAGCAACAGGCCAAGAGGTCATGGCAGCTCTCTCCACCCACGTCCCCTGAGCCTGAAGAGGGTGTCATGGCGGCTCTCTCCACCCACGTCCCCTGAGCCTGAAGAGGGTGTCATGGTGGCTCTCTCAGCCCAAGTCCCCCGAGCTATACACAGCAGGCATATGTACACGAACAGAGCGACAGAGCCTGTGCCGAGCCTACTAACAGGCAAGCGTCAGATGTACAAAGGGAAAGGAAGGACTGGGGGTGGAGACCCTGGGCCTCTGCAGAGGTTTGCGCACAGGGACAGACATATGAAATGCTGTATGGTTGCAGGAGGCAGTGACCATGGAAATAGGGGGGCTGTGGCCCCAGAGACTGACACCCCCAAGCAAGGCTTCAGGGCTGTAGGAGCAGCAGCCGTGGCTGGTGACAGGAGTGACTTCTCTTGGGCCACCGGGCACGCTGGGCAGCACTCACCAGGGTCTGCACCTCAGGGGCAAGACTTGGAAGTGTTCAAAGGTTCTGGGGCCTAGGAATTAGGATCCCAACAGGAATATTAATACCATGCTGGGAGTGAGTCCTGGCCCTTAGCACCAGGAGAGAATTCTTTGCCAGTTCTGGTAACTCCAGTTCACAACCGAACCCACACCTGCATATCTCCTGACTTCTGTTCATTTTCTTCATGTATGTTGTAACACTATGTCTAAAGCAGAGGCAGAGCAAGAGGTTTACCGAAACCGTAATACTGATATACAGATATTGTGTGTTTGTGTTTGTGTGTGTGTGTGTGTGTGTGTCTGTCTGTCTGTCTATCTCAGCATCTTCTCTTAATGAAGGCAGGGGTTGGTCCCAGGGTACAGGACGTATGTTGGGTGTTTGTCCAGTCTCTGTCACTCTGCCCTACCTCCCAGGCCCAGCTCCTGTGCCACTGGAAAGCAGTGACTGTGAGGGAGGCAGGTGGGTAAGGAAACCAGCAGCGGAGAGAAGCAGATGCAGACAGCGCTCTCCAGAAGGTGTCCAGGTTACCTCCCCACAAATCGCAAAGCTGCATGGCCCTGTGCTGGTCTCCAGAGGGGACAGCATCTACCACTAGGGAGCTGTCACCAGCTCCAAAGACATGGGTCTCTACCATGGTTGTATACAGCTAGGAGAGGACCTCCCAGCACACAGTGGGGATGAGGGACAAGCTGGCTGAGGTGCCTCAGGTCTCACACACTGGCCTGGCCCTCACCCCACTTACCTTCGCTTCTCGTCCCTCATGGAGCTCAGGATGAATGCTGGCTTCCGGGCTCGAGAGATGGGCATGAGGTCCTGAAGCTCTGTGGGAACAGGGCAGGGTGTCCCAAGCTTAGCAGCTCTCTCCCCAAGACCCTGTGGGTCTCTAGAGAAACAGAACAGTGCCGCACCATGGGGAGCATCTCCTCATGGCTGGGCTCTACCCGTGGCTGAACCCACACTTCATTGCCCCCCATCTGCCTCCAGCCCCAGGGTAAACCTGAGTCAGGGTGTCACAGGCCTGCTAGGCAAAGTGGAGCTGGGAGGAGGAGGAGAGCACTGCCTGGGGGAAGGCTCCCCACTTACCTAGCTGGCTCTCAGATACCCACACATCCCCTTCCCGTGACCCTGCAGGACCTCCCAGCTGTGTCCTGTGCTCTGTAGAGCCATGTTGCTGACGGCTACCACACATGCCTTGGCCACAGTCCACAGACCCCCAAAAGGACTTTATTAACGAGGACACGACTAGGGGTGAAGGGAAACGTCCCAGTCACTCATCCCTCAGACCACCCTTGTTCTTGTCCCGGGCCTAGAGACGCCCTCCCTGCCTCTGGGCTCATAGCCACCCTCTGCCCCAGCTGGTCTAGCCTTCCTCTGTGCACTGCCACCCCGCCCTGCCCCTGCATAGCTGGGTTGACGGCCACCGTGCAGACTAGAGGCAGCAAGGCAGGCAGGAGCCACAGCGGCTCCCTCAGCAGGCACACGCCACAGAGCAGACGAGGTACACATGCAGGAAGCCGACCAGCAAGGCAGCCATGGTGCCAGGGACAGACGGGTGTGGGAAGGCGCCTAGCCTGGGTGTGCAGCTCGGGAAGGGGTGGGGGCGGGGACTAGCGCTACAGTGGGACAAGGCAGGCTCAGCGGTTTCTTAGGCATTACCCATTCACCGCCGCACCCCAGGCCTACCATCCAGCCTGGTTTGAGTGACTGCCTGCCTGTAAACGGAGAGAGAAAGATGGTGTGCTGGTGGATTTTAGCTTCTCTGTCCTCCAGAGTTCTAGGTCTTACTGGCTAGGTTGGCTTAGCAGGAGGGGCTGGGCTTAGAGTCTCTACCTCCTCAGTTAGAGAGGTTTGGCTGTCTAAGACTCATTCAGTTTAGGGACGCTAACTTCCAAGCATCCCAGGTCCCTGAGTAGACCAATACACAGAAGGGCCTGCGCAGGGTCCCCATCTACTCTGGAACTGTCTCTAAGGGCATTAGTGACACACAGGGACAAATGTTGGCTGCTTGGTCACCTCAAAAGCCTGTAGAAAACCCAAGGAGCCAGCAGGGGGCATTAGTTAGACAGTCTCCCGTTAGACAGAGCCAAACCCTGTAAGAGTTAAAGCCAGTAGCCAGGCAGCACCCCCACCACTCACCTTCCTCTCAGGGAAGCAGCGGCTGGGACAGTGCTCACCAGAGAGGTATCATGGGAAATGGCCACCCTGAGCATATCCAGGGCACTCTCTCAGGGATGGCGGACCCTGGGACCTCACCCAGGGACCTGGTAGGCATCAGGGATCAGTGGGTCTTGCCTACACTGGCTAGTAACGCTTGGCTCTCCTCCCTTCAACTACTGCAGCTATCAAGCCCTGATCCTTTCAGTGGGGCTGCTGGGATTCAGGCCCACACAGCTGGGGCGGGCTGGAGTGTGGGAAAGCAGCAGCCTACCGAGGTTGTTCAAGCTGATGGCTGGGGGCTGCGTCCTGTCCAGAGAGAAGAAGGGGTGAGGTGCGCTTGTGGGGCTCTGCTCCGTGGAGACCCCTTGGATGAGTGGGAAGTGGTAGTCGGCCCCCACCGTCTTCAGCAGGGTCAAGAGCGCCTTCCTGGTAATAACTTGTCAGGGTTTGGGAAGGAGAGACGGCACAGGGCAGACACAGTGTCAACATCAAGTGAGACCCTCCTTGCACACGGTCCCTATCTAGCAGGTGACCTGGCTGTGTGGAGCAACTACCCGGACTGGTGTGTTAACAGGTCAGCTACATTAAAGCAGCCTCCTGGCACCAGAGACGGGGGTGAGGACTGGCGATCGGGCAGGAAGAGGCCAGTCACAATCTCAGTTACTATGGAGACCCTGTCTTTCCTGCTCCACCAGCTGTGATGCAAAGCTCCTAACTCCATGGTTGGCAGTTCTCAAAAATGACAAAAGCCGGGGCTGGAGAGATGGCTCAGCGGTTAAGAGCACTGACTGCTCTTCCAGAGGTCCTGAGTTCAATTCCCAGCACCCACATGGTGGCTCACACCCATGTGTACGGAATCTGATGCCCTCTTCTGGGGTGTCTAAAGATGGCGACACTGTTACTCATATACGAAAATAAATCTAAAAAAAAAAAAAAAAAAAAGCTGTCCCTTTGGGCATCCCAGAGGATTAGCCCGCCAGTGGCACTAACCCTACGGTACAGAGGGGGGCAGGAGGAGACCATGCCCGGCAGCAGCCAACAGCACTAACCCCACGGTACAGAGGGGGGCAGGAGGCCATGCCCGGCAGCAGTGCCTTTGCTGGCATCCACTGTGGGCTTCTATCTTTTCTGTAGAGCTGGCTCTGAACCCAGGGCAGCTAAGCACAGCTGAAGAAGGGAGGAGAAGGGGGGAGGGAGAGAGGAGGGAGGGAAAGACAGGGAAGGGGAAGGGAAGGGAGAAGGGGGCAGGAGAAGGGGGAGAGAGGGAAAGGGAGGAGAAGGGGGAGGGAGGGAGGAAGGAGGGAAAGACAGGGAAGGGGAAGGGAAGGGAGGAGAAGGGGGCAGGAGAAGGGGGAGAGAGGGAAAGGGAGGAGAAGGGGGAGGGAGGGAGGAGGGAGGGAAAGGGAAGGGAAGGGAGGAGAAGGGGGAGGGAGGAAAAGGGAGGAGAAGGGAGGGGAAGGGAGGAGGGGGAGGAAGGGAGAGGAAGAGGAGAGGAGGGAGGAGAAGGGAGGGAAGGAAAGAAGGAAGGAGAGGAGAGGAGGAGAGGAAAGGGGAGGGGACAGAGGAGGGGGGCATTTAGGTTGTTTGAGTAGAGGTGAGGCTGAGCTCTCTGCTGGGAAACGGGGTCCCACCCACGATAACCCCATACTCCTTCAAGCTCTCCAGAGGCAATCTGGGCTTCTGAAGAGCCACCTCCTACGACTCTGAAGCCAAGCACAGTGGACGGGCGTCGATGTGCATGTGACTCTGCGCATGCCCCCAGCATGTGTGAAGCATGGGCATGTGTGGGCATGCACGGCGCATGCAGTGGGCCTGTGTGTACTCTGCTGCTGCAGACCTGGTCCCCGCCCATCCTCGCCTGGACGGCCATGCTCAACAAGCCCGCGCAGGACCTGCGTCCTCTGTGCAGAGCCTGTCTTTGCGGGAGAAGGCTCCCTCCTCATGTATATGCTGTATATGCTCCTGGCCACGCAGCTGGGCTAGCGCGCGACATCTACAGCTGAGGCTTCCCTCTGTCTCTAGGCCCGCCCTAAATCTCTGGACAGAGACTGCAGAGTACATACGCTTGCTGATCTTGGAAGCTATCAATGCGGGAGTCTCCCCGAAGTCGTTTGGGGTGTCCACTTCCGCCCCAAATACAATGAGCGCTTTGACCATCTCCATGTTATCCTTCTGTTGGGAGTGGAAGGTGAGAAAAGTAAGCAATATCACAAGACCCCATGCACACACGCAGGGCCTCCTAACTGCCAAAGAATGGCGCTTGAGGACTGGCGCCTCACGGCCTCCAGAGCATCCGTCTGCAGTCCCACAGGTCCTTCTGTGGCTGCCTGCTTCCTTCAGTCTCAGGGTCCCTCCTGTACGCTCATCTGGAACTAGATGGCTAAGATCAGACTGCTGTCTCGTCACACCACAGAAGCTTTAAGGGCTGGTGGTGTCTCCTAACAAGCCAGCGGCTGCCCCCTGCACTCTGGGCTGAGGGAGAAGGCGTGTCTGATGAGCAGCTGAGGATGGGAGAGTGAGCTGAGCTGAGCTGAGCCTCTCGCTCCTCCCACGCCCCCCACCATGGCGCAGCTGGAGAGCTGCAGGGCCAGCAAGGGGAGGAGGCCATGGCGGCAGGCTCACCGTCATGGCGAGGTGCAGCGGCGTGTTCCCGTGCTCTCCGCGGGCCCCGGCATTCGCCCCGTAGGTCAGCAGTGCCATGACACAGTCAAAGCGGTTGCGCATCACGGCCACATGCAGGGCTGTGTTCCCTGAGGAGCTCGTGCTGTCCACGTCACAGCCCCGCTTCAGCAGCATTCGGGCCATCTGGGGACAGACCAGGTGGGCACTCAGGGCGCAGCGTCCCTGGGCAGTCCTCCAGTATCAGCGAAGACAAGTCTGGAGGCGGCCCCAGTTCTGGGCGTGACCCTAGACCTTAGCCCTCACGCACCAGCACCCCAGGAACTGGGTGACAATTAAGTGCAGACTGATCTAGAAGCTCGGCCCTTTTCTAGAGCCACAAAGACTTCTCCAGGCTCTGTCCCACATCACCGACCCGAGGTCATCCACGGGATGTGGTCCAACATCTTTCACCGTGTCCAAGCTCATTGCTGAGCCCAGAGTCCCAGCAGCCCTCCTGCAGCCTGGCTCAGCCACCGCGGCCCCAGCCCCCCAGGCCCCACACTGTCATACCTCACGGATTCTGCAGTGGAGGCACACATCTGAACAAGCTGGTGTCCCACAGAGGGGGAGCCCTCACCCTCTTGCCGTCACATGTAAGTGTGGCCAGGGTGTTGGTGGCCCGTGTGTTGCCAAGCTGGGCTATCTGAACATCCTCTCAGGAGGACAGAGCCACTGAGGGGCTTCAGGAGAGACCTCAGCCTATGTATGCCCAGTGGCCATATCACTATCACCACCATCTTCCAGTGGGGCACAATTGCCCACACAGTCTTGCTAACTTCCTAATACCTCTAAAACCAAGACCCCCGTCACAGATAAAGAAATCAAGGCCACCAGCCAGTGAGCAGCAGGACAGAGGTAGGACCTCAGCTCTTCCTGGCCCTGTGAGACCTGTCCCAGGTGCCACTGTCTTCCTCCTGGAGTCTCCTCTGGGCCTGCCCCACCCCCGGGGCTGCCCCGCCTACCTCGGCGTTCTTGGCCCAGTGGAGCGGGCTGGCTCCGTAGCGAGGGTCCTTGCTGTGGATCTGGTTGCTGTCCATGCTGATAATCATCTCAGCACACCTGGGGAGGCAGCAGCAGGACCGTGAGGGGACACTGCGCTGGCCACGGCTCGGGGCAGGACCTCAAGGGGACACTGCACTAGCCACGGCTCGGGGCTTGTCCTACTCATTAGGGAGGCTGCAATACAACCAACTGGCTGCCCTGACAGTGATCTCTTAGATGGTATGAATACACACACACACACACACACACACACACACACACAGCGCGCAAATATAAACAAATTACATTAACATGAAAAACAACAAACCAAATGACCGATAAAATAAGAAGTCAACCTATATGCTGGGATGAAAATAGAAAACTAAGGTCAGGCATGGCTGGCATTATATGCTGAGACAGGAGGATTCTAATTCCAGGCCAGCTTGAACTACATAGCACAAGCCTCTTTCAAAAAAAGTGAAGTGGGGGTGGAGGGGGGATGGTTTTTCCGGCCCTGGAAACTTTACTTTATAGATTCAGATAGATATTTCTCCAAAGAAGACATAGAAATGGCCAATGGGTCTCTGGCAAGCTCTTCAATCTCAATAACCAACAGGGAAATGCAAACCAAACCTCTGAGACCCCGTCTCTAACTGTGAGGACAGCTTTTATCAAAGCGCATGCGGACCCAGAGCCAGGGAGGACATGCACGCTGAACACTGCAGTCCAGCAGTCAGGGGCTGCAGGCTGCCCGCCGCCTTGGACATGGCTCCTCCCAGTCTTCCCTCAAGGCTAGCGCTTAGCACAGCAGCCAGTGTGAAGACCAAGTGACCCCATTCGCTCACTCGCTTCGGCCAGTCCTGCTGGGCAGCAATTTGCCGAGTCTGACCTCCCTGATTCTCCTCCAACATAAATGGAGGACTTCCCGGGACCTGAGAACTCACAGCAGAGCTAGGGAGTGGTCCTGGACTCCCTAAGCCTCCTGCAGGACTGCCAGCCAGGAAGAAGCCATGTGCTAGGCACACAGGGCCTTGGACCACCAGGGCATCCTTGGGCCTTTAGCAAGCATAGGAGCTGCATCAGACTTGGGAGCAGGGGAACAAGGGCTCACGGTCAGAAATGTGGGTGCATTCATGCAAAACTCTAAAGGGTCTGCTCTTTGCACAGTATTTGTGGACTTGGGTGTGAAGTCACCACATAACAGCATCAAGAGCTTGCTTCAGGCCAGCACCCTTGGCCAGTTATCTTGAGGAACCAGGGCCGTGTGGGTGGCCCTGCAGGGTGGTGGGGTCATGGGTGGAGACTCACCCCTTCTGGGAAAACTTCATGGCCGTGTGGATGGGGAAGCCGCCGGGCCCCATGATGTTGCAGCGGGCATTACAGAGCAGCAGCACGCGCACCATCTCCTGCTTCCCCATCTGACAGGCCAGGTGCAGTGGGGTCAGCCCCTGGTTGTTGACCTGGTTCAGGCCGGCCGAGGCGTTCTTCCCTAGGAGCTGACGGGACGACACAGGTAAGCACCTGCCACTCACTTCTCTAACCCCCGAGGGTCACCTTCCTCTGGACACCAAAAGGGAATGGACATTTGAGTCCATGAGGACCAAGAGGAGCACGGTGGGGGAAGAAAGGCTGCTCTGGAGAGCATACGGAAGCCTGACCAGGGGGTCAGCGTGTGGGTGTGGAGCTGGCCCGACTGTGGCACAGATGCCCACTTCCGAAGGCTCTCCACCCAGGCGGGGCGGCACGGCCTGCAACCTCAGTACTGGGGAGGCTGAGGCACAAGGTTCAGAGTCTAGATTACACAGTGAGTTCCAGGCCAGCCTCAGCTACATGAGACCCTGCATAAGAACAACAAAAAGAGCCTTAGGGTTTCTAGATGGTGATTCTTGCTACCGGCCAGTGTCCTTCTGTCCTGGTTAGTTCTGTCAACTGACATAGCACAGAGTCCTGGGAGAAGAGAAGCCTCGGCTGAGGAATGGTCTGGGTCATACCAGCCTGGGGCTTATCTGTGAGGCACTGACTCCATTACTACTTGATGGTGGAGAGCCACACGCACGCATGCATGCACGGTGGGCGGGACCATTTCTAGGCAGGTGATCTTACACCTGACTAAGCCAACAGGGAGGACTTCCATTCTTGTTGAGTTTTGGCCCTGACTTTCCTCAATGATGGACTGTGATCTAGAAATGTAAACTGAGTAAGTTCTTTTCTCCCCTAAGTTGCTTTTGGTTAGAATGCTTTATTACGGTAACAGAAAGCGGACTGGAATACTACTGGTCCTGCAGAATATCTTTCTGTATGCAGGTAGTATGTTTCCAATAAAAGAACTGAATGGGCCCACGGTAGATGCTTCCCGGGCACGCAGGAGGCTCTGAGTCCAGTTCCTGTACCACCCCTTCCTGCCTATCCAAACCCTAGGTCTTTGGGTCTTTTTATGGAATGATTATTTTGCAAAGAGCCCACACAAAGCCTCCCATGCACTTTGCTGGTGGGACCCACTCTGTCCCAGGTTGGACGTGAACTGCCTTGGTGTCCTAGATGGCTGGGATCACATTCTGCATGCCCCACAGTAGCTGCAATCACCTCTAGATGACTTCTAGTACCTAATACAATGCAAAAACTAGATGAACAAGAATGAGGAAAACTATGCCGGGCGTGGTGGCGCACGCCTGTAATCCCAGCACTTGGGAGGCAGAGGCAGGCGGATTTCTGAGTTCAAGGCCAGCCTGGTCTACAGAGTGAGTTTCAGGACAGCCAGGACTACAAAGAGAAACCTTGTCTCGAAAAACCAAAAAAAAAAAAAAAAAAAAAAAAAAAAAAAAAATAATAATAATAATAATAATAATGAGGAAAACTTGTCTATACGCAGATATAATTTCCCTCCTGACATTAAACTCCCCACAGGCACTGAGAGCCACTGTACTGCAGGAAGCTGAAAGGATCCTGTCCTTTCCCTTGGGGCTCAGTGCCATCTCCAAGGTTAGTCATGGCCACTAGGTATAGCCGTGACTTGAGGAAGGCTGGAACCCAGCAGTGGGGAAGGGGCCTGGTAACATTGGGGAAGCCTAGGCTAGCCCACCCTGGACCCAACTTGGTGGCCCTCAGTGGCCTCTACTGAATCTCAGTTTCTTATGTGAGGAAAAGACAACAGTGCTCTGACCCAGGGGAACATTCCAAGAATTGACTGGAACACAAGCCACTTGGTGCAGGCGCAAGGCAGCACAGTCAGAGGACAGGTATGAAACATGACCACTGGCCAGGAATACCCTCCTGCTCCAGGCAGCCCTGGACAGCTCAGCAGCATTACACACGGATCTATGTTTTCTAGAAAATTTCTGATGCTAAGCAGAGAGGACAGAACCAGCAGGTCGACGTGCTCATTCCAGACAATAGAGTACAAGCTGAGAGTGTCTGTCCTTTCCACAGTGGCTTCTCCACAGCACCCCTGCTGGAGAGCGCTGGGTGGGAGAGCGGGTCAGTGGGAGAGCGGTCAGTGGGAGAGCGCACTGGCTGCTCCTCCAGAGGGCAGCAGTGTGAATCCCAGCACTCACAGAGCAGTTTACAAGCAGGTGCTTGGCTCCAGCCCCAGGAGATTCGTCACCCTCTTCTGGACTCTGAGGGCACTGCACATACGGTATGCACAGGCATAAATGCAGGCAAAAGGCCTGGAAAGAAGGCTCAGTAGTTAAGAGCACTGACTGCTCTTCCAGAGGTCCTGAGTTCAATTCCCAGCAACCACATGGTGGCTCACAACCATCTGTAATGGGATCTGATGCCCTCTTCTGGTGTGTCTGAAGACAGTGATGGTGTACTCACATACATGAAATAAATAAATAAATCTTTAAAAAATGCAGGCAAAACACCCATACATACAAAATAACATTTTAAAAAATTAAAATGCTTTTTAAAGGCTTATTTATTTATCTGAGTACACTGTAGATGTCTTCAGACACCCCAGAAGAGAGTATCGGATCCCATTACAGATGGTTGTGAGCCGCCATGTGGTTGCAGGGAATTGAACTCAGGACCTCTCAAGAGCAGCCAGTGCTCTGAGCCACATCTCTCCAGCCCATTAAAATGTCTTCTATCCTAGTACCTAACAATCAAAAGGAGTGTGAAATGGAAACTTCTGGTTTCTTTGGAAAGTCAGTTATGTCAAATGATGTTTGGCCGGGGCCCACAGGTGACAGGATGTCTTGCTAAAGCAGACACATGGAAGGACACATGATGTTAAGAAGGAACATGAATCTGACCCCACAGACGGGACGATGCTGGAAGGTATTGGCACGCCTTGCCGTTCCTTACTGGCCATTGCCTGCCGTTACTTCATAGAAAGAAACCAACCAAAAACTTCTGGTGATGTTCTGGCAGCTTCCTTGCACTTGGGCTGATTGGCAGAGTGAAGTGGACGTTCCTGGATATGTCAGCTGATACAGACTCACAGGGAGTTTTCCTGAGGCAAGGCCCGTGGGAGGACACGTGATATTTGAAGGAATATACACAGGACTCAGCGGACAGTGACTGCAGGCTTGCAGAGCTAGCTTTGCAAAGTTTCATGACCTGTGTCTTTGTCTTTGCTGATCTTTACTTCATTGAGAGAGGCACGGCAGAGAGCTTCTCCTGGAGTCCCTGCTGGTCCTGGTCGCTCCTGCTGACTTGTGCTTTGTGACGATGTTTCTGCTAGGTAGTGCCACTGCTGCTGATTCGTGTTTGCTGACCTGACACTACAGAACTGGACTGCTGGTGTCCTGACACTTGGGGAATGAAATCGCCCTAAGGAACTACTAAACGCCATTCAGCAGAGCCTCGCAGCTTCTTCTGGATTGAGCTGCTGCTACTGATTTATGAATGGGGTTTACAGGTGGACTGAGCTGCTGCTGATTTATGAATGGGGTTTACAGGTGGATTGAGCTGCTGCTGCTGATTTATGAATGGGGTTTACAGGTGGACTGAGCTGCTGCTGCTTATTTATGAATGGGGTTTACAGGTGGACTGAGCTGCTGCTGCTGATTTATGAATGGTGTTTACAGGTGGAATGAGCTGCTGCTGCTGATTTATGAATGGTGTTTACAGGTGGACTGAGCTGCTGCTGCTGATTTATGAATGGTGTTTACAGGTGGACTGAGCTGCTGCTGCTGACCTGTGCACTCAACTGCTGAGATCCTGACAATGTAGACTGGATTTGCTCCAAAGAAGGATTTCTAAACAGGTCCACTTCTGCTGTATTCTAATAACCTTTCTTTCCCACTACCTCTGGTGGGTGGTGGGCTAGAAGGGAGGTTAACGCCTTTAAGACCCTTACTAAAGTAGGCTGTGAACAACTGCAGCCTGTAGGAGTCCTCTGGCACAAACACCTACTCCAGCTGGGACAATCTGAGTGCCTATAAATTAGGTCAAGTTTCACTGCATCTTGAGCCCTCCAGGCAGGGGTTAACCTGATACACGTAGCCCAGGGGCTAGCTCTGGGCAGCTATTGAGCTCCATGCCTGACTAAAGTTTCAATGGAATTCAGCTCAGTTCAAGGAGAACTTCCATAGTCAAAGAGATGTCTCCCTCTAAGTGCCACAGGGTGGAGGATGGGGTTGGGGGTGACAAAGCAGTCAGGAATCAAGGACGGATGAGTGAGAAGACCTTAGAAGACTCATGAACTTGAGGCCCCAAATCAAGTTTCCAGAACAAGGAGGTGCTCAGTGCTCAGCCCCCTGCCCGCTGCCCAGCGCTCACCTGTAGCACCTGGGGATTGTCCCCTTGCACAGCATAATGGAAGGCAGTCTCTCCTTTGTTGTCAGTGACATCCATCTGGGCGTGGCAGTACTGTACCAGCTCCACCAGGATCTCACTGTCCCCCTTGCGGCAGGCCAGATGTAGTGGGGTGCAGCCCTCCTCATTCTCCGTGCTGTTGGCGCAGCTGTGGAAGGGTTGGGGTGCGTAGTGACAGGTAAGTGACGGGTAAGTGACAGGCAGAGGAGCAAAGGCAGGGATGCCGAGAAGCCCAAGTGCAGAGGCAGGGGACAGGCAAGGACTGGATGTTCTGGCAAGGTTCAATTCAGGCTGTGGTGCATTCTGTGCTCACCTGTAGGGAGATGTACCCTAGGACCATGCCAGCATGAGAGGACAACAGAATGACAACAGATGACACAGAGAAAGGGCACTCAGGACAGAAACTTCAGTGTCGTGAGCAGTGCTCTGAACCTCTGTGCTTCAGATTGTGAGATGCAACACGGTGATCTCCAAGGTCATACCAGGGAGCAGCCCGGCTCACAGGTTCTGGTTTTGTTTTTTAAAATAAGGTCTTGCGCCAGGCGGTGGTGGCGCACGCCTGTAATCCCAGCACTTGGGAGGCAGAGGCAGGCGGATTTCTGAGTTCGAGGCCAGCCTAGTCTACAGAGTGAGTTCCAGGACAGCCAGGGCTACATAGAGAAACCCTGTCTCGAAAAAACAAAACAAACAAACAAAAAAAAAGGTCTTGCTCTGTAGACCAGGCTAGCCTCGAACTCAGGAATCTGCCTGCCTCTGCCTCCCAAGTGCTGGAACTAAAGGCATGAGCCCCATCCCTGGCTTGGTGAGGGTTAGCTAGAGCCCAGGCACCTCCAGAGGAGTAAGGGGTGGTCAGCCAGTGACTTGCAAGCACAGCCACGGTGACCTCTTTGGGGAATTTGCTGATACAGCATTGAGTAGATGGATACAAAGGAAACCAGACAAGCTTCTGGAAAAACAGCAGGGCTTGGGAAGGAAACTACAGTGGAGCCCCTCAGCTGTTCTCTCTAACTGAATAGCTGCTCTTTGAGGTGACTGAGTAGTTGGAAGAACTCAGTGTCAGCACGTCCTTCTGATTTTAATTAGTGTTCCCAGGTCATCAAGCCACAGCAATGCTATTCCTTTCTCACCCAAGCCATGGGAAGAACAGAGCCAGGTGTGGACCCTCCATGCAGGTGTGCAGCTAGTGTGCACCACAGGGCTGATGGACAGCCAGCAGAACACCCCAGTGGCCCCAGCCCCCGCGTAGCACGCACACTCTCAGTCCGACTGCTCACCTGATAATGCGACTGTGATGGAAGCACTCCCTGATGCCAAGCTCCACGGCCAGGTGTGTCACTGTCCAGCTGGGGTGGTTCCGGATGAGGTCGGTCAGGTGCTGCAGCACCTCCACGTGCAGGACCTGCACAGAGCTCTCGTAGAAGGGTGGCAGCTGGGAGGAATATTGCTGGAAGTTCACCAGGGCATCTGCCTCGGACTCCAGCTGGAAGAGCCTGCCACCAGGAGAGGCCACTCAGGTGAGCCATGGGGGACAGAACCTGGGCCAGCTCAGGGGCAGTGCCTAGCATAATCGGATGGCGTACCCCCAACAGGCCACCCTCTCTCTGTCTGGGGCTGCAGGCTGATCCTCTTGTTCTAACCCACCTTCGAAATGGAGCTTCCTTTGGACTTATTTGTGCTTGGGGTCCTTCATCTGGTGATTTTATATCTTATTTCATGAAAGCCATGTCATATTCTCCTCTAACTTGGCTGTCACATCCAGGAGCCTCACCTTCAAACTCTGGCTCTTTGTGTATGGTTAGAAATAAGTGCTAAATAACTTATCAGATAGCCAGCTAAGTATGAATACTACACAGCCATTAAAGTAGTTTAAAGTGATAGGGATGGGCTGGCCAAGTGTCCCAAGGAATCACATGGCAGAAGGGCGCTGACTCCCAGAGTTACCCTCTGAGCTCCCCTCTACACTAGGACAGAGGTGGTCAATGTGGCAGAGGGTAACCACGGTATAACAGCTGCTTGTCACACAGAAGCCAAGGATAATACAATGAGAGTTCTACAGAGCAGGAGGAACATGAATGGTGGGGAGAAGCTTCTACAATCCAAGGAAACTGGACAGAAAAAGCCTGTAAGAGCCTTTTGTGCTCTGGAAGAGGACCAGAGTTCAATTCCCAGCACCCACCCATGTAGGGTTGATCATAAATGCCTGTAACTGCAACTCTCAGGGAATCTGATGCTGTCTTTTGGCCTTTGCACGCACATGCACACACACACACACACATGAATATTAAAAAAATAATACCTAGGCACAGTGACACATGCCTTTAATCCCAGCACTCAGGACAAAGAAGCAGGTGGATCTAACTTTGAGAGACCAGCCTGGTCTATATAGTGAGTTCCAGAACAGCCAAAGCTACATAGTGAGACCCTGTCTCAAAAAAAGCAAAGCTAAAAAATAGATAGATAGATAGGTAGATAGATAGATAGATAGATAGATAGATAGATAGATAGATAGATAGATAAAGAAGACCATCAACAATTGCAAAAGCATAAGTAGAAGTGGCTGGACTCATGATTGTATGTAATAGCCACTCATGGCTTCTACAGGCACCAGGCATGTACATAGTACACAGACCTGTGTGCAGGCAAAATATTCATACACGTAAAAAGATAAAATATAGTAATAAGTATTTTTAACAGGTAACTGTTTTAGATGGCTGAGAGCTGAGCAGGTACATCACTGAAGAAGCCCAAGTGGCATCGCTGCTGAAAGGGGCTGTCCTGTAACCAAGTCAACAGTGTCTCAGTTAGGGTTTCGCTGCTGTGAACAGACACCATGACCAAGGCAAGTTTTTTTTTTTTTTTGGTTTTTCGAGACAGGGTTTCTCTGTGTAGCCCTGGCTGTCCTGGAACTCACTCTGTAGACCAGGCTGGCCTCGAACTCAGAAATCCGCCTGCCTCTGCCTCCCAAGTGCTGGGATTACAGGCGTGCGCCACCACCGCCCGGCTCCCAAGGCAAGTTTTATAAAAGACAACATTTAACTGGGGCTGGCTTACAGGCTCAGAGGTTCAGTCCATTGTCATCAAGGCAGAAACATGGCAGCATCCAGGCAGATATGGTGCAGAAGGAGCCGAGAGTGCTACATCTTCATCTGAAGGCTGCTAGTGGAAGACTGACTTCCAGGCAGCCAGGGTGAGAGTCTTAAGCCCACACCCACAGCGGCACACCTACTCCAACAAGGCCACACCTCCTAATAGGGTCACTTCCTGGGCCAATCATATACAAACCATCACACACAGTAAGATTATAATGCTGCTCCACTAGACACTCAAGGGACTGACTTGAGGTTTTTGCATTGACAAGATAAAGTATCAGGATATACGGCAACAGGAAACCCCACTCACAGTTGGTAGGAAAATACACAATCATTACCTGCCAAGGCTGTCATGGCCCTCGGTCTGCCAGCAATCCTGGGTACACGACAGACAGGAAGGCACACATACATGCACACAGCAAAGACAAGAGAGAGCCTACACATCCATCAACTAGACAGTATGTAACTAAACAGTGGCATGCAGTCACGTGCTGCTTGCACAGGGATGCATTCTGAGAAACGTGTGGTCAAAACGTGAATGTTGGGCATGGTAGTGTGTTGGGCCCAGCAGGGATATACAATAAGACCATGTCTAAAGAAGAGAAAAGGCTGGGTGAGGAGCACGAAGCCCTGAACACAGCAGTCAGACTGAGGCTGCCGTCGTCTGGGTACAGCGCACAGCGTGCTCTGTCTGCAGGTCTGTGTACCTTTACCAGGCTGCATGCTCCTTAAGGACACAGGCCATGTGTGTCCTCCCACAGGGCCCACTGGCCTCAGGCCCAGGGCTCCTGTGAACAGGGAGACGGTGGGATACCCGGGACAAGCAGAAAGAGAATGGGTATGAACCTCAACGTCAGGCGGCCCAGCTCCACCAAACGCACTCTGCCCGCTCTCCCCTCCCCCCACTCTGCCCGCTCTCCCCTTCTCCCACTCTGCCTTGCCCTGGAGTTCTATTCCGATCTTCTAGAACCAAGACATCCCAGCATGCCTAGAGCCAGCCCTTACACGCTAGCTGTCCAAACCCTGACCCCTACAACAGCAGTCACACCACTGAAGACCCAGTTGGGGCCACCCCAGTGGGTTCTTTCAACTTCCCCATCCTTCCCTCTACTGGAGCGAAGCCTCCCAGCCCCTCCCTCCAGTAAAAGAACTTCCAAGCAGAGTTCCAGGGAAGCCCCAGGATGGAGGGAATGAAATGAGTCTTGCAGGGCTGGAGAGATAGCTCAGTGGTTAAGAGCACTGATTGCTCTTCCGAAGGTCCTGTGTTCAAATCCCAGCAACACATGGAGGCTCACAATGTGTAAAGAGATCTGTAAAGAGATCTGACTCCCTCTTCTGGTATATCTGAAGACAGCTACAGTGTACTTACATATAATAAATAAATAAATCTTAAAAAAAAAAAAGAAAGAAAGAAATGAGGGACACATGTCCCACTGAAGTCACCTACCGGAAGCCATTCTGGGGGTTCCTAGGGCTGACCAGGATACAGTCCCAGGTGCGATTGGAAACATTATGCAACAGGATCAGCTGCCCTTCCTCTCGAACGCGTTCACTTGAGGCATAGTCAGCCAAGGACACCTCCTTCACCCGGAACGGGTTCGAGAACAAGTTGGTGACGCTACTGAGGGTGTTGACGAGGCGTCCGAAGAACTGCATCCTCTGTGGGGCAGTGGGGAGACCCAACCTGCCCCTCTGCTCTGGAAGAAAATGAAGTCTCCGCTCAGTCGGATGCAGGCTCCCACACCCACCTCACAGGGGCCTGCACAGGCGCTCCCTCATCCCCACCAGCTCTGGGCCTTGATTTTGGTCTAGCAAGAACCTGAGCCGGAGAGAAAGAGTCCTGAGTGGATAGCAGGTCTGACGGAAAGCTCGGAAGCCCACAGGCCAGGCCAGCGACCACTCCCTGGCCAGGACTGACTGAGGACTCTGTGCTCACAGTCAGGACAGTGGCCACGAATGTGTTGTCTGCAGCAAGGCCTGGCCAAGCGGACAGCTTCTCACCATGCAAGCCAGAGCTGACATTCTGGAGACGGCAGGACTGACAGCGAGCATGCCGACTCCACAGACAAGTCAAGGGCCTCTCCCTATGACATACCAGAATGCACCACACCACGGTGGGGGAAGGGGAACAACTGTCTCTCTGCATCCTTTCACTGGTTTCACACAGATCTCTGAAAACGGCCACAGAAACGGATCCTCAGGATGAAAGAAAACCCGTAGGCTCAGACAGACCAAACATGCATGTGGGGATTGGTGTGTATAGAGACGTGTGAGTGTCTGCAGGCACCTGTGGGACCAGAGTCGCCTGCAGGTATCTCAGGGGCTCTCCACCTTGCTTTTGAGACAGGGTCTCTTAGGGACCTGGAACTTACCAAGTAGGCTAGACTGGCTGGCCAGCAGGCCCCCAGTGTCCTGTCTGCCTCCCCAGCGCTGAGATCCCAGTGCACTGCACGGTGTCCAGCTCTTTGTAAAGGATAGAGCCTCACACCAGAACGGCTAGGCCACTTCCTCAGCACCCACCCGAGAGGGGAGAGGGTTTTTCTTTTTTCTTTTCTTTCTTTCTTTCTTTCTTTCTTTCTTTCTTTCTTTCTTTCTTTTTTTTTTTTTTTTTTTTTTGATTACAGATTAAGTCAGAGTTTCTGCTATAAAAACTGTCTCCCAGTTTAGATTGGAGCCTTAGACTGTGTGTTTGTGGGTACTGGGGATGGAACCCAGAGCTCTACACTCCTTAGGCTACAGCTCCAGCCCCCGAGATAAGAGCACTATGCTTTCTTGGGCTTCCAAGTATATCGCCTTCCGAGATGCCACCCTCTACCTCGGAGTCAAGGAGTCAGCTGTTAAAAGAGTAGGTTAGACAGAAGCACAGACAGACCAGCAGGAGAGTGTGGCACCTTCACGGACAGTGGCTCTCGGTCTCGTTCTGCTCTGACCCAGGTAGGAGAAGAAGACTAACCTTGGTGATGGAATGGAAACAACTCAAGAGGCTTGCGGAGTAAGCTAAAAACAGAGTGGGGGTTTGCCATGGCGGCACCTCGGGTTTCCCTGTCGGTTCAACAGCTGTGGTCTGAAAACAGTCACGGAGCATTCCAGAAACAGTTAACTCTTTAGTTGTAAACATTATGCTCTTCCAAAAGCATGGTGAATCTTAAACCAGCCTGCTGGGCCTGGCTGGGTGCATGCGCATGTCTCTTCCCAGGGACTCCACACCACACACATGGCCTGCCCAGCACCTAGCAGCCTGCTTCATTACCAGATGGCTGTGGCAGGTGACCCTTGTGTTACTTAACAATGGCATCACGTGCTGGCACTCTGCTTGTCTAGCACAGACCAGAGTCTGCAAGCCTAGCCCTGCCTTAACTGGGCACAGAGATGGATAACTGGGATCCCAGGACCACTACAGGGGTGGAGTTCAAGGGCGGATATCCTGGTCCACAGATGAGTTTGGGGTCAGCCTGGCACCTGAAAGACAGTACTGTTTTAAAAGCTGGCTATCTTTCCTTACCCACTTCCCCCATTTTACAAGATTTAGAGGAAACAGCTGCATCACTCTGGAAACATCCTGGAGCTTTGGAAGACCTTGCTTTTCCCACAGTAATGATATATGGTGGGGAAGAACGCAAGTCATGTCTTCTTTAACACAGGGACAGCCAAGCATGGTGGCCCACAACTGGAATCCCAGACTCAGAAGGCAAATAAGGTGGGCACCCTGGGCAACACTCCACGCTCTGGCCCAGTTCTGACCAGATAGTGAGACCCTGTCCTGACAAGCCAAGATAGGCAGAGCTGGAGAGATGGCTCAGAGATGAGCTCTGGCTGCTCTTCGAGAGGGTCTGGATTTAGTTCCCCAAACCCACGCGGCATCTCATAACCATCAGAAACTCCAATTCCAGAGTACCCTCTTCTGTCCTCCACAGGTATTAGGTATTCACATGGTCACGTGGTACACAGGCACACGGGCAGGCAAAATACTCATATGCAGAAAAAAAAATAAACCTTAAAAATGGCTAGACATAGCCGAGTGTGGTGGCGCACGCCTGTAATCCCAGCACTCTGGGAGGCAGAGGCAGGCGGATTTCTGAGTTTGAGGCCAGCCTGGTCTATAGAGTGAGTTCCATGATAGACAGGGCTATACAGAGAAACCCTGTCTCAAAAAAAACAAAAACAAAAACAAACAAAAAAAGGATACTAAGAAAAAAATCTATGCATTCACTTATAGGTGGGACTAAATTCAAACAAAACGAACAGTGGCTACTGGGTCAGAAAATAGAACAATATAGAACAGTCACAGCTGGGCATAGTGGTACATACCTTTAATTCCAGCACTCGGGACAGAGACAGGTGGATCTCTATGAGTTCAAGGATAGCCAACCCAGTCTATATAGTGAGTTCCATGATAGCCAGGGTTACAAAGAGAAACCCTGTTTCAAAAACAAAACAAAACAACAACAACAACAACAACAACAACAACAACAAAACAAAACCAGAGATTACAAAATAGTGGATACAGAGGATGAATCCGCCTAAACAGACAATACAAGGTTATAATTAAAAACCCACCACTGGGGCAAGGGAGCCTGGCACACGGAGGCGCTTGAGCCACGCCTGAGGGAGAGACATGACTTACATTGTCCTCTGGCCTCCATACACGTATCATAACACACACATGCACTAACAATGGTAAAATGTAATAAAAATCATATACACATTCATTATAGAATTAATAGCTTTTGGATATCTTTGAGGATCCATCTCATGACCTCACAAACATAAAACAAATACTCTCCTGGGCTACACACACACACACACACACACACACACACACACACGAGAGAGAGAGAGAGAGAGAGAGAGAGAGAGAGAGAGAGATGCAGCCTCAGTCAGGATGTTTTGCTGAAAATATGATATAAGAGCATCCTGCCTCCCTCCCCAGATAGACACGTGTACAAGCTGTTGAGGTTTGGTCCCGCTGTCTATTGTTATGCTAAGTGCAGCCCTGGAGTCTGCACTTAGACCTGTGTGTGACCCTGTCCCCAAGCTATTTCTGATTGTCAAATAAAGATACCAACAGCCAATATCTGGGCAGAAGAGACATAGGCGGGGTTTAGGATTCCCCTGGCGAGGGGTCAGAGGAGAACCCAGAGGAAGAAGGGAGAGGAAGAAGAGAGCCTCCATGGGTTAGGTGGGCCAGAAAAATGTAGCCCTGAGGGCTGGCCAGCTGGAGTTAAGAGCAGCCCAGATGAAACATAGTTACTGATAACCCGGGCTATGGATGGGAAGGTAGACTCTCACTGCACAGAGGGTAGATATCCGCCTAGCTCTCCTGCTGTTTAAGGCTGGCTTACTACAGATATAAAGGTGGTGTGTGTTTTTTATCTGGGAACTAAAAAGTCAAAGGAGGGGTAGAAACCCAGCTTGGGATTAAAATTTTCTACAACATACACAAACACACAACTAAGTGAGTGTGCAAACGCCGACGTGTGTGTGTGTGCTGTGTGAGCCAGTGGCAGGAACACGCATGCTGGCCCCTGCATCCTTCCATCATGTGGGTGCCAAGAATCAAACTCGAGCGGTCAGGCTAGGCAGCAAATGCCTTTACCCACTGAGATATCCTACTGTCCCCCCAATACTTCGCAAGAAAACAGTCTTACAGGGTATTATGGTCCACACTCATGACCCCAGCCCTTGGGAACTTAAAGTGGTGGAGTCACCATGGGATTGAGGCCAGTCTGGTCTCACAGTGAGCTCTACAACAGAGTAGACTTGTCTCAAGTAACAACAAAAATATTTCCTTTTATATCCTAGCAAGTACTCTGTGTGTGTGTGTGTGTGTGTGTGTGTGTGTGTGTGTATGCAGCTCCTGGGGTTAACTAACTTGCCGTGCAAATTCTCCGGACTTCTCCAGCTCCAGAATCGCAAGCACACACCGGCTCCTGCTTGTGAGAGCCACTCTATACCGACTGAACTATTTCCAACAGATTCTAAGTGACTGTCAGCCCCAGCATGCCCGACACCTCCCTTGGCCCCATCCTGGGAGCTTTCCCAAGCTCATATCACTTCTGCACAGCCACCCTCACACACAGTCATCCTCACTTCTGAGTAGGAGGAAGCCAAGGGACAGAAAGGCAGAGTGACATTCCCAAGGTCACACGGCTGACAGGGACAGGAAAGAGTGCTACAGCTCAAGGCGTGCAGCTTTAGTCTAAGCTTCTTCAGAAGGCTCACAAGGTCTCTCACCCTAGCACCACGCATGGCTCGACTCAAGAGTCCTGTACAATCTTAAAAAAAAAAAAAAAAAAAAGACTGGTGAGATGGCTCACTGGGTAAAGGCAGTTACCATGCAAGTCTGGAAACCTGAGTTCAATTCTTAGAACCCGTGGTAAGGAGGAGGGAGCCAATCAACTCGTCCTCTGACCTCCGCAAGTGCACCATAGCACTCATTCTGCCCCCATCCCAACACACACACAAAGTAACTTAAAACCAAAAAAAAAAAAAAAAAAAAAAAAAAAGCCAAGCGGCGGTGGTGGCACACGCCTTTAATCCCAGCACTTGGGAGGCAGAGGCAGGCGAATTTCTGAGTTCGAGGCCAGCCTGGTCTACAGAGTGAGTTCCAGGACAGCCAGAGCTATACAGAGAAACCCTGTCTCGAAAAACCAAACCAAACCAAACCAAACAAAAAAAAAACAAAAACAAAGTAACTTAAATCTAAAACTAAAAAAGACATAGATAAAAGAAGCATACCAGGATATCTGGGGAAAATGAAGGTCCTGGTTACATGAGTAATACTGTTGCTTCTCTTCTTCTTCTTTTTTTAAATTATTCATTATTTATGTGAGCACACTGTAGCTGTCTTCAGATACACCAGAAGATGTTTACATTACAGATGGTTGTGAGCCACCATGTGGTTGCTGGGAATTGAACTCAAGACCTCTGAAAGAGCAGTCATTGCTCTTAACCGCTGAGCCATCTCTCCAGCCCCATACTGCTGCTTTTCTCGATTTCCCAAATGACACACAAAATTACTATGGCTTTATAGAAAGTAGGTGTAGGCGGAGCCCTGGGCTGTGTAGTTTATGCAGATTTGCCAGCAGCGGGCCAGATGCAGAGAAGTGTCCCGGGGAATCGGGGAATCGAGGAGAGCCTGCCCAAGAGCCTCCCCAGTCAAACCCACTTGCCAGTGGGACCAGCAGCCTCACTCGGAGGAAGGTCCTTACCCCAGCACCCTCTGGTAAAAACATGTCCCATATGTTGAAAGGCCTGGCTTCTGTCCAGCCTCCTAGGCCAGTGTGATACAGGAGGTGACACAGTAACTAAGGAAAAGGCCAGACACCAGCCCACTGTGACACACCAGCAGCCATTGCCCTTGCTGGGTGGAAGAGAGGAAATGAACCCTGTGGACCCAGGGGCCACATCCTGGAACAAGTATGGCAGGGCCAGGCGGGAACGCTACAAAGCATTTACGGGTCTACTTTTGCCATCCTCTCCACACCATCCCAGCTGGGTCCTTCCGGTCCAGCCACAGGGCAGAGCATGGGCTAGGAACAGGCCGCCATCAGAGCGTTTGGGCTTGGTCTCGCAGTTTTCACGTTCCTGTTACAGATACTGTCAGCAGCTGACAGCTGACCACTATCACTGCTGCCTGTACCAGAGCTGCCTCCCTGACACAGACTGCCTGTTCCCAGCCAGAGGTGCCACAACTGAAAAGGGACAAGCCCAAGCCATCCATGGTGACAGGGCCAGGCCTCTCCCCTTGTTGCTGTGACCCACTCCCTGTCAGGGGCCCATTGAGCTTCCTTGGTGCGTTTCTGGAAGACAGACGGTGTCTGTGGGCATCTAAGGCTCTCCCGGAGGAACTGAAGACAAGAAGGCCAGAGAGGAGTATACTCACATCAGTCCGGGAGATTATATCCAGGGAGGGCCTCAAATGGAGGGTTCATAGGTCAGACTATGGAAATACACTCTGGCCACCAAAATAAAAACTAAGCAAGAGCCCTGGAGGGACCGTGGACAGGTCTGTGGTAAGTCCCCAGGAGGGGATACCTGGGTCCATGAGGGCCAGGCCAGGCTCCACTCAGAGTGTGTGGTCCCTGGAGAAGGACACTGGAGAACAGGACTCACGTTCTAAGGAAAGACAGAAGACAGCCGAGGGGAGGGGAGTAGAATGGGGAGGGGCCCTCCTGGCACACACAGCAGAGGTCACAGCTGGGAGGACAGAGGCATGTGTGGCCACCACAGGCCATCGCTGTCATCTGGACCGGCTGGGGGAGGTCCTCGGCAGGTCTCGGGGACTGCTCCCACTCTCCGGGTGGCTGTTCAGCAGCCCTCCCTCCTTACTTCTGGATGGTTTCAGGTAAAAGGCTGCTTGGTGGGAGCCACGATCCATCTAGTCTATTCTAGAAGACCCAGAATGTCCTCCCTGCTTATGCCAGACACCCGGCCCCCCATTCGTCATCCTGGATCCACTGTCACTCCAAAGGCAAAGTAAGCACTGGACTGGCCCCTCCCGAAAAGCTGCACTCAACACATTTCTAAATGGAGGTGCACGAGTCTAGGCCCTGGTCTTACACACACTGCTCCTCTGTGGCTGTCTAGCACGCAGACTACAAACTGGATGACCATATCTCCATGCGGAATGACAGGGCCTCCCTGCTGACTATGCCCTGTGCAACTCCAATACTTCAGAAAGCCCAAACTCTAGAGCACATGTCGGAATCCCCAGAAGAGACCCAACCTGCACTCCAGCCCGGTGACCCAACTCTAGGCACTCAGTCCCAGCATTACCTCCCAGACAAGTCACCCTTCCTCCAGCACTGCTGGTCATGGGAGTGCCAGTGGGTGCCGGCCTGGGCCCCCACCTGACCCAGACAAGCATGGAGGGAGGAGAAAGAGGCTAAAACACCAGAGCCGGTCTCAGGGGATGGCTCTAGGGGCTTCCAGGAACACACCCACAGCATGTCTCATGATTACATTGATGGGGCGTCAACCCCCCCCCCCAGCAGCTGATACCTATCCCTGTCCACCCCACCCCACCATCATGGCTGCAGGCTGAGGACCTGAGGTCCAAGGACCAGGCCCCGCCATCAAGCTTGACTTCCTGCAGCTTGCACATCTGTTCCAGATGCCCAGGAGAGCATGCCCTCCACACAGGCCACACTTACACACACACACACACACACACACACACACACACACACACACGGCGTTCGGGCAACTCCTTTCACTGTGTGATAACACTCCTGGGTGAATAGGAAACCCCTCATCAGCATGCCACCATATTCCCATTTAACGAGACAAGTAACCCTTAGGGCGGGGAAATGTCCTAAGTCAACAGAAGGAGTTCTTAGACAACGTGACAGTGTCATGGCTGGTGTCACACCACAGGGCACTGATCCCCTGACTTCCGACAGGGCACAGGAGGAAAGGTAGGAAAGGCATCTGCCCTATGAGAAATGGAATTCAGCAACATGGCACACCGAACGGTGCCTGCCACTTTCTGTGGGCATAGCAGTCTGGGAGCGGATGGCTGCCACTGCCCTAAGAGCTGGAGAGATGGCTACAAGTTAGGAGCACTTGATGCTCTTGAAGAGGACCAGGGTTCAGTTTCCAGTACCTACATGACAATCCACACCGTTTAAAAAAAAAATTATGAATGTGAGTACACTGTAACTGTCTTCAGACACACCAGAAGAGGGCATCAGATCCCATTACAGATGGTTGTGAGCCACCATGTGGTCGCTGGGAATTGAACTTAGGACCTCTGGAAGAGCAGTCGGTGCTCTTAACCGCTGAACCATCTCTCCAGCCCCCACACCTTAATTCCAGATCTGTGTGAATCCAGCATACTATTCTACCCCCAATGCACATACATACACACCAGGCATACACGGACAGAGATCCAGGAAAACATTCTTATGTACAAAATAAAAATAAATCTTTTTATAAAATAAATAAAATTGAGGGCTCTCTACGTTGAAAATCTAGCCCCCAAACTTATGTGCGTGGCCCTGACAAGGGAGGTCACTGGCCTCCCTTCCCCATGCTAAGTGGGAACTGCGCGTGCGCTAGCTACATCAATATTTGCCCAGTGGAAAATGAGCAGTGCAAAAGGTAACAGAAATAAAAGAGCCTGGTTGTCAGGGTGATTAATAAACACTGAAAGCATGAACAAAAGGGATTGCTCTCCCGCCTTTCCCTCCTCTCTCTCCCTGTCCCCTAGCCCTTTCCATCCTGCCGGTGACACAACAGCAAAGCCGGGACCTTGTACAGGGCCACACTGGTCACCAAGCCTTGTCTTCTACACCTTCTCATTCAAATATTGAGCACCCTGGCAGCCATATGTGGGCAGGAAATTCAGTCCTACCATGCACAGTGAGAAAACAGACGGAGCATGGCCTCCATGCTCCAGAACCGTGAAGGCGGAGACCAGAACAAAACACAACACTAGCCCAAGGGTGGAGCTCCAACCGTGCCAAACCAAACCTGCCCAATCCTGTCGGGCTGGCAAAAGGGCGGGTGAGGGAACTTCAGAGGAAGGATTGGTATTTGTTTGGGGGGTGGGGGTGGGGATCATGTGAATAGCCCATTAAAAATACAGGCCCGGATCCATAACTCTTGTGCCCTCCCTGTCACACTCACACCCAACCCCTAGTCACATAGTCACCTGGGTCACAGGCTCCCTGTCGCCAGCTTCCAGGTCATCGGTGGGAGCTGGAGGTGAACCCAGGATTGGAGGCTAGAGAACTGGGAAGAACACGGGTGGGAGCAGATGAAAACCGGAGTCACAAGAGAAGCAGGGAGTTAGAAATGGGGGCCGGGGGTTGGACACAAAGGGAGGGAGGGACACAGGAAACAGGTGGCGTGGGGGAAATCGCTCAAAAATCGGGCAACGAGGGAGAAAACCAGGAGAAGCGCAGAGGGTGGAGCTGGAGACAGTGGACAGTCCAGAGTGAAAGTCGGGCAATGAATTGGGAGAAGGGTTAATTTAGGAAGTTAGAGAAACTGAGGGTCGCAACGGAGAAGAATGCGGTCACCGGATGGGAGTTGGGGACGCCAGGGGATGAAAGGACAGAAGCCGGGAGCACTCAAGGAGACCAGATAAGAGTTAACGGAGGGCATGCCTCAGAGTCGCAGACACGAGGACGGTCCTAAGCAAGGTCCAGGTGACGACGTCCAGGACGGGTCACCGAGAAGGATTGGGAAGGGCCGTCAGGCCCCGCCCCCGCCGCGCCGTCACTCACCTTGGCTTACTCAGCACTTCTCGGCCCTCCTACTTCCGCAAACAAACGCGTCACGTGACGACACTTCGGCTCTCCACCAATCCCCCGAGCCCGTGCGGCAGGCAGGCTGTGGCCCCGCCCCCAAGCGCGGGCCTGGCACGCGGTCAGGCGCCGCCATCTTCTATAACTGCCCAATGGATGCTGCTTCTGTTGCCAGGGGGCGGTCGGGCTTCGACTGGAGCCAATCCTGAGTGGCTGATGGCCGCCATGCCTGCGTCGGGCGGAAGTTTCTCGTGACGGCAGTTTGGCTGACATGTTGATAAGGGGCAAGAGGCTGTTCCTGGCACCCTCTGACCTCCAGGAACCCAGGGTGGCTAGGACTCTGAACTTTTTGTTTATAATAACACATGAAGATAATCAGAAAGTCAATAAATCCACAGGCTATAACCGGGAAGAAACTGGCTTTGATGTTGCCAAGTTCTCCCAAACCAGATTGCAAATAAAAATAAGGAATTAACGTTTAAGTTGAAGTAAGACCAAATAAAAAAACTTTCAGGTTTGCATGTGGGTGTGTGTTTTGCATGTGTGTGTGTGTGTGTGTGTGTGTGTGTGTGTGTGTGTGACTTCTGCGCGCGCAGAAGTCAACACTGGGTTTCTCTTTATAGACCAGGCTGGCTTTGAACTCAGAGATCTGCCTGGCTCTGCCCTCTGAGTGCTGGGATGGAAGGTGTGTGTTTCAACCTTATTTTTTTTTTTGAGTTAGGGTCTCTCACTGAACCTGGAGCTCTAGCCTCGCTGGCCATAGAACCCCAGGAGTCTTCTTGTTTCTTCTTTCCCAGCTTTGAAGTTTAAAACAGACATTGATAGCTATTCCAGGGGTGCTGGGGATCAAACTCAGGTCAGCGTGACAACTTCACAAGCACTTTTCCAACTGAGGTATCTAACCAGCCCCTAAACACACCTAGTGGCAAGTGATAAAATCGTATTTGTTGCCTACCACCTCTACCTCGAGATTACAGGCAATTCTGGATATGGTAATAGCACACGTATAATCCCAATGTTTGGAGGCTGGACTGGAAGACCAGGAGTTCAAACTCAGCCACAATTAGTTCAGTTGAGTCCCAACCTGACATTCTGTCTCTCAATAAATGAATGAATGTTTAAAGAAATCTTGGCACTTTTAGAAGGACTATAGTCTAATGACCTCTGTGAGGCTGAGAGGTAGTCTCGGTTACATCTGGGAATAGGTGATTGTCACTGAGAAGGCTCAGCCCTCATGCCTAGCTATCATGGAATTTAAATATATGGCAATTAAAATCTTAAATTTAACAACGCTGGGGTTGGTAAGATGGCTCCACGGTTAAGAGCACTGACTGCTCTTCCAGAGGTCCTGAGTTCAAATCCCAGCAACCACATGGTGGCTCACAACCATCTGTCATGGGATCTGATGCCCTCATCTGGCATGCAGGTGTAACATGCACACAGACCACTCATACCATAAATAAATAAATAAATAAATAAATAAATAAATAAATAGTTAATAATGCTGATATTAAGGATTGCTAGAGAAAAGCCAGGAGCCTGGGTTTGGTGACACATTTGCTTTGGACTAAGCTGGTCCCTTCTCCTTCGGCCTACCAACTTCAGCTTAACTTTTACTTTCTTTAATGAGCCTTAAGCTGGGGCCAAGCTAGATCTGCCCAGGCTGCTCTCTGTCCAAATGGGAAGGGCAGTCCCTGATGCTCTTCTTAGTCTCTCCACAGACACTAATAGCCAGTTGCCAGGCAACCAGGGCACCCACCCTTCTAGGCTTAGTTAAGAACCTACCCAGGTTGCCGGGGGACATTGGCATACACCTGTAATCTTATCACTTGGGAGGGAAAGGGACAGCTTCACAAATTCAAAGCCAGTCTGGGCTATACAGAAAGACTTTATCTGAAAAATATAAGTGAAAGAATAAATAAGAGGGGGTGCCCCAGGAGGGAATCAGCATGTAAAACAACCCAGTTATTAATAACTGTGTAGAGCTTTACCAGTGAGAGAAAGTGGCTTCACTTCCACCATCCATGGAAAGGGACAGAGGGGGCAATGGCCCCGCTGTGCAGAGGAGAAACCGATCCTTCAGCTAAGATTTGCTCAGGTTTTCAATTTGATCTGAGGAAAAGAGATGAAGAATTTCCTCAATGAACATCCTTTACCCCTCATACCAACGCCCCTAAAAGAAGTGAGGGAGGATAATGCCTCTTAGGAAGCCCACAAAAGACAGGGCACCCCACCCAGTACCAGAAAAGTTAATAGGATAAGTTCCATTCACAAGCAAACACCTCCCCTATGTTCAGAATGGCGGGTCTGACCGCACTGTTGCACAACCGAATCTGAAACCGAGGTGCCTGAGTCCGTGGGACTGGAAACACTCAGACATCCCAGAAACACAGTCAAACAGCAGAACCTTTTCCGCTGGTGAGGCCGGGAGTCCTTTCTGTTGTTACTTCCAGCTAATGCACGTCACCCTCGAGAGAGGGGACGTTGGATCATTTGGAAGCAGCCAGTGACAGAAAAGCAAAAGGTGGGGCAGCTCAAGGTGGCTCCCCCATCTCACTTCAGGAGTATCTTGAATGGGAGATATTAGCACCGCAGACCAAAGGACATCTCCTGGGCAGGAGCGATGGTGCAGGGGATGAGGGCACTTGATGCTCTTGCAGAGGACCAGAGTTCTGTTCCTAGCACCCACATCTGGTGGCTCACAACCATGCAAGTCCAGTTCCAGAGGATCCAGCGCCCTCTTCTGGCCTCTGCAATCACACTCTCATGTGTGCACACACACATCCTATACATACATAGAAAATAAAACAAATCTTGTTTTGTTTTGTTTTTTGTTTTTTGTTTTTTGTTTTTTTGAGACAGGGTTTCTCTGTGTAGCCCTGACTGTCCTGGAACTCACTCTGTAGACCAGGCTGGCCTCGAACTCAGAAATCCACCTGCCTCTGCCTCCCAAGTGCTGGGATTAAAGGCGTGCGCCACCACCGCCTGGCTAAAACAAATCTTTAAAAAAAGAAATTCTCCCAAAGGCTGTACTCAGTCCTGCAACTATTAAATGCCTCAGAGCTTCCCAGGAACCCAGAGGTCACAGTAGAATGAGTTCCCTCCCTCAAAGAAGCAGACAGAAATTAACCATATATTAATAGGGCAAGCTTACACTTACTGTTTCTATGGTTACACCGCTGAGGAGTAATGCTATCCTTTCCACTTTGTAGACAAAGACACTGGGGAGATGGATCTCGTCAGAGTCGCGTGTCAGTGAGAGACAGCAGCAGGGCCTGTCTTGTGCTTTCAACCACTACATACCAGGCAATGTTCTTGGCAATGAAACTGTAGCCAATAAACCAACACCACCCAGTCCTGGCGGTGGTGGTATCCAAGCCCAAGAAGATAGGTGTGTTCTAGTTTGTCTTCCCATGACTGCAATGAAACACTGACCAAAACCAATTTGGGGAGGACCACATTTACTCCTGAGAGGTGCTTACAACTCTCAGGTCCCACCCCATCACTGAGAGAAGCCAGGGCACGAACTCAAGGCAGGAACCTGGAGGCAGGACCTGAAGCAGAGGCCATGGAGTTGGCTTGCTCAGTATGCTTTCTTACGTAATCCAGGCCTATGGGATGGCACCGCCCACAGTGGACTGGACTTTCCCACATCAATCATTAATCAAGAAAATGACCTCACAGGCTTGCCAATAGGCCAGTCTGATGGAGACAATTTCTCAGGGCGCTCGCCTCCAGAATGACTCTAGCTGTTGTCACGTTGACAGAATGCTAGTCATCGAAATAGGCGGTAAGCAAGGTGCAGCAGTGAAGGCAGCGGGCTTTTGTTGTTGTTGTTGTTTTGTTTTGTTTTATTTTTTCGAGACAGGGTTTCTCTGTGTAGCCTTGGCTGTCCTAGAACTCACTCTGTAGACCAGGCTGGCCTTGAACTCAGAAATCTGCCTGCCTCTGCCTCCCAAGTGCTGGGATTAAAGGCGTGCGCCACCACTGCCCGGCTGAAGGCAGCGTGCTTAAAGTCTTTGCTTGCGTTGTCCTGGCAGGGCAGGGCAGGGCAGTGGCTGTGGGGCTTGGGAGCTGCCTGCAACAACCTGAGAAATGTTTTTTTAGAGACCCTGCATTAGCAAAACCAGCATTCTTGACTTTGCCACAGGGGAAAAGGAATTCAGGATGAGCTTTTATGAAATTACGAAAATAAAAATTTATTTATTTTATTTATAACTACTCTGTCTCTGTCTTCAGACACACCAGAAGAGGGCGTCAAATCCCATTACAGATGGTTGTGAGCCACCATGTGGTTGCTGGGAATTGAACTCAGAACCTCTGGAAGAGCAGTCGGTGCTCTTAACCACTGAACCATCTCTCAACTCCGGTAGTAATGTCTTAAGGGTGGGCTGCCCCTGAGTGTCCTAGCACATGTAGGGTTTTTTCTGTGTGTGATCATGTGTGTCTGCAGAGGAGTGCTAGTGAGCAAATGTAGATATCAGAAGACAACCTCAGCTGTCAATCCTCCATTCCTACCTTTAAAGCCTGCTCTCTGGGCTGTAGAGATAGCTCATCGCAGCACTTAAGGGCACAGGCTATACACTTCCAGAGGACCACATCTGATTACAGCACACACGCCAGCCTACTCACAACCACCTATAACTTCCGCTCCAGGGGAGTTCTCCTTTGTCGCCTGTAGGCCCCACCCTCATGCACTCATACCTACACACGGAGATGTTCACATACCTATTTACACTTGATCTTAGCCAAAAGGCCGAGAAGCGATCACATACCTATTTAAAAGAATATAAATAAATCGGAGGCCTGGAGAGATGGCTCAGCAGTTAAGAGCACTGTCTGTTTTTTTTTTTGTTTTTTTTTTTTTTTGGTTTTTCGAGACAGGGTTTCTCTGTGTAGCCCCGGCTGTCCTGGAACTCACTCTGTAGACCAGGCTGGCCTCGAACTCAGAAATCCGCCTGCCTCTGCCTCCCAAGTGCTGGGATTACAGGCGTGCACCACCACCGCCCGGCCTGAGCACTGTCTGTTTTTTTCCAGAGGTCCTGGGTTCAATCCCTAGCAACAACTGGGCACTCATAACCATCTATAATAGGATCTGATGCCCTCTTCTGGCAAGCAGGTGGACATGCAGATAGAGTATCATATAGAAAAATACACAAACACAATTTAAAGAATTCTTTGTTTTCCACTGGATGTGCTAGGCTAGCTAGCTTGTAAGCTTTCTAATATTCCCCTGGCTCGCCGGGCGTGGTAGCACATGCCTGTAATCCCAGCACTTGGGAGGCAGAGGCAGGCGGATTTCTGAGTTCGAGGCCAGCCTGGTCTACAGAGTGAGTTCCAAAAAAAAAAAAAAAAAAAAAAAAAAAAAGATTCCCCTGGCTCCTCCACTAATCACAGTGTAGGAGAATCTGGGATTACAGACGAGATTTAAAAGATTTTAGGGACCTGAACTCAGGGCCTCAAACTTGCATAGCTCACACTGAAGTCTCCCTTTTTTATGAATGGGATTGTACGATGCCTCTGTAAGGACTTTGGACAAGTTTGCAAGCCCACAAAATAAAACTATGGGTCAAAAGAGTTTTTGTGAGAGTTCGTATTCTGTCATGGTTTTTTTTTTTTTTGTTTTTTTTGTTTTTGTTTTTGTTTTTGTTTTTCGAGACAGGGTTTCTCTGTGTAGTCCTGGCTGTCCTGGAACTCACTCTGTAGAGCAGGCTGGCCTCAAACTCAGAAATCTGCCTGCCTCTGCCTCCCAAGTGCTGGGATTACAGGTGTGCACCTTTTTTTTTTTTTTTTTTTTTTAAGATTTATTTATTCATTATATAAAAGTACACTGAAGCTGTCTTCAGACACACCAGAAGAGGGCATCAGATCTCATACAGATGGTTGTGAGCCACCATGTGGTTGCTGGGAATTGAACTCAGGACCTCTGGAAGAGCAGTCAGTGCTCTTAACCGCTGAGCCATCTCTCCAGCCCTTTATCATGTAGCCTTAGGCTTTAAGCAGGATTCATTGCTATTATTGAATGGAATTAAGAAAAAGAAAAGAAATAAAAGGAAGGACATGACTGCCCCTCAGCATGGTGAAGGAGACGGTTTATTGTAGATAAAAGGGAGAGAGCATAGGTGAAGACAGGGCTGTCTGGGAGTGTCTGGAGTGGACATGATCAGACTGAGCTGCGTTTCAGAAGGGGGGGAGGAGGTGCCTCAGTTTCCTAGTCTTGCTGTCCTGTCTCAAACAGACTCCAAATGTAGGCTCTAGGGCTGGAGGGGTTGGGCTGGGGGCACTGCTGAGACCAGCAGGTGGCGAGGGATGGTTTCTGCTTAAGACTAGACAAAAGTAATGGCAATATCAGACAGGTAGGGGTCAGCTAAAACATGGTGCATGGGTGGGGCCATGAGTCAGCACAAAATGGCTGATAGTGACTGTCCGGCGAACCTCAGAGTAAACAGTGATATAATCTGTTATATAATTATTCTTGGCCGAGCGCCTCTTGTGTGATTTTGTACAAACATGGCCTTAAGGTCAGAGCTCTTACTAATCCTTCACTTTGGCCCTCGCCAGCCTGTTGTGTGTATTTGCTTTTAGGTTTGTGTATCTACTGCTATACAACCTGTGGACTCACTACTGGTCTGTGTGCACTGGCACATGCCTGGGTGCCTGCCGGCCTTTGTGTGCTTAATCACTCTGACCTGTAGTGAATAAATTACGTCTTCTCTGCCCATGGTTCCTCGCCATCCCTGCGACCTCTCAGCTCCTGTGACCCTCTCCTCTTCCTGGCCAGAGAGCATGGGCCTCACAGAGGGCCAAGGGCATCAACCTTCTACTTTTTATATGTATATACAAAGTTGATCAGCCAGATGGGATAGACATTACTTTTAGTCCCAGGACTCGGGAGGCAGAGGCAGGAGGGCTGAACACTGAGACCAGCCTGGGCCACACAGTGAGACTATTTTATCGTTCTCATTGGAAAGATCTCTGTGTAAATGGGCAGGAGAGGTTGGGGAAGTATTTTGTGTCTTACAGATGACATGTACTATGGGGTCAAAGCTGGGAAGAGATGGGGGGGGGTGTCCAGCATATATTTCTTTCCCCCCCACCATGGCAGGAATCTAACCCAGATCTTTGCGGGTATGCTATGAAAGTGCTCTGCCACCAAGCCATGCCTCCAAAGCCTGACGCTTTTAGGGGAATGACCTCACTGAGAAGGGAGACTACACACACACACACACACACACACACACACACACCGAAATAAAAGGAAGAGCTGGGGAGAGCCAGGCTTACCTGTGGAAGAGTACCCCAGATGAAGGGAGCGTGAAAGCAAAGGCCTTATACCAGGCATGTGCCTGGGTTTCTCCAAGAGAAGAGCAGAGTGAGTGGGGTGGTGGTGGTGGAGGAGGAGGAGGAGGAGGAGGAGGAGGAGGAGGAGGAGGAGGAGGAGGTGATGGTGGTGATGGTGGTGGTGGTGGTGGTGGGAGAGTTGGAGGAGGAGGAGGTGATGGTGGTGATGGAGGAGGAGGTGATGGTGGTGATGGAGGAGGAGGTGATGGTGGTGGAGAAGGAGGAGGTGATGGGGGTGGGGGTGGGGTGGTGGGGGTGTAGATAAAAAGGGTGTCAAACCCATAAGACTCACAGAGTATCTTAAGACTTTGGTTTACACTCCCAAGGCAATAGGGAGCCATTGGAGGACTTGTAGCAGCAGCGGAGTGGCCTGATGGACTTTACATTTTAACCACACATCCGTGCCGAGAGGGCAGGCTGTCAAAACAATGCAGCCTCCAGGAGGCTGTGGAAGAGACAGTAGTGCGTCAGGTCAGTGCCCACTTCATCATCTGAGCGAGAGAATCACCGTAGTCCTGCTTGGTATTCCGATAAAAGCTGTTGCGAGGTAAAGGAAGGTCACAGCTCAAAGGCGGCCATCCTTCCTGTGGGAAGCTCCGTGAGGTGCCCTGTGAGCAGGAGCGGGCACACCATCCTGCTGCCACCTGTTTCTGCCAAGTTTTCCTGGGTCCCAGTCACACCAAGTGTTAAGAAAGTAAGAGTGTTCTAGTTGAAAGGAACCAGGCAGGAGGAGAGCTAAGGCCAACATCTTAACATGGATTGGGGATAGGCATGGCTAGAAGCTGGTGTATGAGCTGGGGAGCAGACCATGGGGGTCAACTGCGGCCCAGAGTCCTGGCTGTGGCTGTTGTGGCCCTGTTCTGCAGGCAGGAGGATTGCTTATGCAGAACAGTGCAGAAAGCCCTCCAGCTGTATAAAGGATGCCCGTGGGATGAGGCAGAGGCAAGAGGCAGCTAGCTGTGTGTGGTTAGGCTGACTGTGTGGCTTCTAAGGGGCAACTGGGGCTGTGTCCTGTCCTCCTCAGGAAGGAAGCTGCAGCCACGTGCACTCCCATCCCGAGGGGGAAACCTGGCCCTGGAGTCAGGAAAGGTGGGATTTCCCATGGTGGAGACACTTGCTCACATACACAGTGCATGACGGTGTGTGTGTGTGTGTGTGTGTGTGTGTGTGTGACCTGGCCGGCTTCCCTTTGTTCTCAAATGTAAATCATTTTGGTAGTTTTAGGCTCCTGAGTGCCAAAGACTTATAGGCTGGGCTGATACATTCAGAGGGTCAAGGTTCCAGGCACCAAAACCAGGAGGCTCAGCGCCCTAAGTATTCCACTCAGAGGCTCTGTTCTGAGTGGCCTGGCCCTCGGCAGGTGGTGAAATCCTGGGTTGTAGCAGTAGCAAGAGTCGGTGCCAGCTGGTGCCATAGCGCCACCGCATGGGGTGTGGAGACCTGTGCCTTCTAACAGGGATTAGTGTCACCGCTTGTGGGTTTTTTGTTTTGTTCAAGAGTCAAAATATATTTACAGAAATACCTTGATCATCTAGCTAAACTCTCCTCTGACTAGAATCATAATTTAAGATAGCCCATTTATGTAAACCTATATCCTGTCGCACGCTGGTTACCTGTGCTCAGGTACCAGTTCTTCCTATTTTGCCGGGGGCCCATCTCACTATGCCTGGCTCTATCCCAGAATTCTCTCTCCTTCCGGAAGTCCCACCTTCTATCACCTGCCTAAGGCATAGGTCCTAGCCCAATAGCTATGGTGATGCATCCATACAATACATAAGATATTCTCTCTGCAGCCGGGCAGTGGTGGCACACACCTTTAATCCCAACACTTGGGAGGCAGAGGCAGGTGGATTTCTCAGTTCGAGGCCAGCCTGGTCTACAGAGTGAGTTCCAGGACAGCCAGGGCTACACAGAAAAACCCTGTCTCAAAAAAAAAAAAAAAAAAAAAAAAAAAAGATATTCTCTCTACATTGTTTCAAGCTGTCCAGAAACTCTCCTGTAGACCAGGCTGGCCTTGAGCTCAGATATCTGCCTGCCTCTGCCTCTGAGTGCCAGGATTAAAGGCGTGTGCCCCCACTGCCCAGCAGATCTCTTGAGTTCAAGACTTAACTGTTCCCTGAAGCTCTTCAATGTTCAAGATGGCACAGCCCCTCCCCCTCCCTGACTTGGATGATCACCTCTGGGACTCTTTTCCCTGCATATGTGTGTGTGTGTGTGTGTGTGTGTGTGTGTGTGTGTTGAGTGCTCATGAGAGTGTGGACATGTCCCCTTGTGTATGCCTTCCGAGGTCAAGGCTGGACATCGAATGTCTTCTTCCTCTACCATTCCTTAGCCCTAAAATACACCATAGCTAACCGTAAGTTCTCTGTTTGGACTAAGCTAACCAGCCAGTGGTTTCTCAGGATCTGCCTTCCCCCATCTATCAATGCTGGGGTACAGGGATACACTACCACAGGGATTTGACCTCACATCCTCATGTTTGCAGAGCAAGCATCTCTACCCACTGAGCCACCCCTCCCCACACCCTAGAAGCCTTTTAGAGGGCAGCATAGAAGGTTGCTGTCTCCCAGCTGGCTGGAAAAGCAAGTGGAACTAGGTATGGGGACACATTTCTGTAAGCCTAGCACTTGGGAGGTTGAGGCAGGAGAATTGCTCTAAGTTCAAAGCCAGCCTGGCATATGGAGTGAGACATTATCTCCAAAATAAAAACAAGAACCAATAGTTTGGTTATATAGGTATGTGTGTAAGGTGTTTTCATCAATTCCAGCGTACTTCTTTATGCAAATGAAGGATTATATTTACACCAATCACTGGCTTTCTGCTTCTAATAACCAAGGTTATGGTATTACTATCATTACAAAGAGGTTTGAGAGAGCCTGTTGGTTCACTTTGGTGTCTCCACTGTATATCTTAGCAACGAGACATTGATGAACACTGCACGGGCCGCTCTAGATGGAATCTGCTGGTGTCCTGAGCGTCCCAGTCTTCGGCCCTACCAGCAATGAGTTTCCTGTTTGTAAATTACCCGCTGTAAGGCATTTTGCTATAGTAGCTTGAAAGGACTCAGATGGTGCGTGTGAAAACTTGGTCAAAACCATGAGCTGATGATGGACCAGGGGTGAGGACTTAATGGGCAGAAGCTGTTGCTGAACAAGAACAGGGACCCAGAAGCCATGCGAAAAGCCCGCGTAGCCATGTGCTCCTGCACCCTAAGGACTGGGAGGGGCAGAGACTAGGGGACTGCCGTCGCCAGTCTAGCTCCAGGTTCAGGCTCAGCCTCAAGGGCATAGGGTGGAGACCAATGAGGCAGGATGCCTGGCACCTTCCTCTGGCCTCCACAGACTTGCAGGTACACTACACACACACACACACACACACACACACACACACCAACATGTACACACACCACACACACAAACACACACATCCACACATGAACCTACACACATGAGCACACACACACACAGAGGCACACACATGATAACAATCATGGACCATGTTTTAGATTACATCAGCCGGGACAGGCAGGTGATAGATCCTGTTGTTCCAAACGGCTCCTCCATGTCATTGGCTCACCATAAGGTCACTGCTCCGTTCACCGTGAGGATGGATGGGACCTCTTATCGCTACCGCTGAGAGTTGGGGCTGAGAGGCACTTGCGGTCACAAAGCTACAGCTCAGAAGAGGCACGGCCCTCGCAGTTCGGGGCCTCTGCAAGCCAGGTAGCCATATCAAACTTGGAAGCGGCCTGCAAATAAAGTGGAAAGAACCTAGAAAGTCTGTGAGTCTCTCACCAGATCTCATGGTCACATGATGTTTGCTTTGTGCTGACAAAGACCTCTGTTCCTGATCGAATGTTAGTCACGGTTTAATCAGTCTTTGGTCGGGGTTTCTCAAACATATGCAAATGAACTTGTCACACCAATACATCATTTATAAGCATTTCCATCAGAGAACAATGAGAAAAGATGGGCAATCTGACTAGACAGAAGGAAGCAAATGCGGGGTGTGGGGACACAAGCCTGAAATCCCAGCACTCAGGCGGACGCTGGAAGGCTGCAAGTCAAGGCCAACCTGGGCTACACAGTGAGCCAACCAAGGTATATTGTCAGACCTTGGAGACCGGGAAGCGGGGACAAGGAAAGGAAGAGGGAAGGAGAGAAAAGAAGGGAAGAAAAGAGTTAGGGAGGAGGAAGGGGAAGGAGGGAGAAGGAGGAGGAGGGAAGAAAGAGAGCTCCGGGTGAGTCAGGACTTTTGATTATAAGCTACAAAAACCCACCTTGAATTAGCGTAAAGAAATTATCACCAAGGAACCAGAGAATCTTTCAGAATTCAAGGAGAAAGGAGTGAGGAGGTTACATAGGGAACAGTGTAGTAACCCTGTGGTGCTATAGTAACCTATGACAGTGCAGTGCAGTAACCTGCCACAGTGGGGTAACCTGGGACAGTGGGGTAACCTGGGATAGCGTAGTAATGCAGGACCCTGTCTGGTTTCACACACTGCTGTTGTGTAATGCTTGCGGCAGCTTAGCTCCCTAACCTGCACGTGTACTTCGTATACACAAGCATCTCCAGACAATGATCCTAGCACCTGTGCACACTAAATGAAATGTGCTTGAAACGGAAGAGGAAGGCAGAGGCAGGTGGATTTCTGAGTTCAAGGCCAGCCTGGTCTACAGAGTGAGTTCCAGGACAGCCAGGGCTATATAGAGAAACCCTGTCTCGAAACATCCTACCCCCAACCCACCCCACCTCACTCCCCCCCCAAAAAAAAGAGAAAGAAAAGAGGAAGCCACAACCTCAAACTGCCCATGAGACAGCCATGGAAACATGGAAGTGAGAAAGGTCTCCTCAAGGGAGTTGGGCCTCAGGCCTGATCCCCTTACCACTGGGCTCTGGGAAGCTGCTGAGGAAAGGATCAACTGAGCTAGTGTGTGAGAGACAAGGAGGCAGGAGGACACCTCAGATGGGGAGCTGGAGGCCCTGAGGGCAGAGGAGCCTGGGGGCTGCAGCCCGGCTGACAGGAGAGCTGAGGGGGGGAGTGGCAGGTCCAGGAAGGTCTGCACTTTGTGCTGTATCAGGAGGGAACCATAGAGGGTCTGGTCAGGACAGCCAGGCCAAGCTGAGCTTTTCAGAGATGCCCCCCCCCGCCCGCCCCCCTCATCCTTTGCACAGAGTCTTGGAGCGAGAAGGACAGACAGGTGGCTGTGGCAGCTGTCCTGGGGAGAGAGCGTGGCTGGAAGGGAAGTCATCGCGGAGGAAAGGGGATGAGAAGACGGAGGAGAGGGCGATGTGAGATCATCAAGTCACCGCTTAGCTGTGGGAGTCAAGGCTGGGATGGATTAGACACCGAAATGGCTGGGGACAGGGGTGCCACTAAGCTGCTAAAGACAGGACGGGAGCCCAGATGGCAAAGCACAGCACCGAGAACTACAGTGACAACATTGAGCTGCCCATGGCATGAAGGGCAGGGGACGCCGATGCGCCCTGAGAGACAAGCGAGGCAGATACTGGGGAGTCATCAGCCTAGGGTGACACCCAAAACTTGGGTGAGGTTCAAAAGAGAAGAGAGAGAGAGAGAGAGAGAGAGAGAGAGAGAGAGAGAGAGAGGGCAAAGGGCAGAGATCTGAGACGCAACTGGAATGGGGTGGGGAGGGAAGGAACGAGTCAGGGATGGGGCTGGGCCAGTGATGGGGACTTGAAAGGTGAGGAGGAAAGAGAAAAGCAAGGGACAGTACGTGGGCTGCCGAGGATGTCACTGACCATGGCTGGAGCAGGACTCTAGGTACAAAGATAAAGAGATGGCTATGGCCTCTCAGCAAGAGCCTATTATAAGACTGCACTGGCAGGCCGGGCGGTGGTGGCACATGCCTTTAATCCCAGCACTTGGGAGGCGGAGGCAGACGGATTTCTGAGTTCGAGGCCAGCCTGGTCGAGTGAGTTCCAGGACAGCCGGAGCTACACAGAGAAACCCTGTCTCAAAAAACAAAAACAAACAAACAAACAAACAAAAAAGATAAGAAAGATAAGACTGCACTGGCCAGGTTGGAAGAAGGGATGCCTTGGGTGTGGTCAAAAAGAGGGCATGGAAATAGGGTGGGCGCTGAAGCGAGGGAGGGGAGAAAGGAAAGGGTAACTACTAGGGTGAAACAGCTGTGCTGTGGGCATAAGGGGCCGGGAAGTGGACAGGTGGACGTGTGGGTTTGGGCTATATGGTAGTTTGGTTGGCCCAGGGAGTGGCGCTATTAGGAGGTGTGGCCTTGTTGGAGAAAGTGTTCCTCTGAGGTGGTGGGGAGGGGGTGGTGCTTTGAGACCCTCCTCCTAGGGGCCCGGAAGTCAGTCTTCTCCGGGCTGCTTTTGGATCAAGAAGCCTTCTGACATCAGAGACAGTTGTGACACTTCAGGGGATGACTGCTGTGTAGTCCCAACTGCGGTTGGAGCAGCTGTGGCAGTGACGGTGGCTTCTGAGTCCAGTGATGTGGCAGTCAGAGGAGCCCCACTAATGATAGCTGCGTCGTGGTTGCCATATTCCAACGTGGCGAGAACTACGCAAGCAAGCAGTGTGCTTAGGGCAGGCTGGCAGCTCTGTCCCCACAGCCTCAAGCCTGAAATGTTCCCGCACCTGAAACGTTTTGATTGCCATCACGATGCCACCATCATTAGCACCTGCTCTTAGATGGCACAGGTATACTTGGCAGGCTGGGGCTATAGTTCAGCTGGGAGAGGGCTTGGATAGCATGCACGAGACTCTGGGTTCGATCCCCAGCACTGCATAACCAAGCAAGGTGACATATCCCTGTGATCCTGGCACTCAGAAGGTGGAGGATGGAGGATCAGAAATCCAAGGTCATTGGATATATAGGGAGCTCAAGACCATCGTGGGATACAGAAGACCCAGTACAAAAGAGAAAACACACACACACACACACACACACACACACACACACACACAGAGAGAGAGAGAGAGAGAGAGAGAGAGAGAGAGAGATACACACACAGATACACACACACACACATACCTTAAAACAAATGCATTAAAATATGTTAAAATTGGCTTTAGGGTATGTATAGAAGATGCACGTGAACTTCATATGAATGTTGCCTTCAATCTTGGGCAGTATCTTATTGAATACATGCAAATGTCCCCAGACTTGAAATTTAAAATGCTTCCTATCTCCAGCATGTTAGATAAAGGACATTCGTTGCCACTATCAGGGGGAAAAACATTTTGAGGGGAAGATGAAGGGTGAGTAGGAGATAAATAAGAATGTCTAAGGCATGCCAGAGTCCCTTACCCAAGATTCCTTTCCCATAGCCTCACATCTATGTCCTCAGCTGTGGTCTCAGGGGGATGGAGAAGCCACATTCACATCACTTTTATAATCCCTGCGACAACTATTCTATTTTATCATTATCTACTGTTGCTAATCTCTTTAAAGATTCATTTTATTTTTAATTATGTGTCTGTGTGGGTATGAGCACATGAGTGCAGTGTGCTTGGAGGCCAGAAGAGGGCAACAGATCTCCTGGGGCTAGAGTTACAGGTTGTTAAGTTGACTGATGGGGTGCTAAGAATCAAGTTCAGTTCCTCTGCAAAAGCACTCTTAACCACTGAGCCATCTCTCTAGCCCCTGATGCTAAATTTTTTGTCTTTTTTTTTTTTTTTGAGACAGGGTTTCTCTGTGTAGCCCTGGCTGTCCATTCTGTAGACCAGGCTAGCCTCGAACTCAGAAATCCACCTGCCTCTGCCTCCCAAGTGCTGGGATTAAAGGCACACGCCACCACCGCCCGGCTCTGATGCTAATTTTTTAACTAAATTAAATCTCATGACAGCTGGTTCCGTATGAGAAGAAACAGATCTGAAGTTCAGCACTGTCCCCAATCCCAAGCATCCTCTGGGGACACCTCCCTAGCAGAGCCACATAGGAGGGACTTCAGCTCTTGACTTACCCCCGAGATCAGGTCCCCTCTGGCAAGAGCCGGCTGGTTAGGTTTTACAAGCTGGTAAGGTTTTAGCTAACTGCTAAGACAGAGAGCCGGCTGCAGGGCACTAGGGACCCACTACACATGGGGGCCAGAGGTCCCCGGTGCCTGCCTTGGTTCTGAGAATAGTAAGTTTTTGTGCTTCTCACTAGGGAGGCTTTGTAAGAAGGGAAGGCAGAACTTTATATACACTGACATGCTTTAGGGGCTGGAGAGATGGCTCAGCTGTTAAAAGCACTGGCCGCAAGCCGGGCGGTGGTGGCGCACACCTGTAATCCCAGCACTTGGGAGGCAGAGGCAGGCGGATTTCTGAGTTTGAGGCCAGCCTGGTCTACAGAGTGAGTTCCAGGATAGCCAGGGCTACATAGAGAAACCCTCTCTCAAAAAACCAAAAAAAAAAAAGCACTGGCCGCTCTTCCAGAGGAGCCGGGGGCTGTAGCTTAGTTGTTAGAACTCATTCCTAGCCTGCACAAAGCCCTGGGTTTGATCCCCAGCAGGGAGTGGGGGACCACACGTGTAATCCCAGCACTCAGGAGGTGGAGGCCAGAGAATTAGAAGTTGATCATCCTCAGACATAAAAAAGTTTGAGGCTGCTGGGCTGTGGTGGCGCACGCCTTTAATCCCAGCACTTAGGAGGCAGAGGCAGGCAGATTTCTGAGTTCGAGGCCAGCCTGGTCTACAGAGAGAGTTCCAGGACAGCCAGGGCTACACAGAGAAACCCGGGCTCAAAACAAACAAACAAACAAACAAAAAAAAAAAAACAAATAAGTATGAGGCCAGCCTGGGCTACATGAGATTCTGACTCAAAATAAAAGAAAGAGTTAGTTATAGAAACTATGACAATAGTCTGCGGGCACAACGCTATGGTGGCACAAGGGTAGTGTCCCATTAAGGGTACTATCATCATCATCATTAATTGTCATCAATTTCCAGCAGTAAGAAACACTCAACTGGTGCTTGGTAGAAGCATTAGGAGCAATACCAGGTGTCGGAGGGCACTAGAGGGAATCCCTTTAGGCACCTCTTCCTCTTCGGCAGAGGGACCCATGGAGATGTGCATGCTGGCCCAGTGCAGAATGGATGTATGTCCTGATGCTGAATGGGACCAGGATGTCCAAATGACATCAGCTCAGGGGGCTGGGGATCAAACCAGAGACCAGGGCCCACACTCTCAGTCTGCAGAAGTAAACTGAGACTTAGAAAACGTGAATAGCACCCCCTGACCTGGACTGAGGTCAGCTAGAAGCCACTGCCTCTGCTGTGAGCCAGTCTCACAGGTACAAAGCTGGGCAGTGATCTGCAGCTGAGACTCTAGCAGACAACAGGGGGACCAGCTGGGCCAGGGACAGTTCTGAAGGGCTGTGTTAAACAGAAGGTCTCTCTCTCTCCCTTCCTCCCTCCTTCTCTCTCTCTCTCTCTCTCTCTCTCTCTCTCTCTCTCTCTCTCTCTCTCTCCCTCTCCCTCTCCCTCTCTAGAAACTGGCAACAAGGTACCTCCCTGCATGATGAGGCGTCCTGGCAGGGTGAGACCACACCCAACCTTGTGTGACTAAAGTCACTCACCGTGGGATAAGTAGGTTTCTCAGAGGGAGTGTCCTAGAAGGCCTCATCTGCCTCTCACCCAATATTATTGATTTTCTATTACATAATAAGCATGGTAGAAAGGCTTATAGGCATGAGTGCCTGACAATGTTCCCCAGCCCGCGGAGCGGCACTGTTACCAGGCTAGCATTCAGAGCAGCTGAGAGGGGGCAGCTCAGAACCCGACTCTACACCTATCTTGAAAGTCTACACGTTTTCATTATGATAGAATTCACATTTAAAGAAAAATTACAAGCTCCATTTTTCTTGATTGTCAACAAGGGCCCTCAAATGTTGATATTTTTGAGCAAACTTTGTTGTATCACACTCCCTTTTGTTTGTCTTGTTTTTGTTTTTGTTTTTGTTTTTTTTGTTTGTTTGTTTTTGGTTTTCGAGACAGGGTTTCTCTGTAGGTCCGGCTGTCCTAGAACTGACTCTGTAGACCAGACTGGCCTCGAACTCAGAAATCCACCTGCCTCTACCTCCCAAGTGCTGGGATTAAAGGCGTGTGCCACCACCACCCGGCCTTGTTTGTCTTTTATGACAGCCCTCTCACAACAAAAGGTCACAGCTTGGGTGGCTTCAGAACTGAAACCCATGTCCTCGAATCTCACACCAGAAGTCGAGGACAAAGCTACCATAAGGTGGGTTTCTCCAGAGGCCTCACTACTGGGCTCATGTCTTCCCAGATGTTTCTCTGAGTGGGGGGACCCCTGGCTCTCTCTGTGCATTAACAGTCCCATTTCTTCTAAGGACTGAAATCAGATGAAGTTGGGGTCTACACTAAAGACCTTATTTTAACTTATGAGTCTTTACATCTCTTATACAGGGCTTGGAGAGACAGCACTTTACTGATATTTCAGAGGACACAGTACCCACAGAGCAGCTTACAGCCATCTGTAGCTCCATTTCTGGGGAATCTGATGCCCTGTCTGGCGTCTAAGGGCCCTGTATACATGTGGTGCAGAAGCAGAAGCAAGTAAACATTCATGCACAAAAAATACAATAAATGTGTTTTAGAAAAGCACTCTTCCGGGGCTGGAGCGGTGGCTCAGTGGCTAAGAGCACTGACTGCTCTTCCGGAGGTCCTGAGTTCAAATCCCAGCACCCACATGGTGGCTCACAAACATCTGTAATGAGATCTGACATCCTCTTCTGGTGTGTCCAAAGATGGCTACAGTGTACTTACAGATAATAAATAAATCTTTAAAACAAACAAACAAACAAACAAACAACAACAACAACAACAAAAAAAACCCCAAAAAACAGTCTTCCCTCCAAGTACGGCCACGTTCTGACATGTTAGGTACGGGATTTCAGTATCCACAATTTGAGGACACTATTTAACCCACGGTACGACAATATCTTAGGATTCCTATTGCTCTGATAAACACCATGACTAAAAGCAACTTGGGGAGCAGAGGGGCATCTCACCTTACAGCTTATAGTTCATCCCGAGAACTCAGGGCAGGGACTCAAGGCAGGGGCCTGGAGGCAGGAGCTGGCAGAGTCCGTGAGGAACACTGCTTACTGGCTTGCTCCTCGTGGCTTGCTCGGCCTGCTTTCTAGGACCACCAGCCCAGCCCAGAGGCGGCACTGCACACGGTGAACTGTATCCCTGACATCGATCAAGAAAATGCACCACAAGCTAGCCCACAGGCCAGTCTGGTGAAGGCATTTCCCATGGAGGTTCCTCTTTCCAACTGACTCTAGCTTGTGTCAAGTTGACATAAAACTGTCTAGCACAGACTAACGGACTATTTATGCTTGTATCTGGGTGTCTTCAGAGTAATCAAAGACATGAGTTCCCCTTACCTAAATATGAGTGTTTCCTAAAATCACGAACAGTCTCCTACAGCATCACCGAACAACCATGGCAACAGGGAAATGGACGAGGTTATCCCATGAGGCCATGGTCCTGCCTGCGGTCACGCCCTCTGGTCCGTCCGTTTGTCCTACTGCTGGTGTATCAGCCTGGGTCACTTAGGGAAGGCTCAGTCTGCCACGTTTCTCCATTGTAGGGTTAGTATGTTCCTTCTATAGTTAATAATTAAGTCCTTCAGGCCAGTGAGAAAACTTGGAAAAGTGCTTGCCGTGGCTGCCTGATGACCAGAGTCTGATTCCTGGAACCCACAGTGGGAGGAGAACTGACTTCTGAATGTTGGCCTTCTGACCTACTCTTACACACACACACACACACACACACACACACACGCACACGCACACGCACATGCACACACACATGCACGCACACACACGTGCACACACACTAGTAATAAATAAAATAAAAACATAAAAGTAATAGTTGGGCTAGAGAGATGGCTCAGCGGTTAAGAGCACTGACTGTTCTTCCGAAGGTCCCAGCAACCACATGGTGGCTCACAACCATCTGTAATGAGATCTGACACCCTCTTCTGGTGTGTCTGAAGACAGCTGTAGTGTACTCACATATAATAGATAAATAAATCTTTTAAAAAAAGTGATAGCTAATAGTTGTTTTGTGGGAAATCACCTTGAAGCTATGAGAGTCTCCTTTTAAGACTATTTTTTATATCTTTGATCATGTATATATGTGTGTGTCTCTGTGTGAGTACGTACATGTGAGTACAGGCGGCCAGCTGGAGAGAGGTGTCAGACACCCGCGAAACTGCAGTTTCAGGAGATGATGTGGGCCATGAGAACCTAGCTGAGGTCTTCTGTACGAGCATATGTGCCCTTAACTTGCCAACCAGAAATACCTTTTTTTTAAAAAAGGTATTTTAAAAAACCGGTTTATTCATCTTCTTTATTTTTTATTCAAATTCTTTATTCACCATCATCTTTCTCTCCCTCTCTTTTCCTGTTCTCTTCCTTCCTCCCCCTCCCTCCTTCCCTCTCCTTGTGTGTTTATGTGCCTGTATGTATGTGAGTGTATATGTGTGTGTATAAGTGTATGTGTGTGTGTACGAAGGTGTATGTGTGTGTACGTGTGTGTCTCTGTGTGTCTGTATGTGACATATTGAGGTCAGAAGGCAGCTCTGTGGGGTCAGTACCCTCCTTTGGCATTACGTGGATTCCGGAGGATTTAACTCTTGTTATCAAACTTGCATCCTTGGGTGACAAGTGCCTTTGCCTGCTGAGCCATCTTCACTGGCTCTAAGGATGTCAATATGTAGCTTCTGGTCAGATACACATACCTGCTGCTGGTCCCTGTTGTGATGTCTTATTACAATGGCTCCATGGTCATTTTCTAGGGTCATTGTCCTCTCTTGAGACAAGAGAGAGAGAGAGAGAGAGAGAGAGAGAGAGAGAGAGGAAGAAAGAAAGAAAGAAGAAAGGAAAAGAAAAAAGAAAAGAAAAGAAAAGAAAAGAAAAGAAAAGAAAAGAAAAGGCAGTTTCTCCACCTTTGCCTCTTCTTTCCACCAGTGTGAACACCCAGGCTTGCTCTGTTTGAATGCTGAAGGTGCCCAGACTTGGGAGTGGGAGTGGCCTCAGGCCAGATCTTACAGGAAGGTAGCTTATCAAGAGCAAGGAACCTGAGCAAGTCAGTGCCCAGACAGTGACCACAGTGACCTTCCTTCCTGTGTGGACTGTCAGAGGGGAAGGAGGTGACACCCTCAATCTGTCTCCCCTTTCATCTCAAGTGAGCAAGAACTCTAAGGTTTCACGGGTTCTGGGTCCCGGAGCCTTGTTTCATCCTGTGACTCAGAGTTCAGTAGACGGGGTGACAGTGTGCAGTCTGCAGGGTAGCATATGGGGAGGCCTCAACTCTCACCCCCATTCTGCCAGTCCCTCTCTCCAGGAGGATCAGTGACACGCACAATGCTCTCCCTGGAAGATAAGAAGATGTGTCAGATCCCAAATCATTCTTTCCTCCAGACGCCTGAGCTCGGAAGCCTGGTCTTCCGGGGTACCAATTTTGCAGGTCTGCCTCTGGAAAGAGTGAGAGGGCCAAGCCCACTGCGAACTGCACCCCTACACAACACTGCTTGGCCATTACCAAAGGATGCACTTCTGCGGGCAGCGGGGCATGGATGCTAGAGCCCACTCCCTTGTCCTCCGCCACATGGGCTCTCCACCGTCTACAGGTCTACTGGACTTCTTAATTAGCTGACCACCTACTATTTTCCAGGCACAGCCTCAGCTCTTTAGAAGGTAGGAAAGGGGGAGTGAACAGGATGGTCTCGAACTCAGAAATCCACCTGCCTCTGCCTCCCAAGTGTTGGAATTAAAGGCGTGCGCCACCACTGCCCGGCCAAAACGTCTTTTTCTTATTTATAACGTTTGTGCTTGCCTTAAAGTCACCTATTTGTCATGTGTCTGTGTGTGACTCCCTAAGTATGTGGAGGTCAGAGGTCAGTTCAGGAATTATTGCCTCCTTCCACCGTGTAAGCTCTGGGGACTGAACGTCAGGCATCAGAGTTTAGTGACAAGCACATCTACCCACATGGAGAGCGTCCCTGGGGAGTGTGGAGGTAGGGTTGAAGATCTGGAGCTGACACCATGTGAAGGCCAGGGGTAGGCAATTGCCGTGACTCAGGGAATACAAACCTAGGGCTCACAGGTACAGCGATGGCCCTCAAAACCACGAGACTGGATGAGGTCATCCGGGCAAAGGATGTAGATCGACGAGAGGAGAGGCTAGACAGTGAAGTAAAGCAAATGACGCCTCCACCCACGCCGTTCTCCAGAGGTGTCACGTGAATGCATCCAGAGCACACAGTCCCGGCACCGAGAACCTTGGCGGCTCCGGCTGTGGGCCCCTAGAGCCCGGCCTACTTGGGGCGGAGCCTCACTCGGGCGTGGGCGGGGCCTCGGCTCCCGGTGGCCGCTCTGGGGCTTGCTGGCGGCTGGGGCGGTGACGTCACTGCATGACTGGGTTTTTATGAATGAAAGGAATCCTGTGCGTGAGTAATTCCGGGAAGCTCGCCTTACAACTGCGCGCGGCTCCAGCCCCCTGCGCCGCCAGCCCCCATAACAAAACTCGGAGCGGCGCTGCGCGGAGCCGTGTTCCTAGTGAACTGCGGTCCCGATCGGAGAGGAGTGGGGCTCGAGAGCGGCCTGGGATCGCCACCGCGACAGCCGCGACAAGCGCGCACTGAGCGCCAGGCCTGGCGGAGAGCGGTAAGGACGCGTCAGGGACGGGGACCGTGCTCCAGGAGTGTGCGCTCCGGGTCCTGCCTGGGCCGATCGTGGTCCTGCCCCTTCAGCGCCCCATGAATATCAGCTCCCCGAAGGGCCTCCGAGGGGCTGGCTGGGAGGCGGTGCGCGGGCCCCGGAGGAAGCCCGGGCGGGGGCGGGGGCGGGGCGTGCACGTACGTGACTCGTTGAGAACAGTCCCTGGAGCCGCGCCCAGCACCTTGTGTGCGCGGTTTGTTTACGTCTCCCGGTGGCGTGCGTGCGGGTGTGTTCTCTGGGGGAGCGCCCTGGGTTCTGCGAGTTGCGAGGTGCGTGCACACTGTGTACTTCGGTGTGTGTGTGTGTGTGTGTGTGTGTCCGCACGCGCTCCCTGGAGACTGACACTAGCCCAGTGTATCTTGAAGTGGGTGCGCATCAGTGTCCACTGGAACAAATGCGGAATAAGGACCCGAGCGAAGAAAGAGGCGGGGTCGGTGGTCACACCAGGTCTGGAATTTTTCTCCCTCCCCTTCCACCCTCGGTCTTCCTCCCGCTTTCCACCAACCGGGGCTGCCCGGCCCCTGTTGTCTCTGGAGTTTCCCCTGGCTGGAGCCATGTGACATCAGCGTTTGTTCCTTGCCCAGCGCGGGTGCCTGCAGCTTAGAATAGAGCAGAGGTTAGCGAGCCAGCCTTCTCCTGGCCCCCTGGTGGATCTAGTAACCTAGTGCATGGAAGTCTGTCCTTAGCCCTAGGTTTTCTGGCTCAGTGTGGACTGCTCATCCCTGGACTGTCCCTTTCTTCCAGTCTCAGGGGAAACAGGGAAGGCCAGAAAGCCTGTGACACATTGGGGAAGACAAGGCTTCCCGGACTATTCTGGTGGCTACTGTGGCTGGTCTGGGTGTCTGAGGCTGCACCTGCTGGGTCCAGGAGGATGGGGGTGAGGCTCACTGTCACACTTCTCAGACTGAACTCCTTAGACTGGACCCCTGTGTGGGCTGCTGGACTCCAGGGGAAATTAAAGACTGGGTCAGCTGGCACACCTGGAGTCTACCCAGGGCCAGCAAGATCAGCAGCCAGTGCTAACCCCTGGTGAGGGAAGGGTTAATGTGGGAGGGGAGCACTGCAAGAAAACACCTGTTCTGGGAACCCCAGGATCCCACTCAAGGCATTCCCTCTTGCCCCCTCGCCCACCCGAGGGTACTGGAATCCGAGGAGTTGGCAACTGAGCTTGTTGTGGGTGGGGGTGGAATCAATGATATTTTACCTTTGAGCCCGGTGAGTTCTGTTCCCACTGTGAGGACTCCAGGGTCCCCATCTGTGGTACGATGGCTGGAGAGCTCTGGAAGCTGAGATGCACAGCCTGTTTTCCAGGGGAAACCGGGAAAGCAGAGGCGATCCCAAGGCCCGGAGCTGGAGGTGTATGTAGAGTTGGGGGTTCGCAGCCAGGACTACAGGAATCATGTGGGTCCATCCTCAGACCTCATCAGGAAACTTCCCCCAGTAGAGTTGGTGGTCAGAGGTGAGAGGAAGCGGCTAACTGGCTCACTGACAGATGGAAACTCAGCACTGAAAGATTCCGGTTCCCCTTGAGTCCCCAGGGGTCTGATCGGGCTCAGGAGTCCTAGATCTTACCCTTTTTTTGTTTCTTTGTTTGTTTGTTTAATGAGCATTTTGCTTGCATGTATTATGTTTGCACAGTGTGTGTGTCTGGTGCCAGCAGAGGTCAGAAGAGGGTTTGGGTTCCTTGGAATTGTAGTTACCAGGCTTGTGGTTGCTGGGAACTAAATATGGCTCCTCTGTGGGAGCAACAAGTGTTTTTTTGTGCGTGTGTTTGTGTGTGTGTGTGTGTGTGTGTTTTTTTTTTTTTTTCGAGACAGGGTTTCTCTGTGTAGTCCTGGCTGTCCTGGAACTCACTCTGTAGACCAGGCTGGCCTCGAACTCAGAAATCCGCCTGCCTCTGCCTCCCAAGTGCTGGGATTACAGGCGTGCACCACCACGCCCGGCACAACAAGTGTTTTTTAACCACAGAGCCAGCCATTTCTCTACCATATTTATTTTGGAAGAGGGGGACAGACTTATTTGAGCTCATGGTGTGAGGAGATATACACTCACTGGGGCAGGAAGGCATGGTGGTTAAGACCAGTTCGTCTGTGGCTGAGGTGGTTGGGGCTTCTGACTCCAGTCTCAGTGCACCTGGGAGCTGCTGGGCCAGATGTTGAGGGTGAGACTGCCTTCTAGGAAACAAAGTAAAAGAACCAAAGGAGTAGATACAGTGTAGCAGCTGAGATAGGCCAGATGCAGGGAAAGCCATGTTTGCTTAAGTAGCAACAAGGCTCCTGAGCCAAGGATCAATCACGGTTTCCCTGGGGATGTGGCTAGGGATTAGGCGGCTGGTGGTGGCTCTGGAACCCTGAGGATGAGGACTGTGATTCCTCTTTGGGCCTTCAAGGCTCAGCACGGGACCTGGCAGACAGTAGGTGCTTCCTGCAACTGTGGCTAGTTGAAGAAATGAGGGATGGGTCCATGTCTGTGACAGGTAGAAAGAGGACCTCAGGTCCAGGGAAGCAGAAAGCAAGACTGTGGGCTATTGGAGGCTTGAAAGAACCCCCACCCCCACCCCAAATGAGCAGGTCCTATAGAGTGCAGGGGACTTCCTCCTTCACACACACAGAGCCAGTGTTCTCTTTGACTATTAAATCAATAGAAAATCCTATCTGCTCACTTGTTGGTTATTAGTGAAAAAGATTCTGGGAGAAGGGAGGGAACGCGGGGCGCCTCTGTGGTCTGGGGCAGTTGGTAGCATGGGCTCCTTGGATTTGATTTATTTCCCCCAAAGATTTTTTTGTTTTGTTTTTGTTTTTTGGATTTGGTTTTCTCGAGACAGGGTTTCTCTGTATAGCCCTGGCTGTCCTGGAACTCACTCTGTAGACCAGGCTGGCCTTGAACTCAGAAATCCACCTGCTTCTGCCTCCCAGAGTGCTGGGATTACAGGCGTGCACCGCCACCACCCTGCTTCCCCCAAAGATTCTTTTTTTTTTTTTTTTTTTTGGTTTTTCGAGACAAGGTTTCTCTGTGTAGCCCCGGCTGTCCTGGAACTCTCTGTAGTCCAGGCTGGCCTCGAACTCAGAAATCCGCCTGCCTCTGCCTCCCAAGTGCTGGGATTACAGGTGTGCGCCACCACGCCCGGCCCCCCCAAAGATTCTTTAAAACTCATTTTCTATTTACGTAGATGTCTGTGCCTTAGTGACTGTATGTGTACCACATGCACAGATGCCTGCGGAGGCCAGAGCACGTCAGGGCCCCGAAACTGTAGCTGCAGGCAGGCAGACGCGGTCTGCCGGACGTGGTACCGAGGCCAGAATGCAGGTCACCGGCAGGGGCAGCAAGTGTTCTTGACCACAGAGATCCATTTAGCCTGATTAGTGTTTTTATTTTGTTTTGTTGTTTTGTTTTGTTGATATAGGGTCTTATGTAGCTGAGCTGGCTTTGAACTTCTGGTGTTCCTACCTCTGCCTCCTGAGGGCTTCGATCATGGTGTATGTCGTCACCACACCCGACAGGGACAAGGTCTCAGAACATGCCAAACATGGTCAAGTTTGTAGGTTTGTGCCTCTAGTGACCCCTTTGATGCTATTGGGTGGGGCGGGGGAGGGGGGAAGGGGGTGGCGTACAGCAGCGGTTGAGGCCACAATGGTCTTGGTCTGGCTGGAAGAGGAAGTGGCCCCTAGCAGTGCAGGTGGAGGAGAAAGGAGGTCAGGGCGCATAGACTGGCTATGAGCTCTCATGCTTCTGCCTCCAGGAGGCCCTCCCTGGTTTCCTTTCCTTTCCTCCCAAGCCTCCACCCTGCTAGGGGCTTTGGAGTTTCCTACTGGGCCAGACTCTAACATGGCAAACTCAGACACTGCCATTGCTGGGTGGCACCTTAGGCTCAGGAGGTTGGGCACGTTGGGAAATCCAGGCCCTGAGAGGGGGTTGACATGCTGAAGTCACACGGTGAGAGTGTGGGTAGGTGAATGGGGCTGGAACCCAGGCCGCCTCCCTGGGGTGCTGCTCAGCTCCCAGTCTTGCATCCTTCCAACAGGGAGGCCAGGGAGGCGGCGCCCCGCGCTTGCTGCCAAGACCCAGGCAAACACATTTTTTCCCCTCTGTCCTCAGCCAGTAAGCACTATGGCTCAGCAGCCACAGAGGAGCCCATGCCAGTGGGTGGGCCGTCTGTCTGCAGGATGTCTCGGGTGTACAGCGAGGGGCCAGAGACAGGGACAGGAAGGCCATGGTCCCCGGCGGGGCAGCCGTCATGTCCCCGAGAATGAGCTCACTCCTGGATCTCCAAAGAATACTAGGAACCTCAGACCTGGGGTTGGCCCTGCCGGCTTCCCCAGGAAGAAGAGAAGGCATGAGGGCGGGGTCCCCGGGTCAGGCAGACTGGTGGCAGTGGGCTGTCCTTGCCTTGTGTCCTGGAAACTGGGGCCTGATGCTGAAAGCCAAAAGCCAAAAGGTGATGGGAAAATCCCCCTTCTCGCGTTGGGACATTCCCTCTGAGACTGGCTGATTGCTGAGCTAGAACATTCCTGGGCAAATGTGGGCCTCCATGGACGCCTAGGATGCCATTGAGGGGCCTGAGGCTAGAACGGGGGTGGGGGGGAATGGCAAGACAGAGGAGGATGGGCAGGACCCCAGCCTTCTTAGGGCCCAGCACTCATTGTCTCTAAAGAGCGTGGCTTCAGTTCCATCTCTTGGGGGTGGGGGGCAGGAGACTGGCTGTGTAGAGAGAGATTCTGAGGCTATGGGAAGAAAACAGAGGGTTTGAAAGACTCGGGCTGTTTCATGGCACTGGAAACAGGTGACTGGTTGGAGCTGTCTGTGCCCAACCACACAAGCCCGGCTCTAACTTGATCTAAGACTCTTGTGTTTTCCACACTGACTCCACTCTACAAGCAGGGAGACCAGGCTCGGGAAGGACAGCTTACCAGGGAGGAGCCAGGCTGTGCTGCCAAGCTTCTGGCACGGGCACTGCACTCTAGTACTCTGCACCCAGTAGGTCCTTAGTTAACGTATTCGTGAGCCACCCCCTTCCACCAAGACTCTTGGCAAAGCGGTTATCCATACCCCCACCCCCACCCCTACTCAGCCCACCCAACCTGCAAGAAGGCCTGGATATCCAGTGTCCTTTGCATATCCTGTCCGTAGCCAGCCCAACCCAGGCAGCGCAGGCAAAGTGGCTTCCTCTTCACAGAGGTGAGGGGACAGGGCACAGGGAAGGGGCTGTACAGAGGGTGTACTGTGAGGAGCTGTCTGCCTCAGGGGAGCGTCAGTCCTGGGCTCTGCCCCGTGTGGCTCTGTCCCCTCTGTCCCCTCTCTGGACATTACTTGACAATGTTATCAGGAAGACCATGAAGATGTTGGTAGGTCAAGAGTCAGTCCTGAAGCCAGACAGTGGTGGCCCACGCCTTTAATCCCAGCACTTGGGAGGCAGCCTGAGTTCGAGGCCAGCCTGGTCTACAAAGAGAGTTCTAGGACAGCCAGGGCTACACAGAGAAACCCTGCCTGGAGGGAAAAAACCAACCAGTCCTGAGATTTTTCCCAGTGTCAATGGGGGGATTCTACCCCCATTGCAGATAGGTGGCTGTGTGGCTTCTAGCAAGTAACGTCCCTTTCTGGGTCACTCCATAGGGCCTTTCCGACATGCAGGTCTGTAGGTGACCCTCGCTGGCTGTGCTGCCTCAGAGCAAGCCCCCAGAGCTGGCTGCAGCCCTGACAGCTGGTCAGGCCCAGGAATTTTACTAAGTTCCCAGCTGTTCCCTGTCCCTCTATTTCTATGACAAGTTCTCACTAAAACTGTAGAAGAAATCGTCCCACTCTACAGATGGGATAGTAGAGACCCATCTACTCTCTACTGGAGAGAGCAGAAGCTCTCCCCAGGTTGCACAGCCTGGAGAAAAACACAGACAGGACTCTGGGCTTGCCTCCCAGCCTGTGCCCCTTTCCCGGTTTCCTACACCCTGATCTGGGCCAAAGGTCACATGGGTGGGGTCCCGATGCTTGCTCCAGTTCTCCTGGTACCTGTGACATCTGCTCCACATGGGGGCAGATGGCCAGAAGGATGAAGAAGCTGCCTAGCAAGTTAGACTCATGCCTTGCTCCCTAAGCTGGTCTTGGAACAAAGCTGGGACACTGACCAACCGGGTGACCATGACAGACTCCAACCAACCCCCACCCCACCCCTGTTCACCTGCTCCCTGCCCTTGTTGGGCCCTGGCTGGGCGGCCTCAAACACCCAAGGCTGACTCAGCTGTGTGGTGTAGGAACAGCAAGGATGTGGACGGCGACACCACCGAGGGAGACAGGCTGAAGCGAGAAGGGCGGGGCACAGCGGGCGGGGCACAGTGGGCACACTGCAAGTTCCCCCTGGGGACAGAGGGTGAGCAGGAGTCTGGCAGACGCACTGAGGGGAAAAGCAGAGAGGTGTCAGGATGATGGTGGTCTGAAGAGGAGAGGGCAAGAGTGAGAGATGAAGTGAAAGAGATTCCCAGGCGGGAGGCAGGGTAGTGGGGCCAGCAGGGGCAGGGCTGGGCACAGGGCCACCTGCCTAGAGCCTGGCGTGGGTACCTGGACTCTGTCCTCTGGCTAGTCGGGAGCAATGGGACCCTTGGGAGGTGTCCATGTGGGCTGTGTCATGTCAGATTTTCTCAGTGGACAGGCGCCACCCACACCCAGTTCCCCAATGTGTGGCTCAGGAAGGGGACTGTTTAAAGAAAAGCCACCACAGGCATAGTGGCCCACAGCTGTAATCCTACTACTCAGATGACTGAGGCAGGGTGAGCAGAGGCTCTAGGCGCTCTTGTAAAATCAAGTGGAATCCCTTACCCAGAATCAGCACCAGAGCCTAGGCCTGCCCAAGTCCCAGACCCAGGTACAGCTTCTTCTAGCTACATTCATCATAAGAGACACAGTAGCGTTTTGTTCTGTAGAGACAGGGTCTTGCTGTATAGCCCAGCCTGGCCTTGAACTTGATATGCAGCCAAGGGTAAACTAAAATGTGATCTTCCTGCTTCAGCCTCCGCAGCCCTGGGGATTCCAGGGTGTGGGTCATGCCTGGTCCGGTGGTTCTTGCTTAGTTTTTGGTTTGTTTTGTCTGAGACAGGGTCTCACGTAGCCCAGGCTGGCTTTGAACTCACGCTCTAGATGATGACTCGAACCTTTGACCCTCCTGAGTGTTGGCATCGATGCTTTGTGCCTCGACTCTCCAGCCAGCCCCATAAGAGCCTGCCACGGTAGCCATTTCAGTCAAAACAGTGTCTTGAACGGCCAACTTCCCTTTCCTGCCCAGCTCCTTCCTGCTGACTGAGCCGCTAGACCCCCTGACCTGGTAGGAGTTCTTCCCCAGAAGCCCCAGACTGTCCCCACCTCGGCCTGAGTCACACGAGAATCCCACGGTTGCACATGAGCATCTTCTCTAGCCGGACACTGTTCTCAGCCCCGGGGAAACCATAGAGGATTCAACAAGCTCCTGCTGTTGAAGAGGGGACAGCCTCACAGGGCAGACACTGGGCAAGGTGGCGCATGCGTGCGGTAAAGACTCAGTGTGTGTTAGCACCCTGGGTGCAAGTGTGTGGAGGCCAGAGCTTGGCGCTTGGAGTCCATGATTGCTTGTGGTCTCATATGAGTCAGGAGCCCCCGTTTCGGCTGGCCTGGTTAGCTCGCTCTGGGGAATCCCACGTCCACCCACGTCCGTGCTGGAATTACAAGTGAGGCACCACACATGCCCTGTATTTATATGGGTTTGGGGGATCCAGACTCTGGGCCTCCCGCTTGCCCTTTTCAATTTTGAGTGTTTATTTATTTATTTTATTATTATTTTTTTTTTGTGTGTGTGTGTGTGTGTGTGTTTGAGACAAGGTTTTTCTGTGTAGCCCTGGCTGTCCTGGAACTCACTGTAGACCAGGCTGGCCTCGAACTCAGAAATCCGCCTGCCTCTGCCTCCCAAGTGCTGGGATTACAGGCGTGCGCCACTACGCCCGGCTGAGTATTTATTTTTATTTCATTTGTCTGAGTATTTTGTCTGCATGCATGTCTGTGCACTGTGTGTCCTATCCCCAGGGCAGAGAGAAAGGAAAACGATTGGAGAGATGGCTGGTGTAACCCAGGCTGGCCTTGAACTTGCTATGTGAGCAACACTGGCCTTGATGTCCTTCTTGATCCTCTACCTCCAGGGTGTGGGATACAGGTGTGCGCTAGCATACCGGCTTCTCTCCAGGAGCTTTTATCCACCCTTCTCCCCAGTGCCCTGTACACGGCAGACTGCGGCTATTCAGGAATTGGCCACTGAAGGAATGTGAGACTCCTGGGCTCATGGTGAAGGCTCTGGGGACCAATGGGCTGCCTTTAGGCTAGGGGACAGCTGCTGGTCTCTCCAGAGCAGTTGCTCTTAGCCTGCGGGTCTTGACCCCTTTGGGGGTTGACTGACCCTTTTTCAGGAGTCACATATCAGACATCCTGCATATCAGATATTTATACTACCATTCATAATGGTAGCAAAATTATAGTTATGAAGTAGAGATGGAAATAACCGGGAGTTACCACACCATGAGGAACTGTTAGAAGGTGTCAGCTTAGAAAGGTTGAGGACCACTGCTCTAGGACCATGCTGAGTTACTGATGGGCAGACCCAGGGGGTTTGGGAACCCTTCCCAAAACACGACTTTGCACAGATCCTGCTCGAAAGGACACTGGGGTGCCGGATCTTGGTAGAGTGCTGGATGGACTTTGGATGGATGGCCTGCACACATGTGTTCCGGGCACATTTCTGTAGATAGCCTGTAATCCCAGCACTCAAGAAGCAGAGGCAGGAGGATAGTGAGTTTAAGTCTAGCCTGGATTACATGGTAAGACCATGTCTTTAAAACAAAGAAGGCAGGTGAGATGGCTCTGTGGGTAAAGGGGGCTTGAGGCCAAGTGCAAGGATCTGAGATGGATCACTTAGAGCCCACAGGTGGAAGGAAAGTGCCGACTTCTGAGCTCCACACAGCTGTCACAGCTCTGGCGTGCCCGACTAACCTACACATAAGTGAAATAATTAGTTGAAACAAACCCAAAACTTGCATGCCCTGCCCCATGTGGGAAAGGAGAGGGAAGGAGGGCCCGCTCGCCCAGTTCACATTTGCCGAGTACCTAGTGTTCTACAGGCACTGATTCTGGTGTGGGGGAGGCTGCGGGGAAACTGGAACTTCGGTGGAGACGGGGACCAGGAGGGACAAGCCATCCATTGGGATGGGATGTAGTCAGAGAGGACATCTCTGAAAAGGTGGCACTCGGCAACGACCTGGATAATGAGTCACTAAGGGGAGCGAGGGCGGTGCAGGGACAAAGTCTGGGCTGTTGGGGTCGGAGGAGGTTGCTCTCTATCAGTTATGAGATAGAAGCCTGGGATGCCAGGTACCTCCTCCGGAGACTGGATTTTACTCAAAGTAAACCATGAACACACCGACCGAGGTGATCCTGAACTTCTTTCTCTCCCAGGTCTCCAGCCCAGTGGGCACCTTCTGCGAAAATGTCCGTGGATCCCTTATCCAGCAAGGCCCTGAAGGTGAGTGTGGCTGCCAGCTCCCTGTGGTCTCTCTCTGCCGCTGCTCCTGGTAGAGCAGCGGCATCCCAGTTCCCCTTTCCTTCTTGGAAGCCCCAAAGGGGAGACTCAGCCGCGACGGGGCTGCAGGGGCAGGTTACTTCCTGCTGAGCGCGCTTCCCTCATTGCAAGGGGCTTTCCAGGCTGGGTTTCTCAGCTGGTCCAGGACTTGTCGCGTGGTTAGTTTGAGCCCTGGGTGGCCTCCTGTGTGCTGATGCTGGTCCCGATCACCTTCAAGGTCTTGGCTCGAGTCCACTAACCGCGGAAACTGGGAGGGGGTGGGCGCGACGGGAAGTGGGGCGGCATCCTCAAGCACCGGCCCCGTGCCTCTGTTTTCCCACGGCCCCCACTCAGGTCAAGCGTGAGCTGAGCGAGAACACGCCGCACCTGTCGGATGAGGCGCTGATGGGGCTGTCGGTGCGCGAGCTGAACCGCAACCTGCGCGGGCTGTCGGCGGAGGAGGTGACGCGGCTGAAGCAGCGGCGCCGCACGCTCAAGAACCGCGGCTACGCGGCCAGCTGCCGCGTGAAGCGCGTGTGCCAGAAGGAGGAGCTGCAGAAGCAGAAGTCCGAGCTGGAGCGCGAGGTGGACAAGCTGGCGCGCGAGAACGCCGCCATGCGCCTGGAGCTCGACGCGCTGCGCGGCAAGTGCGAGGCGCTGCAGGGTTTCGCGCGCTCGGTGGCCGCCTCCCGCGGGCCCGCGGCACTGGTGGCGCCCGCCAGCGTCATCACCATCGTCAAGTCGGCGCCAGGCCCCTCCCCTGCTGCCGATCCCGCCCCCTGCTCCTAGTACCCGCCCCCGTCCCAACGACACCCCTCGGACCCACTCCCATCCTAAAGTGCCTGACTGAGTGCCTTCTGTTCCCCGTCCCTTTTCTCTGCCACGGCTACCCGTTGTAGTGATTTCACATTCCTTTCCTGGGCTCTAACTCACGCAGGCCCCCAGACCGGGACCTGATGGCCCTGGGAAGGGGCAACTTTGCTAAGTTGGGTGTGGGGGAGGCGTTGGGGTTCTAGGTTTTCCTGGGCTGAAAGTCCGTCTCAGATTGAAAAAGAGGTCGTGTAGAGAACTGAACCGGAGGAGAGCTGGTGGGAGAGGCTTTTGGATTGTGCCAGTATGCCCTTCTGACCCTCCCAGGACTCAGAACTAGGTGGCCTTGTGAGACTGCCCTGCTGGGAAGCAGAATTCAGCAGACCTCCCAACTGTGCTTGGGACTTGGGAATGACTGGCTTTCCCAAGCTAAGAGTCTTTGGAACGGATCAATGGAGCTCAGTTGGCACATGGGCAAAACGACCTAAGGCCACAGAGCACGGAACGGCTGGGCTGCAAACCCAAGTGGGGCCTCCTTACAGCTGCCTTAATGAACATTCCAAGCATGGCTTTCGCAGGGGGAACAGGACACGGGGACTGGGAGACAGCTCTCTGTGTGGGGGGGAAAGAAGCTGAAGGAGAGAGAAGGTGACAGAGAGGGAGAGGTGAGGAGCTGGCCAGCCAGAGAAGGGCCGATGGAGACGACCACTGTGGTAAGATAGAGACACTACAGTCCTGATGCAGGGAATGCGATGGGGGCGGGGTGACTTGGAATGAAGGCTTCTACTTTGGTCCAGAGTATCTGTGGGGGTCCGGGGGTCTGACCGCTATCCCCCTGGGAAGTCCAGCCCTAGCACCTTCCCAACACTGTATACAGCTGAATCTTCCACTCTTATTTATTGCACCAATCTAAGTTATTCTCACCAGCCAGAGTCCAGCTCCTCTCCCCTGGGAAATACGTGGGCCCTGAGCTGGACTTATATTTTATATCTACAAATAAATCACATTTAATCTTATATTTAGGGACAGCTGGGTGGCAATAATAGTTTTTTTTTTAAATAAATTGCCCAGCTCCCAGAGTTTATTTATTTTCTGACTTCAAGTGAGCCAGTTATCTGCCTTGAGTATTTTGTAGACTTTCTGAATAAAGTCAAGTTCTCTTTTTCCACAAGAGAAGTGCATCTCCTGGACTGTTCTGCGTGTGCTCTGAGTGAGGGGCCTGAGATGGGTGGGAGGGGACGTCTGGTTCCTGGGAGGCTCTACTCCACTATGGCTCTCACAAGGTGTGGATGGAGACGAGCCAGAAAAGAGCTCAGGCTGCAGTGCAGGAGAGAGGTCCTGGGGTTTGAACTGTCTTCCTGCTTTCACATGGGTGATTTTCTACAGCCCCATGGAACTACCTTCCCATGGTTCTTGACCCCAAGAGAGAAGTGACTTGCTGAGCTCTAGGAGATAGGCCTCAGTTTTAGCCAGAGGAGGGGCGTGCGTGCATAGGCATCGAGGGCGCAGCCGTCCCGGTGAGGAGTGGAACCCGGCTCTTCAGCAGGGGGGTGTAGGGTTTTTCTGGGTGGTACTTCCTGGTTTCTTGTAGCTCCAGTTTACTTTGAAACAGTGGTTCTCAACCTTCTGGTGAGACCTTGTAATACAGTTCTTCCTGCTGTCGTGACCCCTAATCTTAATCTGTTGCTACTTCATAACTGTAACTTTGCTACTGTTATGAATCATAATGTAAATATCTGATATACAACCCTTATGAAAGGACTGGTCCATCACCGGGGGTGGGGGGAAGAGAGGGTGGGAAGGATCTCGACCCGCTGCTTGAATATATAAAGGCGCTATAGAATAGTCTAGAAAAGCCAGAAGGGCTGTAGACCCTAGAAGAACAACAAACACTAGTCCAGAGGACTGGGGCGAGAATCTTGTATGTGGCCAGTCGGGGAGGGAGGGAGAGGCCAAGGAAAGGGTCAGAGGGGAAGAGCCGGGATCATGTGGCTTGGCTGGACCCAAAGAACTTTCTTCCCCTCAGATTGGGGCTGTGCCAAGACGAGAGGCGAGAGGCGAAGCTCGGCCTGGCAGCAGGAAGGGGAGCGGGTGGGGGCGGGCGTGTCCGCGCGGATGACGTAGGCTGTTTACCTTCAGGTTATAGGCTGCTTGGGGAAGTTGCACCACCCACATGCATTCCAGCCATGCCTGTCACCCATAGGCCAGGCTCTTTGAAAGGCGTGGTGCATGCAGGGAAGGTACCCAGGACCAGGAACTCCTGCCTCGGCTCCTGGTTCCTGAGGATGGAGAATGGGCTCCAGGAGCCGAGGCGGGTGCGCAAGTCTTTGATCTTTTGGGAGATACCTACAAAAAAAGTCCCCACCAGCCTCTGGAAAAAAGCAAGGACCGAGGCCCAACCCTCTCAGGGATGGGGAGAGGAAATTCCTTGTGTTAGGCTGTCTGTGAGGAAAGGAGGAACTGTCTGATAGGGCTGTGGGGCGTGATTTCAGACCGAGACAGTGTAAGCACGCCCCCCCCCCACACACACACATCCCCTCTGCACACAGGAGGAGGGTGGACGACACCTCTGGCCACGGCCACTACGCTTCTCTCAGACAAGAGGGAGAAGGAAAAGAACCTCGCTGGCAGGCAGAAGAGATTTCAATACAATCTATATTATCTCATATATATATATTTCTTCCTGACTTTTATTTGCTTGCTTCTGTCACGCATTTAAAATATCACAGAGACCAAAATAGAGCGGCTTTCTGGTGGGACGCATGGCAGTCACACGACAAAATACAAAACTAGGGGGCTCTGTCTTCTCATACATCGTACAAGTTTCAAGTATGTTTCTTTTTTTATGTACAAAGAGCTACTCTATCTGAAAAAAAAAAATTAAAAAATAAATGAGACAAGATAGTTTATGCATCCTAGAAAGAAAGAATGGTAAGGAAGATCAGGGCAGGTAGGATGGATTCCTGTCCCCAGGGCCCACTGCTTCCTGCCAGTGAGCTCCCCCACAGCCTCACCCATCATGTCAGCAGGCAAGTGCCAGGGTGGGTGAGTACCAGTGGGGACAGGAACCAGCAACATACTTTGGCCTGGAAGATAAGGAGAAGTCTCGAGAAACACACTGGCGGAAGCAATCCTGGGAGGAAACCATGGCCGGGCCCCACGGAGCGCCCACCTGTCACCTGCCTTCCTGGGCAGCTTGGGACCAGCTGGCCAGGCCCTCTGGATGGGGCCCAAGAGCTGGCCTCTGGGCCTTGAGGAAGGAAGGAGGCTAAGAAGGTTGCTAGGATGCAACAGCCCCACGAGGCCCCTCACCATGGACTCCAGGGAAGGAACCTGTTTGTTCCAAAGGTGACCAGGGAGAGAGAATCCAGTGAAGGCTATAAGGTAGGGCTCTTTTCCACCATTCTCTACCTCAAGAGGCTACTGGAGCCAAAACCATGTGTTGCTTGAATTCTGCTCACCAGGCCCCGTCACCCTACCTCTGAGGTCCCAGCCCTGGGATGTGCGTGTAGAAAGAGCCAGGGAGAGAGTGGGTGGCCCCAGACAAGGGTGCCCGACCCAGCGCTGCAGAACCCTGAGTGCCAGCAGCTCAACAAGGAGTGCCTGGAGCAGACAGGAGCTGGGAGGGGCTTTCATATGTGACTAAGGCACAGAAGAGATGGGCCAGGAGCCAGATGGAGCAGACCACCAGGCCCTGTATGGTCAGGGGACCCAGGAGGGGCTGAGACCACCCCTACCTTGGCCCCGCTGCATGACCATCCCTCCAGACTCCCTCAGAACGTGATCTGCAATGTGGAGACTCAGACTTTTCCCGTGACCCAGGAGGGGTGAAGCCCAGGGAGACAAGGACCTAGCAGGAGTCTTGACTGCTCTACTGAGGAGGTGGTGGGGAGCCCAAGCCCTGGCACAGTCAGGAAGTATAAGGGGTGGGGCTCTGCCCCAAACTATCAAGAACAGGACCCAAGTGAGAGGGCAGTGTGGGCTGCTGGCTGTCTCCAGCAGGCAGCGTGGCCACAGTGAGAACACCCGAGGACCCCGAGCCCACATGTCACCAAAGGGCCCATAGGCACAAGGCATCATCCTTCCTAGGTGGGCCCTGAGGCTCCTGAGGTCTGGCTCTGATCCTTGCAGCATGCCAGACAGGCCTAGGTTGGGAGAAGGGGAGAGTCCACAGAGCATTCGCATCACCGCCTGCCCAGAGTGTGACAAAACTCACCGTGGGCAAGGGTGAATGGGGGTGGGGTGGGGCAAAGACCTGGGGAATGACCAGGTTGGGTCTGGGTATTGCACGGTGTAGGGTGGGCGGGGCCTCACAGTTCCACAGAGATCCTGTTGGGGAGGGGGCTTAGGATGCAGCTTCTGGCCGACACACAGTACAGGATGGGTGCAGAGATGGACAGCTACCGCTGCTGTCCTCTGTTCCTGCCCCAGCGAGTGCAGGGCTGGCCAGGGAGAGAGATTCCTGAGGCCTGTTCCTCCGGAAGTGATATGCGAGTTTCTGGTCCAATAAATAAAAGGGCAGCGGCCACGCTGTGCTGGCCACCCCCCAGCCTGGCCGGGGGCTGGGGGAAGCCCCTGTCCTTCCCCCCCAGTGCCCACACCTAGAACTCATCATCCGAGCTGAGCAACAGAGTCTTCTCGTTGTCGCGTGCACCACTAAGGCTGTGGGACCGGGAAAGGCTGTGTGTGCCGCCACGCCAGGTGGGCCCGGGCTCCAGGGTGGACTGCTGCGTGTACTGCTGGTAGGCGGGCGAGAAGTTGTGGATGGCGTCCTGCACGATGTCGTGAGGGTTCATGGTCTCTTTGAGGCTGCTGGAGATGCTCTTCATGGGGGCGCAGCGGCCTGCGGGGAGGGCCGGTGGGGGATGGGGCCGGGGCAGGAGGAGGAAGACTGGTCAGTCCCTCCCCCTGCTCCCGGGACAGGCCCCACCCCAGTGTTCACTTGCTCCCTCCTGGGACGTGAAAGGGACAGGACACCAAGGCTGCTGCTGACTAGGAGAGACCCGGGGAGCTGGGCAGGAGGCTAGGACAAGGGGGAGGGCCCAGCACTCGGAGGAGAGGGCAGGGCAGGACTGGAAGCTCCAGGGCCAGGTTATGGCCCCTGCCTGGGGCGGCTGCTGAACCCGAGACCAGGTACGGTAGCAGGCTGCCTAGTGGCTGTCCATCTGAGAGGGCAGGAACGTGCTACCTTGGCATGCTTCTGACTCTGCCATCTGAATATGTGCCCCACAGGATCGGGGTGGGGTGGGGGCACAGTGTAGGCCCCCGAGCCAAGCTGGAGTGATGAACTCAACGCTGGGCCCAGGTCGTGAATGGGACTCACAGTCTCTCCACCCTTTGCTCTGTCTTGGAAGCACTGCTAAATGCCCCCACCATGACTTTAGTGGGGGCACGGTGCTCCAGAGCCTAGCAGGGTGCATTTCCAAACTAGAGAATGGAACGAAGGCGGCCCTGTCAGTAAGGTGCTCAGGGCCCTCACCCAGGGTGCCAGCTTGGAGGAGTTGGGTACACGAGGGGCTACAAAACGGCATGCCAGTGACAGGAGCAGACTGACGTGCAGGACAGACGTGCAGACAGAGCAGAGAGCAGACCTACCGTAAGGGCCGTATGTCAGTACTGCCCGAGGCCAAACCCAGGGAAAATGCAGAGTAAAGGGGCAGAGAGAGAAGCCAGAGAGACAGAGAAGACAAGAGACGGCTGAGTGAGAACTGCCCGTCGCCCCAGGCCCAGTGACACCCCATCCACCTGCAGACACCCAGGCTGCCCCTGAAGGACAGTGCTCATGCTAATGGGTCACCCTGCATCTGAGGGCTTCTCTGCCCACGTCTCCTAGGTCTGCTGGAGCTACACTTACACGAAGCTGTGTCTTACAAAGCCCCACCCCTACCCCCACCCCCCCACCCCCGCCCCAATGTATAGCTTTGGAAATCAAGGCTCAGGGACCAGCCCAGAGCGTGCTCACCCCAGCCTAATGTGAGTGCCGTGGTTAAGAGTGGACCACAGCCCACAGCAGCAGCTTGTCCTGGGGGGGGGCTGTTTCTTTTAGGGTGGGCGCATCTATAGGGGGCCCAGCTTGAGGGAGGTGTGTAGAAAGGCCACCATGTCACCAGTAAAGTGCTCCTGCAGAGCCTCCAGGACACAGCGCCCTCTGTGGAAGATAGCCTGGCTTGCTTCTAGCAGCCTGGCTAACGGGTTTAAGGGACACGGATGTTATCGGATCTTCCCCACTGGGGCCTAACAGGAAGCGGGCATGGGGAAGGCAAGCTAGCAAACGGCTCAGCAAAGGAGGGATGCCCTCCAACACCAGGGTGGCGGCCAGCAGAGGCAGTTGATCCCACCTGGATCAGCAGAGGGACTGAGCAGGGATCCCTAAGACTCCCATGCCAACCACAGCACCAGGGTGGCGGCCAGCAGAGGCAGTTGAAGGTCTCTTCCCACCCGGATCAGCAGAGGGACTGAGCAGGGATCCCTAAGACTCCCATGCCAACCACAGGGGCCTATGGTGGGCACTGAGGCTTGGGGAAAGGGTTTCTGGCCTCCAGCCATGAGGTAAAGCTGACAGCAACTGGATGGCAGGTGCTTTAGTCAGGAGGCCTCCCTTTCCCGGCCCTGCAGTTTCTCATTGGATGGCAGCCCTCAGGAACAAGCCTCCTGCCCGCCTGGCCCACTGCTTCTCCAGACACCTGCACCAGCCAATCACTGAGGTGCCTGGGGAGGGCCCGACCCACCAAGGTCTACTGTAACCAGGGCTAGGGCATACTGCCTCTGTAACAAGGATTAGAGGTGTGAAGACCGGTGGCGGAAGCTGCCATCTGACCCTGCTTGTCACAGGGAAGCGGGCTTCTGTGGTTTGTTCCTTGAAGACCCTCAGCAGGCAGAAGACAGGTCAGGGCAGACCCCACGCAGTGAAGTCCACGAGACTCTGTCCCCACTTCCTTTTGTTTTTCTCGCTCTCAAACTCACAGTAACCCTCCTGCCTCAGCTTCCTGAGTGCCGGGATTCTAAGTATACACCCTTCTATACCATCTGTGGGTCTCCACACCTGGGTCTACAAGGGTGAGCTGAGCTTCTAGTCCAGTCAACCCTTACGAGATGCTGGGTGCTGGGGGTCTCAGCAGCTGACCTCAGAAGATTGGGGTCACGCCCTGGGTAGGAGCCCGGCTCATACCTTGAGCGTCCAGTCTCTTGTCAGCGTAGACCTTGTAGGTGAAGGCATGACGCAGGGTCAAGGCCGCGAAGAACATCTCGATGCAGATGATGAAGTCCTGGTAGCCGGCAGCCACGGTGCCCTCACCCACTGACACGCGGGCTGAGATGATCTTGGGGATGGCCCCGCACTTCTCTAAGATGGCCAGTAGCATGCCTGGGCAGGGAGAGCCACTGCCTGGTCACAGGCTGGACCCCTTCCCATGCCCCCCAGTCATACAATGCCACCCGAACAGCCACACACTCTGGGGTACAACAGGGCTCATTTGCTCCTGGAGGCAGCCATGACCACAACGAGCACAGGAATTTCCTGCAAGCCTTACCCCTCCCAAGTGCCCAGGGGTCAAGGGACCTGTGAGTTCCAGGCCAGGATGAAACCCACAGTTCTGGAAACGTGAGCGGAGTGGGCGATGGGACTGAGACAGAGGAGGGCACTGGGACTGTGAGCACCAGGCTGAGGAGGCTGACCTTGCCAGAAGGAGAGAAAGATGACGGACTTGACCATGAAGAACTTGAGGACAGGGCTGTAGGGACTGAGCAGCTCCCGTGTGGCGAAGTAGAAGAGGAAGAGAGCGTAAAGGGCCAGGCTGACGGAGATGTTGTAGATGATGGTCACGTAGAGGTACCCACTGGTGACACTGTGGGAGAGGCATGCTGTGGCTGGGACCAGTCCTGCGAGGGAGGCTGCTCCCTCCTCCACCCTGCCCACAACCTGCTCCCGTGGGTCACAGCTGTGCTCCATGATGCCCCGGAGGGAGAGGACAGGGGATGGGGGTGCAGTGGGAGAGGGGTGCAGGGGTGTGCCTGCCACTACCGCTTCACCCGCTCACACAGAGGTCCTGCTCTGAGCCCACTCCTGATGGAGGACACTAGAGGGAAGCTGGGGCTATGCTGGAGATGACAAGTGTCTTAGTGGGCATCCTGACGCTTGCTCTCCTGATCTTGGTGGACTCGTCTGCCTACGTAGGCTACAGGTTACAGGCAAGAACTCAGAGCACAGGGCTAGGTGTAAGGTGTCTTCACTAACCCACAGGGGAAAGGATGTGGCTGGTTTACACAGTGGAGCCTTTACATCCGGGCCTGAGGCCTGTCTCCCAAGGCTCCTTTGTGAACCTGCCTTAGAGTGCCACCACCTTCTGAGACTCACCCATGGTCACCACTGTGTTCTGAATGTGACATGACTGGTTAAGAGCCGGCATCTGGACCAAAAGCAAGATGGCCGCTGCCACACTCAGGCTCAGATTCAGGGAGGTCGGAGCCCCGTGCAATTTAGGGAGACCACAGTGGGCTCTGCAAGGTGGGGGTACCCACTATATGCCAATATTCCACCCACAGATCCCAGGGGAGGACCCCTGCTTACTCAAAGTCCCCGTCCCGGTACTTGCCGAAGGCCTGGAGTATAACGGTGCTGACGGCCATGAGTGGCTTCACCACACAGAACTGCAGGGTGGCCTGTGGGGAGACAGATGAGGCAGGATGATGGGGTGTTCTGCCTCAGCACCTGTCCTGGCTGCTGGGCCTACCCTGGCTGCTGTGTAAGGGCACAGAGGATGCTGGGGACTCAAGGACTAAAACCACAGGACCCCGTGGACCAGGAGGAGACATCTCAGAGAGCCCAGAGGACGAGAGGCTTCGGGAACACGGAGAGGACAGGATCCAGCCAGAGGGAACAGACCAAGCCAGTGAGATGCTTCAGGTAAAGGCACTTATTTGCCAAGCCTGCTGACCTAAAATTTATCCTTAGGACAGTGGAAGGAGAGAAACTCCTGCAAGCATGCACACACACACACACACACACACACACACACACACACACAGTAAGTAAGTGGGAGCTGAAGAGGTTTGCAGCCCTGCAGGAGGAACAATAATATGTACCAACCAGTACCCCCAGAGCTCCCAGGGACTAAACCATCAACCAAAGAGTACACATGGAGGGACCCATGGCTCCAGCTACATATGTGGCAGAAGATGACCATTTCAGACATCAGTGAAGGCTCGATGCCCCAAAATAGGGGAATGCAAGTCAGGAAAAGGGGGGGAGGGTTGGTAAGCAGGGGGAGGAGGCATGGGATAGGGGGTTTCTGGAGGGGTAATGGGGAAAGTGGGCTTTGAAATGTAAATAAAGCAAATATCTAATAAAAAAAAGTAAACAAAAACAGGAACAGGACACCCCTTTAATATGCATGAGCCCCAAAAGGTACACGGGACTTGAGGCCTGGCTGACTGCACTGCGGTCACTCAGGCAGTCACCTGGTGTGGGAGTCACCCATAATAACCCATGCCCACAGCAGGGTGGCAGCGAGGGCAGAGGAGCCAGATGCGGCGTCCTCCTGAGGCTACCTAGTCTCCACACAGTGAGGCTTTCTCAAACGTGCTCCACGGCGGGAGGCCGTGCTAAGCCAGCTCTGCAGTTCCTGTGGTCCAGGGGGTGTCCGTACACCCATAGCCTCACACTGACCTGAAAGCTGTCCTCCTTAGCTGGAAGCCCTGAGTGAGGGGAGGTGGGGGGCACAGGGTGTAGCCAGGATGGGTCAGGCTGGGACCAGTGGCTAAAGCAGAGGGCGCCTGGGACCCGGTCTCTGCGCCACTGAGGGCCTGGCCTGCGGCAGCCACAGCAGAGCAGCCCGCGGCAGGCAGAGCTGTGCGCTGCTATCACACGGCCCCGCAGAAGCCCTGGGCTGCACATCTGCACCAGAGGCAGGGCGAGGAAGGGAGAAGAGCAGGGGTTCACATCACAGTGCCCGGTGAGGCTGCCCTCTGTGAGGGACGTTCATCACCTCAGTCACACACAGGGAAACTGAGGCACAGAGCTGAACTGGCAGCGCAGCAATGGAGCCTTTGTCCAGCGATACCATGGGTCGGCCTGAGGTCCACAGACCAGGTGAGAAGTCAGAATTCTCTGTCAGTCCCAGAGTGGGCAGTCCTTTCTAGAGCTCTGTTGGGTTGCTGGAAGTGGGGGGGTCACTGACCTGAGAATCCTTGCTCCCCACCCTTCCTATGTCACCACCCCCAATCCCGCTTGTGTCTCCTCATAGGGACAGAACCTAGGAAAACACACACACACACACACACACACACACACACACACACACACGAGGGAAGTGCTTTTCCACCACGTTGTAGCCCCAGGAATTTCCCCTTTAACAAAGCTCCAAAAGACTCAGACACTGGGCTCTGGGCCCGAGGACATCCTGGCCCACCCTGTGGCTCTGGAATGAAGACAAGACTGAGCACAGGGGTGCCTGCTGGCAGCCTTCGCACTGCCTTGCTGAGGCTCAACAGCAAGCCCCAGAGCCCGGGAGGGGAAAGGTCTGTACCTGGTGGCGGCGAGGCCAACTGCACTTTCTGTTCTGCTCTTGAGAGCAAAACTGAGGACAATGTAATGATCAAAAGCAGCCATGAGTCACAGCTGGGCCTGGACTGGGTGGCTGAACCACATAAACAAAGGCTCTGTGAGCCCCACCCTGGACCAGACCAGGGTTAACCCCTTCTGGACCACTCCATGGGAGAGCAAGGCTCCCTCTGGGAGAGGCAGAACTGAAGCTTGGGTGTGTCCACTGACTGCTGGGTGCAGGTAGCCACGCTGTGGGCCCTGGGTCCTCTACGGAGGCCAAAAAGAAGGACAGGCTGCAGTGCCCAAGGTGGGGCGTGGGGGCCATGTTGGAGGCTGACAGAGGCCCAGGGCAGTCATGAAGTCTGGGTGTGGCACACACAGACGCTGTCTCCCTGAATGAGACAGAGCTGTGCTAAGGACTACATCCTCTGCCTCATCTGCTCCCTCAGTTACCTCCTGAGGTAAGTATCGCCACCTCCATTTTATAGAAGCACAAACTAGCTTAGAGAGGTTAAGCAAATGATGAGGTCACACAGGCAGAGAAGCTGGAAGCCAACTCTAGTCCGGAAGGGGTGACCGAGGAGGCCAGCAGCCCTGGCGCTGTGGCGGGAACACGGGAGAGGGCAGAGGCTATGTGGTCTGGCCTAAGTATCTTTAATGCCAAAACCCCTTGGCCCAGAAACAGGGATGAGTTTTCATACTGGTGGTCCAGAACCCATGTGCTACCTGGTTCTTGAACACGGCAAGACTCTGGACCAGCTTCTCCGGCCCCTGGCTGCCCCGATACTTCCAGGAGGTTCAGTGCCAGTCTCAGTAGATGACACTAACACGGAGTCTCCAGAACAGCTTAGGGACAGCTAGGGGACCTGGGGACCTCCACAGGTATGGCACGGGTCAGCATGCAACACAAATCACCCTCCAGGACCAAGGTCTGAATCAGGGCCCCTAGCTGCTGCCCAAGCTGAGGCTGCTGCTGGACACATACCTGCTTACAGAACCGCAGGAATCCGATGGAATAGGTCTTTCCCCAGAGGCAGCACGTGCCATACATACAGCTGGACCTGGGAATGACACGTAGAGAGGGCTAGGGCCTGTGTGTCCACCAAGGGGTGTAGGCGAGGTCTGTGTGTCCCCCTGCCAGGCTGGGAGGGGCTCAGGAAGCTGTCATACTCACTCAATGGCCTTCCCTCTGATCTCAGACATGATGGCGCTCTCTCCCCCTAGGTACTCATAGCACAGGCTCAGGAAGTTATAGATGACAAAGGCTGTGAAAAGTCCAGGGCAGAGGATCCAGGTCAGCAGAATGGTCACTCAGAACAGAGCAGCAAGCCCCGGGCTGAGCGGCAGTGACACTCAGCCCTGCAGTCTGCCAATGACATCTGACCTTCTGGGGTACAGAGCAGCATAGAGCTGGGGTAGAGAGCCGCGTACTGGGCCAGTCTGCCCAGCTGTGGACCATGGCTCTACTCCTTAGGAGCTGTGTGGCTTCAGGAGGAATTCTCAAGCTCTTTGTGGCTGTTTCCTCATCTGTGGACTGCTGTGGGGTGAAGGGCGGTGACTATGAGACCCTACTGACAGCTGACTCCCCAGGACAGGCTCCTATGCTCAGTAAGTGGGGTGACGCTTATTCCAGAACCGCAGGGAGGAACCGAGTCCCACCCCAGTACCAAGCCAAAGTCCTGGTACCTGCAGCCAGCACTGAAGGAATGAAAGTCAGGGGGACAGATATGGCCTATGGCTCCCAGCATCTCCTATGGCAACGGCCTGGGAAGGCCACAGGCCTACTCTCAGACTGGCTCTCACAGTCCAAGGCAGGACAGGAAGGGGACCTTTCTTTCTTTCTTTCTTTCTTTCTTTCTTTTTTTTTTTTTTTTTTTTTTTTGGTTTTTCAAGATAGGGTTTCTCTGTGTGGTCCTGGCTGTCCTGGAACTCACTCTGTAGACCAGGCTGGCCTCGAACTCAGAAATCCGCCTGCCTCTGCCTCCCAAGTGCTGGGATTACAGGCGTGCACCACCACGGCCGGCTGAAGGGGACCTTTCTTGAAATGGATCCCCCAGAGGAGCCACGGGGCCAACTCGCCTCCCTCCTGCCCAGCTGCGCCTGCTTTTGTGGGAGGAGCTGCCACCTGGGCTTACACTCTTGCCTGTCTGTGCAGCGTGTGCCTGGTCAGCCCCAGCTACGCCCAGCTCTGACGGAACCCCTCGGATCCCACCGCACTCCGCTCTCAGCTCAGGACTGTCATATTAGCAAGTACGCAGACCAGCCAGCGTGCTGTTTCACTCCGAACAGTCACTAGTGAGTCACCAATAAATTCAACAATTCTCAGAGAGAGGAGACGAGAAACAACCTCCTCAGACATGACTTGACCTGGAAAAAGCCATCCCCTTTCGTAGTAAATATTTAAATCCTTCCCAAGGTTTCTACCCATCCCTCTTGGATGGATGAAAGACACACACAGCCTTTATACTTACAATATGCGTCAATCAGTACAAGAGCTGAGCAGAAGAGACATAGGTGCAGTTTAGGTTTTGTGGGCTTGGGGTCAGAGGAGGACCATGAGGGGAGAGGAGGGCAGGAGGAAGAAGCGGCCATGGGTTACATGAGCCATAAAAACACGGTCCTGCGGGCTGGCCCACTGGAGTTAAGAGCAGCCCAGATGAAACGCAGTAAGTAATAACTCGGATTATCGGTAGGACAGTAGATTCTAACATCGCAGAGGGTGAGCACCTGCCCAGCTCTTGTGCTGCTTAAGGTTTATACAAATATAAAGGCTGTGTGTATGTTTTATCCAGGAACCCAATAACCAAAGGCGGGGTAGAAACCCTGGGCCAGGATTAAAGTAACGTCTATGACACCTTTCCTAGGAAAATACAGGCTCACATAGAACAGACCCAACAATGGCATTTACACAGAGACATCTACACAGGCCAGAAACAGAACAGAGAGACTGACATGTGACAGGGAGTGGGTATAAATCAGGCTGTGGGCTGCCATCCTGCCAATTCTCAACGTGGCCCCAGACCTGGTCTCTAGGCAGGCCATGTGGTAGGCCCAGGGATACGTCAGCGATCATGGGACCCACAGTCCAGAGGGAGGTGATGGTCTCACCTACTCCTGCCCTGGACTACTGGATGTCTAGAACTTTCTGCTTCGTTCTAGATACCACATGTCAAGTGACAGACAAGAGTATGCCGTCTGGAAGGGAGGAGGAGGGTCAAGATGAAACATGGAGGTGTGTTCACACAGCAGACAGGCGTCTCATGGTCTCATGGCAGATCCCACAGGACTTCACTTCACAGAATGGACCCTTTCTCCCTTCCTGCTTTTCAGGACAGGGGCTCATCATGTAGCTGAGGCTGGCCCCAAACTGGCACAGGTCCTTTGGCCTCTGTCTCCCACACATGCTGGACTACAGGTGTGTGCCGCTATACCTGATTTGGAAAGAGTATTTCTAGCGAGCATGATCAGAGGGGGAGGTTTGAGCTCCCAGCTGGTCCTTAGGATCAAGCATCTGAAGCAGACCCCTCAGCAGAAACTACGGTCCCACCAGCCTCAGGGGCAGCTTCTCTAGCCCGTAACTAGCTACACAGGAGGTTACGGTCCGCTCAGTGGCTTAGCTGTAGTCCCTACTAACAAACAGCTACATACTCAGCCTGGGAGCTCAGGCCTTCCACTGAGAGCCCTCTCAGAAGTGCCCCTGCAGCTGCGCCCCAGGCTGGGAGTTAGCCACTATTCAACAGATATCACTAACCACCACCTACTGCACGGTGGGCACCTTGGACAGAACTGATGTCCCGGGTGCATCTGGCTGCTCTGTGCGCTCTCCTCTGTTAGCGCCTTCCGCTGGTCTCTGCCTCTCCTACACAGACACTCTGAGGTGACTGGAGAGACATCCAGATAACTGAGGCTATGTTTGGAAAACAGCTGCCAGCTGTGGACCCAAGTCCTTTCTGCTTGGTCACCAAGCCTCAGAACGTCCCTCCCATTTCTCAGGGGAACATGGGCAGTCTCAGTACAGCGGACCAACCCTGGTGGGCAGGGACCTGCCTTATGTAAATGTGCCGGATTCCAAGTTGCTCACTCTGTGCACATCCTGCCCGTCCTTGCTCCTTTGTCTGACGCCTCTCCCTTCAGGCCTCTCCCTTCACTCCACCGAGCTCTTACACTTCTTGTGTGTGAGCTGTGGCCAGTGGTGCCGTTACCCATCAGGATGTCCTACTGGCAGCAAACTGGCCTACGGCTCTCCTTATAAATTACATTCACGTATGTATTTGTGTGGGTGTGGACACGTGTGTGCAGATCTGAAGAGCTCGCGGCAGTGCGGCCTTGCCGTTCATCATGTGGATCCTACAGAGGCACTCCGGGCATCAGCCTGGGCGGCAGACATCTTCACCCAGAGCTCCCTGCCTGGTTCCCATCCTAGGCTCTTCGTTCAGTCACTGCACCCTCTCTGTCAAGAAAGATGGTTCATTTGGGGCCACATGCCAAGATTCAGTGAGTGTATCTAAAGTAGGAACTCTGGGGCCAGCGGTGACGCTGACCACCTGCAGTGCTGTGCAAGGGAGGCTGAGGCACAGGGATCACGGATTTGAGGCCAACCTGGGCTACACAGTGAGACCTATCTCAACAACAACTCCTCACCCCCAGCAAGGTGACTAACTTCAGTGAGATTTTGGAACTTGGAGGTTGAAAGCAAGATCTTAAAAGCCTAGAAGGGCCGGGCGGTGGTGGCGCACGCCTGTAATTCCAGCACTCTGGGAGGCAGAGGCAGGTGGATTTCTGAGTTTGAGGCCAGCCTGGTCTACAGAGCGAGTTCCAGGACAGCCAGGACTACACAGAGAAACCCTGTCTCGAAAAAACCAAAAAAAAGCCAAAAAAAAAAAAAAAAAAAAAAAAAAAGCCTAGAAGAATATGCAAGCAGCTAGCATGCTCAGAGTCCAGCAGACTCCCTAAAAGCAACAGCAGGAGCTGAGGCCAGGGAGAAGAAGCCTGAAGAACCCAGAGAACAATTCCCAACCCTGAGGTACAGTCCCTTCCAAAAGACATCAGTCACAGAACAATCCACTACAGAAAGACGCTTCAGGCCTCCTACCAGCATCCCATGGGCCAGCCTTCTCCGGAGCCTGGGGGAAGATGAGCCCCGACCAACGGAGAGAACAAACCACAAATGAGGGGGAAATGTGGACAGGTGACCCATGCAGCACAGAAGGAGCCGACACAGGTCTAAGAAGGACGGTGACTGGCAGCGTGGGTGACTGCAGAGAAGGTCTTGAAAGCAGGCGGTGCAGACTGCAGAGATCTGGGTCAAAGGAGAGCCGGTGCTAACAGATTCATGCATGGCCGCCACGGGGAAGTGGGACTGGTTATTTAAAACCCAGCTGTGTGTTCACGGATAAACGAGGGATAAGCACAGAGAAGCGGACAAACCTAAGACAAGGAGCCAAGCCCAGGCTTCTACGCAGAAAGGACAGAGAGCTGCGGGCACAGCACTCAGAAGTGGAGGCAGGAGCACACAGCTGCATAAGGACCCGGTCCCCAGACCAGCGGACCGGACCGGGAAGAAGACAGGAGGCATGGCTCAGCTCCGACAGCATTTAAATATCGGCGCGCAGATTCTGTTTTTTTTTGTTTTTGTTTTTTTTCAAGACAGGGTTTCTCTGTGTAGCCCTGGCTGTCCTGGAACTCACTCTGTAGAGCAGGCTGGCCTCGAACTCAGAAATCTGCCTGCCTCTGCCTCCCAAGTGCTGGGATTACAGGCGTGTGCCACCACCGCCCAGCTGGCACACAAATTCTGAATGCACACCTAGAGAAAAAGGTAGTTCAGTCTCCCCAGCATGGCGAGGATAAGAGAAGTGTTTATGCATATGTGTGTGTGTGTGTGTGTGTGTGTGTGTGTGTGTGTGTGTACGTGCGCGTGCATGTGTGCTTTTTTAGGTATGTTAGAGGCAATAAAGATCTGAAAGGAAGTACAGAAGAGACAGGTAAGAATGAGGGTCAGGTGCTGTGTGCTGTTTGTAAACACCCTGGGAGATGACAGGCCAGAGACAACAGTGCTGCTAGGAGATGGGTGGCCGACTTCCTGAGCCAACATTTCTGACCTCTCTGCTGGCAGTGGGGCTAGCGGGGGCAAGTAGGAGCAACAAAGGGGCTTCTGAAGTGGGGTGCCACCCTGCCGTCTGCTGCTCTGGGGTGTTGAGGACAGACTGGTAGCCCCTCTCCCATGTTCCCCCCCATTTACCATAGGTCCTGTCTTCAGGGCCCTTAGACCTCACAGGACACACAGACACCAACACACAAGTAGAAACACAGTCAAGGACACATACGCAGCAAGGAACAACTTTTTGCTTCTAAGAAAACCAGAGGAGCAGAAGCTGGTCCAGGTGTCCACGTGAGGCTTCCCCCTTCCCAGCCAGAGGCTCCCCAGGGGATTTTCTGCTTTCAGGAATATCAAGTACAGTGGAACACCTGCCTCCATATTCTCTCCTGGAAGGAAGCTTTGAGAGCACCAGTCAGGAGGAGGGTACCCGGGAAGCAATGCAGCCCCACAGCAGGGTTGGGCAGGGCTCACAGTGAGCTACTCAAGTCCCTTTATTCAAAAATTATGGGGTTGGCTGAGGTATAGCTTAAAGAAAGAGCACATGCCTAGGATGCATGGGCCCCTCATTCCTCCGACACACACAGAGACAGACAGACAGACAGACAGACAGACAGACAGACAGAGATGTATTTTTAGTTGGCAGAGTGCCTGCTTAGCATCTACAAAGTCCCAGGTTCCAGGTCCAGCATTGTATAAAACCAGGTGTGGTAGCATATACCTACATATACCTATAATCGCAGCACTTGGGAGGCAGAGGCAGGAGGATCTCTGTGCTCAGGGTCAGCCTGGTCTACAGAACAAGTTTCAGGACAGCCAGAGAGGGCTATGCAAAGAAACCGTGTCTCCAGGGTAGGGGAGTTTGAGGCTAGGGCTGAAGAGATGGCTAAGCAGTGAAGAGACCATCCTGGTTTTCAGATCCCAACGCCTTCTTCGGGCTTCCTCAGGCACCACACATACATGGTGCATAGACATACATGAAGGCAGACAGACATACACATAAAAGACAGACAGACAGACAAAGACTATAAGTGCGCACCTTTAATCCCAGAACTAAAGAGGCAGAAATAGGCCTATCTCTGAGGTCCAGGCCAGCCAGATATAAATTGACACCCTGATACCCCTCACCCCCCAAAGTTTGAGGCCAGCCTAGGCTACATGAGATCCTGTCTCGGTGGGGCAGGGGAGAGAGAGTCCACTGCTGTCATATGCATGGCTCTGTTCCCACAGAGTGAAGCCTCCTCTCAAGCTGTATCCCCTGAAGAGATAGGCAATGCTTGCAACCGTGCACGGACAAGGATATGGCACTGGCGAGGAGACAGGCTGAGGGTCAGTCCCACACACGGCCGGAACATCAGAGCACGCCAGCTCCCAACCCCATGGAGTCCCTACCGCGGACCTGGGGTGGAGGCTGAGGTGTGTCCTGAAGAGGGTGTGGTAGGGGCAAGAAATAAGGGGGACGTAGCAGAAGGTGCTAAGGAGGGGGGACAGTCCTTTCCTTTGAGACACAGCAGAGCACCACGTGGGGATGCGTGGGCGTGCAGGGCCAGCTGTGTAAATGCTCTCCCAACACCTGGGGCTTCTATCCACAGACGAACCATTTACAAGTTGCCACCCAGCCAGAGAAGCCAGCGCTGAGAGAGAAGCAGATCGGAGGCGCGGTTCCTGCTTCTGGGCAACTATGAACGCAATCCGTGTCTGTAAGCGGAGCTGTGGGCTACACGGGGCGGCTACCCACCCATCCGCGACAGGGGACAGCCCGGTGGGCAAGTGGACTCCAGACCCACCCCTGTGAGGTTGGTCCTGAGGCTCCTGAGGGACTGCGGAATGAGGTGCCGGTCTCAGGTCCTAGAGAGGAACGAGGGGCGTGCACCCCTGACCCCCGGGCCCCCCTCCCCAGCTGTCCCTCTAGCCCCGGGACAGAGTGTGCTCACCCTCATAGCAGTCGCGGACGGTGCCGAAGTACACATAGTACTGGTCGTTGGTGAAGAAGAGGAGGCTGAGCCAGGAGTCGAAGGCGTAGATGGGCACGATGAAAAGGATGCGCACGATGTGGCGCTGCTCGTTGGGGCGGCTGTAGCAGCGCAGATGCATGTAGATCTGGGGGGAGGGCACGGGTCAACCACGCCCTAACGCCACTCCAGCTGCCTCCGCCCGCCTGTCTGTCCCACTCCAGCTGCCTCCGCCTGTCTGTCTGTCCCACTCCAGCTGCCTCCGCCCGTCTGTCTGTCCCACTACACCTGCCTCCGCCTGTCTGTCTGTCCCACTACATCTGCCGCCGCCCGCCTGTCTGTCCCACTCCAGCTGCCACCGCCCGCCTGTCTGTCCCACTCCAGCTGTCTCCGCCTGTCTGTCTGTCCCACTCCAGCTGTCTCCGCCTGTCTGTCTGTCCCACTCCAGCTGCCTCCGTCTGTCTGTCCCACTACACCTGCCGCCGCCCGCCCGTCTGTCCCACTCCAGCTGTCTCCGCCCGCCTGTCTGTCCCACTCCAGCTGCCTCCGTCTGTCTGTCCCACTCCAGGTGCCTCCGCCCGCCCGTCTGCCCTCTTCCTCCGCCTCCTCCACAGGACGAGGATGGCTCCTAACCCTCTATCTCCAGCCTCTCTTGCTCTGTGGCCTGATGCAAGTTACCCACTCTGAGCCTCAATCCTGCTCTGTAACATTAGGTGATAAACCTTCCATCATGAGTGCCCAAAAAAAGGGACCACATACAGCGGGTGTGGCACTATCTATGGGCCGCCGTCAGCTACAGGGGACAGTGGGGCCACGGAGTTGTTGACGCTGGGGCCCTCAGTGTGTGCTCCTATCATCCTGCCTCCCCAAAGCCACGTTCCCAAGGCCTCGCAGCAGCGGCACTGGGTTAGCTGATCAAGGGCGAGCTGAAGCCATCCGGCCGTGGCCACTGTGCCTTGTCCCTTCACAGATGCCAGAGAGGGTGGGGCAGCAGAGTCTCACTCTGGAGGACATGGACACACTTCCGGCTCTGTGGCCCCAGTGGCGTGCTCACACTATGCCTAGTTCCTCAATCTGCTGAAGTAAGTAAGACAGCACTGACTGCAATGTCCCTAGGGAGGCAGGGTGGCAGTGCCACCCCGGGGAAGCAGGGCTAAGAGGACGGCCTCAGTGCCCGGGGCCCGACTCTCATGATGTCACTCTTGGCCCAGCCCAGGCCAGCCCTGACTAAGGAAAAGGACAAAATATTTCCATCCGCTGTGAGCCAATATCCTTGGACACTAATGGGTCTAAAAGAGACAGACGCACAGCAGCTAGTGGGGGCTGCCAGGGCCTGGGCAATCCAGCAAGCACCTCCTTGGGCACCCGACCTCCCCCGAGGGCATAAGGGCAGCGGACAGGAGACCTGACTTCTCTCCCTGAGTCACCCCCCACATGAAGCGACCAGCTCCTCAGCCACGTCCCTCAGGCTCTCAGGACACATCTAAACAGTAACAGTTCTGTGGCTTCGGCTACATGTGGGCATGGCCAGCAGACTCTGAGCAGATCACAGCAGACAAGCATCTGTGTCTCCTCACAGTCCTGATACTCCAGCTGCTACTGGACGGAAGGTGAATCCAGAGCCACCGCCCGCTTGCAGCTGAGCTGGGGTATGGGAGAGAAAGCTGGCTGGCCTAACGTGTGCTTTGCGGAACTAGAAACCACTTGGGACACTTGGGGGTGTCCCGTCACACCCAGGTACCTGGTGGCAGGTGATGAGGAGAGCTGTCCACACGAAGAAGCCGGAGATGGCCTGGGCAGCCGTGGTCATCAGAAACACAGGGTGCTCCATGGCTGTGGGGCTGCCCTCAGGGGTGGCAGAGACACTAGGTGAAGCTGCCGTGGTTGTAGGTGACGCTGGGTCTGGGGCCAGCGCAGCCCCCCTCACGGTCATGGTTCCTGGCAGCAGCAGGCTCCCTGAGAGGCTCTCTTGCAGTGAGTGGCGGGCTGGCCTAGAGAAGAAACAGGAGTGAGCCGTGGTGTGCTGTGACGACCCTTCCAGGTCTGTATCGTGGGCCTAGCCATGCCCCTGCTCAGCTCTCGCCCTCTGCTGTCTCTGGGCCAATACAAAATGGCCTTGTGATGTCCTGAGACCTTTGTCAGACAAGACCCTTGTCGGCCAAACGTCCTCGACATCCCCTGGAAGTTAGGAGGCTAAAACACGGCTGGGAAGCAGGCGTACAGGAGAGCGCCAGCCTCCGACTGTTACCAACGGTTTGCCCACCACCACCCTGGCAGTCCATAAATACTGCTGCCACAAGCTGGAGCCCTCACGTGGCATACACAACTGCTCCATGGGCCTCTTGTTGCTCTCTGTTAGGGGCAAGGTCTTGCTATGGATAGCCTAGGCAGGCCTCGAGCTCAAACCCTCCCGCCTCAGGCTCCTGAGTACTAGAATGAAAGACTGGACCACCCTGATGTAGCAGAATTTTTGTTTTTCCGAGACAGGGTTTCTCTGTGCAGCCCTGGCTGTCTTGGAACTCACTCTGTAGACCAGGCTAGCCTTGAATTCCCAGAAATCAGCCTGCCTCAGACTCCGGAGTGCTGGGATTACAGGCATGAGTCACCAGTCTCTGGCTTGGCAAACTGTTTTATTGCTATGGGAATCTACCTGAAGGGCCTGGCTTTTGAGATTTCTCTCCTACTTCCCTAATGGCTAACAGCCACCCATCCCTTTGGGACCTAGCTGGGCTATCTTGGAAACTTTGTATCTCTTCACGACTTGTACATCTTCAAACTTCAAAGCCCAGGACTTCACAGGATGCCAGGAAAGTACTCTCTCTCTCTACCCCCTACACAGCCCCGTAAAAATTATCTTCTAACTCCTAAAACCCTGCCCAGACACTTCCCCAACTGGATACGCCAATCCATTTCACATGTCCCAACTCTTCTTTAAGAACATATGGTCTGTATTCTGTCTGCATGCCTCTCTTCCTGCCTGCTCAGAGGCACTAAGTCCCCTATGCCCACCTTTGAATCTCCAACGCCAACTTGGACATCTTCAAACTTCACACTATAGAACCCAGGCTAGTTATAATGCTCAGCCTCATTACCGGCTTTCCACCTGCATTTCCAGCGAATGTGAGTGAGGGTGCCCCACAGAGGGAACATGGCGGAACTGAGGAAACGGAGGCCAAGGACATTCCCAGAGGGAAAGTCAAACAAAGGGTGGACGGCATCTCCGAGCCCTTCTAGTTCTAGACAGAGCTGGGGTCACATTTGACATGGAGAAGTAATTCTCATCCGGCCCGGAGAGGAGCTGCTCACAGGTACTGGCCAGAGGCTGGCCAATTGGGGCAAGGCTGGGCCAGAGCCAGGGCTACTTCCAAAGAACAAAGCTTTCCAGGATCATCAGAACGAGCTCTTAGAAGTATGATGCCCCAGCGTGATTGCCACAGTGACAGCGCTGGTGGTGGTGGTGGTGTGTGTGTGTGTGGGGGGTGGTATTTGGTAGGTCAGGAGGGTGGCACCCTCACGAAAGGGATTAGTACCTTGGTGTGAGACCCTTTCTCTGCAACTTGAAGACAAAGAAGAGTTGCCTATGAGCCAGAAATGGGCTCTACTGGACAGTGTGGTCAGAGCCCGGATCTCAGCTGCCCAGTCTCCAGAACAGTGAGAAACAGGCCGGTTTCCAGCATTCTGTTACTGCAGTCAGAGGGGTCCGACTGGCTTCTACTGATGACTTCTACCCAGGCATGGGAAACCTAAGAGCCTCGTCCTCAGTGCTGCCATCTACTGACAGCAGTCGGTGCTACCCAGCCATCAGAACACCTGGAAGGCCAACTGCCCAAACCACTGACTGGCGGCGACCCACTCTACACCAGTGCATGCATGGCAGGGAGAGGTAAGTAGAGATGGCGTGTGCATCACAGACACCGGGAAGAAGCCTGATTGACGCTTGAGTCATTAGCCCAGGTGACCAACCTCACAGTCCCTTCCAAATCCCAGAGCTGACATCCAGGCCAGAATGTAGTGACACCTGAGGAAGTCCTCGGTGCCCCCTTCCCCCTACCCTCTCTTTGTGGGGTCCAGACGCTGCCTTGCCTGCTGTCCGCCTGCACTCCTGCTTGGCCCCCACTAACGTCCTGCCTGTCAGAACACTGGGACCCAGGCAGAGCCCTCGGATTGCTCTCTTCCACGTTGACAATCCCTAATCACCAACTAAGAGACGGATTCAAGACTCAAAAATGGAGATGGCATCTAAACTGGGAAACTGAAAAGCAGAGAAGGTGCGTGTGTCCGAAGCTCTAGAGAGACACCGCGGCAGCCTAATAACAGCTGCTCTGGGCACGGCTGCCAGGCTGAGAGCCAGTGCCTGAGATGTTTCTTTAGAAAAATGTGCACTGTGAATCAACGTCTTTGCCTGTCACCCCAGATTAAAAGGATAAACATGGAGTGGGCAAAGATACCCCAAAATCGCCAGCATGTCCCCCAAATATTATCTTATGTCTGTTTTCTTTCCCCTCACGGCAACTTTGAGGTGATATTATCTACGTCTTTGAAATAAAGATGTGGAACTTGGCTTTCAGCCCCCGGCCAAATGATTTGAAGGTTTCAAGAACATTCTCTCAGATAACAGTTAGAGCAATGTCCTTGGTCCCCTCAAAAGGCAAGTGTAGCCGCTCCTCTACCCAGACCCAAGACCCACGTGGAGGCTGCCGACCACATCTGCAACAGTCTACACCACTCTAAGCTCTGCAAATAATGTGCATAGAGGGTGAGGGGGAAGGAAATCCTGGGACCTGCTATTTAGTGTGTATAGGAGAGGAGAGATCCTGGGACCCACTGTTCAGTGTGTACAGGAGAGGAGAGATCCTGGGACCCACTGTAGTGTGTACAGGAGAGGAGAGATCCTGGGACCCACTGTAGTGTGTACAGGAGAGGAGAGATCCTGAGACCGGCTGTTTAGTGTGTACAGGAGAGGAGAGACACTGGGACCCACTGTTTAAAGTACAGGAGAGGAGAGATCCTGGGACCCACTGTTTAGTGTGTACAGGAGAGGAGAGATCCTGGGGCCCACTGTAGTGTGTACAGGAGAGGAGATCCTAGGACCCGCTATTTAGTGTGTACAGGAGAGGAGAGATCCTGGGACCCGCTATTTAGTGTGTACAGGAGAGGAGAGATCCTGGGACCCGCTATTTAGTGTGTACAGGAGAGGAGAGGTCCTGGGACCCGCTATTTAGTGTGTACAGGAGAGGAGAGATCCTGGGACCCACTGTAGTGTGTACAGGAGAGGAGAGATCCTGGGACCGGCTGTTTAGTGTATATAGGAGAGGAGAGATCCTGGGACCAGCTGTTTAGTGTGTACAGGAGAGGAGATCCTGGGACCAGCTGTTTAGTGTGTACAGGAGAGGAGAGACACTGGGTCCCACTACCCCACACCTATGACAGACGATGTCTTCCTGGGAGGGAGCACTCATGACCCAGATCCCAGAGCAAACAGCACATTGGCTTGGCGGAGCACCTGGCCCTGGGAGAAGCAAAGTGACTGTGTGTGGGGGAACTGCAGCTGGTACAGCACCCTCTAATCGGCATGGTCTCTGTGGCTTCCCTTCTAAATCTAGTCCATGTTCGTCAAGGTGGGGAGGAGACATACAAGACAGGCTTGGTTTCCAACTGCTCTAGCAGGTTTCAATTCCTCTGTGTGGGGGTGTTGTTTCATCTGTGTGCAGGTGTGTGTGTGTGTGTGTATGTGTGTGTGTGTGTGCCTGCAGTTGTTCTTGAGACAAGGTCTCCCACTGGCTTGGGGCCTTCCAATTCAGCTCTCTCTTCTGTTTTTTACATGGGTTCTGGGAGCAAACACCAAGCCTTAACCAAGAGCTATTTCCCCAGCCCATGGCTCCCATTTGTAGTTGAGCAACTGTCATAATTCTGCCGAGGGTATGGCGGAGGATTACAGGCATACACTAGCATCACCTCTCTGAGGACATATCCTGAAGCCTCTGGACCCTTCCAGCCTTGACGCTGAGGAGCCCAACGCTCCCCGCTCCTGCAGCATCACACTGCAATGTGGAGGTCACATCCCACCATGCCATGGGGAGGCGACTGCCTGGGGGTCAGTGTGCGCAGGCGTCCAATGGCCAAGGACTCACCATCCGCAGCTCAAGAGTCTGAACATTACTAACTTAGAACTCCGCAACTAACTTCAAGCTCCGAGGCGCTGGATGGGATTCCTGCCAGATGCGTTCCTCAGTATTTCAGGGCAACTGCGTAAGTGACGAGAGGGTTCTAGTCTACAGATGTCCCAATGATAAACAAACAGGCTTACAATTAAAAGTGACTATTTTAGGACTTGCAAGATGCTTGGGTAAAGGCACCTGCTGCCAAGCCTGATGACCTCAGCTCAAATGGAAGTTATCCCCTGATCACTCCTCAGTGTATACACACACACACACACACACACACACACACACACACTTAACAGCAATTATTACAATAAATAAAATAGGGCGTTAAATGGACCTGGCGTTACTGTGGGAAGTCTGGCAGATGGGGACATGCGCACTGCGATGATCAACAGTGCACTTACAACAAAGCCTCGCCAGCAGCACCTGTCAAAATAATTACATCCCAGATAAAGGAGGGGAAAGCAGGAGGCCGAAGGAAGCACCCGGCAGGACAATCCTGAAGGCTGGCGGCCTCTGCTCATCTATGATGACTACTGTTTAAAAAAGACTCTGGTGTGCAGGACATGATTGTGTCCAAATGTAAACAACCACCGGTTAGTTTGTTTCTACTTTGCCCTGTCCTATTCTTACCACCCGATGTGGGCTTGTGTTCAGATCAATATTATTTCTATCACTTCATGCTAAACCTCAAATAAACGCTTGCTGGCGGTGCTGCTGCTGATAGACTATGACTAGGTGGCCCTGGCTGGTCTCCTTAGAGCTCCACCTGTCCCTGCTTCCGGAGTGCTGAGATTGAAGGTGTGCGCGGCCATGCCTGACACACCTAAATAAACGGGCTTCTTTATGTGAAAAATTAATGCGAAGTGGACTGGATTTTTTTTTTTTTTTGAGGCAGGGCCTTAACATGTAGCACAAGCTAGCTATGGGCTAGCAGCAAACCGTCCCTGCCTCAGCCTCTCCAGTGCTAGATTATAGGCATTACCCACCATGTTCACTTGGACCTTGGTTTCATTTTATATTTTTAATTTTTTAAAATGTATAAATTGCAAGCTGGGCAGTGGTGGCGCACGCCTTTAATCCCAGCACTTGGGAGGCAGAGGCAGGCAGATTTATGAGTTTGAGGCCAGCCTGGTCTACAGAGTTGAGTTCCAGGACAGCCAAGGCTATACAGAGAAACCCTGCGAAAAAACAAACAAACAAACAAACAAACAAACAAAAAGTATAATTTGCAAGAGTATTTTGCTTGCATGTATGTATGTATGGGTACCACATGTGTACTCAGTACCCTTGGAGGTCAGAAAAGGGCACTGGATCCCCTGAACTAGAATTACAGATGGTTGGTTGTAAGCTGCCATATGGCTGCTGGAAACCACACCTAGGTTCTCTGCTAGAGCCATGGGGGCTGGTAACTGCTAAGCCATCTCCAGCCCCAGACCTGGGGTTTACTATAATGTGTAAAAGTATAAGAGAAGCCGGGCGGTGGTGGTGCACGCCTTTAATTCCAGCACTTGGGAGGCAGAGGCAGGTGGATTTCTGAGTTCAAGGCCAGCCTGGTCTACAGAGTGAGTTCCAGGACAGCCGGAACTACACAGAGAAACCCTATCTCAAAAAAACAAAAAAACAAAACAACAACAACAACAAAAAAAGTATAAGAGAAAGGCTGGATGTGATAGTACACGCCTTTAAACCCAGTACTCAGGAGGCAGAGGCAGGTGGATCTGAGTTTAAGGCCCAGGCTGGTCTGTAAAGCCAATTCTGGGACATTCAGGGCTATCCTGAGAAACTGTGTCTCAAAAAACAAAGAAACAAAACCCATAAACGAGAAAACCTTTGAAGCCAGGAGGTAAGTGCAACCTAACACCAGAAGTATGACCCACAGAAGGAAACACACAAGATGAACTGTACAAAAAGTAGAAACAAATAGAAAGACCTTTCTCAAAATCCGGGGCAGGGGTGAGTGGGATCTCTTATAACAACAACAACAACAACAAAAAAAAAAACAAACCCTTTTTGTTTTGTTTCTTTGTGTAACCCTGGCTGTCTCGCTCTGTATATGAGGCTGGCCTTGAACTGAGAGATCTGCTTGCCTCTGCCTCTGAAGTGCTGGGATTAAAGGCGTGGCCACCACTGCTCTGATTGAGGAAGGGAGAAAGGAGTGAAATGTTCATATCGTGAAAGTTTCGCTGCGGAGTGGCGGGTGTGCCTGCAGCACAAACGGGGGAATGGTTAGTATCTTAGACTGAACAAAACAGTCAAAAGCTCAGCTGTACCGTCCAGTCTGAAAAGAGCACTGGCTAGGGTGATACGCAGCCAGTGAGCACATCATCAGACAATAGAGAAGAAAATGAGAACCACAGAGGGGTAACCCCAGAACTACACAATGGGGGACAGTGCTGCCGCGAACGCTGGCGAGGAGGCGGAGAGACTGAACCTCGCATACACTGGCACGAAGATGAAGCAAAGCATGGTCCGGCCATCCCTCACACAACCGTGTGGCTCGGTGTGGCGGCCCAGCCCTTCCGAGGGAGGCTGGGGCAGGGGGATTGCTTGAGCTCGGGAATTCATAACCACTGTGCTGGTCAGAATGAACTGTCAACTTGACGAATGTGGAATCAGCAGGAAGATAGGATTGTGAGCCGGGCTGAGGGGAATTATCTGGATTATGTCAATTGCTATGGGAAGACCCGCCCACTCCGGGTGGCACAGTTCCCTAGGCAGGGGCTCTGAATGGCCTGCCAGGAGATAAAGCTGCTGACAACACGCACACATGCACAAGCATACATGTATTCACTGGCTTCTTCTGACTGCTGAACCGCTGGCCAGCTGCTTCAAGCTCCCGATGCCCCACTTCTTCACACGGATGGACCGTAACCAGGAACTCTGAGCTATAATAAGCCCTTTCTCCCTTAAAAAGCTGAGAATAGCCCAATGTCTGTCAACAAGTGAAGATAGAATAGATCACTACATCCAGACCTTAAGACTACTTCTCAGCATTAAAAAGGGTAGTGTGTGACAGGTCGTGGTGATAAACATCTTTAATCCCAGAGTTTGGGAGGCAGAGGCAGGTGGATCTCTGAGTTTGAGTCCAGCCCGGTCTACAAGGCGAGTTCCAAGACAGCCAGGGCTACAGAAGACAGGCTAAACCCTTTCTTGAAAAACAAAACAAAACAAAACAAAACAAAAAAACAGCCCCAATACTAGGTAAAAGAAGCCCTCTCTGTTGGACAGAGCTATTCAAGAGACTCAAAAAATTCAGCCCATTGCTATCGCCCTCCAGAAGCGAAGTTAGGTCCCTACTGCTAAAGACGCCATATACCTCAAACACAGGGCCCAGACGTCCTGAGCTGGACCTGGCCAGAATGCCTCCTCAAGACCTAGCTTCCATGGTATCTGAAGGCATTATACAAGCTTTCAAAAGAGGATATGGGGGCTGGAGAGATGGCTCAGAGGTTGAGAGTGCTGGCTGCTTTTCCAGAGGTCCTGAGTTCAATTCCCAGCAACCGCATGGTAGCTCACAATCATCTGTAATGAGATCTGATGCCCTCTTCTGGCACATAGGTGTACATGCAATACAGAGAGTGAACTCATACATTAAATAAATAATTTTTGTTTTTTGTTTTTATTTGTTTGCTTTTTGAGACAGGGTTTCTCTGTATAGCCCTAGCTGTCCTGGAACTTACTCTGTAGACCAGACTGGCCTTGAACTCAGAAATCCACCTGCCTTTGTCTCCCAAGTGCTGGGATTAAAGGCGTGAGCTACCACTGCCTGGCTAAATAAATATATTTTTTTGGTTTGGTTTTGGTTTTGGTTTTTTGAGACAGGGTTTCTCCGTGTAGCCCTGGCTGTCCTGGAACTCACTCTGTAGACCAGGCTGGCCTCGAACTCAGAAATCCACCTGCCTCTGCTTCCCAAGTGCTGGGATTAAAGGTGTGCACCACCACTGCCCGGCTAAATAAATATTTTTTAAAGATTTATTTATTTGTTTGTTTGTTTGTTTATATGGGTACAGTGTAGCTGTCTTCAGACACACCAGAAGAAGGTATTGGATCCCATTAGTTGGTTGTGAGCCACCATGTGGTTGCTAGAGATTGAACTCAGGACCTCTGGAAGAGCAGCCAATACTCTTAACCACTGAGCCATCTCTCCAGCCCAAATAAATAGATCTTAAGCGGGGGAGGGGAAACATGACCAAGAGCAGTCTCACTCTGCTCTGATGCTCATGAGTCACCACAACAACCAGCATGGCGCCATGACCCTGAGGATTCAGTGACAGCATGAGCACTGTGGCAGTAACCGACAGCTTCCTAACTGAACTTAAGGCCTGCTCAAAACAGAAATCCCACAGCACTGGAAACCTAGCCAAAAGAAGGATTTTTTTTTTTTTTTTTTTTTTGAGACAGGGTTTCTCTGTGTAGTCCTGGCTGTCCTGGAACTCACTCTGTAGACCAGGCTGGCCTCGAACTCAGAAATCTACCTGCCTCTGCCTCCAAAGTGCTGGGATTACAGGTGTGCGCCACCACGCCCAGCTTTCTTTTTTTTTTTTTTTAATTTTATTGATTTATTTTTATTTATACAAATACACTGTAGCAAGGGCGGTGGTAGTGCAGTGGTAGTGCACGCCTGTAAAACAAAAAACCAAACAAAAACAAAACAAAACAAAACAAAACAAAAAAACCAAATACACTGTAGCTGTCTTCAGACACCTCAGAAGAGGGCATCGGATCACATTGCTGACGGTTGTGAGCCACCAGGGGTTGTTGGGAATTGAACTCAGGACCTCTGGAAGAGCAGTCAATGCTCTTAATCGCTGAGTCAACTCTCCAGCCCCCAGGATTTTTTTTTTTTTTAAAGTATCAATACATACAGCATTGGGTTGCCTCGAGGGCATTATGCTTAGTTAAAATAGCCAATCCCAAAGTCAGAAAGTGTCTGAGTCCATCTATAGACCATCTTCAACCTGAAGGAGCTCTCAAGGCACAGCGGCACAGCGCAGGTGAGCACACGGACAGCAGACAGCAGGGACAATGAGAGGGGTGTGGGGCAGGCAGGTTCCTTCCAGTTCCTTCCTTCCTCTGGACGTCGTGATGAGTCCACAGATCCACATGAGATGAGCCATGCAGAACTCCCTCCCACAGGTGACAGTGCAGAGCTGGGCGAGCTTCACAGCCGGGTCCCTATGGCGCTGCCCTCAGGGAACCACTGTGATGTAGCTACAGCCAAGGAAGACTCACCAGTGGAGGAGCTGCACCTTGTACACTAGACCTGAACCTCCTGTGGGTCTCAATTTGTTTTAAACTGAGGATTCATTTTTTGTATTTGGCTTTGTTTGTTTTCTGTTTTTAGATTTTTTTAAACTGTACTTTATGTGTATGAGTATTTTGCCTGCATTAATGTTAGGTGTGCCACCTGTGGACCTGGTGCCCTCAGAGGCCACGAGAATGTGACGGATGCCCTGGAAGTACAGTTACAGATGGTTGTGGGTGCTGAGAAATGGGTCTTCTGCAAGAGAAACAGGTGCTAACTGCCGAGCCATCTCCCTAGTCCAAACTAGATTTTTTTTTAAAGATTTATTTATTTATTTATGTATATGAGTGTTCTATTTGCATGTATGCCTGCATGACAGAAGAGGGCGTCAGGTCTCATTATGGATGGTTGTGAGCCACCATGTGGGTGCTGGGAATTGAACTCAGGACCTCTGGAAGAGCAGTCGGAGCTCTTAACTGCTGAGCCATCTCTCCAGCCCCCGAACTAGATTTTTAAAGTCTATAGCATATAGAGACATACATTGGCTTGTTATATGGGTAAAAAAAAATTAGCATGGGGTTATATCCACACCCCCATCCCCACTGCCCAAGGCTGGCCTAAATTCTTGTGTCTTGTGTTCAAGGGATCCTCCTGGGCTGGGGTGAGGTTCAGCTGGTAGTATTTACCCAGCATGCCTGACACCCTAGGGTCAGCTCTCAGCACCTCACAGAACTGGGCATGCTTGTACACGAAGGTAATCCTAGCACTTGGGAGGCAGAGGAAAGGGAACAGGGTTCAAGGTGTTCTCCACTACAAAGCAAGTTCAAGGCCAGACTGGGCTATAGGAGACTCTGTCTCGAGAAGGAAAAAAATCCCCCTGCACAGCGTCCAGAGCAGGAGCGCAGCACCCAGCTTGGGTGCTTTCTAAGGGAAGAGAGAAAGAGGAGTAAGGTCGGTCACAGAGACAGCTGCAGAAAGCCAGGGTAGGGTGAGGGAGAGACGGCTCGCCAGCACGTAAAGAGTCTTCCACGATGAGGGCGGAACATCAAAACCTCCACCAAAGCTGAGACTCAGTGACTGAGAAAAGGCCCAAAGGAGAGGCTGTCTCCCTACCTTGCAGAAAAGCACCTGAGTGGCCAAACCCGAGCAAGAGGGAAACTGAGGCTGGCCTCAGTGCCGGGTGCTTCAGTCTTAGGAAAGAGCAAAGGGTCCCATGCATGGGCACTAGTTCTACATTACCTGTAGGCAAGCTTGCTAGGACTGCTTCAAACTGCCTCAGACACCTTTGGGACATACACTTCTTCACAGGACAGGGCTGTTGTTTGAGAGGCCCTCTCAACAGAAACATCAAGCAAGGAAGGCTCTGAGCAGGGCTTTGTGACCAAAACCAGAGTTACTTGGTATTGATTAAAAAACATCTCAAATCTGTGCTCCTAAGACACTATGAAATAGGATATTTTAGCTGATTTTTAAAAAAAAATCCCACTGAATCTGAGTGTTTTGAATACCCGTGTTAGAGAATTTGAACCAAATACCTCTGTCTGGTTTATAAACATCTGACTGGCAGAGAAGATGGAAATGTCCCAGCTAAATTCTGACAGTTCCTCTGTACAGTCGGTGGCTGAGACGGTCCAGTGAGTATGAGGGGCCAAGGGAGAAGCACTGTCCAGTGCTGTGGCCCACGCGCGTGCCAGGCAGGGAGCCTTGTCAGGGAAGGCGGCAACAAAAGCCGGGCACAGGAACTCGGAAGGCAGGGGCGGGCCTTCCAGATGCTCCCTCCACAGCGCCAACGCTCGCCCGCCCTGAACATGGCAGCCTAGGAAGCCAGTGCCATCAATGACTCCAACTTAAGTTCCACGGTAGCAGCTCGTCCTCTGACCTCTCTGGAATGGATCTTACAGATAAAGGGCAACGGGAAGGGTGAGTTTGCAAGTACTTACCAGTACATCAAAACCCACACTCAAAAGGCCTGGTGTTTATCTGTGTAAATGTGCCTTATATGTGTGCACCCATGTGCAGAGACCAGGCGAGGCTCACTGTTTTCTGGCTAGAGTGACAGCAAGTCCTACCAATCCCACCTTATGCTAAGGTTACCGGTAGGTCCGGCCACGTCTGGCTTTTTACATGGGTGCTGGGGAGACAAACACAGGCCCTTATGATCATAACAGAAAGGTCTCTACCCACTGAGATATCTTTCGGCCCAAGTTTGTGTTTTGTTTGTTTTGTTTTTATTTTATCTTTTTGGGTTGTGTTTTGTTTGTTTGTTTGTTTGTTTGTTTGTTTCTCTGTGTAGCCCTGGCTGTCCTGGAACTCACTCTGTAGACCAGGCTGGCCTCGAACTCAGAAATCTGCCTGCCTCTGCCTCCCAAGAGCTGGGATTAAAGGCGTGTGTCACCACCGCCTGGCATGTTAGTTTTGTTTTTAGACCAGGTCTCACTCTGTAGACCAGGCTGGTTTGAAACTCAGAGATCCTCCTGCCTCTGCCTCCCCGGTGCTGGGATTAAAAGCATGACAAGTTTGGGGTTCTGCTGCTGTTAAAGGTGTGTAATCAACAGTACAGCGAGCCAAGGGCCACTGCCTCGGTATCTTTCTGCAGTCTGTGCTAACTGCTCCCAGCACAGTCCCTTAGCCCCACCCCCAGTGCCAGGCTTCAGATCACACAGAAAGTAAAGCCAGCACTCGCTTGGTCCCCCAGTGGACCACCTGCCGTGAGTGCTGTCACCCAGCCACCTACCTGCAACTCTGCCACCTGCCTGGTACCCTGCAACTCTGAAGAGGCTAGCTCTGGAGCCGGCACTCTGCCCCAGACCCCGAGTCAGGTGGTGGAGCTGGAGTCTGGACCTCTGAGCTGGACCTGAACAGGTGAGTAGGCTCTTATCTTGGGAGCAGAGCAAAGTGCGGACTGTCCTGTTGCCATGGCCTTCGAGTCAACAAGCTTAGCAACCACAGTTGTGCGTGCTTTAAAAGGGCTAGGAGCGTGGCTCGGGGGGCAGACCTGCTGCTCAGACCAGCACCCTAAGTTCCCTCCCCAGTGCCATACAAACCAGATGTGGTGGCTCAGTCTGTAATCCCAGAAAAGGCTCGGAAGTTTAAGACTAGTGAGCTGAGGCCGGCCTGGGGTGTAGAAGATTGTTTCAACAAAATTAAAGGCATAAGTAAGTAAATCAATAGAATACAGCACGGCACGTGGTCTGGCATTCACACGGGGGTCTGGGCAACCCCTCAAACCTCCCAGGCACAGCACTCCCATCGAGAAGATGGTAGCTTGCTTGCCTCGGCGAAACCTTTAAAGGTTATAATTAGCCTCACATCAATTCAGGTCAGATTTTGGCTGCAGAATGAGTCTGTGCTGACTAACGAGGAGCCTCTGGGGTTTCTGCAGGATCTGGAGTCTACTGTGGTGGGAGCAGGGGCATGGCTGGAGAGGCTCCTGAGCACAAGGACTGACTTCGACACTTACACCACCCCCTAAACCTGAAATCCACTCAGCGCCGACTGGAGTGGGCCTCGACTCCCCAGCGACCAAGGCCTCCGGCCTCCTTCCCAGCCTCCTGTCTGAGCCTCAGCCGCAGAAGCCCTGTCACCTACACGTGAGAGGTGAGCGCATGTCTGAGTGCCCGGGTGCTTCTCCTCTGCCCTGATCCTCATGGTAACAAGACCACTAACTCTCACCTCAGCAAAACCGTCCCCAGCACCTTGGGCCCCGCCCACTCCAGCAGAGCCTGGCTGTGCCCACTGCTCAGTGCTGGGGTCGCCGTTCCTGTTTGCCACATTCTCCAGGTCCATGATGCCAGGCGCACAGTAGGGACACTGGAAGAGGCAACTGTGCACTACTGAGCAATGCGGAGCCTGGCCTGGGGCCACCCGGCTCTGTGGCTCTGCCACCCGCACCCTCCCCACTGCTGACACTTTGCAGCGTGGCTTGAGCAGGAATGTTCCGCTGGAAGGAGGTATGGAGAGGGCAAAGGGCAGAATCTGGGTCACATCCACTGTCTTCCCGCCTGAGGAGGCCACAGGGCTGGGGGGCACAACACCATGAAGGCTGTCACCAGCTGTCACTCAAGCAAGGGGCTAGTCACTGTCGGATTAGGAAGCTCCCTGAGTTAGACACTGACCACAGGTGGGCCCTTCCTGCCTTCTCCATGACAACGCTGTAAACTTCTGGAGGTCAAGGTTCCTACTTCAGGGCACCTGCTTTGGGGCCTGGAATGCTCTGCCAGTCTCACTCCTGAGCCCTGTCCCCCACTGACCACACACGGCCACCTTCTCTCATGTCCACGGCCTTTTCTCTCACGGCCTTTCCCGCTATCATGCTATCGGGCTGGGTGACAATGACAGGAATCTGGAATGTATCTGCTTAAGACTGACTTGGGGACAGGGGACACAGCATGGATAATGGTGTGGAGTCAACCTGTGCCCTCCTGATGTTTCAGGAGGCTTGTGCCAAGAAGTCCTCAATCAGGAGCAGCAGGGTAGGCCACATGTGGCACTGTGCAGCTCACAAAGGCCCTTGGTCACATGCAAAGTAGACTTACTTGTTCAGAGCACCCAGAGAGATGAGGGCCCTGGGCAGAGACCCTGCGGGGCCACCATGACACAAGGACAGGGCTCATGTTGAGCCTCAGGCCTGTGACTAATGGGAAAGAAGGAAGCAAGCCTGGGGAGAGCCAGCTCTCAAAACAAGGGGCTGCCAATGCAATGTCCCTTCCCTTACACCAGAGGGTCAAGGGAGTGGAATGTGACCCAGGAGAGGCTAGAGACCAGAGGGCAGAGGGAAGCTGGAAGGAGGGCCTGAAATACATTTCAACCAGGCCCTGGACAACGACCTGCGTCAAACCCAGGAACCCAGTCAGTAACTCTGGGAAGATAGGCCACTGTCCCTCTGTGAGGACAACCTCCCCACGCTGCCCTCCCCACACTGCCTGGCCTTTCTTTAACCTTGCGCCCTGGAGCCACGTCACCTACACCTGACTCAGAGCTCTGCCACTCTAGCTGTGTGTCAGAGACAAATTATGCAACCTCTCTCTGCTTGGCACAAAGGACACATGGCCACACCCACGCCAGAGGAGCTTCCAGGAAAACAAAACTCAAGTGTGGTGTGCTGCTGCCGTGGGTCTCACTACTGTACCTTCCCATCACAGAGGGGTGCAGTGGGGTGTCCCATTCCCACCAGCTCCAAGCCCAGACTGGGCCTACTTCTGGTCTCTGACTCTCTTTAAATCTTGTATGTGCAGTTTGCGTGTTTGTATATGTTATATGTGTATATAATGTTTGTGTGTGGCACACATGGGGTATTTATGTAATGTGTATGGTGTGTCTATGGTGTATGTGTGGTATATGTATGCATATGTGTGTATGTGGGGTGTGTGTGTGTGTGTGTGTGTGTATATGTAGCATGGTATGCATGTGTGTACTGTGTGTGGATACATTACACATGTGCAAGCACAGACCAAGAAGGTGTCAGGTATTCCTCTGAGGAACAGTCTCTCTCTCTGGACCTTGCGTTCATGTTCATGTCTTTGGGCGAGGGCTGGCAGTCAGCAAGTCCCAGCCATCCTCCTGCCTCTGAGTTGATCTGTGCATGTGAGGCCACGGTCAGCTTCTTAAGTGGGTGACAGGATCCCAACTCAAGTCCTCACGGGTGTGCCTGCAGAAAGCACTCCTAACCCCCTGGAAACCAGCTTGAACTCAGGGTGATCCCCCTGCCTCAGCCTGAGTGTTGGGTTTACAAGCATGAACCACAACACCCAGCCAGATTTTCTTTCATTTCATTTCGGATCTGAGCCCTGCCAAGCTGCAGCCATGGAGTGGAGGCCCTGGCAGTGGCCACCCTCAGGCCAGGCTGCACTGGCAGCAGGAGGGCAGGCACTTCTCCGGAATGTGAGTGCTCCCCAGAGGGAATGTGGTTCTTGTTTGTCAGGCCTGGAGGAAGGTCCGTTTCTTACATGCCCACTCCCTTCTCCCCACAGGGGCTCCCTGGAACGCTGCACCGGGCTCCTGATTTCTGGGCCTGTAGCCTGGGAATGAGGAGCTCCTAGACCTGGGGCGTGCGTGCGTGGGGGGCTGCTCCTCAGCCTAACCAGCCTCCAAGTGGGGCCCACAACAGAGACAGACATCAGCCCACGAGCTGGCCCTCCTCCCGAGAGGATTAGAGGGAAGAGCGGCTGGCCAGCAGCTGGCAGCCTTGCTCGTGGGCCTTCTGAAAAAGGTCACATGCCTCAGGGCAGGACAGCTCTCTGCTTCTCCTGCAATGCTGTTCCCATCAAGACACCACCAGACCACACCCCCATTCTCCCAGGCCCACATTTCCACCAGCGCCTGAAGCCTAGGAAAACTTCCCCAAGCCCAGCCTGTTCTGTGCTCGGCGGCGGTGGGGACGTCAGAAGCAGAGGATCATCAAGAGAAGCCAAGTCCTCCAGCTCCTCGGCAACACTTAACCCTGCCTCGAATTCAGTGATTTCACTTTAGGATTTTTGGAGTTTTGCTGTCGTTTGTGGTTTTTTTATGATTGTATGTGTGAGAATGTTTTGACTGCATGTTATGCCTGTGTACCACTTGCATGCCTAGTGCCCGCTGAGGTCAGGAGAGGGCGAAGGCACCCCTGAAACTGGAGTTAGGAGGCCTGTCAGCTACCATGTGGGTGCTGCAAGTGGGACCTGGGTCCTCTGCAAGACCAACAAGTGTTCTGAACCGCTGAGCCACCCCTCTGGCCTTTGGTTTGTCTGTTGGCTTCTCTAAGGCAGTCTCACTATGTAGCCTTCGCCGCCCTTGAACTCTCTATGTAGACAGGCAGGTCTGCCTCTGCCTCCAGAGTACTGGGATTAAAAGTGTACCCATCATGCCCAGAGTGCAGAGTTTTGGGGTTTTGGTTTTCAGACGACCCAGGCAGAATCCTGGTTCCTCGGTTCTCTTCCACACTGAGTACAAACAGATCAGTGTGCAGCCCGTGGGCTGGGCTTTGGAGCCCCCTAACTAGTTAACGCCCCTCTAGCACTGAGCACATGGCTGCAGAATCCTGAACCCCAAGCTCCCCGCTGCCTTCTGGGAGCAGGCTTTCTAAACAAAGACTGCTGCAGGTGCTTTCCCTGGGGTACAGCACAGGTCTCAGCGCAGGGTCAGGAGATGGCCAACCCCAGACAATGAACGCCATTCACAGTGCGCACTGAGCAGCCAGCCCGTCCTGGTGCACACCCACAACCGTGTGCAAAGGGCTCATGACAAGAGCAGAAGAGGCCACAGCGCAGATGCCCGTCCTCACAGGGAGGGCTACACAGTGTCGAATTCAGCCACTGGCCACCTCCTCAGCAGTGAGAAAGAACAAAGGACTAGTCTACAAAGCTGGATGGCCTCCCTGACGTGGAGGAGAAGCCATGCATCAGATGCTCAAACAGGCAGAAGGCATCCCAGGCGCTGAGCTCTGAGCACTCCTACCCGGGAGAGTAAGTGACCACCAGGAGTCCCAGGGAAGAGTCAGGTACCTGGGACACAATGCGGGAAGTCCCAAGTGATAGCAGCAGGGATAGCCACGGCTGAGGGAAGGGCGGAGGCAGCTCTGAGCAGACGCTGAGCTGGTTGATACCTGGAGCTGCTGTGGAGGGACCCGCAGCAGCCGGAGCTGGGCGAGCACAGGCATGGAGTGTCAGGGACGCCAACAGTGCAAAACCTAGCATCTCAGGAAAGCATGGACTGGCTGGAGAGATGGCTCAGAGGCTAAGAGCACTGACTGCTCTTCCAGAGGTCCTGAGTTCAATTCCCAGCAACCACGTGGTGGCTCACAACTATCGGTAATGAGATCTGACACCCTCTTGTGGTGTGTCTGAAGAGAGCAATGGTGTACTTATAAGCGTAAAGACAGCATTGGTCAAGGGCCACCACAGAGGGGTCTGGGACACCCAGGCTTTGGCTACCCATGGGGAAAGCCCTGAACGTTCCAGAGGAAGCGACTGACCACAGCAGGGATTTAGAAGTGCCAAAGCCAGCCAACAGTAGGGTAGGAGCTGGAGGTCCTGTTGACTAGGGAACCCCAAGCCTGCTCAGTCCCTTCTGTGAAAACCAGGTGTATACTTCCACTGGATGAGGTCAGGGCCTAAGTGAGGCCTGCTGCCTATGAAGGGGTGGCCTGGCCTGGCCTTCCTACACTGGGCGAGCGGGGACTTCAGCCATCAGAAGTACAGGGGGAGCCGGGTCTGGCAGCATTCAGAAGCTGAGGCCGGAGGCTCACAGAACCTAGGAGTTTGGAGTCAGCGCTAGGCAGGTCTGGGGCCCCCGTTCCTTGTAGGTGGGAAAGGCACAAGGACAATCAGCAAGCAATGGCCAGCACCAGCGCACTCCCCAGAGGGGTTATGGCCCCAGCTTCTGCCTGGGGACCATGTACAGACAGGGACACATCCTTCACTTCAGGGAGGGGCTTCTAGACACGCCCCCCACCTGCTGCTTTCATTAAGTGGTTTGTCTGTAACAGGCCTGAACCCTCTATGGCCTCTGCTGTGACTGCACAATGGGCCATGGCTGGACAGGCCATCATTTCTTTGCGTCTCCCTGTATGGAGGCACTGAGGGTGAGTCCAGCTCGTGGCTGTTTCAAAGCAGCAGCAACGCCCACCACAGAACCTGGGAACACTGTAGGCCAAGCCCCCAGGCAGCTTCCGGCGGCTCAGAACTGTACACTTCAGACAAGTCAAGATGGGGGTGGGGTACCCTTATGTGGTTCACCCAGGACTGAATCTTAGTGTTGGCAATGACCCTTGAAGTGGGGGAAGAAATGGCGGAGAAAAGCTGAGATTTCAACAAACAGGGCTCTGGGTGAGGAGATCGCTCTGGGCCTAGATCAGCCCCAACTCGCTCAATGTTCTGCCCAACTTTCTTACACATTTGGGGAGACTCAGGGATGGGGGTGCAGCTCAGAAGGAGAGCCCTTGCCTAGCGGTACACATGCTCCAGGGTCTGTCCCCAGCTTGGCCATAAGGAAGAATGAAAAGACTAGACATCACTGTCCTCAGCCCTCCCCAGCTCCAGCTCTGATGTCCTGATGGACCTTAATGGGTCACCAAGACACCCAGCTACAACTGATGTCCTTGGCTGAAGGGGAGAATCAGTGGGCCTGGTAGGAAAGTGTGGGACAGAGACCCGGGGGTCTCAAGCTTCCGGGATAGCCCCTCCACGGGAAAGAGAAGCACTGTGTATCACACTCCCCCCAGAACTGTGGGGGCAGCACAGTCTACAAACACTCACCCTCCCCGCTCCTGGTCCATCACTAACTGTTACATAACCCACAGCCACCCAATCTAAGCATCACCCTGTAGCCAGCCTGTCATGGAGGCTGGGGGCAGTCTGAGGCACAGATCCGAGCGTCCACCCTGAGAATGAGGGCAGCAGAGGACATGTAACCAGCAGGAAGGGGCTTCCGCCTCTTCCTCAAATCAAGCCCAGCCACTAGGAAAGTGTTGATGAAAGGGAAGGCCCTCTGCAAGAGGGACCCAGACAGTCCACACACAGAGACGTCCAGGGACTTGAAAATACCAAGTCCCCTAACTGCACTAGAGCGGCTGTGATTCATCCTTAGCAAGTCCAGACTGTCAAGTTCCTGGAACCTTAAGTCACACATATCAGAACGCTTGTGTATCACACGATGCTTTCCTGGACATAAGCCACTCGAGAAGACTCACCCTACCTCAGGGCTACGTCACCTGCTTGTGTCCCTGGCCTCTGTGTGCCCTCCACGTGGGACCCACTGTCTGAAGGTCCTGCCTTCCTCTCCCACCACCACGAACCACATCCTCACAGCTTTGTCTTGACCGCCTGTCAGCCCGCCCCAGGCAGGCGCCCCACAGATCAACCAGGTCCTTCATTACAGCTGTCCACCTCTGGCAACTTGGTATGCCGGGCTTTCTCAGGAGGCTGCGGCCTCTCTCAGGGAGAGCAACACTGGTGGTCACTCAGGTCAGGAGGAGCCGGAAAGCCTGCTTCCTCTCAAGGACCACAGGCAGCTCACCCTCTGAGTCTCAGCCTCTCCATCTACAGAATAAGACTTCTCGGGGCCACGGCCACTGGGAAGTGTAGTCTGCAAAACCCTAAACAGATCATATCGAGGACGAAATTAGAGTAATTGCATGGCAATATTAATAATATAAAAACGAGCACACATTTTTGCCAACACTCATCACTGAGGTGTAGACACCCACACTGGGTGCTGCTGGGATCCCCCTCACTGCTCATGGGATGGACAGGGATGGAGACCAGAGGCTACGGCAGCCATGGCAGCGCCTTCAGAGCTTTTGAAGACTGACCACGGGCCCTGGAGAACAGCTGCGCTCTGCAGAGTGGAGCCTCCAGCACTGGCACAAGGCAGAGCCTCTCTGATGTGCTTGTCCACGGGGGAGTTCATCAGGAGAAAAACAGAGGTGTATGACCCTCAGGGTGGGAGGCTGTGTGATCTGAAAATCCCTTCTGGGGTGATAAATGTAATTACCTCAGGAGAGATGGAGAGAGAGGGGAACAGCCATCTTGGGATGGGCCATGACCTCCAGGTAAAGGACCCGATAGTCTTAGCAAGAGAAATCGTCTTCTTAGCAAGAGAAACCATCTTTACAAGCTCTCTGCCACACCTCAGGCTGTGAAAGAATCCAGGGCACTATGTCCTTCTTCACAACCATGAGGCCCGCCAGCCTGGCTCTCACCCTGGTGACCAGTCTTTCTGACCTGGGAACCCACCCAGCACAGGAATGTGAGCAAATGCCCTCTGTGAAGCTTAGCACCAGCAAGTGGCCTGCCCAGGGCCACCGCTCCAGTCCTGCTGCGGCCGGGATAGAAGCAGGGGACGGCAGGGGACCTCATTTTTTCCACTGAACTTCAAGCAAAGCGCCAGGACCTTCACTCTTGTCAACCTGTGGCCAACCTCCGCAACTACTGGTGACCCACGCTCAGGAAACAGTGAGATAGTGTAAGCTCCTACCTAGAGCGAGCATCAACTCAACAGCCAAGCCGCCTTCTACGGGGAGCGTGGAGACGTCGACGTGGAGCCCTGTAGCCCAGAGCGGCTTTAATCAGCAGGAGCCACTCCACCAGCTCCGGCCGCGCATGGGCTGCAGCGTGGGGCTACCTTCATGTGAGCTTTTCAGTCAGTGTTCAGCTCTTCGAGTGAGACTCCAACATACTGGAGAGCCGGAAGTGACTCGGTCAGGCACAAAGGCTTTCTGGGTGGGATCTTCCCCTCTGGTTTCCAACTCAGAGAAGGAAAAGGAGGTGTCTGCTGGGCTTCCTGCCTTCACGCAAGCCCGAGACATCCCTCACCCCTGTAGGCATATACTGGGCACTGCTGGCCTCCAGTGATACCACTCAGTCTGACCAGACCATCCTGTTCTAAGCTAAGCACGTCAGTGCACACCAACACTCAAAAGTTGAAGGCAGGAAGATCAGGACCTCTGAGCCAGCCTGGGCTACAGGACACTTTGCCTCAAACAAACATCAAACCAGGCATGGTGGTATACACCTTTAATCCCAGTACTTGGGAGGCAGAGATGGGCAGATCTTTGTGTCCGAGGCCAGCCTAGTCAATGCAGAGAGTTCTGGGCCAGCCAGGGATATACAAGGAGACCTTGTCTAAAGTAAATAAATAAAATTGTCAAATAAATGAAAACTAAATCGCTGGACACGGTGGCACACTCCTTTAATCCCACACTCTGGAGGCAGGGACAGATGATCTCTGTGAGTTCAAATCCAGCCTGATCTATATGATGCATTCTAGGATAGCCACGTATGCAAAGAGGCTCCATCTCAAAAATTGAAACGAACAAACAAAAACTATAAATAAAGTCAAGACAAAACAGGACAACGCTGTTCTGATCACCACGGAGGAGCCATCACACTGGGAGGATAGCTTCAGCTTCGTCCTGAGCCGCAGTGCATCAACCATCCGCTGTCCCACCTGCCCACTGGAGACTCTCCACACCTGCACTCAGAGCTGGCTCCATGCCAGGCAGCGGGAGGGACACAGCTGACAGGCAGGAGGAGCCCGGCATGTCTGCTGCTCTCAAGCCTCAGCTCGGACCGCGCGATCACTGCAGCATCTAGGAGCGTGAGCAAACCCTTCCATGGCTGCTCAGGCTCAGGCCAGCTCCTGGGCACCCCCTGCACGTGGCTTTCTGCACTCTGGGGCTTTGAAGAGCAGAGTTCCAGGAGAGAGAGGGCTCAGTGGTTAAGAGCACCTGCTGCTCTTGCAGAGAACTCGGGTTTATTTCCCAGCAGCCACCTGGCAGCTCCCGATCATCTGTAACTCCAGTTCCAGGGGAACCAAAACCCTCTTCTGACTTCCCTGGGTACGGCAGACACGTGCACACATAAGGGGAACACTCGTACATACGAAATAAAAGTTAATAAACCTTTAAAGAAGAAGAAACAAGCAACTTGTCAGTGTGTGCTGTACAAGCGTCTACCCCATCTCACAGAGCAGGGCCGGCCAGGACGCAGGGAGAAGACCTAAAACCAGAGGCCCCCAGGTGCCCTCCACGGAGCTCCAGCCTGCCTCCTCCCTTCCCGGCCTCCGTGGGGCAGAAATCACGTTCAGTGAACACGGATGACGGTCCTGCTGGGGACCGGTCTGTATGGCTGCACTGGTCTGGAGTTGGTTTTGCGGCACCAACTCAGATCACTGTATAAGCTGTTTCTGCCTGAAACCCACTCTCTCCGCCTTTTCACACAGTGACATCGTAACTGCTGCTGCATCAGAAAAGCGCCTGCCCAGGCAACAACGGCCCCTCAAAGCATCCATGACAACTCTAATTGTCCCGCAGCTGGTTTCTCTCTCCCTGGCTGGATACAACTCCCCACATTCTGTCTGACAGACGGACTCCCGGGGAAATTAAATAGCCTGCAAACAAACAGCAAAAGCCAGCGAGAACAGGAACGAGAGCTTGGTCCGTAAAGTACTGGCCACACCAGCCTGAGGACCTGAGTTCGACTCCCAGCGTCCACGTATGAGGCTTGGCGTGCTGATGCACGTTTATCTTCCAGACTGGAGAAGCAGGGACAGACAAGTCCCTGGGGCTCCCTGCCAGCTTTCCTAGCCCGAGAGCCCCAGGTCCCAGTGAAAGACCTTGTTGCAAAAAAACAAGGTGGATGAAGAACATTACCCAAGGCTAACCCTCCAGCTCCCACGCACATACTATACACTAATGCAAACACTGGGTCATGATAGCCCTATAATGCCTATGCTGCTGGCACTTGCATTCTACAGATAAGGCAAACTGCAGCTCCTGTCTTTCCCCAGGCTGGCCTTGAACCCATCCTCCTGCCTCAACCTCCAAAGTAATAGAATTATATAATGTGCAATAATACCACCACCTTAATTTATCTATCTATCTATCTATCTATCTATTGCTTTACTGTTTAAGACAAAGTCTCACCATGTAACCTGTCTATCCTGGAACTCACTATGTAGACCAGGCTAGCCTAGAACTCACAAAGCTCCACCTGCCTCTGTCTCCAGAGTGCCAGGATTAAAGGCAGGAGCCACCATGCCTGGCTACCTTCATTTCAAGAACCATGCATTATACCTGGCGAGCAACCCGCCCAAGGACACAAGGCTAATAAAAGCAATTCCTAATTCTCTTTCCAGGTCACCAGAACTGCTCAGCTCATTAGCTCCCTCTCTTCTGCTCCCACATTTCAGTGAGTGAGTGAGTGAGTGTGTGGTGTGTGTGCACATGCATGCCACAATGCGCATGCGGATGTTAGAGGACAGCTTTCAGGGGCTGGGTCTCTCCTTCCACCACAGGCTCTGGGGCTCAAAGCTGGCTCCTCAGCCTTGCGGGAAAAGCGCTTTTACTCACTGAGCCATCTCGCTGGCCCAGATTCCTGACCCCTCAGCTCCTATGCTAAGGCACCCACTGGGCTCCCCCCACCCACCATGTTCTCCTCCTACAGCCTGTCAGCCCCCACCGCCTGACACAGCTGTGCTCTTGCAGGATTCTGCAAAGACCCCGAGTGGAGCATGGGCAATCTCACGGCCTCTGTCCAGAGAGCGGATGACTGTGATTCCTCGTACAGGCGGGCAGGCTAGCCAGTCACAACACTGGATCCAGCCCGCCTGGACCCTGGCAGAGGGGGTTCGATCCTTAAGAAAACAGGTTCAGGACTGGCTCAGCAGCTCACATTTCTTTCACCCTAGCATGGTAGCACCATATAAACTGGGCACATGCCTATAATCCTAGGCATTGGGAAGTAAAGGCAGGAGGGCCAGAGGTTCAAGGTTATCCTCAGCCACATAGTGGCTGCCTGGAATACATGAGACCCTGTCTCCAATTTAAAAAAAAAAAAAAAAACACAGAACAAAAAAAGTTTTAGCTCAGTGGGGGCCAAATGACAGAGAGCAGAAGAGACCAGCAGGAGAAGAGAGCAGAGCCCGGGGCACAGTAACCTTCAGCCCCAAAGAGGCAAAAGAAAAACAGAGCAGAGACTACAGACTCCAGGGACCCAAGCAGGAAGGAGGCAGGTCATCTTGGAGTTAAAGGAAGCAAGATGCAGGGGGGTGATACAGCCTCACAGCACAGGGTGTGTGTGTCTCACTTCCTCTCAAACTTTCAAAGGCTTTTGTTGACCACACCGGGATCAAATCAAAACGCTCCGAAAGGGAGACATCACAGACCTCCACGGCTGCTCGGGGCTCCTGCTACCCTCCTCTCCTCCTCGGTACCCCACCTCTAACTTCAGGACCTGGAAGGCCCCGGAGGTCAGAGGGGGAAAGCCTGGACTGACGCGTGACATGGAAGGTGGCAGTCCCACCTCACCGGAGAGTGGAGGATGGACCGGGAACTCAGGAAAGCACTTTGAACCGTGCCTGGTACACCGTAAGTGCTCAAGAAACGAGCTGTTGTTCCTACTGTCCTCTGGGCCCCTTCAGAGCCCTCTCCTTACCCCAAGTAGAACACAGTCTCAAAAGTATTAGTTACGTGCTGGCCTACCTCAGCCGACCGCAGTCTTTGACGGGGGACAAGCCAGGCCTCTGGCCTCTCTTCCCCGATGGCCAGCAAATTCAGGCCACACGGGAGGTACTCACTAAGCACCTGCTGGCCCCCAAAGCCTCAGCCAAGGTCCTGGGGCAGAGCCCACATAGAGCGCTGGGCGCCTAGCTCCAGGCCTCCCAATACTCACACCAAATCCCCAGTCTCAGTGCGCTGCTACTCACTTTCAAAACAATAAAGGCCTGGGCCCTGCCTTGCCTAGCAGTTTCTACTCCAGGGAACATGCTGAGAGAAATGAGCACAGCGGGGACTGGAAATAGCACTGAGCCCCTCTTGGGGAGAGGCCTGGGCAGGCCAGCTGGCAAACAGGAACAAAACCTCAAAGGCAGGGAGTGCTAGAGGGCTGAGGACAGGGCTCAGCGACACACCGCCTGCCTGGACTGCCTGAGGTCCGACTACGTGCACAGCACCAAAGAAGAAAAATTGTGAGAAAGCCGCGGGCAGACAGGAGGCATGGTCCACAGAAACCAGCCTGGAACTAGGACAAGCTGGTCACTGACACCCACCCACCCGGCAGCTGTTCTCTCCTCCTTAGTACAACCCCACCACCCTGGGAGCAACTTACAAGCCATCCCCCAGGACCGCACAAGGACGCCCAGGTTACCTATGGCTCTTAGGGAGTATTTAGAGCCTCACCACCCACACTGGCCAACGGGGTCGCCATCTATGTCCACCTCCCCAGCAGACTGGGGGCCTCTAGAAGCAGGGACTAGATTCCTTCCTCTGAGTTCTACCCCAGGGACATCGGGGACAGCAAGGAGCCAGCAGGGGCTGGTGGCAGCCCTGAGCCTGGCACACAGTAGATGCCCAGTAAGTTACAAGGCAACTGGGCAGGAGCCAGGGATGAAGGATGCTACCAGAGCCACCCGGCAAGAGAGTCACTAATCCCACCCCACCCGCCTGGACCTGCTGCCTCGGTCTCCCACAACTACTCAGACTTGTTTCCCGATGCTTTATTCATACAGCTGCTGATAGAACAAACTGGGAAAATATACATGGAAAGCAGAAAGCCTCTGAGGAATGGCGGTCACCCAGCTTTGGTTCAACCGTCCCTTTGTACTGAAGCTTTTTTTTTGGGGGGGGGGAGGCTGGTTTGTTCCCCCTCCCCCCACCCAGCACTGAATCCACCTCCGTACTCCTCTCGGTCTTTGTCTTCTGTTTCTGGAATCCCTGGAGTTATTTCCAATTCTGATTCTGCCCAAGCACCTGAGAGCGTCCAGATGCCTGGATCCTCACATCTGTATGCAGGAGCACCAGCCTGGCTTCTGGGGCTCCCCCCACCCTAGGGCTCCAACTCAGGCGCTGCACAGAACTCTCAAGATATGCAGATGTGCAGACCCCAGGGGGCCCCCAAACTTGCTGACCTGGAGAGGGATACCAGGCAGGAAAGCCAGACCTCTGAGGGGTGTGTGTGTGTGTGTGTGTGTGTGTGTGTGTGTCGGCTGAGTCTGCAGCACTGGCCTCCTGGGCACAGATTGCTACTTCTCTCCTTACATAAAGCACCTGTCAGCCAGATGAATAATAAATGGACCTTCACCTAACACACAGGTATCAGGCCGGCAGACACCTGCTTTGCCCTACCAAGGCCTCCAAGGGAGGGAGGGATGAGATGTCCCGCCTCACACAGTCAGTCCTCCAGAAAGGATACAAACTAAAAATCCGAGCCCATTCCCCCAGACACCCTGCTTTGCCAATGCCTGGAGCTCTTTAGCCCCTGAGTCCTATCCAAGCCAGGTGTCCAAGGGCGTGCCCAGGAAAAGAGGCACAACACACCCAGACTAATCTCTAGGGTTCCTTTGAACACCCAACAGCCTGGGGGCCCCAGATTCCTATCTGTTCCCTTCCAAATCGACTGACCTGTGTGCAACGCGCGAGCACACCCCAAATTACGCATGCACCGCCTCAAGGGGCGACCACCCCGCCAGGTCAAAGCCACTGCACTGGGGACCGACGCTTCCCGGCCCCGTTCGGTCGTGCCAGGCTGCAGCACGCCCACCGCGGCGCGCACAGTCCCATCAGTAAGAGGCTGGGCCCCGCGCCGCCCACCCCGACTCCCCCACGAGCAGGTCGGGTTACACTCAGGGCCCCGCCACGCTGGCGAAGCGGGCACACCCACGGGCCGCTCGGGGGCCTCTGAGATCCTTCCTCCCTGTGGGAAGTCCCGAGCGTGGGGTTCTCCCCAAGGTGCAGTCCCCGCCCGGTCCCCGTCCATCCCGTGCATCCGCCGCCCGGGTACCTCAGGAGCCCATGGCGCTGGAAACTGCAGGCGGAGCAGGCAGCGCCGCAGCCCGGTGTCCCCGCCGCCGCTGGCGCGTCCCGAGCCCCGCCGGGTACCGCCGCGACGCGCCTGCGCAGTCGGAACGCCGCTGGCGGGGGCGGGGCCGGAGCGCGCGGCTGAGGTCATTCGTCGAGCCTTAAAGGGGCCGCGCGCTGCAAAGCACCACGCGCAAATCTCAGGTCAGGAGAATGGTGCGGTCCTCTCGCAACTCGCAAACGCACCTCGAGAGACCCAAGACCCAGTTTTCTGAGTCCCACCCACCACAATCCTGGGATGCACAGTCTGACCCGCGGGATACAAACTGTCCCGGACACTCGCGGGCTAGCTAGAGCTTCAGTTCTCTGAAAGCCTTGTGTGCTGAAGGTGAAACGAGATCTAGTTAACGTTTGAGACGGAGAGGGTGAGTGTGAGACTATGAAAGGGACTTCCACGGAGCGTTTTGTGTAGTTATGCAAAATAAAACTGCTCTCGTGGAGCTGCCCCACCTCGTTCCTGGCCGCCTAACTAACGGATTCTGGAGGAGTCATTCCAGGCCCTATCCCATTTTGATTTGCGAGGTCCCCACATCTTACCCAGATGACTGAAATGCGTAATATGCAACCAAGTTTATTTTTATCTCCAGCTCCAACTGTCTACCGACACCTCTTACTTAACGGGCTCAGCTGCTTCCCTTGCACACGTTTCTTCACAGCATTCCCCAATCCCCGCTTCCAGTCTTCAGGCTGGAAGGTCTAGAATCAGCCTTGAGTGCTCCCCTCCCGAACCCCTCGTCCCATCAGCTCAGGCAGGACATCCTGTATCCCTGACTCTGACATCCACCCTGTACTGCTGCCATGTGGTCCAGTCTCTGCCCGGGTATTGTGGGCATCCACAAAGACAGCTCCGATTTTCCAACCTTGTCCTCTGCGGGTCTGTGTCAATGTGAGAATCAGGGATTCCTTTAAAAATCTAGCCGGGCAGTGGTGGCGCATGCCTTTAATCCCAGCACTTGGGAGGCAGAGGCAGGTGGATTTCTGAGTTCGAGGCCAGCCTGGTCTACAAAGTGAGTTCTAGGACAGCCAGAGCTACACAGATAAACCCTGTCTCGAAATAAAAAAATAAAAAAAATCTAGATCGGTGGAGGAATACTTGCTTAGCATTCATTCCCCAGACTCTGGGTTTGATTCTTTGCACCAAAATAAACAAACAAACCTACCAAGATGAACTACATAGCACTTTGCTCAAAACCCTCCCGTAGTTCCTCACGTCATTCCAAATGGAGCCAACGTCTGCAGCTCTCTGCACAGCCTTGATCTGGCATCTCCCTCTGCAGGCATGCCTGACCTCATCCCCTCCTTTTCCTGGACACCGGCCTCTTGCTTTCCCTACAGTCAGGTAGGCATTCAGCTTCCGTAGGGGCTACAGTTTCCCCAGACATGTCTTCAAAGGCTTGCTCTGCTGGCCTTCCTTGGGGAAGCTGAGGCAGGATTGTTCTGAGTCAAATATCTCCTTCCAGAGTAAGACTGCTGAGCCCCTCACATGCAGTCCATGATCAACAACTCCCTGTGCCCTGTCCTCCTGATAAAATTTCAGTCCTAACATGTATCAATCATTTTCCTCTCTTATTACTCACCCCCATGCGAACACGAGTTCCAGGAAGCCTGTCGCATTAACTTTGTTTGGGGAGCCATGTGCCCCAAGTAGGAAGGCACCCAAACAAACCAAAGTTTCCACACGGCTCTCCCTCCATGAACCGGTGTTTACTGGGCCTTACTATGGCAACAGCAATGTGGGTGAGGGGTTACTGGCAGCTGTAATATGTAACTCTCCCCCCACACACACACATCTGAATGGCCTTTCTTGGGAGGTAGAAAATTATAGAAGGGAGAGCCACTCCCATGAAGCTCTGGGGAGGTCATTACCCATGCTGGACTGGGACATTTTTCTTTTTGTTTTTTGTTCCCCTTAAGCAACCGTTCACTCTTGCTCCTATAAGCAGCTGTAATAGATTCAATGAATGTCCATCAGCCAAGCTAGATTGGGCAGAATCTTACCTTTATTCTGTGGTGTCTCACCTGGGATGAGGAGATGTGTGTGTTCAAGTCTCCCCAGGAAGAGTGCATGCAGCAAGGATGAAGATGTCTGACCGCCACTGGGGTTGGCCTGGGAAGCAGGTACAGAAAGTATTTGTGACATGGACAAATAGAATAGCTAGACCCTAAGGGGGACACACAGGGTACTTGACAACCTGAGCTCAACCCACGTGACTGCATGACCAAAGGAGAAAACCAGCTGTCCACTTCCACACTGCTGTTCATCACCATAAGAAGTCAGGACTGGAGCTGGGCGGTGGTGGTACACGCCTTTAATCCCAGCACTTGGGAGGCAGAGGCAGGCGGATTTCTGAGTTCGGGGCCAGCCTGGTCTACAGAGTGAGTTCCAGGACAGCGAGAGCTACACAGAGAAACCCTGTCTTGAAAAACAAAACAAAACAAAGTCAGGACTGGAACTCATATGGGGTAGGAGCTTGGAAGCAGGAACTGATGCAGAAGCCATGGAGGGATGCTGCTCACTGGATTACTTCTGGCTTGCTCAGCCTGCTCTCTCTCTCTTTCTCTCTCTCTCTCTCTCTCTCTCTCTCTCTCTCTCTCTCTTTGGTTTTTCGAGACAGGGTTTCTCTGTGTAGCCCTGGCTGTCCTGGAACTCACTCTGTAGACCAGGCTGGCCTCAAACTCAGAAATCTGCCTGCCTCTGCCTCCCAAGTGCTGGGATTAAAGGCGTGCGCTACCACCGCCCAGCTTCAGCCTGCTCTCTTATAGAACCCAGGACAACCAGTCCAGTGATAGCTCCACCCACAATGGGCCCTCCCACCCTTGATCACCAACTGAGAAAATGCCCCACAGCTGGATCTCATGGAGGCATTTCCTCAAGAGAAAAGAGGCTCCTTTCTCTGAGATAACTTCAGCTTGTGTCAAGTTGACACACGAAACCAGCCAGATACATCTTCCCAACCCAGGTTTGAAATTTACAACTTCCGAGTTACCCCTGCAGAGTTGCTAACTCCTGTAGGCAAAGTCCTTGCCCCACCTATCACTGAGTCTACACCACTTACAAACCAGACCAGTGAGATAGTCCCTGCCCCCCTCCAGAGCTGTTGGCTAAACCATACCCCAATCCAGATTCTTAGTCCCTGGGCCCCAGGGGTACTCATGGTTCTAAAGTTACAGCTGCCTTGTCTGGCAGGGCACAGGCAGGTGCTGGGTATTTTTAGGCATTCGTTGCCAGAAAAGGGTCTCAAAACAGAAAAGTCACCTGATCTGGTGACAGAGCTTTTAACAGGTGGCCCTGGGGCCAGGGCTGATTGCTCCTCTCACCACTTAGGCCTCCTGAGAAGATGAGGCCCAGCAGGCTAGCTTGGTGGTGAAAGCATTCGCTGCCAAACATGAGAACTGGAGTTAGATCCCGTGGGCCCACATGATGGAAAGTAGGGCACTGTGCTATGTGAGCCCCGCCCCCATCACACACACACACACACACACACACACACAAACACACAAATAAATGCATGTAAAAACAGAGGTAAGAATACATCTCCTATGCCGGGCAGTGGTGGCACACACCTTTAATCCCAGCACTTTGGAGGCAGAGGCAGGCAGATTTCTGAGTTCGAGGCCAGCCTGGTCTACAGAGTGAGTTCCAAGACAGCCAGGACTACACAGAGAAACCCTGTCTTGAAAAACCAAAAGAAACCAACCATGGTTTCTCAACATGATTAGTCTTGCTATGGAAGAAAGTATTAGGACCAATAGTGTACAATGAAGGCGGGAGAAGTGTGCATGGCAGCCCGGATTGAACTCTATTTTTAAGACGTGCTGAAAGGAAGAGATTGGCAGGAGTGCAAACAGATGGGCTATCACAGGAGTCTCCTAAGCAGCAGGGTTACGAGTAGTGGGTTGTGGGTTTGGTTTTGTTTTTTTTTTTAATTTTCCAAAATTTGTTTTTGAAAGCCTGTAATATTTTCAAACTTAGCAAAGCGTTATTTAAAGAACTGATGTACTGTCCCATCTGTGTTTTCTGTTCATTGTATCATTACCATCCAGCTGTCTGCTGGGGAAGACGAGGGCTCTCTGCAGGGCGGGATTGCGGGGTCAGTTCATCTTCGCATCGTCCCGTGCCTGGCTCAGTAAACAGCCACTGGCCAAAAGCTTACCCGGATACTGAAGGAGACCCGAGCTTAGGGGTCCCTCAAGGGTTACCCCTCTTCCAGTCTACTCCCAGCTTCTGGTAGGAGAGTGTGGAGGAGGGAGTCGAAGCCTCCAACGTGCATGCTGATGGGGGACCCAGCTCATCCACAGGCTCCATGTTATCCCCCTGCCTCCAAGTACACTGTAGTAGATCCCATCAGATCATGGGCCTTAGAGAGTCAGTGTGAGTAGCAGGCAGAAAACGCTTCCAGGCATATATAGCTTTGCTCCTCTGAGCCTCAGTTTTCCCACCTGCCAGTATTTTGCTTCTGTGTCCAGAGCAGGAGCTGCTGAAAACCCCAATTTGAGCCCTGTAAGAATCAGACCTTCAAGACAGGCGGTGGTGGCGCATGCCTGTAATCCCAGCACTCTGGGAGGCAGAGGCAGGTAGATTTCTGAGTTCGAGGCCAACCTGGTCTACAGAGTGAGTTCCAGGACAGCCAGGGCTATACAGAAAAACCCTGTCTCAAAAAAAAAAAAAAAAAAAAACAAAAAACAAAAAAACAAAAAAACAAAAAAAAAAAACCAAAACAACAACAAAAAAGAATCAGACCTTCAGGCCGCAGCAGGCTGACATTGCAAGGCATGCTAAATACAGAAGAGATGGGCTCGCTTAAGAAGGAAGCTCAAGGTGGAGAATTTGAGGACTCACGCAGGGCCAACAGGGGCCTCCCTTTAGTTTTTCTGTCTCTTGTGCACTCTCCCACCCCTGCCTCGTGCGTGTGTGTGTGTGTGTGTGTGTGTGTGTGTCTTGGCTGCACTCCCAGCTGCCCTTTCACCCCACTGGGAGTGCTCCTCTTTCCCAAGGATTCCTGTCTGTCCCAGGATTGCCTGATTGGCCCAGCTTGTGGTAAGGTTCCATCTCTGAACCAATCATTAAAGAGAGGAAATGCCAGGCATGATGAGCCTGGCCTGGAGGAAGATGGGCCCATGGAGACAGTGCTTCCGAACCCAGGGCACTCAGGATGGGCATGGTGGGTACCGGAGGAGGGTGGGTATCCTAGCCAGAAGGGAGAAGGAGCGCTGCAGAGGAAGTTCAGAGGGGAGCAGATCAGGAAGTTGGGGTTACTTTCCCAAGGTCACCCAGAAGAGCAACCTCATTCAGAGCAGAGAAATAGGAAGTAGGGCTGAGCCAACCCCAGCGCCAGCACTGACAGGCAGGGGGAGCAACCTTAGGCAAGTGCTTAGGGCCCACTTAAGGCTAGCCTTGGCTACGCCATAAGCCCTCTCTCCAGGCCAGTGCCAGGCTGTTGAGAGGCCGGTTGGAGGCTGGTTGGAGGCACAAAAGCATGCCTCTAGCATCAGCTCTTGAGAAGTAAAGACAGAAGATCAAGAATCCAAATCCAGTTTTGGATACTTAGCAAGCTCAAGGCCTTCAGCACATGAGACCCTCAAAAATATGTAAAATAAAATGAGAAAAGCTGCATGCAGAGGCCCATACCTGTAATCTGAACATTCCTGCTAAAGCAGGAGGATTGCCACAAGTTGGAAACCGGCCTAGACTACATGGTGAGTTCAGGTTACCCTGGGCTACAGAGTGAGATCCTGTCTTGAAATGAGAGGGAGAGGGCGGGTGAGATGGCCCAGTGAGTAAGAGTGCTACTGCCCGAGCCTGGCCACCTGAGGTCAGTCCTGAGCACCTACACAGGAAAGAAGCCAAGAGGCTCCTGCACGTTGTCCTTTGACACATGCGTGCACACAAAATAAATAAGTGTGATAAAAAGTGGGGAAAGAGCCGGGCGGTGGCGGCGCAAGCCTTTAACCCCAGCACTTGGGTTAAAGCAGAGGCAGGCAGATTTCTGAGTTCAAAGCCAGCCTGGTCTACAGACTGAGTTCCAGGACAGCCAGGGCTACACAGAAAAAACTCTGTCTCAGAAAAAAAAATAAATAAATAAAAAAAATAAAAAATAAAAATAAAAGTGGGGAAAGATGCTGTGCAGTGGTGGCACACTCGGGAGGCAGAGGCAGAGGCAGGCGGATTTCTGAGTTCGAGGCCAGCCTGGTCTAGAGTGAGTGAGTGCCAGGACAGCCAGGACTACAAGAGAAACCCTGTCTTGAAAAAAACAAAAAGAGAGAGAGAGAGAGAGAGAGAGAGAGAGAAGGGGGGGAGAGAGAGAGGCAGACAGACAGACAGACAGACAGAGGGGGAGAGAAGACCAGGAAGATAAGGGAAGGAAAGAAAAAGAGCTGGGCTTGGAAGAAGTTGAAAGTTCAAGTCTAGCCTGGGCTAGAGAGTGAGTTCAAGGCTAGCCTAATGGGCAACCTAATGAGCTCCTTTCTCAAAATAAAAAGTAAATGACTGGAGATATAACTCAGTAGCAAGGTTTTCATTTGCTTAGCATGTGCAAGGTCTTAGGTTCAATTCCCAGGACAGAAAGAAAAGATGAGGGTTGGAGAGATGGCTCAGTGGTTAAGAACACTTATTGCTCTTGCAGAGGACCAGAGTTCCGTTTCCAGCGTCCAGGGCAGCAGGGCAGGCAGCGCAGAGCCACCTGCACCTGTGTACTCTCTCTCTCTCTCTCTCTCTCTCTCTCTCTCTCTCACACACACACACACACACACACACACACACACACAGAGAGAGAGAGAGAGAGAGAGAGAGAGAGAGAGAGAATCTTTCTTTATTTTTTTGAGACAAGAGTTTCTCTGTGCAGTCCTGAGCTATTCTGGAACTTGCTCTGTAGACCAGGCTAGTCTTGAATTCATAGAGATCCACCTGCCTTTGCTCCCAAGTGTTGGCCTGGCCACCACCACCTGGCTAAGTAATTTTTAACAAAAGAAAAAATGTTATTTATAAAATACACACTAGATGTCTCATTTGTGCAAATGTGTATACAATTTAAAATATTTAGGCAATTTAAGATTTTTGTTTTGTTTTGTTTTGTTTTTCAAGTCAGGGTTTCTCTGTGTAGCCCTGGCTGTCCTGGAACTCACTCCATAGACCAGGCTGGCCTCAAATTCAGAAATCTGCCTGCCTCTGCCTCCCAAGTGCTGGGATTAAAGGCATGCTCCACCACCACCCAGCCTTGGTATTTTTTTTTTAATTTAAGATATTTTATGGGCATTCCTTTAATCTCAGAACTCTAGAGGCAGAGGCAAGATCAGCCTGGTTTACACAGGGTTACAGAGTGAGACACTGTTTCTTATTTTATTAATTATGTGTATGTGTGTTACAGAGTGAGACACTGTTTCTTATTTTATTAATTATGTGTACATATGTTACAGAGTGAGACACTGTTTCTTATTTTATTAATTATGTATATGTGTGTTGCAGAGTGAAACACTGTTTCTTTTCTTTCTTTCTTTCTTTCTTTCTTTCTTTTTTTTTTTTTTTTTTTTTTTTTTGAGACAGGGTTTCTCCGTGTAGCCCTAGCTGTCCTGGAACTCGCTCTGTAGACCAGATTGGCCTCGAACTCAGAAATCTGCCTGCCTCTGCCTCTGCCTCCCAAGTGCTGGGATTAAAGGTGTGCGCCACCACCGCCCGGCATGTTTCTTATTTTATTAATTGTGTGCATGTGTGTGCATGCGTTCTCTATGTAGGTATGTGCAGCTGCTTGCAGAGATCCAGGAGTCAGAGCCTCTGGAACTGTATAGTTATAGGAAGCTGTGAGCTGCCTGCCCTTTGTGAGTCCTAGGACCGGAACTCAGAAGAGGGCATCAGATCCCCTGGAACTGGAATTACAGATTCACAAGGCTCAGCAAGCAGCACTGGCTGCCATTTGGCAGATGAAGAAACTGAGGCACAAGGACACAATGTCACTTGGCAAAGGTCACCCTGAGTGGCCCTGCACACAGCAAGTCTAATGGCTAATTGTGAAATGAATCTAGGACACCGTCCCATCACAGGAGATGGGGACAAGTCAGTGAGAGAGGAGAGAGAGCCCAGGCATCACCACTCCTGTGGAGACATTCGGGGACACTGATGGTCATCAGGAAACAGAACAAGGCCAATTTGGGGGAATTATCTCTGTGTGTGTGAATGAATCGGTGATACATATGGGCCTGAGGTGGAGACCCAAGAGAAGAACTCTGCTTTCTCTGTGTCTCCCACTTGTGCCCATCCCTGTCCCTACAGGGCTGGAGGGGTAGAAGCCCTCTGCAAACCGACAGACAAACCCTGCTTCCAGAAACAGGTCTGGGGTCAGATCCTCTACACACCCCCAGGCTACAGCAGGCTGAGAGCCAGAAACACTGCCCTCGGGAAAGGAAGCTGATGGCTAATCCTTGTCAGCTTGAAGGGATTTAGAACTTCTGGGTGTAACTCTAGACACCTCCGGTATGTCTCTGGAAAGGTTTAACTGAAGAGGGCAGCATTGTCCTGTGGGCTGACCTGAGACTGAGGGAGCCAGCGAGCCTGCTGAGCCCTGGGATTCCTCTCTCTCTGCTTCCTGACTGTGGATGTGCCGTGTGGACATGGTGTGAGCAGTCTCGTTGTACTCCTGATGCCCCAGCCATGACAGGCTATACCCCCCACAATATGAGCCCAAATAAATTTTTCCTTCCTTAAGCTTCCTCTGTCTGGTGTTTTGTCACAACAGGAAGAAAGGCGAAAGAGGACATGCAGGGAGCTGAAGGGTGAGTCCTGGAGGCCTGGGTGTCTAGGCCTGCCCAGGGTAAACCTGGATGATTTGACTTCAAAGGCAGGGTGGGGCTCGCCAGAATCACAGGTGCTTTGAAGGTACAGGATGAAAAGCCCAGGAGATATAATTACCTGAGACGCATCTCCAAAGGGCAGGGAGGAGCCTCAGTGCCAGCTACCAGCCCTGTGGTAAGGGTCTCCAGCGAGGCCTCCTTAAAGGGACAGTGTTCCTCCCTAGAGCTCCAGGATGGGTCTTTAACATCAGCACAGCAGCTGTTTGTCAAGCATGGCCTGTGTGGAAAGCAATGTAGAAAACTGGAATGCCAGTCAATCCCACCAGCCTGTGGTATATGGGTACCCAACTGTGTGAGACCATTTCATTCATTCATTCATTCATTCATTCATTTGTTTATTGTGTGAGACCTATTTGTTTGTTTTACGTAAGTACACTGTAACTGACTTCAGACACTCCAGAAGAGGGAGTCAGATCTTGTTATAGATGGTTGGAATCCACCATGTGGTTGGTGGGATTTGAACTCAGGGCCTTTGGAAGAGCAGTCAGTGCTCTTAACCACTGAGCCCTCTCTCCAGCCCTGTGAGATCCTTTCAATAGAGTAAAGTGGTCCTGAGGCTGGAGGTGGCTCCTTCCAAGGTACCTTCTGCTCTTCCGGACAACCTAAGCTTGAGTTTCAGTGTCCTCTCCACCTTCAGGGGATGTGACATCTTCTTCTGGCCGAGGGTACCTTCCCACACATGTGACATTCTCTCACACAGACATAGACACTCAAATAAAAATGTGTGTGTGCTTTTAAAGGAGGTAAAAGGAAAATGCTCACTAGAGACTTCCTTTCCTCCAGACTTGATGTTATCTGAACCCATTGGCCACAACCCTTATTCCAGCCCCCACCTAGCCACTCTGCCCCTCCAGCAGAGCCCCCCTTACCCACCTCCTAGCTTTCTCTACTCTCATGGCTTCCAGAAATGTAACCACAAAGCCTCCAGACCTCCTTCGCCCAGACTGCTGGCGTTCAAGCATCCTTGCCCTCTGCCTGGGTGGTGACCATAGCTCCTTTCTCCAGTCTCCCTGCCCACTGCTGTCCTCCGCTGAACATCTGTCATGTCTGTTCCAACTCACAGAAGCCAGTGGGGCGGGGGACAGCCAAGCAAAGGGGCCTGGAGGGCGTTAGTATTCACTTCACAGATACAGAAGCCAGGGCTCAGGGGAGATGAGCTGCCTGCGACAGTGGCTCGTGCCTTAACTGAGACACACAACTGCTGTACATTTCTTAAATTCTTATTTATTTTTATTTTATGTGCAGGGGGCTTTCTCAGATGCTCTGGAAGTAGAGTTACAGACAGTCGTGAGAGGCCATGTGGGTGTCGGGAATTGAATCCGCGTCGTCGGGAAGAGCTTCTCTCTGGTTAAGAGCAGTCAGTGCTCTTAACCGCCAAGCCATTTCTCCAGCCCCAGGATAGTTGTATGTTTAAGAGGCTAACCTGGGCTACAAAATGAGACACTGTCTCAAGGAAAGACAGAAAGAAAGAAAGAAAGAAAGAAAGAAAGAAAGAAAGAAAGAGAAAGAAAGAAGGGAATGGAAGAGAAAAAAGAAAAGAAAAGAAAAGAAAAGAAAAGAAAAGAAAAGAAAAGAAAAGAAAAGAAAAGAAAAGAAAAGAAAAGAAAAGAAAAAAGGAAAGGAAAGGAAAGAAAAGAAAAAGCCGGGTGGTGGTGGCGCACGCCTGTAATCCCAACACTCTGGGAGGCAGAGGCAGGCAGATTTCTGAGTTCAAGGCCAGACTGGTCTACAGAGTGAGTTCCAGGACAGCCAGGGCTACACAGAGAAACCCTGTCTCGAAAAACAAAACAAAACAAAAAAAACAAAAAAAAGAAAAGAAAGAAAGAAAGAAAGAAGGAAAGAAAGAAAGAAAAGAAAAGAAAAAAAGAAAAGAAGAGGAGGAAAGAAAAAGATGGCTGCAGAGATGGCTCGGCAGTTAGTAGCACCTGCTGCTCTTGCAGAAGGCAGGAATTTGGTTCCCAGAACACACATTAAGTAGCTCACAACTGTAACTGTCAGTTCCAAGGGATCCAACACCATCTTTCTGGCCTCCATGGGCATCTGAAAGAGCATATACATACACACCAACATGGACATAACTTTGGAAAAAATCCTCAAGAGAAAAAGGGTCAGAGGAGACAGCTGTCAACAGTGTCTGTTGCCTGAACTGGAAGGCCTGAGTCCCACGCCCAGCACCCACTTTAGGGCAGGCCTCGCAGCACAAGCCTATAACCCCAGCGCTGGGCAGGCAGAGACAGGCTGGTGTCAGCTGGCCACTCGGAGTTGAGGGACAGACTTCCTCAGACTATAAAGGGGAGAGCAATACCATCAACCTCCGGTCTACATACACACACACACACACACACACACACACTCACACACTCACACTCACACTCACACACACACACACACACTCACACACACACACACACACTCACACACACACACACACACACACACACACACACACATACACACTCACTTGTCTTTGTTTTGTTTTTGTTTCTCTTGGTTTTAAAGATGATCAGCTTGCACAACAGCGAGAGCTTTCCGGGCTCAGGTCCACGTCTGCAGACTGTGGCCTCCGCCTCCTCAGCTGCTGTGAATTGCACAACTTCTCCCACCATTCCCCAACACACACACCCTCCCCCCCAAATGTCCAGTGAGACCAAAGCTCTAGGCCTTTTCTCCCATGTGGTGTCCCTGCTGGGAGCAATGCTCTTCTACTCAACCCCAGTGAACCTCAACTCCCTTTCCAAGGCTCAGGCCAAGCATCTCCATAGCAACTCCTCCTCACCACACACCTTCCAGTCTTCCTCTGGGCCTGCATGACCAGAGGCTACCCACACGATTCTCATGCTGTTGATGGAACCCAGGATCTCCTTCTCATACATTCTCGGCAGGAGCTCTATCACTGAGATGCATACCCAGACCAGCTCACAGAGTGTTTGTTCTCCTGTGAGATAAGCCAAATTTCCTCACCTGAGTGTCCCCTTGACAAGCATGTGCAGGTGCCTGGCTATGGGGAAGGTTCAGAGACAGCGGCTGAGGGGCGGGGACTGTGTTTTGTTGCTTTGGTGTCTGCATCCACCTAATGGGGATCAGAGACCCTAGCCAGGCTGGGTTGTCACAGTTCCACACAGGTGGCCTCTGGGGCCTTAGCCCTGTGTCCATCCACATTCTTGTTTAGTCCTGACTATTCTTAGAAGCAGAAGCAAGCATCATTAGCCTCACCTTGCACAAGAGGAAACTCAGACAGCGTCTGGGCTCACAGAGGGGCTACTTAGTTCTCTGGAATCCATCTCTGGGCATCCTGCTTGTCTCTGGCCAACACATGGCAAATACCTCTGAGCCCCGCCATCATGCTTTCTATGTGACAGTGACTCATCAGGTGGCCTGGCTGCCCTCGGTCTGAGTGCAACTTCCTGGTGTTTGTTTATTTGGTCTGAATAATGAACCAGTGGCTGTGTCCTCCCGCCTCACTTCCCTCCTGTCAGCCACTGCCCGCCCCTCACACAGCAGGGCTGCATCAGGGCTGGTCCTGATGACATTTTTGGGTTTCAGCTTTTGTGGTTTGGGGAGATAGGGTCTCCTCTCCTGTACCCCAGGCTCATACTATCCTGTCTTGTCACCATAACCCACCTTGCTTTGATTATGGATCTTTAATCACATCCAGACAAATTAAGCCTAATTGGGGGTGGAGCACTACTAACTCATTAAAATGGACTAGCTGGCCACGAGCTGGATGAGAGATGGAGACGTCAAGTCCGATTCTTGACAACTCATCCAGACACATCCTAAGGGTGAGGAAATGCAATTTTTAAATTATTTATTCCATGCATGTATTTTTAAACTAATTTATTTATCATCAAGGTCTCACTATGAAGCCCTGGCTGGCCTGGAAGTACAGAGAGCAGGCTGGCCTGGAACTCACAGAGATCCATCTATCTTTGCCTCCTGAATGCTGAGAGCAAAGGTATCGACCACTGTGCTTAGTTATAGGTTTGTTTTGGGCTCTTTAAATTTCTAATATTTTGTGAAGTTTGTGTCTGAGAGAGAGAGAGAGAGAGAGAGAGAGAGAGAGAGAGAGAGAGAGATATGACACAGCACAGACAACTTTCAAGAGTTCAAAAGTGGGCTCTCTCCTATCACGGCCTGGGTGTTCTGGGAACCAAACTCAGGTTGCCAGTCTGGTGACAGGTACCTTTAGTCTCTGGACCTCCCCCTCCCCCCACCCCCTCCCCCCACCCCCCACCCCCTCCCCCCCACCCCCCACCCCCTCCCCCCACCCCTCCCCCCACCCCCTCCCCCCACCCCCCCTCCCCCCACCCCCGTCCTGTTTTGAACCTTAACTGTGCTCAAGAAAATAGCAAAAATACATTCCTGTCATTCATTAAGAACTCCGATTTTGAGCCAGGCATGGTGGCACACCCCCTGTAATCACTTGGGAGACAGGAAGTGAGGATTTCAAGGCCATTCTCAGCCTTGAGTTAGTGACCAGCCTGGGCTATGGAGACCTTGTCTCAAAGCACCACCTCTCCTCTAGAACAAAATGCACTCCACAGTTCCCGCTGTACAGTAGGAGAAAGTACAAGGAAAACAGGTCAACGGTGCATCTTTTCAGGGCTTTGTGTAACTTCATACCTCCTGGGCAGATGGGTGAGGCTGCATCTCCCCAGCACCCCAGGCATCAAAGGCGCAGGAATAAAAGGCACAACCCCTGCCTACCAGCTCTCCCCTGCCACTCAGTCTAACCACAATTCCCTGGCTCTGGGTGACACACTCTAAAATCAGTATTGTCTGCCTAACAATCCCTATCCCTGACCCTCGTGTGACTGGAGCTGGTAGAACAGCATCTTCCAGGCCAGGTTGTACAGGTCATAGAATCCTCAAACATTGACACTGGGAGGGCCTTTGAGCTAAGCCAGGGCTCTGAAAGACCTGAGGGAAACTACTGGGGTTGTCACCTGGGATGGTTTGTATGTGCTTGGCCTAGGGAGTAGCACTATTAGGAGATATGGCCTTGACGGAGTAGGTGTACACTGCGGCATAGGCTTAAGACCCTCATCCTAGCTGCCTGGGAGTATTCTGCTAGCAGCCTTCAGATGAAGATGTAGAACGCTCTGCTCCTCCTGCACCATGCCTGCCTGGATGCTGCCATGCTCCTGCTTTGCAGGATAATGGACCGAACTTCTGAACCTGTAAGCCAGCCCCAGTTAAATGTTGTCATTTATAAAACTTGCCTTGGTCACGGTATCTGTTCATGCAGTAAAACCTTAAGACATCACCTGTCACAAGTTTTGCCCTTTCCGGGATGAAACCTATCACAGTGGCCCCTGGGTTGAGACTTGGACACATGGTTTATAAGCAGTGAGACAAAGTGGGTGAGGGTGGAGACTCCTACATCAGGACCTGGCCAAGGAACCTCACCAGGGTGAGCAGAGACCAAGTCATAGAACTCCATGAGCAACCAGAGGAGGGGTCCGATGGCCTGGGCTCTGCCACCAAGGCTGTCACCTAAGGCCAGTTTCTGGTTAGGAAGCAAGTGTCCCAAACCCTCAGAACTCTCCTATAAATACCTTGATGTCCTGGGGGGGGGGCAGCCTCAGGGCCTCACCTCTGTGTAGATCTAGGCCCCTCCCCTCCTAAAGAGCACTCTCCTCACCCGAGCCAGAGGCCAGAAGCTGCTCTAGTCACCTTGAGGTGTCAAGGCCCCCAGGGTATACTACATAACAGGTCCGAATGGCCCCAGCCACAGCTGCCTCTGAGGCTAATGGCTTTTTTGTGATGTACTGTCCCAGGTAAGTCAGCCAATGAGAAACCCCCAAGAGCAAAGAGGCGGCCAGAGCGTGGTCTACATCACTTTGTCCTTTTCTACTTTATTACTTCAAATTAACAACCACAATAAAGCTCAAAAAAGTCCAATATTTACACAGGAAAAAAGTACAAAATTCCCCCCAAAGTTCTTCAGTAATTTTTTTTCAGTTTTTTTAAATTACAAAGTAATAAAAAGTTTTGCTCTTTAATTAAAAAAAAGAAAGGGAAAAAGAGGTAAATAAATTAGGAAATACACACACTGAGAAAACAAACAAAAATGAAATAAAATAACAAAAACAAAAACAAAAACCAAAACCAGGTGTTAACCAGGAAGGGTAAATTCACCACTTAGCCCTGACCCAGGGTCCTACTCAGAAGTCAGGCCTGGGAAGAGGGGTGACCACAGGTGACTCTCAGGACCAGGGAACTAACCGGGAACTCAGAGCTAACGCTCTGGGAGCAGACTCCAAGAATTTGCCTACGATCAGGAATGGAAGATGGGGGCTGTGTGCCACACACTGGCATCTGGGGACAGGTGGTGGCAAGGACTCTATAGGACTCTATGCCCTGAGGGATATGGAGGTCATTGTCCACCCCACCTTGACTCTAGGGGGAGGAGAACAGAAACTTGGCCAGGCAGGCATGGCAGGCTACCTGCAGCTCTGAAAATACAAGCTCTCTCTCTCTCTCTCTCTCTCTCTCTCTCTCTCTCTCTCTCTCTCTCTCTCTCTCTCACACACACACACACACACACACACACACACACACACACACACGGCATCATGGCCCACCATCTCACCACACCCTCAGGGTCTCTGCAGAGACGTGACAGGGGTGTGTGTGTGGGACCAGGATGCTCAGGGAGGGAATTCTGGGAAAGCCCAATACAACGTTGGCCACTGTCATCACCCAAGGGCTGATGGCATGTGTGTGTTATCCAAGGCTCGATGAAATCTCCTGGGACTCGTCTTTGACTGGCCAAAGCACTCCCTGATGCGAGCTCTTCAGAAGCCTCCGATGGCGGCCCGGCACTCGGTGGCCGGTGGTGAGAACGGGTGGCTGGCGTGTGACCCAGTGTCCTTAGGGTGGCTGGCGTGTGACCCAGTGTCCTTAGAGGAGTGTTGGCGGCCTTCGGGTTGGGAACCGTGGGCAAGGCTAGGGACAAGAATCCTCAGTGCTAAGGACTTCTTGTCTTTTTGCCATTGGCAAAATAAATCAAAGAAACAAAATCCATTGTCGACTTTGTGCTGGGTTGTGGGTTTCGTGGTTTTTTTTCTTTTTTGTTCATGTGAATGGTTCTTTTTGTCCTTTCTCTTGTTTTTTGTTTTTTGTTTTTTTGTTTTTTGTTTTTTAATTTTTTAAAAAGAAAATGCAGTGAAGACACTAGGAGGGAAGGAAAGACAACAATTAGGTGCCTGGGTGCCTCAGTCTACCCAGCCAATGCGCTCCTCTGCCCTGGTGGGCTGAGGGGCGATCCCAGCCCCTGTCTGTCTGAATGGATTACCCATTTGTGGAAGAATTCCAAGAGTGTGAATTCTGCTTAAGAGTCCCTGGTGTAACCGGGCGTTGGTGGCGCACGCCTTTAATCCCAGCACTTGGGAGGCAGAGGCAGGCGGATTTCTGAGTTCGAGGCCAGCCTGGTCTACCGAGTGAGTTCCAGGACAGCCGGAGCTACACAGAGAAACCCTGTCTCGAAAAAACCAAAAAAAAAAAAAAAAAAAAAAAAAAAGAGTCCCTGGTGTGAAGCTGCAGGCCTTAATGGGTGGGACACTGTCTACTGTTATCCACTTTCCGCAGGGAGATCAGGTCCCCAGCCAATGCTACCAGAAGAGCCTGTGGCCCCTTTCCCAAACCAGGCTACTGGATACTGCCTCCCAGGCCTGACAGCCACGGGCAGTCCACCCTGATCGTGCCTTGGCCAGAGGGCCTCTCCTGTGTATAACGGCACCAAGGCCCTTCTCTATTCTGGTTCCTTTTTGGCTTTGCATAAATCACCTTATATAACAGCCAAAAGGAGGAGGTAGGCTAAAGCCCTGGAAACATAGCAGCCAAAAGGAGGCAGTCAGATAGAGGCCTAGAGACTCACATGTGGCCAAGAGTCTGGTCTCTCCTAGGACAGAAGAACCAAGGCCAGAGAAAGGGCTTCCCCGAAGTGTCACTGTGTACAGAGTCAGGACTGCTCGTGAGAAACCGCAGCCTGGATGTCGGGCTTCAAAATCTAAAGCTTCCTTCAAGAGGCTCAGAAGGGGAATGGGGGTTTCTGCTTCCCTGTCAGTTCCCCTCCCCCCAGCGCCCTCAGCAGACACCGGCACTCACCTAAGCAAACACTGGTCTGTGCTCACTCTCATTTCCCAAGATGGTCAAATGGCACGCTTGTCTTCAAAAGGGGGAGAGAGAAATAGAGGGAGTGTCAAGGTAAGTCCTTAAGCAGGTGGCCACAATGATTCCCCAAATCTCACTCTCACACACACACACACACACACACACACACACACACACATATATATATATATATATATATATATACACCCAGCTCCATCCACCACAGCAGGCTGCTTAACCTGAGGGCAGGCTGTGTGATCTTAGGGGTCTGAGGCTACCCCTTGCTCTATAGCAGAACACTCCTTGGAGGCCAAGGATGGCTCAATCCCAGGTCTGAGTCCAAGGAAGTTCATGTCCCACAGGCAGGAGCCAAGCCCCTTTCCCTACATTCTGAGTCTGAATATGGCCGTTAAGTGGGATCACCAGGCAGGACCTCCCCCTCCCCCTCCCTCCCTGTTGTCAGTGCAGATGGGAAACTTCCGAGACCACCCAGACGTCCCGGCAGTGAGTGTGCTACAGCTTTCTGGGCTCTTATTTCTTTGAGCCTCAGTTTCTCACTCTGCTCAACAAATAGAGCTAATTAGCTTCAGGGTGATCGGAGACAGGGGAGGAAGGGTGCCACAAGGTCAGGCAAGAATATCTAGGTCCGCTAAGTCCCAGACAGGCTTGGAAGCGCTGACTCACCTGTGAGGCTGCAATCCGGGAGACCTCTTGCCGCCCAGTGAGGTCTGAGGATGAGACGTTGGCAGGCGCACCCCTGTGCAGCCGCATGCTCACCTTTCTCTCTCGGTCGGCCCGAGAGATCGCTCTGGGAGAAGTATTGCCTGTAGGGGAGGGGAGCCAACCGTCAGTATGGGCATGAGCATCCCCCCGACCCCCAACAGGCGCAGCCCGCGGCTCAGGGTCCCGACTGACCAGCTTGTTGGATGCGGGAGACTGGGGTGGAAGCCACAGGCTCCGCTGCGCTTCGGAGCCGGTTGGCGGTGGCCCCGGTAGGCGGGCCAGGGGGCAGGGCTCTGGTCGCGGACCCTCGCAACTGCCCCATCCTCTCTTCCCGTTCGTGGTGTTCTCGCCTCTCCCGGTCTACGTCCTCGGGGTTCCGGGCTGCACCCTACAGGAACAGGAGAGGGGATTCCAGTCAGCCCAGGGAGGATGCTACATTGTAACCCAGACCCCTAACAGGACAGAGCAGGAGGGAGAGGTGTTTGTGGAGTTTGAGGAAACCAGCTCACCTTCCTCCCCATACCAAGAAGGCCGGAGCTAACCCTCTACCACAGCGCACAAGGACCAGGCCCCCCAACCAACGCCCAGAAGCCCAGAAGAGGAAGTTGCCACGGCAGAGAAGCAGAGAGAGCTCAGCCTGTCCCGGTTGATATCTCCAGGATGACCAGGGCTAACTCTTGGCTCCTCCAACCTGGCCCGCTCTGTTCTCAACTAAGCGGGAAGAGGCATTCAGAGGCCCAGCTAGCTAAGAGACAGGCCATAACCAGAGAAGAAGGGGCAGGTTCAAACTCTAATGAAGACAGAGCTAGCACTGTCCCAAGGTCTCCTGGTGCCCAATCACAGGGCCACCTGCTGGGGGCTCCCAGTCCTTGGAGTGACAGCCAGGGGACCAAGGGGACCCTATCAATGCTGATGCCTGGAAGCCCAGGGCAAAAGAAAGAAGCCTAGACATTCCATAGTGAAGAGAGGCCTCAGGCAAAGCTGGAGGACGCAGAGGCCTCGAGCACCCCCGGGGGCCTGTCCTCTAAGTTGCTGCCCCAAGTCCAAGTTGACGGAGAAATGAGAGACAGAAAGACAGCGTGGGAGCAGCGCCTAGGGCGTTACCTAGCTGGTCCTGGGGCCGTCCACAGGGAAGGGCAGGGGGCTGGTGGAAGGGGGGCCGCATCTGTGGAGGAGAGAGCTACAGGCTGAGTTGGAAACCTGCCATAGGCCATGGGAGGTACGGGCTCTGCAAACCCTCATCTTTCCGAGTCCTGGCTAAGAAGCCCCCATGCTCTGGAAAATGGGGAGGGAGTGGCTTGATTCCGAATGATCCCAGAGTCCTATGGGAAGGAACCAAGCCAGAAAGGCACATCCCCACTCACCCCGCTGCTAGTGCTGTTAACTCCTGTCCGGGGCCTTCTCTGAGGGGACACACTGACAGGTTTTGTTCTTATTTGGCCTGGCCAGAGCACTGCCCAGAGTTACAAAGCTCATACAGATCTGGGAATAAACCAACCACTGAGTCCTGTTCTGTGCCTCGAAAGGACACTGTTTAGATACCGTATCTTGGACATCCCACTCAGAAGCCAGGGTGCAGGACTCACTTGATGCCCAGAGCAGCTAAAATGAAGCCCAACCAGAGAGAAGCAAGGGCTGTTCTGCCACCACCCCTCCTGTGGTAGCAACAGGAAATGGAGGCTGAGTGAGGCTAAGCTATGAGCTTCACTCAGGGCGCAGAGCCCCGAGCAGGGTGAGCCCCGCCGACAATGTTTAAAGCTTGGCACAGCAATAGCCAGGGGGACAGACCCAACCCCACGGGCATCACCCCAATGGAAAGAGGCCTCGAGAAATGCACATCACAGAGTTTCCACGGCCTTTATTTGCCCACAAGAAAGCACCAGAAGTCAGTGCCAAAGTCACACAAGTGTCTAGCTCCGTCTTACAGACCCCAGTTCTTGGCTGTATGGAGCCTCCTCCTGACCAGAATCGTGGTTGTGTTCTGAGAGAGAAGCATCTGGGAATTCCAGTCCCCTGGGGTGGAACACTGGAGGTCATTCCAAGGTGAAGTGGATCCTTCCGGTCTGTTGTACACAGAGTCCTGTCTGCAGAGTACCGATGACAGCTGGTCTATTGCACGGCAGGTGGGACAGCCTGGTCTTGGGGTGACGGTTGTGAAAGTTTCTGCTGTGTGTTCTGCAAATGGTCTTGGCTGGCCACGTGGAGTCAGGGTCACACAAGGCGGAGGCATAGGCTGTCCAGCTCTGAACTCTAAGAATCTACTTCCTCCAAGGAGACTTCAGGGAGGAGATCACGGTACTAGCGACTGGGTCAGGAGGGTGTAACTGGCCATTCGTACAAGGGGCACTGTGAAGGAAGTCTCCTGCAGCTGTCCACAAAACCTCCCGGAGGACAAATGTTCCCATTTGTCATGCTGGATGTGGCTGTCACTTGTCCTTTCTCAGTGAAATCTGGTGACTAAGAAGTTAGCATCCATTTCCAATGACTTTAGTGAATGAAAGTCAGCACTGTGTGGCCAGGGGCTGCAGCAGGGATGCCCAGGCCTAGAGAATACAGTCTAGTCTTTGAGCTTCATTGAGAAGGGTCAAAGCCTGGAGGATTCTCTGTGGCTCGTGTCGGGTGCCCCAGGTCTTGAAGACCCAGTCATATCAAGAGCTAGCTGCATAGCCAGGCCCTAGGCCGACATGCTCTGCGCTGGAGGGAACCTCACTGTCCCCCTTTCACTCCAGTCCCAGAGACAAAAGCCACAGGTTTGTCCCCAAGGTCCCCAGTCTATGAGGCTACCTTAGAGAACAGGCCCGGGCCACTATCTGGGCCCAAAGAAAAGAAGAGCCCCAAATCAATGTACCCATCTTGGTGTCCAGAAGACAAGGCCTATCTATGTTCGTTCTTAGCACTGGACGGAGCGTGCCAAGGGCCGCTCTGTGAAAAGAGAGGTACACGTGGACAAAGAGAAGGAAGTGTTTTAATGAGCTCAGAATCAATACATAGGCCGATCAAGAACTGGGTCTAGATGGGGCAGGGTCTTGTGATATGCCACCAACCCCTCCCGGGCTGTCACTAGTCCTTCTTCAGGCTTGTCCTAGCCCTCGGGCAGCTGGTTTATTCTTGAGGATTCCACGCAGGGCCTTTTGTCATAACCTTCCCACTGGACAGCCACCTCTTTAGGACAGGGCGTCACCCTGCCATCCCGCAGGATGCTTCCTCAAGCTTGGCAGAGATGGCTGAGACACCCTGATGGTATCAGAACTGGGGCCCTGGAGTCCAGACCACAGGCCAGTATCTCTGAGGGGGCAGCTGCTCCACCTCCTCCACCGGCCTATCTGGGGGTCCTTGGGTGCCCAGGGGCGCCGGGCACCTGGAAAGGGCAGAGAGAGCACAGCTGAGGCTAAGCCTTCATGCTTGCTGGCTAAGTCACACATCTCTAAAGGCCAGGCCTAGGAAGATCCTTACCAGTAAGTGGGTGAGTATGTGGGCCCAGCGCACGGCCAAGGGCGGGGGCAGGGTGACGCAAGAGCTTCGTTGTCTCGGGGCTGAGCCTGGCTCGAGGAAGCCCCCTTTTCCAGAAGAGATGTGAAACAAGACATTCAAGTTCACGGAGTCCAGCACTTGTGGCACGATGGGTGAATTCTGCTCCCTACCTCCCCACCCCAGGACCCTTAGAAGAGGGAGACAGAATAACTGCCCAGTAAGACCCAGGGTCCTATAACCAGGACCAAAGAAGCCACTCTGACAGGGTCCAGGCTGGCCAGGGAGGCCTCAGAAATGGCCGCCGCCTGGGATACGCACAAGAGGAAGAGGAGAATACAGACAGCTATCAGGACTACAGAAGGTCCAGCCAGGGCCATGCATTCGCCACAGGTAGACAAGAGGGACTGGAGGCCACACCAGGCCCTTTCCCACCTGGCAGGAGGTGGTGCCTTCCCAGGGTCCTGCCCCCCATGGCGACATGCCCTGTCTAAGCTGAGGTGGCTGGAGACCAGGGGTACTGGAACCCCTGTGACGTCACTCACATTGTTCAGCTCATATCTCCCGTCTAACGGGAGCCCCGCCCCCCACCAGGTCACTCTGGCCTTATGAGTCAGGGCCTGCCCTGTCCAGTCCCCCAAGCCCGCCTTGGCCTGCCGGTGACTCACGAATTTGAGCATGTTCCAGTCGAAGACGTAGTCGTAGGAGAAACCCTGCCGGTGGAAGAGATTGCGGAAGAGCTGGCGTAGGTAGGAGTAGTCAGGCTTGTCGTCGAACCGCAGGGAGCGGCAGAAGTTGAGGTATGTTGAGAACTCGGCTGGTGGGTAACAAGGACAGAAGAGGCCGCTGTGAGGGTTCCTCCCCTGGCAGCCTCAGCAGCCAGCACCGTCCTAGGTACCCACTGACCCTGCAACTGGATCAATCTACGAGGGGCGGGATGAGAACCGAACACGGGTCTGCCCACTTTCAAGCAGAGGTGCTCACTAAGGACTCTGCGGTCACAGCCACCAGGGCGACAACGGCCACAAACCCAAAGGCTATTCAAAAGCCTGATGGGATGCAGAGCCCTACCACGACCTAAGCCAAAAGAAGAGAGCTTCCTCTTCCTCAAACCACGTGGGCTGAGAGCGGACCTTTGGGATCGGGGTGGGAGATGGGGCTGGGAACCCTGGTATGCAGGAGCTGGGTATGGTTCAGGCATCCAGCCCCTAGGCGGAGAGACCCCATGAGAGACTGTCATAAACACTCTGGGGTCAAGATCAGGGGTAACGCCACCTAGGCACGGGCCCGGGCTTGCCCCTAGAAGGACATGCCACCCCCATAGGCTACTCACAGGGGTAGCCTTTACAGAGGACCTCGATCGGCGTTGACATCTTCTTCTCGCTGATCCGTTCGTACTTCTGGCGCTTGGTGGCCGCTTTGAGGCCCTGCCAGGGCAGGGAGCCCAGGTTGAAGTACATGAGCACGTAGCCCAAGCTCTCAAGGTCGTCTCGACGGCTCTGCTCTGCACAGGTCAGAAGGTCAAGGGGCCAGTCAGGCTGTGCCTCTCACTACACACCCGCCCTCACCCCCCTCAGTGCCCGCTGTCTCCTGGACACCCTGTCATAACTAGCACCCACCCTTCTCCTCCTCCTCCGGACTGCCCCAGGCAGAACTTTCTCACATCTATTCCAGCCAGTTTTTCCAGTCCAGGTGCTACTGCACTCGACAACTGTGTGTGGGCACCACCGCCCCCTTGCCTGGCCTGCCCCCTGCGTAGGGTTCCCACAAGAGACATGGCTGGAGTCAAAACCAGGTCCAGAATTCATTAAGTTACATGTACTGAAGGGGGCATGTTAAACCCCTGGGCCTGCATTTCCCAGACATACAAAGTGAGAAACACGGCCACCCACTCAAGGAGTCGGCCAGTAGACAAAATACACCGCTCTGCTTAGGAAGGGGTCCATGTAAAACAAGTCCAGGCCTGGGCCAGACAGTGGAGAATCTTCTCAATGAGGCTCTCCAGGAGAGTCCCTGCGGCCTTGAACCCAGGTCCACAGGCCCAACCAGGCCGGAGGCCACAGCACGTTGGCTCCGGCTCACTCACTCACCGATGCCCAGGTGGGTGTTGATGGAGGCGTAGCGGGCAGTGCCGGTCAGGTTCTTGTTTTCCCGGTAGGGAATATGCTGGTGTGTGCGGGCATCACGGTACTTCTTGGCCAGGCCGAAGTCGATGATGTACACGAGGTTGCCTTTCTTCCCCAGGCCCATGAGGAAGTTGTCGGGCTTCACATCCCGGTGGATGAAGTTCTTGGAGTGGATGTACTCGATGCGGCTGATCTGAAGGAGTAAGGACACAGCAGGTCACACAACACAGAGATGGCAAATGTCCAGGCGGCCCTGTGCTGGAAGGTAGACCAGGTCTCAGTAGGAAGACTATCTAGAGGTGGCTGGGCTTTTCCAAGCAATAAGGAAAGACTTCAAAGGAGTTCACAAAACACGCTGTGAGGGCTGGAGAGATGGCTCAGCGGTTAAGAGCACTGACTGCTCTTCCGAGGGTCCTGAGGTCAAATCCCAGCAACCACATGGTGGCTCACAACCATCTGTAATGAGATCTGATGCCCTCTTCTGGGGTGCTGAAGACAGCTACAGTGCACTTACATATAATAAATAAATCTTTAAAAAAAAAAAAAAAAAAAAAAAAAACCCACGCTGTGAGACAGACAGCAAAGCGTGAGACCCAGAAAAGCAGCCGGGTCCTAAGAGCCCCTGCGCAGCTTGACCTGCACAGAACTTGGGCAGACACACGCAGGGCGCGGTGAGAGAGGGAACAGGAGACGGGACCCGTCGCTATCACCCGGCTTCCAAACGCCACCAAAAGTCAGCCCGATCTCCTTTATGAGACTTTTATTATTATTAGTGAGTGGTCCCCACATGCTCAAGGCCAGTTCGAGGAACAGAGTGAAGCCCTGTCGGGAGACAGAGAACTTTTTGTCTTTTGTTTTTCGAGACAGGTTTCTCTGTATAGCCCTGGCTGTCCTGGATCTCACTCTGTAGACCAGGCTGGGACCTCAGAAATCTGCCTGCCTCTGCCTCCCAAGTGCTGGGATTAAAGGCGTGCGCCACCACCGCCCAGCTCTGTGTCTCTCTTGATCTCTGTAACATTGAATTAGGCAATTCTAAATCAGAAATGCGTGGCACAATTAGGATGCTTTTTTTTTTAAACTTTTTTTTTCGAGACACAGTTTCTCTGTGTAGCCCTGGCTGTCCTGGAACTCACTCTGTAGACCAGAAATCTGCCTGTCTCTGCCTCCCGAGTGCTGGAATTACAGACGTGTGCCACCAATGCCCCGCTGACAGAGAACTTTTTAAAGCTCAAATTAATAATCATGCATGTGACGTATCTTCTGGTCTCATGTCTCCGCATGGCTAGAAAATCTCAAGAATTTTGGGTTTCACTCACGAGAATCTGACGGTTCTCTGTATGAATGCGTGTGGATGAAAAATTCATGACGGCTATACAGCAAGACTGAAAGCCTGTGGCAAGATGTGCACCTTCCACGGCAGGTGCGAAATTCTAAGATTCCTTATTACTCATTTGTGTTCATGTCTGCCTGTGGACACGGGTGCCATGACACATGGCATGCGTGTGAAGTCAGTCATTTCTCTCCTTCCACCAAGATGCAACCTCACCACTGAGCCACCCTGTCAGTCCTATGGCTTTCTATAGGTTTTGCATATGTGTGTACAGTTTTACCTGTATGCTAAGTTTTGGGGATTTTATTTTATAGCACTGCCAGCTGAAGGTGGGGGCCTCGCGCTCCACCACTACTGAGCTGCGTGCCCAGCTCTGGTTGGCATCTTTGAGACAGAGTCTGAACTAACTCTGCATCTCAGGCTGGCTCCAAGCTCCTGGCAAGCCTCCAGCCCCAGCCTCCTGAGCACTGGAACTACTGACATGAGCTACTATGACCTAGTTCTGAATTTGGATTTTCAGTTGTTGGTGGTGTTTTTTTGTTTTGTTTTTTTTAAGATCAGGTCTTTCACTGTACTCCAGACTGGCCTTGAACTTACTATAATTACCCTGCCTCGGTTTCCTGATTCTGAGCCACCACATCCACATTCAGGTTTTATCTTTTCCTTTTTTAAAGGAAGGACTGCTGAGAACGCCTGTAATCCCAGCACTTGGGAGGCAGAGGCAGGCGGTTTCTGAGTTCGAGGCCAGCCTGCTCTACAGAGTGAGCTCCAGGACAGTCAGGACTACCCAGTGAAACTGTCTCGGAAAAAAACAAATCTTCCCCTCCCACCCCCACCCCCCAAAAAAAGGAACCAAGTCAAAGTTCATTCAAAGTGGTTTTAGGAGGCCGGAGAGATGGCTCAGCAGTTAAGAGCCCGCATTTCTCTTCCAGATGACCTGAGTTCAGTCCCCAGAACCCACATCGGGTCTGACAACTGTCTATAACTTTAGCTCTAGAAGAGCTGACACCTCTAGCCTTCGAAGCATCAGCACAGTCACACACTTATACATAATTACATTTTCCCCCCTTTTGGCCTTTCAATACAGGATTTCTCCGTGCAGCTCTGGCTGTCCTGGAAGGGTGGGCTCAAACTCAGATCCACTTGACTTCGTCTCCCAGATGCTGGGATTAAAAGTGTGAGTCACCACTTTTAAATTATCTTTTTAAAGACATTTCATTTTAAATAAATCTTAAAGATAAGATGAGAAAAACTGAAGATGACACCCGGGGTCTTGCTGTGTACCTCATCCTGCTTCACGCAAGCACTCTCCCGTATACATGAGCACAAACATGCATCGCACATACAGCCACACACGTGCACCAGAGAAGCTAATTTAACACAAATTTCGGGAGGATTCTAACAGAAGCACAGCGGCTCAGGGGAAGGGGCCGTGCTGGCTAGCCTTATGTCAGCTTGACACAAGCGGAAGTCACCTGAGAGAAGAGACCCTCAACGGAGAAAATGCTTTCATAAGATCAACCCTGTAGGATATTTCCTTAATTAACAATTTAATGGGGAAGCGCCTGGGCCATGGCGGGTGGGGCCATCCCGGGCTCATGGTCCTGTTGAGCAAGGCATGGAGAGCAAGCTCCTAGCAGCACCCCTCCGAGGCCTCTGCAGCAGGGGCGCCCGGCCTGTCTTCCTCTGGTGAACAGGGATGGAAGTAAGGGAAAATAAACCCTTTCCTCCCTGAGTTGCTTTTGGTCATGGCGTTTCCTCACAGCACCAGTAACCTTAAGACGGGGTGGACAGAGTTTTCCTCTGTGCACCATTGAGGGCCCTGACACCTGCTCTGGCCCAGTCACTAGGCTCAGTTCTCATGAGGCAAACCAGGTGGCTGAAGCTTGGGGGGGGGGGGGCGTGGGGGATGACGACGGGGACTCAGTCTTCTCCTCAGGTCAGGCGGTGAGAGAACTCGCAGCTGACCAGCAGGGCGACCCCAGGTGAGGTGGCTTAAGGGAGCAATATCTTCCTAAGGCTCAGACACCTGGACACCGGGTTTCTCATGGCTGACACTGGCGAGGTTATGGAGAGGGGCAGCCTTGCTGGAGGAAGTCTGGGGGCAGGGGGAATGGCTTTGAGAACTGAATGTCTCACCCCACTTCCAGCTTACTCTCTGCTCCAGGCCTGTGACTTGATATGACCTCTGTTTCCTGTCCCTCCCCTAGACCTTCCCCAACACGATGGGCCCCAAATCAATGCCTTCCACCATCAGTTGCTTCTGGTCCCAGGTTTTTATCACAGCAAGAGAAAAGCCTGGAATCTGCATGATAAAGAGGCACCCTTTGGGCTCCACAAGAATCGGTCAGTGTCTCCTGGTCCCTGGGACAGGCCCAACCTCTGGAGGGGTTGGTACGCAGGGCCCAGCACCAGGGCCATCTTTGCCACCACGGCTGAGAGACTAGTGGATCACAGAGCAGGAGAGTCACTTGAACCACGGGAGGGGTGGGGACTCACCATCTGGTCGGCCAGCAGCAGCACCGTCTTGAGGCTGAACTTCCGGGAACAGAAGTTGAAGAGATCCTCCAGGCTGGGCCCCAGCAGCTCCATGACCATCACGTTATAGTCTCCCTCCGCGCCGCACCACTTGATGGACGGGATCCCCACTGGGCCCGAGGGAGAGAGACAGTTGGCGACGGTCACCCCCACGAATGTACGTTGTCTTCTCCTGCTCTCCACGGGGACCAGCCCCGCGGCCCCCATCTTCTGGGCCATCCCCACACTCCCCCACCCTACCCCAGCCCAGGCTCGCTCCCCTCCTTCAGCACCCCTCCCAGCCCCACCCCTGCCTCACCTCCGCCCTGCATCATCTTGTAGAACTTGCTCTCGATGTGGAGCTGTGGGTGCTTTGTCTTCACACATTCGAGCTTGATAGCTACTTCCTCGCCGGAGGCGATGTTGGCACCTGCCCAGCAGAGGAGGTGAAGGGCCAGTCAACCTCAAGGGACCGCGGGGGCCTACCCACTCAGCATGTAAGGTTGCCATAACTGAGGCCTGAGGCTGTCTGGGGGTCAGTCCCTCTCAGTGAGACTGAAAAGAAGCCAGGGGTCGTTGGCGCAGAGGAAGCAGGGAGTGTGCGTGGGGGCACTCCAAGGCCCCCCTGAGCAGCCTATGGAAGAATATGGAAGGAAGGAGAGGACACGCCCTAAGCTGCTTAGAGGCCACAGGTCAGGTGCACCCAGACAGACTGACACCTGTGGGGGTTGAGGGATGGACAGTGACGCACAGAACTTAAGCCTAGAGCCTGGCAGGTCAGCGGGTGTCGGCTCTGAAGGGTCAACTGTAAGTGTAAGGTGGCTCAGTGTGGAATCGACCTCACAACCAACCCCTCGCTCCACAGCACAGGCAGCCCCACATCCGGTTCTCCACACGCGAGACACAGGCTCAGCCAAGGCACACGCTGGGAAATGGAACGCAGACCCAGCTCTCTGGGCATCTGAGTCTCCGCACGAGGGGCTGTCTGCATCTCTGCTTCCCCCACCCACTCCTGGCTTCTCACAGCTGGAAGCAAGATGCTCTAACTAGGAGATGATACACTCTAAGGCATAGCTCTCAGCCTGGGGCTGTGGCTCCAGAAGTCACAAAACAACCAACCTGGTGCTCACACCTGCAATCCTAACATGGAGCAAGAGAACTTCCTGAGTTCAAGGTCAGCTAGGTTTACCCATGAATTTCAGGCCAGCCTGGGCTACATAATCATTTCTAGCCTAGGCTATAGAGTGTAACACTGTTTGGAAGGGAGGGAGAGAATGGGTCAGAAGTAGATTGGTTTTGTTTTATTAATTGTTAATGATTTATTTATCATAGTGTTAAGTGTTCCACCTGCTTGTTCCTGTGTGTGAGGGTGTCAGATATCCTGGAACTGAAGTCACAGGCAGGTGCGAGCTGCCTTGTGGGTGCTGGGAATTGAACCTGGGTCCTTGAAGAACAGCCAGTGCTCTTAACTGCTAAGCCATTGCAGACGTTGAGAGAACTTTAGTTCCTAGGGGCTGTGTGGAGAAGACAGGGTGGGGCAGGAGAGGGTGAAAGGAAGGGCAAGCCAGAGGCTGAAGCAGGAGGCAGCAGCTGCTCTCGGAAGCCATGGGAGTCTGAGACTTAGCTGAGAGTAGTGTTGCAGTGAGGGCCACACAACTCCACATTTGCTAGTTTCTCCCTATGTAGCCCAGGCTAGCCCGTGTGTGTGTGTGTGTGTGTGTGTGTGTGTGTGTGTGTGTGTTGGGGGAGGGAGGTGTTCCTCAAGGAGATGGCAAGCCGGCTCAGAAGGTAACGGTGACTGCTGCCAAGCCTCATGACCTGAGTTCAATTCCCAGAACCTTCGCAGAAGGAAAGAGCTACCTCAAAAAGTTGTCCTCTGACGTCCACATGTACAAGTATACCCACATGCTAATAAGGATAAGGGGAACACACAAGGTTGCCTCTCCTTCAAAAACATTCCGAACCCCTTCACGCTGGCCAGAGCACAAGAAATAAGGCTGAAAGAAAAACACACAATTCTTATCACAGGCAAACAGCCAATGGACAGGAAAGACCCAACAGGAAATGGGATGGAGGGCGTGAGCTGACAGGACCCACCAGGGAGAGAGCTGCCTCCTCCAGACCCCGAAGCTGGTTTTGTTGCCGAGCACGGCCACAAGGCCCACACTGCTTACACAGTGGCTCTGGTCACTGCGCTCTCCTCCCTGCACAGCTAGTGGGAGGCTTTCCATGGCCCAGCTGTGACCAGCACCTCTACCTTAGGAGATTGGTCGACGACATTTTTGCCAGGTGGTGGTACTCCCCTCCAACCCCAGCAGAGGCAGGCAGAGCTGTTAGGCTTGATCTGGTCACAAAGCAAGTTCCAGGCCAAGGTCACATACGGAGCCTTTGTCTCAAAAAAGTAAACTTTTTTTTATATGTATGTGTGTTTCAGGGAGCGGCATACGGATTTGAGCACAGGGGCCCACAGAGACCAGAGCACCCCACTGGAGTCCCCCCCCCCAGGTTGGAGTCACAGCAGGGGGGCTACCGACCATAGGTGCTTAGAGGGAACCAGAGCTCAGCTCAGGTCCTCTCCTAGAGCGGTATAAACTCATTTTCTTTCTTTCTTTCTTATTTTTGTTATTGTTTTTCTTTTTGAACAGAGGGTTTCTCTGTGTAGCCCTGCCTGTTCTGAACTCTCTGTAGACCAGGATGGCCTGACTCAGAGATCCAACTGCTGGGCTTATAAAGACATGCACCACAGGGCTGGAGAGATGGCTCAGCAGTTAAGAGCACTGACCACTCTTCCAGAGGACCTGAGTTCAAATCCCAGCAACCACATGGTGGCTCACAACCATCTGTAATGGAATCCGATGTTCTCAGAGCAACAGCATACTTATATGCATAACATAAATAAATCTTTAAAAAATAAAAAAAAAATAAAAAACAAAACACAAAAGACATGTACCACCACCACGCACTTTTTAAAAGCGGGGCCTCCCTATGTCGCCTGCCTGAGCTGGAACTCAGAGACTCACCTCCCCCTGCCATCTCCCCTGCCCCTTTAGCCAGCAGCCTTGTATGGTGTAAGAGCCTGGCCAAGGCTGTCCACTGTGGAGCGTCTGCGTAAGTAAAGGCTTGGGAGCCACCCCCATGTCCGAGTCTCAGGCCCGGCTAAATAAAGACGAGCTGATCTGTAACAGAGCACAATGGTGCGGGGCGGAGGAAGCTCTCTGTGCAGCCGTGGAAGATCTCCAAGACACAGGAAGCGAAGCCGAGAAAGCACAGACCCGTACTCTGTGCTCTCTCAGACGGGGAAGCGTCTGTGCTGCCGCTGCGGCGCAGAGAGCAGGGACGGCCGACTGGGGAGGCCCGTCACATGTCGCTTTTTACTGGAGTGCTCTTGTTGAAACGTCACAGTAAGCTATGAGATATAGTCACGGGCACTGTGCAACTGTTCACTGTTTAGATGTCCGTGGGGTGTACAATCCGGCTGGCAGACAATCTGAGAAAGTGTCACCACAGCCTCAAAGGCCCACTCCCTTGAGTAATGTCCCCCCTTCCTTCCCCCAGTCCCCAGTGATCACAACTACTCTCTGCTATGGTCTCGCCTAGTCTGGACATTTCAATGAAACGAAAGCACTTGTTGCGGTCTCTTCTGCGCTCCTTCACCTAACACGCTAGTCTAACTTTTGCATGTGTGCCTTGATTTCTGAGCTACATAAAAGATAATCGGATTAGATGACTGAATCCAGGGAGCCACTGGGGACTGGTTTGCCAACTACTTTAAAAATTTTAGGAGCTGGAGAGATGGCTCAGCGGTTAAGAGCACTGACTGCTCTTCCAGAGGTCCTGAGTTCAATTCCCAGCAACCACATGGTGGCTCACAACCATCTGTTACAGGTTCTGATGCTCTCTTCTGGTGTGTTTGAAGATAGCTACACTGTACTTATATAGATAAAATAAATAAATATAAAAAATTTTTCAAAGTTTGCCATGCAGTGATGGCATGGGCCTTTAATCCCAGTACTTGGGAGGCAGAGGCAGGTGGATCTCTGAGTTCAAGGCCAGCCTGGTCTACAGTGAGTTCAAGGACAGTCAGGGCTACACAGAGAAACCGTGTCTTGAAAAACAAAGACCAGAGGACGCTGGTTAGGTTCCCAGCGCCCACGTGGCAGCCCTCAACCACTGGAACCTGCAGCTCCCAGAGACTCAACACAAGCTCAGCACACAGTGCACGACACACGGGCAGGCAATACAACACACACCGCCATGAAAGAGAGACAGGGTCTCTCACTCAACTGGGAGCTTGGCCAGTCAGCGAGCCTGGCCGGTCAGCAGGCCCCACGGATCCTCCATCCCTGCTGCTGTGTCCCCGGTGCTGGGATTACAAGTTTAAGCCACCAGGCCCAGCATCTTTCCTTGTTTAAAGCTGTGTGTGAGCAGGGCACAGGCGCTCAGGCTTGTGGGGCGAGTGCTTCATTTTCTTCTCAGCTCCCTGTTAAGAACTTCGGACATATTGACAATCTTCGTTCCACAGAGCTCACAGGATATGGCGCGAAAAGGGACCCGGGGTGACGTGGAACCCTGGGGCACCCTGCCTTACCATGGGCATCAAAAGCAGGAGAATGCACAGTGGATGTGGGTGTGGTATTTGTAATCCCAGCACTTTGAAGGCTGAGACTGGGGGATGGTAAGTTTGAAGCCAATCTGGCTGTATACCATAAACCTGTTTGCTATCAGCCAAGCTGCTGGATCCTAGGTCCTGATCCTGCCACCTCCTGGCCATGGGACGGTGAGGACATCATTGATGACATCATCATCCACATCATCATCATCATCACTGTGTGTATGTGTGTGCGCACTTATGTATACATCTATACAGGAGCCACAAGCTGGGAGTTTTCCTCAATCCCTCTCCATTAGAGATGGTTCTGATCTCCGACTTCTGAGCCCAAACTGCCGCCTGAACTTAGCTTGTGGAGCTGCTCATGACAGAGAGGAGCTCGGCAGAACCCCAGTGCACAGCAAGCAGTCGGCTGTGAGCGCCACTGAGTGACCCGTCCCAGCCAGAGATGGAATGAAGTGAGGTGAGGTGAGGTGACGGGGTTCCCAGCCCCGGCAGCCCGGACATCTTTCCGAACTGTCCCGGGGTTTGGCAACATCCTTGGCTTCTATCACTAGGCGTCATGGTCATACCCACCCACCTCATGGGTCATAAACAGGAATGTCTTCAGAGCTTGCCAAACGCCCTCCAAGAGACAAAAGTCACCCCTCACTAAGAATGGGCAGTGTATAAGAAAGGGCTGGAGGGGGCTTGCAGAGTAAAGTCTGGGCGTCCACAGCAGGGTGCCATGGCCAGGCGGAGTGCAGAGGTGACCCTAGGGTCACTGCTGACTCAGCAGACACAGGGAACAGGCTCTTCAGCTCTTTGAACTGAGGTCACTCTGCCAGTGCTGCAGCAGTCTCCACGTGACACAGGGAAACCCCAACACATCAAAGGTCGGAAGACCATACATATGCCACACAACTTCCCAAGCCAGGGGCCGGGACCTAAGCAATTAGGCAAAGTCTTCTGACCCCAGACGAGGGCCACTGCACCCTCCCCGCCCACGGCCACACCGACAGGCCTGACAGGTCTCCCATCAGGGGGCAGCCAGGCTCTTCTCTGACTTCCCTTAGTCCTGCCAACCACCAAGAAAAGGTCCAGCGAGGCTAAGTGGCTGGCCTAGGCCAGACAGAACTGGCTGGAGCAGAGCCAGGATTTCAATCAACTCTCAACGCCGCCTCCTCCTCCTCCTCCATTCCAGTTCCCAGGCTAAGCTGCAGGTAGCCCTGGGTCTGCCGGGGTCCTCCCGACACCCCGTCCACCTTCTGTGGGGAACAGGGCAACCACAGAGGCAAAGGGCAGGTCTGGGTGCCTCGCTGAGGGGCTTCATTTGCAAAGGCTTGGAAGCCAGAAGAAACGACCCACACTTCCACACTGCACCAAAATGGAGGAGCTGACTGGTCCCCGAAATGGTCTCGGACATGGAGGCAGTGTGAGCCCGGCTGGCCCCAGATGGACTAGAAACCTGGAGAGAAGCTAGAGGGAGGGAGGGGTGAGCCACCCCTTCAGCTAGCTGTGACCACCTATGCAGGGGAGACTCCGGGAGGATGTGGAGTCCATCCATCCACCCAGCATCAAGAGCAGCAGCAACTCTGACATCCATATCAAAGGCTGGCGTCTACGCAGGGCAATCCCAGAACAGGGGGGCAGAGACAGTTGGCTCTGAATTTAAGGCCATCCTGGTCTATATGGCGAGTTCCAGGCCAACTAGGACTACTCAGTGAGACCCTGTCTCAAACAAACTAAAGATCATCTCTATAACCACCGGGTCCCTTCATTTTAACAGACCTACATACAGAGCTCCCGCAGGATGCACAGTCAACCTCAGACCCTAAAGGGGGGGAGACGCACAAACATGAAAGTGGGCTGAGGGGCTCGCAGCCGCTCCACAAGGCTCTCATCCCGAGACTTCCTCGAGGTCAATCCTGGAAAGCTCGGTGTGGCCGCCTAGCTGGCCCCACCTGTAGAGGCCATCTGGAGCCAGGCCCTGGCCCAACACCATGATGAGAATGCGGCCGGCGCTGAACAAAGCGTGCCGGCAAGGCGGCCTGTCAAAGAGGGCCCTTCCATCGCCACTGTTCCTACACAGGCAAGGGCTCCGTGCCGTGCGGCCCTGAACCTCACAACACTGTCTCAGATGGGGACGTCAAGGCTGGCAGGGAACCAGAGCTTATGGCCAGCAAAAGGCCAATTCATTCTAGAGCTGACACAAACAGGAGTAAATCCGGACCCGGACGACGAAGGGACACCACAGATAAACAGGAAGTCGTCCCCCTAGGGAGGCAGACCTCAGAACAAGGGACAGTGGCCTTTCTGGGTGACCTTGGGCTGTGCCTCTCCATCCGAAGCTTTCGTATCCCTTCTGCAGAAGAGGGGCCAGCACAGGGTGTTAATATTAATAGCTTTTAATAGCAGGTACCTGACTGTGTCAAGAACTGTACACACACACACACACACACACACACACACACACACACACACAGTTCCTCACACTTATGCCAGGCTCAGAGAAAGGGACAGCCCAGGTCACACAGTGAATGGGGCACACAGAGAACCAGAAACTGGCCCTCCCAGTTCCCAAATCCCTGTTCTCTCCTTCCCTACCACATAGAGGCTTCTCTCCAGGCCCCTACACCCTCATTTCTTTCCTGTTTGCTCCCCGGACCTTCACTGGATAGTCACTGTGGACAGGCCACCTTCTGGGCACTGGAGTGGGGTTGGGAACAGACCCAAGCTTACCCCAGCTCCTCCTGAGAGGAACGACAGGACCCAGAAACACCTTGATTTCTTGTCACTGATTCTCTGAACAGTCATCTCACAACTTTACAATGACTTGGTCCTTAACTCCTGGGCGCGAGCAATCTTTCTGCCTCAGCCCACGGAGTAGTCCCGTCTCCAGGCACCTGCCGCCATAGAGAACCAGCGAGCTGCTCACAGCGCACAGGGATCCACCTGGCGCCAGGAGTAAAATTACTCCACGGCTGTTTTATCTGTGTCCTGCAACAGTGCTTGGTCATCTGGGGACGCAGATGGAGGACACTAAAGTCCCAGGGCAGCTGCCCAAGATAAGGTCTAGAATCCAGGGATGTCTGTCTCCCATTCTCTCTTCTACCCTTACTCAGTGGGGCTATGGTGCTGAGGCTACCCCGGTTAGTTTTCTGGGGCCGTCCCTGGCAGTCACCTTAGCCTTCTGCCATCAGAAGAAAGGGACAGTCCGGGTCACACAGGAAATGGGGAGCACTGGGGCTGCCTTGAGGGTGACGATGTTCAGAAACTGTACATTACCTGTAGGTAAGAGCTGAGAGGCCTGGGCACCTCCTGCCCACTGCCCAGAGGCTTGCCGGACGGCAGAATTTGAAGTGGACAGGGGCTCGGAGCACCAGGGAAAAGAAACCCTTGACCGAACTGATTAATGACTACAGTGTCCTGATATGTCCCTTTTCTCTGGCCAGGACAGAGTGATTCATTTTTGTTCTCTAAGGAGGAAAACAAGAGGCAGCCAGGCTCTACTCCTTAGGGCACAGGGCAGCACCAAGGATGACCGAGGCGGCTTGCCACCACACTAGCAACTCCAAGACTCCCAACTCCGCCTGTGCGGTTACCGAGCAAGCTCTCCCCTCTGGGCTGACAACTCTCAAAATGGCACACAGCTAGGCTAGGAAGGCGACACTGGAGGGGGGAGGGGGGCTCATTTCTCTCTCACTAGAGGCCGAGATGCCAGCAATCTGCTTAAAATGACATCAGAGCACATCCAGGGACAGGGAGCTCCCAGAGGGGTGAGATCCTCCCTGCCATTCCACAGGAGGCCCAGGCCGCATTCCAGAAAGCCACATCTAAGGGAGACGAAGCCTGGACTTCCTGGGAGCCTCCCCAAAGGTCCTGGAGAGCCAGAGCATTTTCTATCTCAGTATCCTTCTGCCAGGACCCTGGCAGGGGTGGGGTGGGGAAGAGCCAGGGCTTTCCCATGCCCCACGGAGACCCAGGTCGGCAGCAGCTGGAAGTCTGCTAAATATATCTCCTTTGCTCCTGCAGCCTCCTGAGCCCCGGCCTGCCCAGCTGTGAAAGACATCCTCAGACCACCTGAGCTTCCTTCTGGATCTGGGATGACCCTGGCTGGAGGCTTATAAGCCACGCCACACAACCAGAGCAAAGTCCTGCTCCCAGATCCCAGGATCTCCCCACCCCCATCCCAGGGCTGCCTCAAGGGCCACAGCTGGAGGCCCAATCACTTACCCAGGTAGATGTCTCCAAAGGACCCACTGCCGATCTTCCGGCCCAGACGGTACTTATTTCCCACACGCAGCTCCATGCTTCAATCTTGCTGTGGGAGAAGCAGAAACAGGTCAGAGGCAGGGTGTCCAGCACCAGAGGGCCTGGACCCTTCCTCCACTGGAGGCCGGCGGGCGCCTCCTCCCTCCCACAGTCTGGGAAGCAATCTGGCTTCGCTTTGCTCAAGGGCAGCCAGGTGTCAGGTAGTCCTCGTGCCCACACACCTGGGCACGGCCGAGGCAGGTTTAGAACAAGTTTCACTTAGTTCAGAAAAGATGGGCTCTGAGCCAAGGCCCAGGAAGGGAATGCCGAGCAGACCCTCCAACGTGAGCCTCCTCAGGGGAAGGCTGGCTACAATGGGCTAAGGCCCTAAGTCAAGGACAAAGGGTTAACAGGGGAGAGCCAGAAGTGCCATATCTGTGCCTTGTGCTCCGTGAATCTCCACCAACCCTTACAGGTGAAACGCGGAAAGTCTCTCTCCAAATACACTCTGGAGACACTCAATACCCTAGGGACGTCCTGGACCCCAGAAATCTGACAGAAATAGGAGGAACAGGGTCCACGGAAAAATAGACCATCCTGAAAACTGTACTAGCCCGTCAGCAGGTCCCAACCTCCAGGATAAAGGAAGAGCCCACAGAGCTCCTTGGCACGGAGACTCCTGAGACTACGGGGCACCCACCCACCTCGATCTCTGCCTCTGGGCTGCTCAGACAGGGCTAAGCTGACCAGTTCCAGCAGGCCCCACAGGAGAGGGCCAGATCCCCATTCAGAAAGGGAAGGCAAGCTACATCCCAAGGCCTCCCAGGCTCGACTCAGGCCGTGGAGAACCATTTCTCAGGCCTCTCTGCACAAAGATCCTGGGTGGTTTCCTGAGAGAGGGCCTGTCCCCGCGGGGTTCAGCGGCACAGCCTGCTCCTTCCTCAGATGAGGTGGAAGCCTCAAGCCCATGGATAACAAGGATTGGGCCACCATGGCAGGAATCCTTCTGTACTGGCCTGGTGGGTCTGGGTACCTGTGTTCCAGGCCAGCAAAAAAAAGAAGACTCAATGAATGGGGGCAGCCTGGGCTACTACTGGGGATGGGGAGGCAGGGAGATGCCTCTGCTTGGTTACACATGAGCTAGTGTGAGTGACAAGAGGGCACTCCTTTTGCAGATGGGAACCCGAGCCTGGAGTGGCCTCGCTACCATCCCCACTGTACCCAGCAGCAAGCCGACGGCAGAAATCCCACCTAGGACCAAACAGGGGTCCGGCTGGCCCACCTGGCGGCCTCCTGCCCAGAACTTACTTCACTCCAGGCGTGAGAAGTAAAACCGAAGGTGAGACAGTGACTAGCTAGCTTGCTTGGGGGGAGAGGGGGGTGCTGATCCTTCCCTGTGCCAAGCCTGCCCCCAGCTGCCAGGCCTGGAAGGAAGCCGGGAAAGAGTCACTAGGGCCCAAGAGCCAAGAGATCCGAGCCGGGAGAGACACCCTAGCCTAGTACTAGCTCCCAGAGAGCTGCTACAGTCCTTCCACCAGACACAAGGAAGTGGCTGTCACTGGGTGCCAGCCAAACCCTGGGCTCCCCATCGTGGGTCTCTGCCCACATGGCTGGCCCGGCCCAGCTGAGTTGTCCTGGCTGCCAACAGCAGTACTGCATATCTGCAGACAGCCCATCAGCCTGGCACCACAGACCCACACATGGTCCAGCCTGCTGAGTGCACCCGGCAAGGGGAACACGGGAGTAGAGGCTCACGCTTATGATCCCTACAGGGAAAGGGGGGGCCTGGCTGTGTACTCACAAACACCGCCCCCCAAAAGCCGGGTTTCCACTAACGCCAACTCAGAGACCATACACGGCATCTGGGAAAGCCACAGGTTAGGAAAGGGACATAAATATACTGCATCCTATATTACATAAATACCCACGCCAGGTTATATAAATACCAGTGCCCTCTGTCTGGGAGTCTTACATAAATACACTGCACATGACCCCCAAGCCCCTCTCCACTCACAGCTCTCTGCACAAAAGGGACAGAGCTACAACCATCAACCCTTCAGGACCCTGCCAACACCAGGGTCTCCCCACCCTGACGACCAGAGCCGCGAGGGAGTCTAGCCCGTGGCAGCCCTCCTCCACTTAAAAGCCCCTCACCCAAAGAACTGGACTTGGGGTGGGGGCTTCTTCAGGGAATCACAATAGTTTTCCAATTCTTCACTCTGTCCCTTATGGGAGGGGTGAGAGAGGGGAATAAACAAAGTTAAAAAATTTTTTACAAAGGTGGCCATGGGGAGTCAAGACTTCTCAGCTGGTTAGAAAAATTACAACTACAACCAGCCGGGCACATGGGCAGTTCCGTGTCGCCCCCTACACACACACACACACACACACACACACACACACCACCCACCTTCCACAAGGCCAAGACCCAGGTCAATGAATCAGTGGAATAAAAATTGAAAGAATTCCCTAAACCTAAGAAAGGCGTCCCAAGCGCAAGTATTCATTGGAATTGCACCCTTTTCTCTCTCCAGACCCCCTTTCCAGGGGGAGGTTATGCTAAGAAATATGTGGGAAAACTCTGGACAAAGTAGGGGGAAGGGGCGGCCTAAGTCGCAGCCCTGCCTCTGAGGCGCCCAGGCACCCAGCTTTCAGAGGCTTGAAGCACAAGGCTGTCTTGCACACCGCAGTGAGAATCCAAGCGATAAATAACCCCCTCCCTTCTTTTCGCCACAAAGGAAAACAAAGCCGGTGGCCCGGGTGACCACGCACCCCATCACTTAGGACCCCCGCGCGCCCCCACCCTCCACAGAACGGCCTCGGTGACCCGGAGCCCAGGGCACAGAGGAGGGGCCGCTGCCGGCCGGGAACCCGAGCGCCCCCGGGACCCCAGCCAGGCCCCTGCCGCAGGTCCCCCGCCCCAACCAGGGGCCGCCTCGGTGCACCCGGCGGCCTGCGAAGCGCCCGTCCCCTCCGCGTCCCCGGCCGCGCCTTTGTCCTCACGGGCGGCGCCCCCAGCCCTGCGCGGACGCGCGTGTCCGCCCCGCGCTCGCGCAAAAAGAAAACACAAAGAGGCGGAGGGAACCCCGCTTTCCCGGCCCCCGATGCTCACCGCGCCGGGGCGGCCCGCCGGGGCGGATGCCAGAGGATTCGCCGGGCCGCGGGCGCGCCAGCCTCTCCCCGGCCCGCTGCGCTGCGCTCGGCCCGGCCGGGCTCAGGCTCCGCGCTCCGCCGCCTCCCGCCGCCCGCCCCCGCCGCCGGCTCGCGCGCTCCCTGCCCGCGCGCGCGTCCCCGCGGTTCCCATTGAGCCCCGGGCCCGCCCGCTGATGTCATCCCCCGCCCGCCGCCGCCGCCCCGGAGGATTTAAAGGGCCCGCAGCCCCCGGGAGCGTGTTCTGACACTTCTACCCTGGGTGAAGGGGCACACAAAACTAGGATTTCCTATACTCCGGCCTTCTCGTCCTATCTCCAGCGAAAGCTGCAGGGGGCGAGGGTGGGGGACCCCGAGAGAATCAGCTGAGACTCCCGGCACTGCAAAAGAGATTTAGGGCTCGGTGGCCAGAAGGCTGTAGAGAACACTAGCCAGGCTCTTTGGGGCTAGGGACGGAGGGGCGTGGACAAGGACCAGAGAAAACTAGGCAGACGCCTATCTTTGCTCTGTCCTCTGCCTCTCAGACCCACTGTGACAGTCCCTCAGTTCCCAATGTAGTTTCACCTATTCAGTCCTCTGTGCCCCCACCAAGAACTCACACGTGAGTCAGGGGCCCAGAGATGCTCCTTCAACCAAGTCATCCCCCAGACAAGGCCCGGGTTTCCTTAACTGCAAAGGAGGAAGGACCATAGCCTTCCCGGGTCACGGGAGAGTTAATGAAGGCTTGCCAGCAGCTTCCAGCACAGCCATGAAAGGTCCCAGCACGAGGCTATTAAAATGATATTTACACTGGGTCATGCAAAGCTCCAACTTATGACACACCTACATTCTCTCTCTCACACACACACACATACACACAACTGTTACTGTGGACTCAGTCCCTCTGATCACCCCGGAAGCACGTCTCGGAAAAGAGTCACTTTATAATAACTGCTTCTTCTCCCCAAGGCTGAGTGAGGGACTTAGTCAGATGGTCTCCAGATTGCTGGGAGACCTATAGACCAGATCCTATCACACAGGACAGGATACTGTGGTCCAGAGAGGGCGAAAGGTCTGCCCAGGCCCATGCAGCCCAGTAAGATGGCCATGTTCCTCTGGTGGTCCTGGGGATGCTGACCAGAAGAACAGCAGAAAGAGGAGGAGAGGAGCTGCCTCCAGAGGCATCTGTGATGGTAAAGTGGGCACTGGCTCTCTGCACCACCTTTGCCCAGTCCATCAGCCAGATGGTGGGCTGAGCTGGCCTGGCCTGCTTGGTGCTTTTTGGCTTTGGGTTAGTCAATTGATTCCCAATTGGCAGATTTTGTATGACAGGCCCACAGTCTCTCGTGAAGCCTTGGCCACACAGGGCACACATCCTCACCAGAGCCAGCCGGTCTGGACGGCAGTCAGCCTCGGTGGTCAGAGCCCGGGCAGTGGGGCCCTGGCAAGACGAAGAAGTGGAACGCAGCATCAATGTCCTCCTAGCACTGTAGCCACCCAAACCTTCCAGCCTGGGCCCAGCTTTCCCAATGTGGGCCTGCTCTTGCCCTGCCAAACCTTCCAGCCTGGGCCCGGCTTTCCCAATGTGGGCCTGCTCTTGCCCTGCCGGCTGGCCACCGTGCCTGGAGAAGCATCAGGCTCACTTAACCCTCTCCAGTGAGGACAGCAGACAGAGCTGATGTTCACTCTCTGGTTTCCAGAAAGGAGATTGGAGGTACCTTAGCCCTCACTGGGAGGTATGGATCAAGGGTGGAGCTGTCTGGAGATGGAACCCAGCCAGTGCTGCCTAAAGCCTCTCTCCACCTCTTGCTGGTAATCACGATCACGGGTCCTTTGGAACAAATCTGTCTGGAGTTCACTGTCCCAGCTTCCCTTCCTCATCCTGTCACCTGCCCTCCATTTCAGGGCTGGCAGTCTCGCCCCAGCCCACACCCTTCAGCTATAGAATCTCTGCTGGGTATCCAGGGGTAGCTGGTCTTAAAAGTCCCTAGTTCCAACACACACACACACACACACACACACACACACACTCCAGACCTGCCAAGGGGTACAGGGTGGCTGGACACCCCCCTAGACTCCCTCTCCCAGATCTACCCCCTTGGAAGGATGTTCCCCACACAGCTGCCTGTTGCCTGATCCTCTTCCTTCCTACACCCCCATAAGTCCAAGCTGTGAGTCCTCTACAGAGCTTTGCAGCTGAGCTCTAAGGGGAAACAGCCGTGACGCAAAACCCAGCGGAGGGGAGGGAGGGAAAGAGGGAGACTTCTCCCAAGCAGAAATCCTGCCTCGTTCTAACAGCCAAGGGGCCCCGCCTTCAGCTCACTCTTCATTACCTCTCAAAGATCCTCCCCCCTCAACTTCCAGTTTTCAAGCCCAAAGGTGTAGCTGGGCAGCAACCCCCAGGCACCCTCTGCTCGCCCACAAGACAAGGCGGACAAACCCAGCTCACCGGGGGCCACACCGGACTTTCCCCCCTCCCCCACCCCCTGCTCCTTTCTGACTGGACATTTGTACTGTTTCTTACTTTCATACCCCTCCTGACCACTGGGCACTCAGCAGTACTGGCCCAGGGGCTCAGGCACAGCCCTAAACACACAGCGCAGTGTGCAAGTCCAGGATCCAGCCGAGGCACTGGACTCTACACTATGGACATTCTGACTTACCAAATGTTCAGAGTGGTCCTAAAAATGACCTTCCCCTGCATGTCCCTACCTACATGTTGTTCTCTCTCTCTCTCTCTCTCTCTCTCTCTCTCTAAGACACATCAGAAGAAGGGATCAGATCCCATTACAGATGGTTGGGAGCCACCATGTGGTTGCTGGGACTTGAACTCAGGTCCTCTGGAAGAGCAGTCAGTGTTCTTAACCACTGAGCCATCTCTACAGTCTCTTGAGGATCCGGGTGCTTCTGTTATGAGCTCCTGCCCTGGCCCTGGCCACTCAACTGCCTGGTAAGCTTTCCTGAGAGCCATATGCTCACAGTGACATCTCTGGGGCTCCATGCTCAGGCCTTTCAAAAGAAGGCTTCCCTGCCAAGATGGCTGATGGAGGAAAAACCTCAGGACCTGAGTTTGAACCTCAGAATCCATGTTAAGATAGAAGACTAGCCGGGCAGTGGTGGCATACGCCTGTAATCCCAGCACTCTGGGAGGCAGAGGCAGGAGGATTTCTGAGTTCGAGGCCAGCCTGGTCTACAGAGTGAGTTCCAGTACAGCCAGAGCTATACAGAGAAACCCTGTCTCAAAAAAAAAAAAAAAAAAAAAAAAAAACCAAATCCACAAAAAAAAAAAAAAAAAAAAAAAAGATAGGAAAAGACTAATTTCAGAGGGTTATTCTCTGACCTCCGTAGCACCTATGTAGCCCCACCCACAGATCATCCAACAAAATTTAAAATTAGTTGTATAAATCCCTCCTGGAGCCCAGACTCTTGCGCTCTGTCGCCCACAAACACGCAGTGCTATAACCCACTCTGTGTGTGTGTGTGTTGTTTATCTTCTGTCTCCCACCTAGATGACTTCCGGCCATGAAGGCAGGGAGCTGATGCTAGTTTGCCCTCTGCTGTGAATATCTATAATAGTGTCTGGCACCTGGGACACGGGTTTCATAAATAACTGATGGAAAATGGACAGCAAAGAGGCTTCTGTTTCTGAACCCTGTTTCAAAAAAAAAAAAAAAAAAACAAAAAAAACACAAAAAAACAAAAAAAGAAGTGTAGATTTAAAGCACTAACGTGGCTCGGCAGTTAAGGACCACCGGTGGGGAGCCATTTCTCCAGCCCTCATAAACATAATCAACTTTTTTTGGGGGCGGGGGTTCTAGACAGGGTTTCTCTGTGTAGTCCTGGTTGTCGTGGAACTCACTCTGTAGACCAGGCTGGCCTCAAACACAGAAATCCGCCTGCCTCTGCCTCCCAAGTGCTGAGATTAAAGGCGTGCACCACCATTGCCCAGCCATAATAAACATTTTTAAATTAAAAATAAGCGGCTGGGTGGTGGTGGCGCACGCCTGTAATCCCAGCACTTGGGAGGTAGAGGCAGGCGGATTTCTGAGTTGGAGGCTAGCCTGGTCTACCGAGTGAGTTCCAGGACAGCCAGAGCTACATAGAGAAACCCTGTCTCGAAAAACCAAAAAAAAAAAAAAAAAAAAAAATTAAAAATAAGCATTTTAAGCCGGGCGGTGGTGGTGCACGCCTTTAATCCCAGCACTTGGGAGGTAGAGGCAGGTGGATTTCTGAATTCGAGGCCAACCTGGTCTACAGAGTGAGTTCCAGGACAGCCAGGGCTACACAGAGAAACCCTGTCTCAAAAAACAAAACAACAACAACAAAAAGCATTTTAGCCAGTCGTAGTGGTAAATAAATATCTTCAATCCCAGCACTCTGGAGGCAAAGGTAGGTGAATCTCTGACCTCAAAACTAGCCTGGTCTACCGAGGGAGTTCCAGGACATCCAGGATGGAAAAAAACTGTCTCAAAAAACCACCACCAACAACAACAATAGTAATAATAAATATTTTAAAGTCTGGCCTCCCAGTCAGAGAACTGCGGATTCCCTGCGGCTCCTTTACCTTTCCACTGACTGACTTCCACCCTACAGGCTGATGTCCAAGGAGGCTGCGGAGCTGGAAACAGGAGTTCTGGGCGTGGCTGCAGGAAAGCGAGCTTTGACAGCAGCACTTCAGAAGCAGAGGCAGGAGTGAGTTTGAAGCCAGCCTGATCTACACAGCAAGGTCCAGAATAGCCAGGGCTTACATGCAGAGGCCCTGTCTCAAACAACAACAACAACAAAACTGAGAGACTGGAGAGATGGGTCAGCAGTTAAGAGCTCATACCGACTGCTTCTATGGGAAGCCACAATCACCAGTAACTTCAGCCAGGGACATCTCTTCTGGCCTCCATGGGCATGCGCACTCTGGGCACATAACTGCCCGAGAGACAGACACACACACACACACAGAGAGAGAGAGAGAGAGAGAGAGAGAGAGAGAGATGCACGCACATAACTAAAAATTAAAAATAAGTACTTAAAACAACAACAACAAAAGGAAGAAGGAAGCTGTGTTCAAATGCTGACTCTTCTGCTTTCTGACTGAACAATCCCAGGCAACTTCTTTAGAGCCCCCAGGCCCCGTTTGTAAAGTGTAAGATGGTACGAGGTGGAAATCCATCCCCAGGAGGAACAATATGAACCAACCAGGGCCCCCAGAGCTCCCAGGGATTAAACCACCATCCAAAGAGTACATGTGGAGGGACCCACGGCTCCAGCTGCAGATGTAGCAGAGGATGGCCTTGTTGGACATCAAAGGGAGGAGAGGCCCTTCGTCCTGTGAAGGCTCGATGCCCCAGTATAAGGGAATGCCAAGACAGAGAAGCAGGAATAGGTGGGTTAGTGAGCAGGGGGAGGGGAGGATGGGATAGGGGGTGTTAGGAGGGGAACCAGGAAAGGGAATAACATTTGAAATGTAAATAAAGAAAATATCTAACAACAACAACAACAAAAAAGTCGGGCGGTGGTGGCACACACCTTTAATCCCAGCACTTGGGAGGCAGAGGCAGGCTGAGTTCGAGGCCAGCCTAGTCTACAGAGTGCGTTCCAGGACAGCCAGGGCTACACAGAGAAACCCTGACTCAAAAACAAAAACAAAAACAAAACAAACAAACAAAAAAACCAAAAAACCAAAAACCAAGAAAGAAAAAGAGAGAGAGAGAGAGAGAGAGAGAGAGAGAGAGAGAGAGAGAGAGAGAGACGTATAAAGTGGGCAGGCGCCGGGCCTGTAATCCCAGCACTTGAGAGGCAGGTGGATTTCTGAGTTCGAGGCCAGCCTGGTCTACAGAGTGAGTTCCACGACAACCAGGACTACACAGAGAAACCCTGTCTAGAAAAACCAAACCAAACCAAAACAAAAGAAACAAACAAAAAAAATCCACAATTGGCTGTGTAGGGCGCACCTTTGAGCCCAGCACTCAGGAGGCAGAGCCAGGCAGATCTCTAAAGAGTTTGAGGCCAGCCTGGTCTCCAGAGTGAATTCCAGGACATCCTGTCTCAAATACAAACAAATTCACAAAAGCAACTTTGTTTAGAAGAAGGGCCCCAGTAGGAAGCAGTTGTAGGTCATTTTTTTGCTCTTAGAGTTGACTTAAGTCAAGCTTTCCTAACTAGCATTCCTTTAGTGCTGTAAACTACACCGGGACACTTCCTGCCTCCTTCATTCCTCCTCTGAGGGACCACCCGCAGTCCCTTGAGGGCTGGGCCGGGTTGGAAGGTCGCAGGCCTAACTGTACTCATTGGGACTGCCAGCTTTGCCCATCTTGCTCTGAGCTTCTGAGGCACCAGCACCAAGCCCCTGGGGGTCTTTTCCGAGGCTCCTGAAGTGTATTTCACCTGTGCTCTGAAGAGTGTTCTCCCAGGGGCTTCCCAGCCTGTAGATGCTGCCCTACTGTTCAGTGGAGCCCCCAGCTTGGTCCCTAGATGTTCCATGAGGTGCTCTCTCACATTCTCCCCCACTCCCCACCCCCCAGTGTAGGCTGCTGGTAACCCCATAATAAGCCACCCAGGTCAGGGCCTGGCAGTGGCTCCTCTTTCAGAGCCAGGAGGCCTGGCTGCAGGAGGCCTGGGTTTGAGTCCTGTATTAGTCTGGGTCCTCTAGAGTCACAGAACATATGGGCAGTCTCTATATAGTTAGGGAATTTGTCGATGACTTACAGTCTGTAGTCCAACTCCCCAACAATGGTCAGCAGCAGCTGTGGATGGAAGTCCAGGGATCTAGCAGTTGCTCAGTCCCACGAGGCAAGTAGGCAAGGAAGAGTGAGCCTTCTTCTAATGTCCTTATATAGGTCTCCAACAGAGGGTGTGGCCCAGATTAAAGGCGTGTGTGCCACCACGCCTTTAATTCCAGATGATCTCGAACTCAAGAGATCTCCTTGTCTTAATCTTCTGGAATTCATAGCCACTATGCTTCCAGATCTCCATGCCAAAATCCAGGTCAAACATATCTCTGAGCCTCCAGATTAGGATCATAGGTGAGCCTTCCAATTCTTGATTGTAGTTCATTCCAGATATAGTCAAGTTGACAACCAGGAATAGCCACTACAAGTCCCATCTAGTCTCTGGACTTCACTGGGATCTTGCAGAGCTCAAGTCTCTCTCTGGGGCTGAGCGAAATGACCTGCATAGGTTTTCACCCTTGGCCTGGGTTGGGGCTGGATGGGAACCCTGTCTAAGTTCCAGATCCAGGGCTCCACGTTGGGAGCTCCCTGGAGACACGTGAGCCTGGGCTCATGGGAAGGGCTTGTCTCTTGTCACGCCCTACTCCAAACTGGGCTCTTTCCTCTCTGTCCTCACTCTCCTCTGAACCCTGCCACCAGCCTCTGCCTTTTACCTGGACACTCCGGTAGCCAGATAACCACTAACACCTTGTCTTCAGCTACCAATACACCTAGGGATGAAAGCCACACCCGGCAGCACTCAGTGGGTAGAGGCAGGGGAGAATCCCTGAGTTCAGAGTCAGCCCGGTCTACAGAGCGAGTTCCAGGACAGCCACAGAAACCCTGTCTTGAACCACCACCACCGTAAAAAGAAAAAGCCATCCGTCCATATTTGCTCGGGGCCAGGTGAGCTGGCTTCTTAGCCCCGTGCTCACCTCACTTCATGGTTTCTTTGTACCTCAGATCCTTTGCTGAGAATGACCTGTCCAGACTCTTCCGTGGCCACCTGTACTCATGGCTCAAGGCGCTTCCTTTTCACCTAACTCTGGCACTGTGGAGTTGAACCTAGGGCCTCTTTTTACCTTTTGTCTCACTAAGTAGCCCAGGCTGGCCTTGAATTTGTAACCCTCTTTGTCTCTTGAGTACCTGGGAACCCGGGCCTGCATCAATAGGGACTTTTCTTTTTCCTTTAAGATTTATTTATTGTATGTGTATGATTGTCTTGCTTGCACGCCTGTCGATGGTCGTGAACCACTGTGTGGATACTGAGAACTGAACCCGGGTCCTCTGCACCGGAGAGTAAGTGCTCTTGACTGTGGAGCTCTCTCTCCAACCCCCAGCCACATGGCCACAAGTGGGCTTCTTCTCTGTCCTTTGGAAGAAAGCTTGCTTTGTTTCCTTCACACTACTGAGGCAGGCTGCAAGGCTGTTTTCCATGTCCTTCAACATAAGCTCCAAGGGACAAAGCGTGGGGCTGGAGCGATGGCTCAGCAGTGCTTGAAGTTCCTCCACAAGTCCAGCGCTCAGCTCCCCGTGTCCAACCAGGTGGTTCACAACTGTCTCAGCTCTCTAACTCTAGCTGCTGGAGATCTGATAGCTCTGGCCTTTGAGGGCACACTTATATGCGTGCGTGCGTGTGTGTGTGTGTGTGTGTGTGTGCACGCGCGTGTGTGCACGTACATGCACACATACTACCCGGTGGCCCTTCCCTTCTCCTGGTGGCTGTCAGCCTGCCGCGCTGAGCCAGAGGTGAGCAAACCTTACCAAGCAGCTGTGGGGATCCTTTAGGACATCAGTTTCTAGAGGGGTCAGGAGTACTTACCACAAGAAACTAACATCTCCCACATACCCCAAAGACCCTTCACTCAACCTGTTGCTTGGCCCCGCCTCCTTCACGCAACCCGCGGCTCAGCCCCGCCTCCTCACCTCAGCCCCGCCTCCTCACCTCAGCCCCACCTCCTCACCTCCCTAGCCCATTCAAAGCGATTCAAAGCAACGCCCCTTGCTTGTAAGATAGTCTCCAAACACACGCCTCCTCCACTGGCTGGGAAGTGAGGATCCCCTTCCCAGGGACTCACAACCACTTATCACCTGGGGCTTGGATGAGGATGAGGATGATTTCTCCTCTTCCTCAGCTCAGTGACTCATTGACTCATGTTATGGCTGTGTCACATGCCTGTCCACAAACACTTCCTGATGCCAGCTCCTTTGAGGGGCCTGAGAGGTCCACTCCAACCTTCCTACTCAGACTTGAAGATCAACAACCACAGGGCTTGTCAAACATAAGAAAGATGGGTAAGCAGTAGCCAGAGAACATTCTAGAGAGGGGTTGCTCTCCTGCTCTGTCCCCAGGGCATTCCATGACACCCACTGTCCCACCAGGTTAGTGCGCCATTGTGCCCCAGTGCCCAGACTGATCTCATGGTCCTAGATTCAAGGACATCCCTCGTCAGGCTCCCGAGAGTCCAGACTGTGGGTGCACCATCACAGCCAGCCCTGTTCATTCTTAACCTGTAGCAGAGCAGTGCGTCCAAGTTTGGCTCTGACCTGTTCCCACAGTCGGACTGCCCCCTTAAACCGTGTCTCCCGAGAACCGGAGAGTTGGCGGTACGGTGGGAGGGGGCTGGCACAGTGGAAGAAGGTAGGATTTGAGAGACTGAGGAGGTAGGCGTCTGGATAAACCCAGCAAGCACACGACTTCAGCCATTTCCCACTCCTGGGAAGCTGGTCAGCTGACACCCAGGATCCACTCTCACCCTCTCCTTAGGTGCAGATGGTCACACACTCCAACAGCCCCAGGACGCCGAGAGAGAAACATCTAATAGATTGTCCAGGACAGGTTCGAACCTTGCGTGCAGACGGGGGTTGTGGGAGAGAGGCAGGCTGAGCAGCAGAGTTGGCGTGCATGGGATAGACAATATGCCTGGCTGCCCGTTAGACATTTCTCAGGTATTTTGTTGAATTCTGCAGCAGTCCTGTGAGCAGAAGGACAAGCTCACCAGGGCCAAGAGTCCCTGCCTGTATACAGGGAGAAAGTCAAGGCTCACGGAGCTCGTGAGAATCTGAGCGCCTACGTCCAGGCACTCTGGCCCAGTGAGCTGACACAGCCATGTCAGCACCTGCTCTGCCTCAGCCTCTGTGATGCTTGCCGATGGGCAACTGCTCCTGGTACTGAGGTCCCCACTCAAAAGTCCCCTTGCGCTTCAGGACACCACAAATCCACTCCCCAGGGATGCTGGTGACCACTCAGGTCGCTGTGTTCGTTGAGTGTGGCGCATGCCTTGCAGCCCATCTCTCAGAAGGCAGAACCAGAGAAGATCCTTTAGGGTCCCAAACCAATCTAGTCTATGTAACGAGCCCCAAGCCGGCCAGGGCTACATAGTAAGATGCTGTCTCAAAAACAAAAAAACAGCCGGGCGTGGTGGCGCATGCCTGTAATCCCAGCACTTGGGAGGCAGAGGCAGGTGGATTTCTGAGTTCAAGGCCAGCCTGGTCTACAGAGTGAGTTCCAGGACAGCCAGGGCTACACAGAGAAACCCTGTCTTGGAAAAAAACAAAAACAAAAACAAAACAAAACAACAACAATAACAGAAAAAAACAAAGCAAAACAAACCAAAAAAAGCACACTTGCTGCTCTGAAGAGGACCTGAGCTGGGTTCCCAGCACCTACATTAGCCGTTCACCACCACCCTTAGCTCCAGTTCCAGATCTGATGCCCTCTTGTGGCCGCTGCCAGGATCAGGCGCACATGCAGCGGGCAGGTAAAACTCTCCCAGAAGAGGCAACCAGCACAGAAAGAGGAACACACTGGTCCTAGATGGGCTGGCTTTGGATCCCGGCTCTACTCTGGGCCAGCCCACTACTCGGTGCCTCAGTTTCCTATGTTAGATGACAGTGTCCCTATTGCATGGCATTGCTTTGAAAGCTGGATATTCTCCATGCTAAGGCACCTGCTTAGCCACACAAGTCCCTGGGTTCAATTCCTAGCACAAGAGTAAACTTCAGACTGGGGATAGAGTTCACTGGGTAGGTAGGGGGCTTGCCCACATGCAAAAAGCTCTGGCCTCAAGCCCCAATACTACATATACTAGGCATGGCAGCACAGGCCTGCATTCCTAGCACAAGAGGGTCACAAGTTCGAGGTCATCCTCAGCTACATAACAGGCTCAGGTCAAGCGTGGACTACATCTCAAAAACTAAAAACCAAAGGCGGCACTGATATAAAGGATGCTGAGAGGAGGCTGGGTGCCAGGCTGGCGCTGTTTGCTCTTTGTTTCAGGCAGCACAGCTAAAGGTTCTGTGGGACTCTCAAGCCCAAATCTTCCTCCCACCCCCACCCCCAAGTACTGCTGGGATATGTATCTCCAAGCTTGACCAGAGGTTTGGTTCTTGACCAGATCCTTGGAAAAGCAAATGGGTCTCCAGCCCAAGGCGGAGACTTGATTCTGAGTTCCGGATTTCACAGGTCCTCTAAATGTTAAAAATGTGGCTATGTCTGGGTGGTGCTGGGGCAAAAGTGAGTGGGTCTCTGTGAGTTTGAGGCCAGCCTGGTCTACAGAGTAAGTTCTGGGACAGCCAGGGCTACTCAGAGAAATCCTGGCTCAAAAACAAACAAAGCGTGACTACAAAATGCAACCTATTGTCTGTGGATGGAGAGGCGACTGCCCTAACTCTCGCAATAGCAGAACATGCCTCCTCTTCCATTCCCAGGTATAAGGGGGCCTGGCTACCTACCACCCCGAGGCATCCGGCCAGGTGGAAAGGGACACCTGATGGGCTGTGAGCCCTAACTGCAGGCTCCCGACACCTGGGCTACCCCATGGCTCTCAGCCTTTGCTTGGCGTCTGTGGAAGCGCAGTGGAGCAGTTCACAGGGAAGCACAAAGTTTCGGAGGGCAGCGCAGGGCAGAGGGGTAGAGGGATGTAACTGCCTATCCTAACAGGAAGCCACAGCTGCCTCCCCCCATCCTCTACCACTGAGCATCTAGAAGATGGTTAGGAAGTTCAGAGGGGGAGAGGCAGGGCGGGGTGCACGACTAGGTGACCCAGAGCAGGAGGTGTGGTGAGAATCCCAGAGTTCTGATTTCTTTTAAAAACACAGAAACAGTCTAAGAATGTGCTTTTGCTTTAACCCCAGGTGTGGGGATGTGGGGCTGCTTCAGATTGTGCACAGCAGATGACTGTGATTTGCCTCATGCTCTAGCAGAGGCGTGGTTTTACCAGCTGCAGAGAGTTTCTGCGATTGTGTGACGCTCAGGATTTTGAGAATTTTTCAGAGTGTATATAAATGCTGGGGCCCTGACAGGTGTGTGTGTGTGTGTGTGTGTGTGTGTGTGCAGTTTGTTAGCAGTCATGCTCAAAGAAGAAACAAGAAGAAATTAGATCCAGAGAGCTCTAGCTCTCTCTCCCCTTCTTTCTCTCCTATCTAGTGATAGGGGTTAATGGGGTGGGAGGGGATAAAGGATGGGAAAGGAAGAACCCACAAAGTAACAAAGACTGGCTACAGGGAGGCCTGGCTGGTTATGTGCTGACAGGTAGTGAACGCATTTGGGAGCTGTCAGACCCATTTCACAGAGGAGGAAGTAGAGCCTCCTGTTTGACTCACCCTTGACCCACTCTGACATCCCAGTCAAGCTCTGAGATCCTGTGTGCCTGCACAGCAGGCTGCGTGGAGGTCAGAGGGACAAACTTCAGGAGTCAGCTCTCTCCTCCTACCGTGTGGATTCTGGGATCTTCAGCCTTGACAACAAGCTATTTACCTTCTTGGCCATCTCTCTGGCAATGCCCCGCCCCACCTCCTGCCCCATGTGGAATTTGATTTTTATTTTGTTTTGCAAATAAACATTTTTAATGGTTTATTTATTCTTATTTTATGTGCACTGGTGTTTGGCCTGCATGCATGTGTGCATGAGGGTGTCAGAGCCCCTGGAACTGGAATTACAGACAGTCCTAAGCCACCATGTGGTTGCTGGGAATTGAACTCAGGACCTCTGGAAGAGCAGCCAGTGCTCTTAACCACTGAGCCACCTCTCCAGCCCCACCCCTGGGATCTGGTTTTGTTGTTGTTGCTTTGAGACAGGGTTTCTCAGTATACTCCTGGCTTTCCTGGAACTTACTTGGTAGACCTGGCTGGCCTTGAACTCAGAAATCTGCCTACCTCTGCCTCTCAAGTGCTGGGTGGGATTAAAGGCGTGTACCACCACCGCCCAGTAGAATGTTTTTTTTTTTTCATTTTTTCTTTTTTCTTTTTGGTTTTTTGAGACAGGGTTTCTCAGTGTTGCCCTGGCTGTCCTGGAACTCACTCTGTAGACCAGGCTGGCCTCGAACTCAGAAATCTGCCTGCCTCTGCCTCCCAAGTGCTGGGATTACAGGCGTGCGCCACCAACGCCCAGCCAACCTTGAACTTTTGAACCAGTTCTGCATCACATCTGGAGCTAGGATTACAGGGTTGAGCCAGCACTAGAGGCTGGAGCCATGCGTGGGGGGGGGGTTTGCAGGGGGGGTTAGATTCGAACCTACTTAGCCACTTCTAGCCCCACCTCAACTCACCCCTGCTTTCTGATATTTTAAAGACAAGAACTCATGCAGCCCAAGCAGCAGCAGAGACTCACCTAGAACTCTGGACCCTCCTGCCCTTACTTCCCCAGGGCTGGGATTACCGGTAGCACCCTGCCCACAGGAATCACGAACAAATCTTATCTTCCAGTGCTCTACCAAGAGGCTGACTCTCTATGCCTGGTGGCCTCTGGCCCTGCCTCTGGGACACTGTGAGGGCCCCACAGAGTGTGGGGCCTATACTGATCTCCCTTGGCCCTGTCCATCTGTTCCAGACCAGAGACCCCCATTCTGGGCGATCCCCTCCTTGGCCCTCTCTCTCGGTCCAAGGTTCCAATGCGCAGCGTCCATGCCGCCCACGTTAGCTCCTTTAAGCCTCACACACCCGGGAAAGCAGCTCTGTCTCAGTCCTCAGACCCCCTGTCGGGGGTAGGGCTCTGACCTCTGCTCTCCAAGTGCTCATATTCCCCTCAGCTCCCCTCGCCCCCCTCCTCTGGGGTTCAGAACGGCGCCCACTCTCCCGCCATTCCTAAGAATGATTACACACCACACCGGGATGAGTAATCGCAGAAGATGCGTATACAATGTTGAGGGAAAAGCAAGACATAGAAACTGTAAATACAGTATGAGGAAACGACGCCCAACCCCCCACCCCCAGCACAGATAGACTGCAAGGAATACACCCAACTCCCATGGCAGATCACTTTGGGTCTCAGTAACACTCAGGACATCGTCCCCAGTTTCCTCGGCTCAACAAATAGTCATTCAAGTGCACACTTCTGAAGACAGCATCACATAAAACAGTAATAATGTATTTGTGGTTTAACTATTTCAGACCAGCTCCTTCCGGCTTAACTTCCCCGAGAGCCTCAAACACCTCCAAAGCCTACGTTTTCAAGTTCAGGTTAAGTGTGTCTAAGAGACCAGAGAGGAGTTTGGGAGCACGGTTCCTCCAGCCACCAGCGCCCAGCTCCTTCCACGCTTTGCCAAGCCTGGTCTCTTGAGCTTCTCCTGTGGGGCTTACCTGATGCAGGGAGCTCAGCCTCCGCGGCTCGAAGACGCGCACACCTGTCACTCTGGGTGAGGACTCCCTCGCCAGCCAGCCGGGAGCCCTGGAGGAGGAAGTCAGAGGGGGCGTGGCGTGACGTCACCAAGCCCCGCCCCCGGCGTGCCAGTCCCGCCCCCGGCTTCCCAGCCCTGGGGGTTCGTGGTTCTCATGCTTGTCGGGTGAGGTGCTGGACACTTCTGTCCACACTCACGCCCTGCGTGCCTGGGCTCCTGGCCATCTGCCCTGCCTCCTCCCTCCACCCACTCCCCTGTTAATGTGGAGCCATCAGACTCTAGGTTGAAGCTAGCTGGGGCAGGGAGCAGGGATCTGATTCCCTGTGAGTTTTCTTCTCTTTGTACACAGCTTCCTACCCCCCACCCCCACCCCAACTTTCCCCTATCACGCCTCCTCCTGCTAAGAGTTTCGGGAGACAGGATTATGGAACCCTGTGGGTTGGGTAAAGGTCACCTGGTTGAGAACGCTCTTATGCTCTTAGTTAGAGTCACATCGCTACACACAGGTGGCCCAGGTAAAGAGCTCTCTTTGGAAAGGCGCTAGCTATCCCAAAGCTTTAAAATACGCGTTTGCCTTGGGAGGTTCCAGAATTCTGTCCTAACAAAGTCATCTGCAATACAAGTAATTGCGGGTATATATATATATATTAGAGCGAATCTTAATGTCCAACAAAGTGTTGTATTGACGAATGGCCAAGTGTACAATGGAATGCTGTGTATGCAAGCATCAAAGGGTATGTTTACAAACAGCTTATGATAATATGAGGAAATGTTATAATATTAAGGGAATTAAAAGCAGGATGTAGACACAGTCACAGTTGAAAACAAAACACAATTTGTGCACAGGGAAGAAAATGCTCGCTGTGCCCTGGGTGGAGCATGACGGGGCTTGTTCGGGCCTTTCCTTTCATCCTGGGATGGGCTCGTCGCGCTTCGAGGGGACCTTTTACTTCACTCCTGCGCTGAGGGCTTTGTGAAGGTGAGGCGAGCACTCTTCCACCAAACCTTCACTTCCTGAAAAGTCCCCATTAGCACGGCCTGCCCCTGCACAGCCCCAACTGCCCTCGCACCGGCGCGCTGCTGGGGGGGGGGGGCGAGAATGGGGGGAGGGGGGATTCGGGGGTATGGGGGTGGTGCGTGGAGGGGCGAAGAGCTACACTTCCCTGAGTTTGGTGGAGGAAATGAAGGTCTGAGAGGCCCCTTGCCAGGCGGTGGTGGTCCATGCCTTTAATCCCACTTGGAAGGCAGAAAGGCAGGCGGATTTCTGAGTTCGAGGCCAGCGAGGTCTACAGAGTGAGTTCCAGGACAGCCAGAACTACACAGAGAAACCCTGTCTCGAAAAATCAGAGAGAGAGAGAGAGAGAGAGAGAGAGAGAGAGAGAGAGAGAGAGACCCCTTCTCCAGTCACATGACTAGAAGGGGTCAGAGAAGGGCTACTCTGTCCCAAAGCCAACCAGGCCACTCAAACTGACTTTCAGGAAACTCCCAGGCCAAGAGTGCCACCAGCCTCAGGTGGGCTAAAGGAATTGGGAGGTGGTAGCCCTCTGCAGGAGCCTCAAAGGAGGCCCATGATTTGGGGAACCACCGTGTGTGAGGACAGTCCAGCCAGCCCTCCTGTAGCAGGCGAGCCTCTCAGGACCCAGGAGACCCTGGGGTGACCGCTAGAGGCTCCCCGAGGTGGGGAGAGGCCCCTGCTCCCAGTTCATTTCACTGCTTCTGGAAGCTTCCTGACTGGGTGTGGTAGTAAGCACAACACTTGGAGGATTGAGTTTGAGGACATCCGGAAAGAGAAAAGGGACATTTCAGACATGCTTTAGTGAATATCCTTGACAAACAGCTGGTTCTCTAAGACCCCCCCAACACCGAGTATATCCCATCATTCCATGCTCCACATCGAGTCCCCATGATCTGTCTCTTCTATGTGCACACCCTGCACATCACCACCATCACCACCACCATCACCACGTGCCCCTGGAGCAGGAGAGGCAGCTCAGCAGTTAACAGTACTGACTGCCAGTGCAGAGCTGCAGGTTCAATTCCCAGCACCCACGTGGTTCACAACCACCCACAACTCCAGGTCTAGGCGACCTGACGCCCTTTTCTGACGTCCCTGGGCATGGCATGCTTGTGCACATACAGCCAAAGAACCCAAGCAGCCACAACAAAATCGTTTTAATATTTTTATTTACTTATTTATTTATTTATTTATTTATTTTTAGTTTTAGTTTTTTTCCCGGACAGGGTTTCTCTGTGTAGCCCTAGCTGTCCTAGAACTCACTCTGTAGACCAAGCTGGTCTTGAACTCAGATATCCGCCTGCCTCTGCCTCCCAAGTGCTGGGATTAAAGGTGTGTGCAACCACCGCTGGGCTGTTTTAATAATTTTCACATTAAGCCGGGTGGTGGTGGCACATGCCTGTAATCCCAACACTCTGGGAGGCAGAGGCAGGCGGATTTCTGAGTTGGAGGCCAGCCTGGTCTACAGAGTGAGTTCCAGGACAGCCAGGGCTATACAGAGAAACCCTGTCTCGAAAAACCAAAAAATCTAAAAAACTAAAAAAAAAAAAAATAAAATAAAATAAAAATAAAATAAAAATAAAAATAAAAAAAGAAAAGAAAGAAAGAAATAATTTTTACATTAAAAATAAATAGCACCCTCCCTCCCTCCCTCCCTGACTCCCACACCTGTACTCTCTCCGCAGGCTCAGCCCCCACTTCCCGCACCTCCCCCTACCTACCCCCTACATAACCCTCCCTAGCTCCAGCCTGCATTTTTTATTTTTCTTGTGACTAGCTACTATTCTTAGTCATATTTACATTACATTGTTTTTCTTATTTTTTCCCCCTAGGGACTCTTTAACATATTAAAGAAAATAGGACATGTACCCTTGGTTTTCCTTCTGGACTGCTGAAAAGATTTTGGTGATGGGCCCTTTCCATTGAGGCTGGGGACTTCTTTTCAGATCGGTGGTCTGGGGATCTGGGCTTTGACTCAGGGTCCAGAGCTCTGGTTGAGGTTCGGGCCTTGAGCCCTTTTCTGGGGTAGAGCTACCGACCCTCCCTGCTCTATTTCCAAAACTTCTTGGTTTGGTTTGGTTTTTAGACGGGAGGCCAGGCCTCCCAGCGCTGGGGTTATCTCTGTGTGGTTGGTTATTCACTGCCCATCAGGTCTCAAGGCGACCCACTGACTTCACCCTCAGTGTGTGGGGCCCTCATCCTCCGACACCTGGCCAGCGGCCTGTGGACTCCTCACTCCACAGCAATGTCTACTCACCCAAGCATGCCATGGGCCTGTCTCTCCTGCTTCCTCTGCCCCAGGGCAGACATCTGTGGTAAGTTGTCCTTGGCCACAGCTCAAAACACACCTCAGGTCTTACTCAGGTGGCAGACCAATTCCTCGGCCTCCACTACATCTCAGCAAACTCCTATACATACCTTGAAGGCCAGCTGGGGTTCTCCTTCCTCTGGGAAGATTTTGCTGTCTTCCCTCTTTGATCTCTGATGGCCCTTCCATGTCTGGACTCACCAAAGCAATAATTCCTGAGGTGAATTACCAAATGACTCGTCAAAGCCCCCCCCCACGCCCCCCACCTGTGTGCTCCAGGCCTTGTTTTCCTCATTTGAAAAGGGCTATCCTGGTGTAAAGCCAGCCACCAGAGCTGTGAAATAGATTTAACCAATAAGTCAGTTTGTGTGAGGTGTCCAGCCCAGTCTCAAAGTAAGGAGTACCTTACTCTGGGGAGCCTCCTGCCCTGTTGGGAACTGGTTTAAAGAGTGTGGCCTGGTTTTGCTTTCTCCTGCCCGTTCTGAGATGGTCCAGCAGGTAAAGGCCCTCGCTGGTGAGCTTGACCACCTGAATTTGATACCCAGACCACATGATAGAAGGAGAGAGATTCAGACAGAAGAAAACAGGCACCATCCCTGTAGATGACCAAGCCAGCTCATCTGCTGGGCTAACCTGGAAGTCTACCCGAGCCGGGGGTGCAAGCTGACCTGGGGCTTCTATTGAGCCCCAGCAGAGACGGGAGGGTCAGAAGTTCAATCTAGGCTTTCAAGTTCAATCAAGGCTAGTTCAATCTGGGCCATCGATTGCCTAATTCACACTGCATTTTTGAAGGACTAAACAGACTGTCCCCAGGGCTGGGGTGACTGTCCCTGGCTCAAGGGACTTCATTCAGCAGCAGTGATTCGAAGTTTACATCGGATCAAGCCAAACGTGTTCTAGCTTTCTGAAGAAGACAAGATTTACCAGGAAATGTAATTAGCTGTGGTTTTTTTGTTTTTTGTTTTCATAAGGAAATCATCAGGATTGCTTTTCTGATGGAAACATAGCTCTTCCTTTCAAGATTTGGGTTTTTTCCCTTCTCTGGAACTTTTCTAGATCTTTCCAAGGAGTTCCCAACATTTCCTTGGTTGGTTCTGAAGGCTGTCCCTATGGAAGTCAAGCCCTGGTAACCTCCAGAGATGTCCCACGAGACCTCCTGCCTCTTCCCCCAGCACTGAGGCCTAGAGGGTCAAGGAAAGCCCTGGGGTGTGGGAGGGAGAGGAGCTCCCCATGCGCCGGCCCCCCCCCCCCCCGTGGAATTCTAATACTGCTAGCATTTGCTATGAAGGTTATCAACACAGAGATTAGAGACCAGGCTGTGCCTGCTCCAAGCCGCTCACTGGTGTAGAAAAGCACTGACTTTTCAGGCTGTGAATTGCCCCAGGTGATGGTATTTTTATAAGACAAGGTCATAGCTAGACAGTCCTAGCTGTTCTACAACTCTTTGTGTAGACCGGGCTGGCTTGGAACACACGAACAAAACAGAAGCTCCACACAGCGATTTGCAAACCGGGTTCCAGAACTATCCTGGGGCTAGCAGCACACCAAGACCAACATGGCTTCTGCCTTTATCCCCGACTCAGATGGCCACTCAGGCTCCTCCCCTGGGCAGGAGCTCAACATCACAATCTGTCATGACTGGCACAAGAAGGTTCCAGAAATATGATTCCTTTCTGGGTTGAAAACACAACAATTTCTCATGCCTAGAACTGTCTACCTCTGTCCCCTGAGTGCTGTGGCCAAACATGTGTGCCACTAGCCAGCCGGCTGACAGCAGCTTTTGAGGCAGAAGGAAGGTGGTAGTCCCTGGTGGACCAGGAAACAGCACCTCCTGTGAGGCACCACCCACCCACACAGACCGACAAATGGCCTATTCCTGGGACAGAGAGGGGCCTCTCTACAAGCTTATTGAGAAGAATCAGAACTCTGGGGCTACATGGACCTCTTAAATTCATATTAGGGACACCAGGCCTGGGAATTCATTGGACACCCCAGAACACAGATAGAGTATAACTCCCTCACCTGGACCACATATGGTGACGAGCGCCCTGCCTCTCCTATGGCAAGGCCCCACACCAACCATCCGGTACCTGGGGTGTGTCTTGGGTTCAGAAGACTTGGTCTCCGCCATTTTTGGTGCCTTTGCAACTGTACCCTAGGCTAGACCTGGGCCCCAGTCTCCTCCTTCCCGCTCTGAGCCCAGTCAGCTTTTACTTTGCAACGGAATCCTGCAGCTTCCTCCAACCTGCTCCCAGCCGTGTGTTCTCAGGCAGTCTCCAGCAGCAGCAGCAGCAGCAGCAGCAGCAGCAGCAGCTCCCTCCCAGACCCTTGGGCCCAGTGCGAAGCCTCTGGGACTCTGCTCAGCAGCATCAATTCATTCTGTAACCCATATACACGCACAGAGTCACATGGGTGTATTTATCACCCACATACACGCACAGAGTCACATGGGTGTATTTATCACCCACATACACGCACAGAGTCACATGGGTGTATTTATCACCCACATACACGCACAGAGTCACATGGGTGTATTTATCACCCACATACACGCACAGAGTTACATGGGTGTATTTATCACCCATATACACGCACAGAGGCACATGGGTGTATTTATTACCCATATACACGCACAGAGGCACATGGGTGTATTTATCACCCATATACACGCACAGAGTTACATGGGTGTATTTATCACCCATATACACGCACAGAGGCACATGGGTGTATTTATTACCCATATACACGCACAGAGACACATGGGTGTATTTATCACCCATATACACGCACAGAGACACATGGGTGTATTTATCACCCATATACACACACAGAGTTACATGGGTGTATTTATTACCCATATACATGCACAGAGACACATGGGTGTATTTATTACCCATATACACGCACAGAGGCACATGGGTGTATTTATTACCCATATACATGCACAGAGACACATGGGTGTATTTATTACCCATATACACGCACAGAGACACATGGGTGTATTTATTACCCATATACATGCACAGAGACACATGGGTGTATTTATTACCCATATACATGCACAGAGACACATGGGTGTATTTATTACCCATATACATGCACAGAGACACATGGGTGTATTTATTACCCATATACATGCACAGAGTCACATGGGTGTATTTATTACCCATATACATGCACAGAGTCACATGGGTGTATTTGTTGTGCGCTGTATGAAACGAGAGTTAATATTGGTCATTAGGATTGGGATAAAAGGGGGCTAGAGAGATGGCTCCGTGGTTAAGAGCATCGTCTGCTCTTCCAAAGGACCCAGGTTCAATTCCCAACACCCACATAGTAGCTCACAACTGTCTGCAACTCCAATGCCAAGGACCTGACAACCTCACACCAAGGCACATAAAATAATGTAAATTTATTTTAAAAAAATCGATTTAAAATAAGCCGGGTGGTGGTGGCCCACACCTTTAATCCCAGCACTTGGGAGGCAGAGGCAGGCGGATTTTTGAGTTCAAGGCCAGCCTGGTCTACAGAGTGAGTTCCAGGACAGCCAGGGCTACACAGAGAAACCCTGTCTTGAAAAAAAACCAACCAAACAAACAAAGAAACAAACAAAAACAAACCTCTAAGCTTAGTGAATTTATTTATTTTACTTTTTTTTTGGGGGGTGGTGGTTTTTGAGACAGAGTTTCTCTGTATAGCCCAGGCTGTCCTGGAACTTACTCTGTAGACCAGGCTGGCCTCAGACTCAGAAGTCCACCTGCTTCTGCCTCCCAAGTGCTGGGATTAAAGATGTGCACCACCAGTGCCCAGCGTGAGTTTATTCTTTTTTTTTTTTTTTTTTTGGTTTGGTTTTTCGAGACAGGGTTTCTCTGTGTAGTTCCAGCTGTCCTGGCACTCACTCTGTAGACCAGGCTGGCCTCGAACTCAGAAATCCGCCTGCCTCTGCCTCCCAAGTGCTGGGATTAAAGGTGTGCGCCACCACCACCGGCGTGAGTTTATTCTTATTCAGAGGATGTTCCTCTGTTTCTGGAATAGCATGCTTAGGGTATAAAGCAAGTGTTTTCTATTTCCTTTCATATACAGATATTTTATGACAAAATAGCAGTGACCCAGGCTTCAGACCTTGGGCAGGGTCTAGTCCTTTCCCAACATGTTTTCTGGCCATCGCAAAACAGGACTATGAATTTTGTTTATGGTAAAGGGGGACCTTGTCACTATGGACTTCCTATCAACCGCCCACCCCTCCGAGCCCCTGTCCTTGGCTACTTCTTGCCTGTTAAGGGAAGTGCAGGCTGCTGGGCAGGCTGAAAGTAAGACCTATTCTCCCCATGAGGGTTCCAGGTCTCAGTTTTCCCACCTGTAAATTGGGGGCAAGAATCCCACCTTGAGGACTTCCCATAGGTGAGGCCCAGTGCAGGCATCCAGTGGGGCCCTCTCCTCCCTCCCACCTGAGGAGGACCAGCGCAGTCCGGGAAGTCGAGGTCCATGTAGCCTGCCCGTCCTGAGATGGGTCTGCGGGTGCCTGGCTAGAGTCACTCTCCAAAGAAGGAAATTCTTTGAACTTCTTAAGGATGATGGGCTGAGGATGGAGGTGGTGATGTCATGGCTCTGGCCACGCCTTGACATTCCAGCAGGCGGGGCTGGCCCAGCGAGTGCTGAGTAGGTGCCCAGCCAACTGCTGCAGGGATGGTGACCTTGGCCGCTGTCCCCTGGCATGCCCCACCCACAGGTTTTGAATCTCGATGTCACCTTCTCCAGCTGACTAAGCACATCCTATGGGCATGACTGCTTGGTAGGTCACTTTTTTTTTTTTCCCCAGAAGATTGTAACCAAGGCCCAGAGAAGGGGAGACACTTACCCAAGGTCACACAGTAAATGTGGGACAGGGCTGGAACACAGAGGAGTCTCCGGATCCTGCCTGTTTATTTAGTGCATGCTGGGTAGGATCTGGATTTGGGATTGGTGAGCGCCAGGTGCCCATGTAGGCAGCACTCAGAGAAAAAGCAAGGTCACTATGTAGACTGATAGACGGGGTTAGCCTGGAACTCACTATTTAGACGGATAGAGAAGGTTAGGCCAGAACTCACGGAGATCCAGCTGCCTCTGTCCCCAGTGCTGAGATTGAAGGCATGTGCCACCACATGTGGCTCAACTGTTTTCTGAGACAGGGTCTCCCGTAGCCCAGGTTAGCCTTGAATTCCTGATCCTCCTGCCTCCACCTCCTAAGGGCTGAGCTTATGGGTATGCACCGCCACAAACAGCCTCTGTTTACTTCTTGTTGTTAAAATGAAAGTAACTGTTAAAATAGTAGTGACGCGGGTGCCACCTGAGCCTTGCTCGGCCCAAGGTCTCGAGTTGCCGCCCCACACTCAAGATGCTACACAAACATCGTCCACCATCTGTCTCTGGAACTTTCCATCCCGGCAAACCGAGACCGCGCCCTTAAAACGCCAGCCCCGCAGCCACCCCCACCCCAGCCCCGCAGGCCCCGGCCCCCAGCCACGAGAACTCAGCCTTCCTCTCCCGGTCTCCACTCCAGGTTCCTCACACAAATGGACCCAGATCCACAAGCTCCCCCTTTCTTCGTTTTTTGGGGGGTAGGGAGCTGTGTTGGGGTTCCGTCCTCGCTCCCCCTTCCTTTGTTTTTGGGGGTGGGAGGCTGTGTTGGGGTTCCGTCCTCACTCTCCCTTTCTTCATTTTTTTTGGGGGGTGGGGAGCTGTGTTGGGGTTCTGTCCTCGGGCCTTGCGCATGCTTGGCAGCACCCTACTACTGAGCTACACAACCAGCCCCAAACCTGTTCGTTTCTTAAAGTCTGGGGCAGGTGCCTCCTGTAGGAATAAGACCAGGGGGTTCGAGCAAGAAGTGTTAGGCCTCACCCGCCCCAGTCCAGACCCCAACTCTCGCTGAGGCCTCGAAGCTCTTCACAGATTTTGACCCTCGGCTCTCTCCTTGCAGAAGAAAATTCCTCCCATTGTTTTTGAATCCCATGATGATGATGATGATGACGATGACGACGATGATGATGACGACGACGATGATGGTAGTGATGACAATGGTGGTGGTGGTGGTGATGATGCTGCTGGTGACAACGAGCAGGAGGAATCTCAGGCTCTCATTGACATCCTCTCTGGAACTGACATCCTTCTTGGCCAGGCTGGGCTCAGGAAACCAGCATCATGTCTTTGCCATGGTCTGGCAAGACTGAGCCCAGCTGAGTTGGCTGTGAGGTGGGGGGAGAGGCAGGCCCCAGGTCGCCCCTTAAAGGCACCAGCTGATCTCTGTCCCCTCACCTCCACACACCCTGGTTGTCCCCGCCTTTCTTTCTCTTCTCAACCTGGAGGCCTTGGAATCCTGGGATGCTCCCCCATCCCCCACCCCGCCCCCACCCCCCACATCGCTGACTCCGGGTTCCTGTGGCTGATGGGCTTTCACAGGCTTGCCTCGGTCACTAGCAGAGGAAGTTGCTCACAGCCAGCCTTTCCTGAAGCCCCAGCTGCCCGGCTTGGTAATCATCGCCTGATACCTGGGCTACTGGGGAGGGCTAGGAACACCGAGGCGCGGATTGGAGTAGAGCAGAGCGTGCTCTAGGTCAGCTTTGATAAATTTACTCTCCCCTCCTCCACAGACTCTGGGCTCAGGAGACACACAAGGAAGCAACCATTAGGATCCCTGCACAAGGTGACGCCCAGAGCTATGCAGTGGCAGGCTCGGTCAGCCATCTTTCCAGGTGGTGGCTAAGCCTCAACTCTACATAGGATTCAAGATAGCCACTCCCCGCCGGGGGTGGAGCCGAGGTACCCAGAGACCCGGACAGGGCTCTGTGAACGTCTCTCCTTGTGTTCTTTTCTGTGTGAAGCGACAGCTCAAATCGGACAGGCCCAGAGACAGGGAGGGGTCAAGTTAGTGAGAACCCCACTTTGTGAGCAGAGACACCAGATCAAGTCCTCGGGGATAGACCGATCTGAAATAACCTCGCACACAGCATAGCTCATGTGCTACATGGGGAAACAGGCGACTGGGGTGAGGCCACTCAAAGGGTTTAGCGCCAAGATGTATCCTTTGGTTCCTGCACCGCGTGCCCCTTACGGCCGGCCCAGGCTGGAGCACTCAGGCTGCGCTCGTCTGCTGCCCCCGTGTGGTCACCTTGGGAACTACAGGCAAATCGCGCTGCCAGCCGGTCCTGGCCTGAGCACGTGCGCATTCCTTCTGGCAGATGTATTCTGAGCCAGTTATATGATGGAGAAACACCCACGGTTTTCTCTCTTTGTGGGGGAAAAAAAAAGCTCCAGCCCACGCAGGTTGCAGCTAGATGTGTCCATTCTGGAAGAGTGTGTCAGAAAGTCCGAGCGCTGGTCAAGCGGTGCCCGATAGAAAAGCCTGAAGCCAGCACACCTTGTTCCTCCAGAATTAGGATGTGTAAAGAGACACCTTGGTATCCCCGCCAGCGCTAACCAGGAGAGCCTGCACCTATTATGAAGATGCCATCCCCCTCCCCAAATCCCGACTCCCCTCCAGCCTCCCTTTTACAGTTGGTATATACTTGGAACTGAACCTGCCCCTGTAGCAGCGAGACGAGGGAAACCTGGGACTCTCGTTGGGAGAAGTTCTAGTATGTGGGGGCTGGGAATGGGACCAGGAGAAGATGGCGCCAAGAATGTGTTCAGGACTGTGGTACCGGCCTGAGGAGGAGGGGTGGGCGCAGAGGAAGGGTGAGAGGCGGCGGTATCCTTACAACCCCTGACCCGGCCATGCTCCATTGGCATGAACTCAAGGCCCACAGGCGGGAAGCCAGGCAGGCCAGGCGCCCAAGGACACCAGCGGTGCGCAGTACTGAGCTTCACTACCCCAACCTCTTGCCCTATAGCATTGCTGCCAGGGAAGCCGGGCAGGGACGGGGACAGGAGCCCGTGGAGGGGGCAGGGCCGATTCAGAGCACCCACAGGGACAGCTCCATTGGCAGTCATGGAGTTACATCATGGAGTTACCTCGCCTCTAAAACGATGAGAAATGCCCCTCTCAGCGGGAGAGCTGGCCCAGCCCCTTCCCTGCTGCAGCAGTCGGGAAAGCAGACCCTGCGCCTTACCTGGGCAACACAGTAGAACTGATCCTATGTCGTGGGCACAGGAGAGCCAGCCGGAGAGCTTACCCTGGTGGTGTGGGCTCCAGAGAGCTGGCAGGCTGGGCAGTTCAGACACCTCCCAGGCCCAGATCCAGGACTCTGAGCTGGCCCACCCCAACGTCTACCCCATCAGTGAACTCCGGGAGCGATGAAGGAGCCGGTCCTGCAGAAACAAACCTACAGGATGTCCATGACACAGGGCAACAGAGGAGTCCCAGTGAGGTTCCAGTATTGATAAGGTAGCAGAATCCAGAGGCCTTGAACCAGTGCAAGGACTCATTACAATGAGCATTTGCAAGCAACGATGGGTGGGCAGAGGGTGTACTGTGGGGCACACTGTGGCACACTACAGCTTCCACAAGGAGATTTTTTTCTTTTTGGGGGGGGGCGGTGCAAGGGTAGAGGGCGGGTATGAGGGAACAGGGAGGTGAGTGGGATTGGGGTGCATGATGGGAAATTTCATGAAGAACCAATAAAATGTTGTTGTTTTTAAAGAGATGTCCCTCTCTAAATGAAATGCTGATTTTTAAATCGATCTGGAGGAGTATCTAAGTTTGTCTGCACTATGCTGGGACCTTTTACATGCTAGCCAGTGCTGAGCCACACTCCCAGTCCTTGGGAGAATTAGAATTTTTTTTTCTGAGACAGGGTTTCTCTGTGTAGTCCTGGCTGTCCTGGAACTCACTCTGTAGACCAGGCTGGCCTCGAACTCAGAAATCTGCCTGCCTCTGCCTCCCAAGTGCTGGGATTACAGGTGTGTGCTACCACGCCCGGCTGAGAATTAGAATTTTTAAAGGTAGTGTTTTAATTAATTAACGAATTACTTAATTTCCTTTTTTGTTTTTTTGGAGACACGGTCTCTTTGTATATAGCCCAGATATTCCAGAACTCACTATGTAGACCAGGCTGGCCTCAAACTCAGAGATCCACCTGCCTCTGCCTCCTGAATCCTGGGATTAAAGACACACGCGATTACATATGGTGGTAGGTTTTTCTTTTTCTTTTTTCTTTTCTTTTCTCTTCTCTTCTCTTCTCTTCTTTTCTTTCTTTCTTTCTTTCTTTTTTTTTGTTTTTTTTGTTGGTTTTTTTTTTTTTTTGTTTTTTGTTTTTGTTTTTCGAGACAGGGTTTCTCTGTGTAGCCCTGGCTGTCCTGGAACTCACTCTGTAGACCAGGCTGGCCTTGAACTCAGAAATCCACCTGCCTCTGCCTCCCAAGTACTGGGATTAAAGGTGTGCACCACCACCGCCCGGCTTCTTTTTTTTTTAATATTTATTTTATTTTGTGTATGTCTATGTGTATGTATGCATTATGCACACATGTGTGTAGGGACCCAAAAGGCCAGAAGATGGCATTGGCTGCAGTTCCTGACCCGTGGGAGCTGCCTGACCTGGGCACTTGGAATCCGACTCCACTCCTGTGCTGTGCACGAACAGCAGGCTAAGCTAACTCTCCAGCCTCCTCCCACCTCCTGTTTTTATGTTGTTGTTGTTGTTGTTGTTGTTGTTGTTGTTGTTGTTTTCCAAGACAGGGTTTCTCTGTATAGCCCTGGCTGTCCTGGAACTCACTCTGTAGACCAGGCTGGCCTCGAACTCAGAAATCCGCCTGCCTCTGCCTCCCAAGTGCTGGGATTACAGGAGTGCACCACCACCACCTGGCCTTTTTTTTTTTTCTCCCAACCTTTTAATATAGTAGAGAATGGCCTTAAACTTTGATTACTCAGGATACCCCATCTGAGCAACATAGCTATAAATATGTGCTATTTCACCTGGCTTACGTGTGTGCTGGGAAAACACTCTATAATAATAATAAATCTAATAAAATAAACCAAGCCATATTCCTGCCCTGGTTCAGGAAAATTAGACTTTTATTAAAATATTTATTTTATTTTTAATCGTATATGTGTGCATGCTCCTGTGCACATGAAAGCAAGTACTCTTGGAGGCCAGAAGAGGGCATCAGACTGGAGTTACAGGTGGTTGCCAGCGACCTGAAATGTCTTTCTTTCTTTCTTTCTTCCTTCCTTCCTTTCTTTCTTTTTTTCTAAGATTTATTTATTTTTATTTATATGAGTACACTGTCGCTGTCTTCAGACACACCAGAAGAGGGCATCAGATCTCATTACAGATGGTTGTGAGCCACCATGTGGTTGCTGGGAATTGAACTCAGGACCTCTGGAAGAGCAGTCAGTGCTCTTAACGACTGAGCCATCTCCCCAGCTCCCAGATTAGATTCTTTAAAACACGGGAATCCCAGGCTCAGTGGCATATGGTCAGGAATCTTCCCTGTCTCCCTCCATTTAGACTGGAGCCAAACTCCCACCCCACCCCATCCCCACCCACGGCTGCTGCCCTAAGCCAAGCCTTGTTTCCCTTGGAGAAGAAAATGAGCATTGACTGAGGCAGAGTCTCATCTGCAGCAGTGGACTGCAGAGATCTTGCCCCGCAGCAGAGCTGACCTGGGAGATAGGGATACTATCCATCTTATTAATAATTCTGCTTCTATTGCTGTGATAAGACATTATGACCAAGACCAAAGACACCGTAGAGAAGGAAGGCTGTATCTAGGCTCACACAGATCCAGCAGGAGAAGGGTCTGTCACCGTCACCTGTGGGACCACAGCAGCAGGCAGGCATCATGGCTGGAGCAGAAAGCTAAGCGCTCACTTCTTGAACCTCAAGAACGAGCAACAAAGTCAGAGAGTAACACAGGTCCTCTGACATGGCCACACCTCCTCCCCAGCAGCCGCACTGACTGGAAACAAAGTAACAAATGCTGGAGACTTCAGGGGACCTCCCATTCAAACCACCACGCTCCCTGAGCCGCAGTGAGAGCCCAACAGAGCCCAGGCACCTGGGCTGCGGGGCAAAGACCATCAGAAGGCTTTGCCTGCCCAAACCCTTGGCTCCCTCTCGGACTGGACTCCCCCGGGAACAGGACTCCAGCTTTCTGGATACCTAGCAAAAGTGTAGCATTCTGCAAGCCCCCGGAGATTTCTGAATGAATGGTCAAAGATACAAATGAGTAACAGTTTGGCTTCAGAGTGACACAGAGCTAACACTCCTGAGAAGCTGTGGGTTTCAGAGACCAGAGGCTGGATTACGTGGGAGCCTGCAGAGAAGCTTCCAGAAGGACACACCTTCTGGAACTGGTACTGGTTGTTGCCGCTGGGGCCCGGGGGAGGAGAATGCAGAGGAGGAAGGCTTGCTTTTCTGTTTGAATGTTTATATTATATATTGTAATGTGCGTAGATCCTAATGTGTTATAATTATAATGCATTTCCATGTGCATGTTTAATAAATGGGTGCAGAAATAAACACTCACCTGGCGAGCTCCCTAAACACGGGCTGTAGCCCCAGCAGGTCTGGGGGTGGCAGGCAACCAGGATGAGCTCTCCAGGTGATGCTTGTCACAGGTGGCCCTGGACTACACTTGAGGAACAAAATCACCAGCTGGGTCCTCTTCCTGCCGGCCACTCAGCCAGGCTCATTTGCATGATTTTTGCATATATTTGCATGACTCCCCTAGTTCCAAATAAAGCCTGTATTATCCTTTATCCTTGCTTCTGCCACTTCCCTCCTCTCTTCTCCCCAAGACCTGGCTGACCTGGACAAACTCCCCTCACCCTATAGATCCCAGTGCAAGATGTCATCTACGTTCTACGTCCTCCTGGTTCCCAGCACAGATGTCCCCTCCTCTGAAGCCTCTCCTACCCCCAGCCAAGTGTCTTCAGGCCTCCTGTGAACTGCCTGACCGCTCCTCCTGCCTTGCTGTGTTCGCGCACTTCCTCCACCGAGGCCGGCAGGGACCGATGAGGCCAGAGTCCATGAGCCTCGCTCTGAAGAATGGGAAACTGGGCTTAGTGGGGTCACCTAACCCATCAGCGCCCCTGCATTCTACTCTTTTTTTTTTTTTTTTGGTAATCTACCTATTTCCTTTTGGGGTGCTCATGTGTGTAGAGGGGGTCAGAAGTCAGAAAACAATCTTTGGGGACCATTTCTTTCTTTCTATCATACGGAGTGCTTGGGACCAAACTCACATTGTCAGGCTTGGCATCGTGTGCCTTTACCTGCTGAGCCGTCTTGTTTTAATTATTATTATTTTTTTTATTTATGCATGGAGTATGCGGCGTGTGTGTGTGTGTGTGTGTGTCTTTGTATGTATGTGTAAGTATACGTGAGCACACATACACCTCACACACACACACACACACACACACATGCACACACACGTGAAGACCAACATCAGTTATTTTCCCTCCGTTGCCTTCTTGCTTTATTTTTGATGTTTTTACTGAGACAGGGTCTCTCAGTCTGAGCTTCAGGGACTGTTTTCCACGTCACCCCCACGGGGTTACAGGCCCGCCAAGGTTTTTATATGGGTTGTAGGATCTGAACTCAGGTCGTTTGCTTGCCTGGCAGGCCCTTTGCTGACTGAGTCATCTCCCAGCGGCCACCCCACTCCCCCACTCCGTTTTACTCATGTGTTTTGGAGTGCTGGGATTGAACCTAAGGCTTTGTGTGTGTGAAGCAAGCAGTCTACCACTGAGCTGCATTTCCAGCCCCGAGTCAATGTCATTTGGATTTGTTTTGCTCTACTTGATTTAATTAGGTCTAAAATTACCAAGTCATTCACACTTAAGTAAAAATATTCCAAGCCTGAAATAGTTGGGGGGAAAATAGACTCCCTTCTCTTCCCCAGTCTCCCCAGCCATACTCTCTAGGACCCATCGGGTCTCCTGCCACACCACATTTGCATTTCTATAGAGATGTGATGTATGCAGATGTATGTAAGCATAGCATTTTATAAGACATACATGCAAAAGACATATGAAGACAATTCGCGGGCTGGAGAGACTGCACTAAGACCATGTGTCTCTTTCCAAGAACACAGGCTCAGTTCCCAGCGCCCATGTCAGGCAGCTCACAACTGCCTGTAACGCCAGCTGAAGGGTATCTGATGCCCTCTTCTGGCCTCTGCGGGTACTGCACTCATGTGCACATTACCCACCCCCATATACATTTAAAAAAAATTTTTTTTAAAGAAAAAGAATAAAAATACTTACCTATGTGCTCATGGCTACCGAAATTCTGATCTTGGTAGCACATCCCTGAGGCTTTCTACAGAAGTGCCTCCTCCCTCCTCCTGCGATTTTTTTCCCCTTACAGATGGACCATAGAATATATTTCCCTAAATAATAAATTTGAGATGAGAATTGCTAAATTAGCATGCATGCAACATGTTCAACTTTATTAGGCAAGGCTGAACTATTTTCCCAGGGATGAAGCAGCCTACACTCCCACAGAGGGGATGGGCAACCCCCCCCCCTCGGGGTTCTACATCCTCACCAAATCTGGAGCTTCTCAACTTCACAATCTCTGCCAAGCTTGTGGGAGTCAGATTCTAACTCGTTGTGGCCCTGATTTGCATTTCCCTGATTACTAATGATACTGAGTTTCGGGTTTGTTGATATCTTCTATATCCTTAGTTTTTTTTTTCCCATATTTTTCATCTGTCAGTCACTGAAAGGCTGTAATGAAAATCTGTAATTTGTGCTGGGCTTGTTTATGTCGCCTTGTTTTCTCCTACGTATACATTTAAAAACAGATTTTACTTTTAATGTTATGTGTGCAGTTCCTATAGAGGCCAAAAGGGGGCGTCAGATCCCGTGGCGCTAGAGTCAAAGGAAACTGAGTGGTCCAATGTGAATGCTGGAAACCACACACCAGTCCTCGGCAAAGAGGGCGCACACTTTTCAGCCCTGGGCCATCTCTCCAGCCCCATGCTAATGTTAGGAAGCCTGTAAGAGTTTAGAATTGCTACATCTTCCTGGCGTTGTCTTCCTTAATGTATTCTAAAAATGCCTTTGCCTTGAAGTCTAGTTCATCTGACATCATGATAATGACAATTCTTTTGATCTTTCTCCAAACAAAGAGGGCAATTCATTGCCGCCGCCTCCACTTCTTGTCTGAGTCAAATCACTTCCAAGTTGCCAGGTGGCCTTACTAAGAGGTGACTCAGTTTCTTATTTAAAAATATTTTTTATCTTAGAAAATTTCAAGCATATACAAGAGTGAATAGTGTGGATTGAGTAACTCTGTAACTTAGACAGACCCAACACCTCTAGCTCCCATATTGACTTCAAGCAAATCTCATGTCATGTAGACCAACTCTAAATACTTGAGTATTAGTCTCAAGAAGTAGATTTTTACTTATTTCTGAAGACAGGGGTCACACTGTTATATGTGGCTGGCCTGGAACTCACTATGTAGACCAGGCTGGCTTCAAACTCACAAAAATCTGCCTGCCTCTGCCTCCTGGCATGCTAGGTCCTACTCTCAGCAGGACCCTTCTTTAAAAAATATACACACGGGGCGGTGGTGGTGCACTCCTTTAATCCCAGCACTTGGGAGGCAGAGGCAGGCAGATTTCTGAGTTCAAGGCCAGGCTGGTCTACAGAGTGAGTTCCAGGACAGTCAGGGCTATACAGAGAAACCCTGTCTCGAAAAAACCAAATCCAAAAAGAAAAAAAAAAGAAAGAAAGAAAAAAAAAGGAAATACTTAAGCCAGGCGTGGTGGCGCACACTTGTAATCCCAGCACTTGGGAAGCAGAGGCAGGCAGATTTCTGAGTTTGAGGCCAGCCTGGTCTACAGAGTGAGTTCCAGGATGGCCCAGGCTACACAGAGAAACCCTGTCTCAAAAAAACAAAAAAAAAACAAAAAACAACCCCCCCCCACACACACACACAAAACAAGCAAAAATAAACCAAACTCCACCACCACTGTCTAGGAGAATCCCCTAGTGACATCTGATGTTATCTTTTTTTTTTTTTTTTAAAGATTTATTTATATGAGTACACTGTAGCTATCCTCAGACACACCAGAAGAGGGCATCAGATCCCATTACAGATGGCCGTGAGCCACTATGTGGTTGCTGGGAATTGAACTCAGGACCTTTGGAAGAGCAGTCAATGCTCTTAACCACTGAGCTGAACTATCTCTCTAGCTCCTGATGTTATCTTTTAGTATTTTTTTGTTCACTTTGGAATGTAGAAGGAGCCACTACACTGGTGCAGCTACACTGTATCCCTGGGCGGTGAAACCGCTAGAACTGCCTTTCTCAGGTCTTGGTAAATAAATTGCACCAAGCAAGCAGTCTGATTAAATGTGGTGGGGCACTCACAGACATACTGTAGGACAGGAACTTATTAGCAGGAGGAAGGGGCTCCTCAGGGGGGTGGGGACGAGAGAGGACAGTGGGGAAGATAACCAAATCCCTCCAGCTCCATGGTCCCCCACCCCCACCCCACTCCGTCACTCTTATTTTCCTTATGATCTGTTTGTTAAAGCTTTGTTCTTTGTGCTTTGTTTGAGCACATGTCCTTTAAAGAAATCGGACACCTGACCATCTTTAGGAGCAGACAGAATCTGATGCGGGGATGGGGGATAGGGGGTGCGGGGTGGGGGGTAGGGGGAAGGGCACTGAGGATTAAGCCCAGGTGTGCTGTTTAGTCTTGTCAACTTGACACAAGCTGGAGTCACCTAGAAAGAGAGACCATCATCAGCTTGGTCTGTGGGGGCGTTTTCTTGATTAGCGATTGCCATGGGATGGTCCAGCCCACCGTGGGCAGCGTTACCCCTAGGCAGATCGCAGCTGAATAAGCCTGCAAGCTAGTAAGCAGTATCTTCACAGTCTCTGCTTCAGTTCCTGTGTTCGGGTTCCTGCTCAGGCCTCCTGAGATGGTAGACAATTGTCCTGGATTATGAGGTGAAATCAATCCTTTCGTCTCCTACTTGCTTTTAGTCAAAGTATTGTTTGTTTGTTTGCTTGCTGGTTTGGTTTGGTTTGGTTTCGAGACAGGGTTTCCCTGTGTAGCTTTGGCTATCCTGGAGCTTGCTCTGTAGACCAGGTTGGATGCACAGAGATGCACCTGCCTCTGCTGGGGTTAAAGGCATTCACTACCACTGCTCAGCTTGGTCAGGGCATTTTCTCACAGTGACGGGAAGCCATGAGAACACAAAACTTCACCAATATCCTGAAAGCATTCCACCACTGAGACACATCCCCGGTCCCTGTGTGTGTGTGTGTGTGTGTGTGTCTGTGTGTGTCTGTTTTTAATGCCAAGTCTTCAAAATCAGTAGGTATCTTCCATGCACGGCACCCTCCAGTGAGAGCAACTATGAACTGAGGCCAGGGTTGCAGCTGCTGGACCTCACCGCTCATGGGGCAGCATGCGATCCATGCAGGGAAAAATACACCTTGCAAAAGCAGGCATTCCCAACAGGGATGTAGTCACAGCTTTGCTAAAATACAGCCTCTCTGCTGCCCAAGCCCCTTCTGTACCTCCTCAGAGAGGCCCAGAGACCGCCACTGGGCTGGGCTGTCGGAAGGGATAACCCCAGTATTTTCCTTCGCCCTCCTGCCCCCCACCCAGCCTGCCATACTTTTCTGATTCCTAAACACTTTGGTGGGTGAACTTTCCTTGGAAGAAGAACAAGAGATCATTCTGTGGCCCTCTGAGACAGGAAAGGAAACTGAGGCAGACCACCCCTGACGTTGAGCTGCCGTGGCTTCGGTGTGGAGGTCTGGCAGCTGAGGGTCTCCAGATGCCCCTGAGGTGGCTGGGCCTGTTCTTCACCCAACAGACTGAGCACCAGGCTCTCTCCCAGCAGGAGCCAGCCACTGCAGGAAAGGACTAGAAAGGGCCTTTGCGGTTGTCTGGTAGTGTGCCAGAGTTGACCCTGTACCTCAATTGAGAGGTGAGTTTTGAAGGCCGGGGATAAAAATAACAGCCATTAGCCGGGTTGAGTGCTTCATCGGGCCCTCAGAGCAGCCCCAAGGTGGCGGTCCTCATGTTCTCCTCCTGCAGACGAGCCGGCAGTGCCTCCCGCCAGCTGTGGGGAGGTTCGCCCGCCTCTCACACAACCCAGCAGAGCTGTCCCAGCTTCAGGGTTCTACGAGACGTCTGGCAAGGTCACCCAGAATGGACATTTGTGTGCCCCTCCGACTGGCATCTCCCTTCCTTGCCCCCACCCCCACCCCGGGTCCGCTGTCTCTCTGCCCACCCCACCCACCAGGTTCCACAGCCCTCAGCGAGACCCTTCAGAACCCTGAATCAAACTGGTGGTTCTTCCGGCCTGCAGCCACTATTCGGAACGGCCCCAGTGATGGTCGGCTCACGCTTGGGCAATGTGGCTGGGTCTGGAATTGCCTTCAGTGTTCTAGCTCTGTGATAAAATCCCTTTTAAAATCAACTAACTAGGGGGAGAGGTGTATTTTGAGGTGTTTTGGGGAGGGCGGAATGAGGAGAGAAACAGGTCTTCACGCAGCTCAAACCATCCTCTAATGACGTCTGTAGTTAAAAATAACCTTAAAGCTGGGCAGTGGTGGCACATGCCTGTAATCCCAGCACTTGGGAGGCAGAGGCAGGCGGATTTCTGAGTTCAAGGCCAGCCTGGTCTACAGAGTGAATTCCAGGACAGCCAGGGCTACACAGAGAAACCCTGTCTCGAAAAACAAAAAACAAACAAACAAACAAACAAACAAAAAAAACCTTAAAGGCTTGATCCTCCTGCCTCCACCTCTCAAGTACTGGGATTACAGGTAGGTACCACCCCACCCGGTGTGGTACTGGGGTTCGAACCTGGGATCTTTGTGTCTCAGGCAAGCACTCTACTAACTGAGCCTTCCTCAGCCTGAAGGGTCGGCTCTTGGTGTATAAGATTCTCACCTGTAGTGAATTCCTGTTAGGTCTCTGGAGATCCAACCACGTGCGCACATACAGCAAATGTTCTTCCTCAGGGTGACTTTCAAGACCATACCCCCGAGGACCTCCCGAGGACCCACCTCCTGAAGGTCCCACCACCTCCCTCAACACTGTCACACACTGGCAACAAAGCCGTTAACAAGAGGGACCTCTGGAGGAATGCTCTGACTGCAAATCCTGTCACGCCCATAGGCTGAGATGCTGCGAGGCGCTTGGAGCTGTGACAACATCGCTGGAGTCCATGTGTCATCTCCAGCTCTCTACCTCCCCACCCATTCCTGTCACTCACGGTCCACCCCTCCCCCTTCTCCCAGCATCCCTCAGAAGACCTAGCACTCTTGCCCCTCAGCCCGAGTCCTCTGTCGGCCACCAGTGTGTGGCACCAAGCCCACCGAAGAAGGGAAAGTCTCCTTCCCGTGCCTCCCCCCCCCCGCCCCGCCCCAGGGACCAGGCCATAAATAGCCTCTTTCCTTTTCTCCTCTGTGAGCTCAATTGTCCATGCCCTGCCTTCCCTCACCTGTCAGAAGGAACTGGAACCCGTCCATCCTTTCCATTCCCTGTCATTAACCTGTCTGTGCCTCCCCACTGCCTACCCAGAGACTTCTCACAGTCTCACAGGCTTGGCAGGTCCTGAGCCCCAGGCTGCCCCCTCCCTTTCTCCCCCCTCCCACCCCCTGTCTCCTCCAGCTTCCTTCAGGGGCCTTGGGACTTGAGATTGACAAGGGTCTGTGAGCGCTCATCGCCCACCCCGCTTCGGCCCACTCAGCCGCCAGCCAGAGCAGAGCTTCCTGGATTCCACCCTCCTCTCTGCTCCCAGACAGCCTGCCCAGCTCCTGCTGCCTGCAGGAAAAGCCTCTCTCGTTCTTCCGTCTGACAGTCAAGCCTCCGGTCCTGTTGTCCCCATACCACGTGGGCAGTCGGTCACCCCTACTCTGGCTCTGGCTGAGGAAAGGCCAGGCGTCTGTCAGCCCACTGTCCCAGGCTAGACCCTTTACCATCATAGGGTCCCACAGTGTTCCTGTCTTTCCCTCCATGATGCCACTGGAAAATCTGACATTGGCTCCCGTCCAGCGGGGTAGAAATGTGTGGCCCCAGGCTAGAGACTGGTCGGAGGTCTTTGTGAACACGACACACTGGTGTTGAACTGTAGTGGGCCAGGTTCCAGGAATAGCTTTGACTTAGTGCCAAAGCTCCTTGCCTGAGACGGGGCCTCCATTGCTTAAGGCAGGAGTTCGTACGTCATTTGTTAGGTGAGTGAGCTCTTTAGAATCAGTCATGGTCACTTCTGGGTCAAGGGCAGGATGTAGGATGCCCGGTGCTGATGTCCGTGCTACTACAGGGAGAGCGTTGGGCCGGCAGGTTCCTGCCTGGTCCATGAAGTGATTTTAAGCCAGACTTGAGGGAGTCAGTAGGCAGTGAGAGTGCAGGTCCGGCAGGTCCCTAGGGCCCGAGGGAGGTCACAAAGAGGCCTGGCTGACTTTACTAAGTACCGCTTCTGTCCCGACCTGCTCTCTTCCCAAGGCCTCCCACCATCTTCAGACAAAGCCAGGAATAGAACCCACGCTTACGCAGCACACCAGAACCCCAGGAGCCATGAAATCCAACTCCTAACCTTGAAGATGAGGAAAATGAAGCCCAGAGAAGGATGCCCTGACCCTGGGCTGTGCAGTGATCCAGAAACAAAGCACCCACCCCTCCCTCTCCCCCGTCTCAGGGCTCATGCGTGCCCAGTGCTAAAGCAATGACTGGTTTCTCTTTTCCCACGGTTGCCAGGAAACTCCAAGTCTGCTCTCAGACTAATTGTGCCATTTATTGTGAATCAAACCTTTTCCAAAGGCCACTCACATTTATTTAGATCATTAATTTATGCCAGATTCCATACCTGCCACGCCCAGCCTCACACAGGATCTCATTTAGTCCACACAAAATGTAAGAGAGATACATGAATCACACACACACACACACACACACACACACACAGGCACATGCAGACTCAGAAACAAATTTACATGCCCAAGGTCACACAGCTGCTAAGTCCCAAGGGCAAAATCCCAGCCTAGGCGCCTCTGCCTCTCCCATCCACACCCCTAACTCTCAGTGGGGGACATGGGGTGCCAAGGGTCTTGGCTTCACTGCCCCTTGATAGCTATCCTTCCTCCTCACACCAGGTGGGCAGCTGGGGTGTTGAGACCTTCCCGATCCTTAAAAGGTATAGCTTGCTTTCATGGAAGCATGCGGATGTCGAGTCTTTCATCGTTGGGATTTATTTGTTTGCTTTTTGAAAGAAAGTCTTCGTATGTAGCCGTCCAGGCTGTCCTGGAACTTGCCAGGTAGACCAGGCTAGCCTGGAACTCACAGAGATCCATCTAACTGTCAAATTGCAAAGATGGGAGAAGTGGCTGGGAACCCACCTTTAACACTAGCCCTCGGGAGGCAAAGGCAGGAGGGTCGAGTCCATGATCATCTTCAGCTACATATTGAGTTTGAGGCCAGCCTGAGCTACATGAGACCTAATCTTAAAACAAACAAACAAAGCCGGGCGTTGGTGGCGCACGCCTTTAATCCCAGCACTTGGGAGGCAGAGGCAGGCGGATTTCTGAGTTCGAGGCCAGCCTGGTCTACAGAGTGAGTTCCAGGACAGCCGGAACTATACAGAGAAACCCTGTCTTGAAAAACCAAAAAAAAAAAAAAAAAAAAAAAAACCAAAAAAAACACACACACACACACACACACACACACACACAAAACAAACAAAACTAACAAAGCATACAATACTGCCCAGAACAGTCCATATCCAGAAAAGATGAAAGAAGCCACATGAAAGAAGATTGCATGATCCAAGAAAGACCTTAGAGCGACAATTCTTAGCTGAGTGGCACCTGGGCTCCTCTCTAGTTCTCTCTAAGCTGTTTTAAGTTCATAAGGAAAACTCCAGAAGCCATCTCGGAGGAAGCCACAGAGAGCCAAGATTACTCTTGAATGGTGGTTTTTCCAGGCAGCCGGCAGGTGTGGGGGCGGAGCCTCAGCGAGACCACACCCTTCTGCCCTCCGGTCCCCCCCTGCCACACCTGTCCTCCCTTCCAGTCCTCCGTGGCCTCTCTTCCAGACTGAAGGGCAGGCGCTTGGCGAGACAAGGCTGGCCCATCTTCCCTGGGCTGAGCAGAAAAGGGCGTGGTGGCACCTCCAAAGGTCCCCGCAGCTGCTAAGCAGTTTGCATGACTGAGCACCAAGGTATCTAAGCTGCTTGCCGCCCCCAGATGCAGCCACCGGGGAGAGCGGGGAAGGAGAGAGAGATCAGAGGAGTTGCGCACGGAGCTGGGAAGCGGGTGGGAGGGCTGCGAAAGGGGAACAGGTGGGAGAGAGGTGAGTCAGCAGAGCTGAGCGGCAGCCCAGCTTGCAGCCTGCCTGGAGCCGTGCAGTTGAGCTCTCTTGCACCCTGGGTCTGGAATGATGGTGGTGGTGGTGGTAGTGATGGTGGTGGTGGTAGTGGTGGTGGCGGTGGCGGTGGTGGCACCTGAGAAAGGAATGGGGTTGTCTGAAAAGATACAGTTGCCCCCAAGAGTCTGAGCAGGTGGCTAACTGGTAACAATGTTTCTGGGCGGGGGGGCGGGGAGGGCGGGTTGCTGAAAGGCTTTTCCCCCCCGGGTGGTCCTCTAAGCTGGAGTGGACAGCTTCATACCTCTTCCATTCCAGGACCAGCAGGAGACCTGAGCTGAGGCAGGTGCTTCCCATCACCTGGGACAAGGAGGAGAGGAGGGCCTCCCCGGGTCCTCCCGGGCTGGACAGTAGGGCGTCCCTGAGAAGCTACCTGGGTCTGGGGTGAGCGTGGGTGGTCAGCCATCGAGACTTTTCTTTTGCTGAGTGCTACCTCTCATCCTCCTCGCTCGCCTCCAGCCCTTGGAAGCTGCTGAAGGTTACTGGTACACTTGGGATCACAGGGTGGGGATGTGTGGCGGGCAGCATCCCCGGGCGATCCTGGTCTCCGAGGATGGGGGAGGAGAAGTCAGCATACAGTGAAAATCCAGTCCTTAGTTCTCCAGGCCTGTATGTCTTCATCTATCACACAAGACCTCAGTCCTCGGCTGCCTGTAGGAAGCTACGTCTGGGGTGGGGGAGTGGGGGGGGGGAATCTTGGATCCCAAGCTAGCCTCTCCAGGAAAGAACCCTCAGATTCCCTTGTCAAACTCGGAAAGCATGCTGGGTGTGCTATTTACCTAAAGGGTTGCTTGCAGCCAGGGCTGGTGGAGTGTGACCCTACCTTCCTTCACAGCAGGTAAGCTGGTATATTGTCATAGAGGTTCCTGAGATTGCACCGGATACTCCCTGCTTTTCTACAGCCTGAGTGCTGGGCACCCAGTTGGTGTATAGAACAGAGTGGCCAAAGGCAGCCCCTTAAAAAGAGGGCTCGTCATCCATCTCTTTTCTCCTGGGCCGCCCTCAGCACTAACTTGCTACACACCTAAGAGATAGGAACGTCTGGTTTCCCCCTTTGCATCAGAGTGGGCTCCCGATGACCTGAATTGCCCGATAAAATGTAGAGGAAATGGTGGTTGAGTTGAGACCTCCCCCCACCAGCCTTCACTCTCAAATTTCTACTGTAAACACCCCAAAGGAGCCTGATGGAATTCATAGGGGGAGGAAGGGCCCAAAGCCCAAGCCCAGCATCAGCCTACATGTGGAAGACCTTGCCTCTTTTCCAGAGCGGCCATTCCAACTGACTGGGAGCCCTCAGCCTCTCACAGACCCTGAAGAGCAGGTACCGGCGGCCTGAGTGAGGTTGGCTCTAAACATCACACAAACTACGAAAACCAGAGGGAAGGACTTGCCAGAGGTTCCCCCAGCAAGGCAGACACCATATCTGGGCTGTAACCAGGTTTTCAGTAGGTCCCTGGGGCCCCTCCTACCGTGGCGTCTGTAGGCTCCCTCAGCAGTCTGTGGAGACACGGATGTGTGTGCACACGCACGTGTGTCAATCCAGCGGGCACTTGCTACTTTCCCTGAGTTACAAAGATTTGATTCAGACCTAGCTACCACGATGCTCGACCAGGGCCCTGCCGTTGACTACCAGGTGGTGGAGATCCCTGTGTATCTCGGGAAGGACACATACCCCTGAGAAGGTTCAATGAACGAAAGACAAGCACGGCCTGGATTCGATCCCCAGCACCTATGTTTAAAAAAATAAAAAATAAAAAGCTGGCCCTAGACAGGAGATCCTGGGGCTCTCTGGTCAGCTACCCTAACCATGAACTCCAGACCAGTGGACCCCTGTTTCAAAAAAAAAAAAAAAAAAAAAAAAAAAAAAAAGGTAGATGGGACTGGAGAGATGGCTTGGTGGTTAAGGGCACTTGTTGCTTTTGCAGAGGACCCAGGTTAGACACCCAGCACCACATGGTGGCCCCCAACCATCTCTGACTCCCGCCCCCGAGGATCCCGGGCTTTCTTTTGGCCTCTGCAGGCATCAGGTGCGGGCACACACACATGCAGGGGGAAAATGCTCATGCAAATGAAAAGGAAAATAGATCTTAAAAAAAAAAAAAAAAAAAAGGTGGATGGCTCCCGAGGGACAAGACCTGAGGTTGTCCTTTGGCTTCCACAAGGACACACATGTGCACCTGCACACACACACACACACACACACACACACACACACACGAAATAGTCTTAAAGAAAAGGGGCCACATACAGATATTCACATGCTTGCACTCTCACTCTCTCTCTCTCTCTCTCTCTCTCTCTCTCTCTCCCTCTCTCTCCCCTCTCTACCAGCCTACGTCTAGTGGACCATATGCTTTATTAAAAATAGTTACAAACGCCATCATCAATCTGGGGACTAGAGGGACTGCAAGGAGGGAGGGGCACTCATCCTACCTCTGAGTCCCCTCTGTACCCAAACCCAACACCATACAGAGCCGGCTTCAAAGGTCTCCAGGGCCCAGCTGGCTGGGTCAGGCTAAGGCTGGACTGGGGTGCACAGAGAGGGGTGGCGGCCTCTCTCTGTCTCACGGGTAGAAATGGGCAGAGGTGGGCTTGTGTCTCCATCCCTTCCATTTATAGATATTTACAAAAGAGAGTCAAGAGCACAGACCACAGTCATGCAGAAAACACACCCTTCCCCTCCCCCAGACCCACCCTGCCCGCCCAGAACCCCATGATGCCCACCCCCCAGCAGTCCAGCCGCCTTCCCCGAGGTCCTGAGAGCAGAAGGGGTACATCCTTAAAGGGTCAGTGGGAAAAGGGTGGGAGATCTGGGGGCCCAGAGTCACCGTGGGGAGATGCCAGGGGGCCCAGGCCATCAGGGCTGAGTACCTTGGGTCCTTCCCAGTCCCGGGGCCTGCACTCAACAGGAAGGGATCTCCCAGTCTTTGAAGCCCCCACCTTCCTCCAGGTCCACAGAGCAATGTTCAGCTCTGCCCTAAGAGTGGAAAGCTTGCCCCGACACCCCACCCCTGGCAGAGGCTCTTGCAGGAATAGAGCAGGGCGGGGTCTGGAGGTCAGATGGCGGACTCCCTGCGGTAGGAAATATTGTCCAGTGGAAGGGTGGCGGCTTGCATGCGCTCCAGATCCAGGTGGCTGCCAAATTCAAGCATGCGGATAATACCCGCCTCCTCTTTGGAACCTGCCTCCAGGCCCAGCCCCGCAGCCACGGCCGCGGCCGCCGCGGCCTCCTCCTCCATCTCTTCTTCCTCCTGGCTCATGAGGGCCAGCTCGTTCTCATAGCAGAAGGCACTGGGAGGGGGCGGCGGGGCGGGCAGCACCGTGATCTTGCTCTCCTGTAGCTCACGTGCAGAGCAGCAAGGCGTGCCGGCCACCTCGTAGGTCTTGTGGAAGCGTGAGTAGTCCACCTTGTAGTGGCTCTTCTCCTCGAAGACCACAGGCTCGAACCGGTGACCCCACAGGATCTCACTGGCCAGGTAGGAGCTGCGGGCCTGGGTGGTCATAGCCGTGGCCTCCACCATGCCCTCCAGGATGACCACAATCTCAAAGTCCTCCGACTCCAGCTCCTCCTTGCCCATGCCGTAGAGTGGGCTGTCCTCGTCGATCTCGTGCACTATGATGATGGGTGACACCAAGAAGATGCGGTCCAGGCCGATGTCATAGCCCACGTTGAGGTCCCGCTGGTCCAGTGGCAGGTACTCACCCTCCTGTGTCATGTAGGGCTTGATGAGCTGGGCCCGGACATGGGCCTCCACAATGTGACTCTTACGCAGGTTGCCCACGCGCCACATCAGGCAAAGCTTGCCGTCTCTCACCGAGATGACAGCGTGGTGGCTGAACAGCAGGGTCTGTGCCCGCTTCTTGGGCCGTGCCATCTTGGCCATGATAGTGCCAATCATGAAGGAGTCGATGACACAGCCCACGATGGACTGGACGACCACCGCAATGACCGCCAACGGGCACTCCTCTGTCACACACCGGAACCCGTAGCCAATGGTCGTCTGTGTCTCCACTGAGAAGAGGAAGGCTCCCAAAAAGCCGTTCACGTGCATGATGCAGGGTTTGGGGGCTGTCGGGGCTGCCCCGCCATTGCCCCCCGGGCCTCCCGCAGCAGGCACCGAGGGACTGGCCTCCAGGTCACCGTGGAAGAAGGCAATGCACCAGAAGAGGAGGCCGAAAAAGAGCCAGGAAACGAGGAAGGCCGCGGAGAAGATCATGAGCATGTAGCGCCAGCGCGTGTCCACGCACGTGGTGAAGATGTCCGCCATGTAGCGCTGCGACTTGTTGCTCAGGTTGGCGAAGTAGACGTTACACTGGCCGTTCTTCTTGACGAAGCGGTTGCGGCGTTTCCGCCTGGGCACGTGGGCCTGCCCGTTTCGGCTGTGTCCGTGCATGACCTGAGGCCGTCGTCGTGGTCACCTGGGGAGATGCAGGGCCTGTGGGGGACAAGAGACAGGTGAGGTGCTGGAGAGCCAGAGGGTTCTGTAAAGAGACCGCACGCCAGACTCTGAGGACCGGAAGAGCCTACACGAGACCTCACGATTTCCTTGGTCTCTCAGAGGGGTTGTGGCAGAGGGTCATTTTGGAGACCAGGCCTAAGCCTGTGTCCCTGAGGCTGACCCAAGCCCTCTGGACTGGGGTCTTTCCGACAAAGAATAGGATCGAGATCCTACTCCTGCTCAATGTGTCCCTCCCAGCTCGCCATTGTTCTGGAAGCTTCTATATGTGTATCTTTCCTTTCCTTTCTTTCTTTCTTTCTTTCTTTCTTTCTTTCTTTCTTTCCTTCTTTCTTTTTTTGGTTTTTTGAGACAGGGTCTTTCTGTGTAGTCCTGGTTGTCCTGGAACTCACTCTGTAGACCAGGCTGGCCTCGAACTCAGAAATCCGCCTGCCTCTGCCTCCCAAGTGCTGGGATTACAGGCGTGTGCCACCATGCCCGGCTCTCTGTGTATCTTTTCTATTTTCTGTTATTGAAGCAAGGTGTCAATCATGTTGCGTCTGCTAAACTGTAACTAATTATGTAGACCAGGCTGGCCTTGAACCCAGAGATATGCCTGCCTCTGCCTCCCAAATGTGGACCCAAACTGATGCACCGCTATGCTCACCCTTCATCATCATCATCATTATCATCATCACCATTATCATCATCATCATCACCATCACCATAACCACCACCCTCCTCGTCTTCTTCCTCCTCCTCATTTCATCATCATCATCATCATCATCATCATCATCATCATCATCATCATGATGATGAAGGGACATGCTTGCTATGGGATGTGTGTGTCCAAGACAGAGGACAACTTTCAGGAGTCAGTTCTCTTTTCCATCTTGATATCCAGGGATCGAACTCGGGCTGTCAGGATTGCACAGCAAGCACGTTTATTAGCCAAGGTATCTTACCAACCTCTTTTGATTTTTTGGTGGTGCCAGGGCTAGAACCCATAGCCTTGGGCATACTGGGCAAGCGCTCTATCCCTGAGGCACACTGCTGTTCTGATTCTCCACTTGATTCTGTGTCCTGCGCGCCCAGAGCTTTGGCCCCGCTGGCCTCCCCGGCTTAGCCCCTGCGCTGACGACCTAGGTTTTGTTGTTGTTTTGTTTTTGTTTCTTTCTGCTTCTTTAAATCTCAGCTCCTCATCTGCATTGGTTCCACAAATGCTCAGAGCTCCCCGTGGCTAAGTTACCAGTGGTGTGAGTGTCTCCAGAGAGGGTGCCACCGATCCCCAGAATCCCTTCATGTCCGCAGACTTGCTGGGAGCAGGCCAGGGGGCCGGCACGGTATCTAATGTGCTGGTCAAGATGGAAGAAGGGAGAACCTAGATCTTCTGTGCATGCAGCTAGCAGAGAGGAGGAGGAGCCAGCTGGGAAGGAAGTGGATCCAGACTCAGGAGGCGGCACCTTCTGGGAGCGCCTGCATAAAGGCCCTGGGCATAGGTGAGGCAGCTACTGTTCCTGGGTGCCCACCTTAGAACACTCAGTTTCCCTCACAGAGCATCAGACTCTGCGTATGCAAACTGAGGCTCAAAATTCCTACAAGACCCTGGAAGATGAAGCCAACCCCCCCAACCCCCCCTCCCCGCCTCCCCGCTGCTGCTTCCACCTGGAGAGGTGGGCCTGACCACGGTGGCCAGCTGTTCCAGCCGAGGCTTGTCACCCCCCACGTGGCATGCCCACCAGCTGGACTCACAAAGTCTCTCTTCAGTGCTGCCTGCTGCTGAGGTCTGAGCATAAGGACAGGGCACAGTCATTTTCAGTCCTGTCCTCCACCCTCCCAACCCCCGAGGCCACACGGCCAAGACCCAGCCTGGGTTCCCGATAACATCTTGGCCTAGAATTATATAAGTCTGGAAGCTTCTATTTTCTGTTCTATTCTTCCTGGTCTAATTGTGCATCTGTGGCAATGTTTACACACTTCCCTGGTTCAGGACAACTCGGTTGCCGCAGCAACCGGTGCGCGCCAATGCTATAATTTAGATATCAACAGCCTCTTCCCCTGCCTCTTTCTCCAGAGTCTCCCTCCACCCAGCCCGCCCGCACGCCTGGCCACCCTACCCGACCCTGCTCATCTCCCCCACCCCACTCCATCCCAAGGGGCTCCCTAGCTCAAAGTTCTATGTGACTTGGTTGGACCTCAGTTTCCTGACCTGGAGTATTAAGCTTCTCAGGTATAGTCCAGAATGCAACCTGGGCCTGCAATGCCCCTAAGTCTAGCTGGGGTTCCCCTGCTTTGTTCCCCCACAGCCTCCAACTCCATCTGCACCAGAGACATTTACAGTCAAGGAACAAGGTAGCTGTGGTCAAGATCCTTGCTTTATTGCTGAGGCCAAGGAGGCCCGGACAGAGGCACTGAGGGTCTCGCAATGAGGTGGCTGTGTGCAGCCCCTGACCAGCGTGCTCATACCCACTCTGATATTTTGAAAGGTCTTAGGCTGGGCGTGGTGGTGCACGCCTGTAATCCCAGCACTCGGGAGGCAGGGGGAGGCGGATTTTTGAGTTCGAGGCCAGCCTGGTCTACAGAGTGAGTTCCAGGACAGCCAGGGCTATACAGAGAAACCCTGTCTCAAAAAACAACAAAAAAAACAAACAAACAAACAAAACAAACAAACAAACAAACAAAAGACAGGTCTTTGGCTTTTTCTTCTCCTAAGGGGCCTGGAGCCAGGGAGAAGTGGGTACTGACCTCGTCATGACAGGCTCTGAAGCATATTCTGCACCTCTGTAAGAGAAGCATAGGACAGAGCCTGGTGCCTGGCCTTCGATGAACGAATGTCACTAGATGTCCAAGGAGGATCCTGCCAGAGGCTCCTTCCCAAGGAATACAGGAGCCCTGACTCTGCTGGGGGGAACCAGCTCACTTGTGCTACAGAGATGGCTCACTGTGGGATCTACCCTCACAAGGGGTCCTGGGGTGAGAAGCCAAGGGAACCCCCCATGGCTCGAGGCTATTGGAGTTCCCTCCCTCAACACTGCCAAGGTGACAGAGCCTCTGCCGTAATACTCTGTACGTGTGTATCAGGTGTTCACCTCCATGCTCAACGCAAGCTCCCCAGAGCCTCCCATGACCTGCCCCGTAGTTCTGCAGGCTCTTGTGCCTTTTCTTAAAAGAGGGTGCTCCCTCTTAGAGGGAGCACCTCCTGCGCCTGCCTCACGGACGACGATGACTCTTGACTCTTATGGCTTTTGCTCATCCCTGCCAGAGCTTCACCCTGCTTAGGAAAGTGAGTTTTCCGGATCTGTCCTCTCAGGCACAGCGAGGAGTAGCTGTGTATGGTCCCTCCTGCTTCGATAAGCAGCTGCACATCGTGTCCATGTGATCACTGCATGGGTATGGCCAAGATCCTTCCTTAATCACATGGGAATTCTGGGAAGGATACAGAGGCTGGAGGGAAAGCTCAGAAGAGAAGGACCATGGATGACAGTGTGTGTGTGTGTGTGGGGGGGGGTTCACGGGTCAGCATCATCTCCCTCCTCTAGGTGGCACCCCGCTTGTCCAGGCAGCTGCATGACCCCATCCCGTACTCTCTGGAAGGCAGACCGGTCTCCATCCTGTCCACCAAGTGTGCGCTAAAGGGTGCTGCTGGCTGGCTGTGTGACAGAAGGATGCCGAGCCCTGCGCTCTGCTGTGTGGACGAGCCCCAGGCAAGTCCTTCTCTTTCCCAGCACCGCGTGGTCCTCCAAGCCTGGGGCACCTGTCCTCCGGTTGGGCTTTTTGAGGCCATCGAACTTGAAGGCAACAGAAGCAGGGGAAGGTAGGGTGGCCCAGGGCTCCCACAGCCTCCACGAGCAGTCCAGCCATCTGAGCAGTGGCGGCGGAGTCGCTGTCCTTACGCAGCTTACACCTTGCTGTATGTCTGGTGCCAGCGGCTCTATTAGGAACCCCACAGGCCGTAAGGACAACCATCCCTAGACACACACACACACACACACACACACACACACACCAGGCTACCCATGACAGAGTTACTGACCCGGTGCTGTGGGCTAGCTCCCTGGGAGCCTCCCTTGGCCTTACCAGCCCCAATAGCAGATGGGCAGGGAATAGTGGACGCCGTGCTCGGGGACGGCCAGCTTACCAGGGCCATTTATCTTATTATGAATCTTTTAGGTCACTGCAGTTGGAGAGACCACACAGGAGGAGACAGTCTCACGCCTCTGGCTCAGGGCCCTGTCTCTGAAGCGTTCGAGAGACGGAATGCTCTCAAAGCAGGGACTCCACAGCAGCCGTGGCCTGCCTAGCTGCTGCTCACAGAGGTATCGCTGGTGTCTTTGTTCAGCTAACATGTATTTATTAAGCAGCTACTGGAACACAAAAGGGTTCCGGCTGCTGCTGCTTCCCATCTGGGGAGCTGTAGGCTGCAGAGCTGAGGAGATGAACCTGGGGGTTGCGACAGCAGAAGTGACAAGGTAGGGCAGACTCCCACGGGGGTCTCAGTCCTCCCGATCCCAGGTCACTCCTGTCCCCGCACGCCCTGGCCCCTGGCCTCTTATTTACTGTGATGCTCCGTCCAGCCTGGTTCCTCTGGGATCTAGTTCCTTCCCTCCCTCCCCATCTCTCGCTGGCCTAACTGCCCCTCAGGCCAGTCCCACCTTCTCTGCCCCCCTTCGCCCTTGCTGTCCTGCCCCCCCCCCCCCGTAGCTTCAGATCAACTATGAAAATGACCTGTTTGTTGCATACTTATGTTTGCGTCTCAGCTCTAAGACTTGTGCTTTGTGCCTGCATTTCTGTACCTGCACACCTAGGCAGTGGACCTCTGACCTCAGCAAGCCATCATTAGGATGGTTTGGAGAGCTGCTACACTGGGAACAAATCCATCGGTGGGAGGGGCCCGCAGCGTGCTTTGGATAAAACGCCAGAGTGGCTGGTCAGTGGTCTCTAAGACATAGTGACTCAGGGGCATAGCACAAGAGCTCTCAGGCTGTGGTCTGGGAAATAGGGATCCTTCCCAACTCCCTGAGAGGGGACAGTGCAGGCTGTATCAGCCAATGCAGACTCCTTGCTGTTGGTCCCCTGAGACCCAGTCAGGTGGCGGGAATAGGGTCCTGCAACACAGATGTAACCTTTGAGAGCACAGAGTACCTGTGCTCCAGCTTCGAGCCACTGCCCCAGGCTCAGCTAGCTAGGGTAAGTGAGGAGGCCTTTCCGGTCCAGTTCTCAAAGAAGGCATGGTAGAACACGTCTAGTCTCAGCACTCGGAAGGTGGAGGCAGGTGGATCTCTATGAGTTGAAGGCCAGCCTGGACTATACAGTGAGTTCAAGCCAGCCAGGGCTATAAAGTGAGACTGTGTCTCTAAAGAAGAAACACGAACCCTATCTTGAAAAACCTAAGGAGGAGGAAGAGGAAGAGGAAGAAAATGTAGGAGGAGGAGGAAGAAGAAGAAGAAGAAGAAGAAGAAGAGAAAGAAGAAGAAACACAGAGAAGTGGGCACACAGCCCCCTTCAGGCCCCTATCCTGTCTATGCCTCTGACATGGGTAACCTGACTTGTTTATCTCCTCCATCTTTCCCTCCCAATGATAACACCTCACATTTTAATCTATGTAGACCTGCTGCGTGGGAGGCCAGAGGACAACCTGAGAAACACTGTCCACGTCTCTGTACAGCATCCCTGACTGGCCTGGGGATTGACAAGGGGTCTGGGCTGGCTGGTCAATGAATGTCCCGATTCCACTTTCCCCAGCACAGAGACCACAAGCACCCACCACCACACCCAAAATCTGATCCGAGTTCTGGGGATCAAACTGAAAGTGCTCACACCCTTGCAAGGCAAGCACATAACTGACCGACCGCCCCCCTCGCCCCCCAGTCCTTCCAGATGACTTTCTGGGTGACGTTAGGCCAGACTTCACCTCTCTGGACTCGGCACGCCTCATCTGGAGGTAAAGCGAATTCTGGATCTCACTGCCTCAGACTGTAAGGATAAGCAGCATGGCCCAGAGCCCATGCCTGCACAGGGTAAGTGACACACCTGCCTATGTATTGCTCGGGGACAGAACACTCCTGTTCTGGGATCCAAGGAGGGACCTCAGACACAAAATTCAGGACAACGTCCCACACAGGGTGTCATTCAGTGCCCTGCGAGCAGTGGGTGAGAGCTATGACCCCGGAAGCAATTCACACAGACTGGGCTCGGCCAGGTGGGCTCTGGAAGGTTCACTGGCAGCTCCGCCTCAGCATCTCCACTGGCAAAAGGAGCATACCAACACATTTGTGTGTGCAGGGTGGCCCTGGTGTTACCAAAAATGCACTGCACACGGCGCAAGCCTTGTGCCTTCCTCCAGACCCTGGACTTCCTCTGCAGGCTGCGCTCCCCCCTCCCCCCTGGCCAGCACTATCATGTTGCAGGATCTACACAGAGCAGTCAGCTTGCACTCACTCTGAGCGGGAGCCATTCTGAGTGCTTTGTGCAGATCGATTGCTCTCAGCCTCCTGGTGACCTCAGAAAAGGTACCGGCACTGTTCCCGTCTCAGAAGTAGAAAAGACAAGGAAAGGAGAGGTTTGCAACCAGCCTGCGGTCTAAGGCTAACTTGGGCTACGTAGTGAGTCACAGCCCAGCCTGGACTCAAGCATCCCTAACGTCTCTGGTCCATCCCACCTTTGAGATCCGAGGCTCCGGGTCTGCTAGGGGGCAGAGTAGGAAATGAGCGAGGATAAGAGTGGCTGGAGCTGGAGAGGAGGAGGGGGCCGGGAGCACTCTGGACAAAGTCCACAGGGTTTGGTCGGGTAATGGAGTAGGTGACCTTGGGCCCTGCAGGTGGAACTGCCCGACAGTCACCAGCTGCCAGGCTCCAGAACCCCTGGATGGCCATGTAGGTGGCTAGGTGTGAACGGACAGGGGGGAGAGAGGCTCACTGACCTACCCACAGCCTCGTGAGGGGAGCTCAGGCCCGTTGACCCCCTGACCCACTGGCCCACTGAGCTCTCCTAGGTTGGGGAGGGGGAGGCTGGATCCAGAAAACAGGATTGAATATGATGGTAAGAGCTCAGCCCTGCCTGACCCTGCCTCCACCGGGGTCGGCTTGAGCACCCACCCACACTACCACTGCCTTGCCCCTGGATCTCAGCAAACAAGAGTCCATAACCCCAGAGCTGAGGTTGTGGGTTCGGGGGTCCCTGAAGCTTGAGGATGCTGCTGTCCCCACAAGTGTACAAGCTAGGCACCACCTATGGAAGAAATCTCCAGCTCAGCATGAGACTGTAATCTCAGCACGGGAGCGGTGGAGGCAGGAGGAGTAAGAGGTCAAAGTCATCTTTGGTTCTAGAGTGAATTCCAGGCCAGTCTGGGCCACATAGAGCATCCCGGGCCAGCCCCGGCTACATGAAACTCTGTCTCAAATAAAAGTAAAAACAGAAGCTAGCAGTAATGGGGTCTTCCTTTAATCCCAGTATGTGGGAGGCAGAGGCTCTCTAGGAGTTGGAAGGCTAACCTGATCTACATAGAACATCCCAGGCGCCAGCCAGGGCTACATAGTACAGTGAGACCTGGTCTCTTAAAAAAAAAAAAAGTCATCATCAACAACAACCAAGAAAACAGAAGTGGTACAAGAGGAGGGGTGGGAGATTCAGAGCCAGGGTGGTGCCTGCTCCCACCTCCTCCCTCCCTCAGCCCGAGGGCACCAGGCCCCTGATGTGGTGGCTGAGCTGTCTCACGGCCAGAGACCATCGCAGGCACACGTGGGGAGCAGGGAGCGGAGCGAGGCAGGCAGCCTCCTTGCTGAAGCGCAGCTTGGAAGCGGCCCAGCTGCCCATCCATGAGCTGCACCACGCAGCCACAGAAGCCAAGGAGGCAGCTCTTTCTGGAGCCTCGTGGGTCTGCCGAGAGGTATTTTTAAGTGGAAAAGGGTAGCGGCAAGGATAGGCGATGAGCAGCGTGTAGAGCCGGAGTCGCTACCTCGCGTGAAAATGGAGAGGAGTTTATAGCTACACATCCTTGCTGCCTCTCCCTGCTCGTCCTGGATGCGGACCCAGGAAAACCCGTGACAGTGACACCGACTGCTTCGAGGGAGGGGGAGCAGGTGTCTGGGATGGAGGACCGTGCCGAATACTCACTGTTTCTTTCGTTTGTCTTTTAATTTTAGAATCGTATGAGTGTGTCACCTATGGAAAACACCCGTGAGGTTTAAAATTAGCAATGGATCGATGTGTGTTTGTCAGAGGTGGGCCACAGCACTCCTAAGGTCCTCAACAAATAGAATGATCTCAGACGGTCCAAGAACATGTCCCCTAGGGGCCCTGGGGCTCTGGGAGACACGCCTTAACTCCCGAGTCACAGCCACAAAATAAGAAATAATACCTGAAGGTTAGGCATGGTGCAAAGACAGCCAGAGGCGGGGAAGGGGTATAAACTGGAAAGCACAGAGGCCAGAGAGTGTAAGCTTTAAGATGCAGCCTCTCTGGGGTATGTGTGCAGGCAAGCATGCATGTATGTGCCAGTGCACGTGCACACACACATGTGAATGCACACACTTGCTCTTGTGACTTCTGTGAACCTGGAGCTTGCTATTTTGACTGGACTGGCTGGGGTTACAAGCATACCGTCACACCTTTCATTTTACGTCGGGTCTGGGGATTCGAACTCAGGTCCTCATGCTTGCATACCCACCGAGCCGTCTCCCAAGCCTTCAAAAACCCTCCTTGAAGGGCACGCGTGGGCCTCCCTCCCAGTCCTCCCAGCGGCTCCGAAGGAGCCTGTGATCAGTTCCCGACTCACTCCTGACCCCTCCAGACCTGAGAGCCCCTCTCAGGTTGTCCTACCTCCTGCCACTGCTATAAGCCACACGCCCTGGGAGCATCCTGGGAGCACAGGCTCGGCCACTAGTCCCCACCAACAGCCATTAACCTCCTCCATCACTGGCCCCCCTCCTGGGCTCCTCTGCAGCTCCCCCCCCCTCCGTGATCTCATCCAGTCCTGAGCCTTAAAATACCAGCAGCCACATTTCCCTCAGAGCAGACTGGCTCTGCTGGATGGCTAAGAGACCTTCATTGCCTCCTGACTCTTCCAGATCAGTCTGTGAGCCCTCCCAAGGCGGCTCAGGCCTGTACCTCCTTCATCCCCAGAACCTAAGGGCAGGAGAGAACATATCCTTAAAACACTACAGCCATGCTGTGGTCCTCATTCCAAGATGGAGTGGGCCTGTTCTTTTCTCACGAGGAGCCGAGGAACAGGTCCGTGGGATAGGATGCTGGGTGCTCTATCCCATGTCCCCACAGCTTCCAGCTCAACCCACAACCTTTTCCTGGCCTGCCCAGCCAAGGATTCCCATCATTCCCCAGCCATAAGTCTGGGGCTCCCCACATTCCCAAAGGTGAGCTCTGGGCCCAGGTAAGGTTGCTCCCTCACCCTGACTTTGTCCCAGTTCCCTACCCCAACCCTCACCACACAGCCACACGGCCTTTCTCCCTGTCCTGCTCGACAGACACATCAGGTCCGCCTGCCTTGGGGACTTTGCGCTGGCTGTTGCTACCTTTCTTACTGGAGTTCTGTGGGTCCCTAGCTCCCAGCCGCCTTCCACCGGGGTTTTGACTGAGGCCTTAGGCTCAAAGATGCCCTGTTCTTTGCCACCATGTCCAGCCCTTATGTCACTGGCCCATCCGTGCAGGGCTCTTGACTTTTCTCCCCCAAGTCCCGCAGCCTGGCATGCAGTAAACGCTTCACATACAACTGACAAGGGACAAGGACATGAGATCTGTGCAGCTTGTCATAATTCCCTTGAAGGGCCTGAGCAGGGCGATGTCACGGGTTGTGACAAGCTATTTTTGATGCTGTAATGAGGGAGCAGAGGTGGCCCCGAGCACAGACCAGGAGGACCTTCTGTGCCATTGTATCATAGGACACGGCCCGGTAGCTGTGAACAGAGGGGACAGGACAGGACAGCTCAAGGCTTGGGCCTCCACAGAACCCTGTCTGGGATGTCCTGGGGCAGAGAGGGGTGACGAGCAGCACAGTTCCTGTGCTCAAGAGAGAAGCTTGAAGAACTGTGGTTTGGGAGGTGGGGCATGGACTAGGGGAGAGGGCACAGCAGACAGGGACCTCAGAGGGTGAGGGACTGTGTTCACATCCCAATATTATTCAACAATAGCCAAGGGACTGTGGCTAAGAGAACATTTACCTGTCCACGGAATGTTGACTCATAGATTTAGATCATCTCCCACCAGCTCCCACTAACCCACCCACCCACCCATCCACCCATCCATCCATCCATCCATCCATCCATCCATCATCCATCTACCCATCCATCCACCCACCCCCATCCACCCACCCATCCATCCATCCACCTATCCATCCATCCATCCACACATCCACATCCATCCATCCATCCATCCATCCATCCATCCACCCATCCACCCACCCATCCATCCATCCACCCATCCATCTATCCATCCACCCATCCATCTATCCATCCATCCATCCACCCACCCACCCACCTATCCATCCATCCATCCATCCATCCATCCATCCATCCACCCACCCACCCATCCATCCATCCACCCACCCATCTATCCATCCACCCATCCATCTATCCATCCACCCATCCCATCTATCCATCCATCCATCCACCCACCCACCCACCTATCCATCCACCCATCCATCCATCCATCTATCCATCCATCCATCCATCCATCCATCCATCCACCCACCCATCCATCCATCCACCCACCCATCTATCCATCTACCCATCCATCCACACATCCATCCATCCATCCATCCATCCATCCATCCATCCATCCATCCATCTATCCATCCACACCCATCCATTCATTTACCACCTGGACAGCATCCTGAGCTGGCTCAGCACCTGCCTTCCTGTCTATCGTGTCTGTAGTGATGCCCTGGAGGGTGTGCTGTGAGTAGTGATAGTTTGAGTACCCACTATGTGCTGTAGGAAAAGCAATTAGTTCTGAGCTTAGCATGGTGGCACTAGCGCTCGGAGCCAGGCAGTGGTGACGCATGCCTTTAATCCTATCACTCGGGAGGCAGAGGCAGATGGATTTCTGTAAGTTCAAGACAGCCAGAGCTACACAGTGAGACCATGTTTCAAAAAGAAAACCTAAAACCTCATGCACTCTGAGCAGGCCTACTCAGTCAGATCTTGTTGTGAAGTGTCTCGAGCCAAAACAAGAGCCAAGGAGTCTACACAGTCAGGGACTTAAGAAAGGGTCCCTGTAAAGATGTGTGAATGCAGAATTCTAGAATGCAGAAGAAGCTGGCCAAGACAGAGCTTGGAATTCAGCTCAAGTAGGACTGAGGCCCTGGGGACAGCTGGTTTCGGGCTCTGGGGACCCAGGTTCGGTAAGTGGCCAGGCATAGGAGAGGAGGAGGCACTTTGAGCAGACAGTCTGGGAGAAAGGGAAGCCAGAGAGCCATAGGGCCTCTAGTGGTGCTGTTTCCAAGATCTCTACCCAGCGCATCGCCCTTCAGCTCCAAACAAGACCCAGAGTAAAAGGAGCACACTGTGCATAATGTATTATTAATAAGCATGCATGCACACACACCTGCACACACATACACACACATATATGCACACACACACACACACACATGCACAGCAATGACATCCAAAACACTCCTTCCCCTCACATATGCCTTGTATTTTAGTGTTGTCCAGGTCAGGCCCTGCCTGTGACTTGGTTATTAATATCACTCTGTAGCCCAGACCGAGCCAGAACTCATCACATAGCCCATGCTAGCCTTAAACTTGTAGCAATCCTCCTGCCTTACCCCATCAAAGGGCTGTGATTACAAGACCCATCACACCCAGACCTTCCTCTTGTATGACTTGAGAACCCCTGCTCTGAAGGGCGACGAGGGCCAAGAACGAGCAGAAATTGGGAGTAGGATTTGCCTCAAAGCCAAGACAGGTGGCCGGGGCCTGTCATCACCACAACTGAAGAGGTGAAGCAGAGTGAGCACGAAGATCAACAGGAACCGTGGAGTTGAAGGCAGCCTGGGTCCCTTGGTCATGCCCTGTCTCAGAACAGGCAGCCAAAGAAAAGATGCAGAAGGGAGTTGGGGGAAAGTTGCTTCCCTGCTCGGCGCCTGGGGTCCAACCGTCATTCTACCCAAACAAGCAAACACCTACGGGTGTGCCTTGGGCTCTGGGAGACAAAGGCATAGGGACCTCATTGGAGGCCGTGTGAATACTCGAGACAACGGAATATTTGTGAACGTCACACTGCAGTCCCCACGATATGTTCCTTAGGCTTCTGGGTCCGGTGCTGTGCCAGGACTCTCTGCTGTCCCTCACTGTCCCCCAGCAGGTGCCACTCAGTGTCTGTTCACAGACCTCCCAGGACAGGCAGCACACTTGACTGCAAGGAATGAGGCTCGGCTGGTCGAGGGGTTCATCTAAGGACTTGGGGACCCAGGACGGCCCTGAGATGTGACCTTGACCTCTGCCCTAGCTCTACACTCTCCTCTCCTGTTCATTGACTGTCTGGTGTCCCAAGGGGGTGGTGGTGGCCCTGGTGCCAAGCTAGGACTTCTCCAAGGTCAGGTAGCTTTGCTCTGCAGCTGCATGACCAGGTGCCCACTCAGTGTCCCACCCGCTGCAGCAGGTCTGAGGACAGGAAGAGAGAGCTGGGGTGTAAGGGATGGGCCAGCAGGGATGGAGGGACAGACGACTCCACATAAGGTATCTGAAGGGAATGGCTTCTGGCTGTGCCCCACTGACCCCTACCTATCCTGTCTGTTCCCAGACCAATGACATTTCAACACGGGCAGGCCAGAAAGGAATCACACGGTGGAACGGGAAGGGACCAGATGAGGAAGCCTGGGCAAACTCTGCTACCTCCTGAGATGGCAGGACCCCAGCCCCACAGGACACCTGGCCCCTCTCAGCCATGCACCAGCGACAGAGGAGGCTACACAGGAAAAGCTAGACTCACCTCACTATGCCTGTGTCCCCACTCGAAGCCCTCGCTTCAGAGTTCAGAAGCCCCCTCAGAGTGACAGTGAAGGTCACAAAGGATTGTGAGTGACTGAGCCTTCCTCCCACCACTGTGACAGGTTCTGCTTCTTCCCTAGTCTCACGTCTGTGGACTTGCCCAGGAGGGGAGCACCTCCCCTCCCCTGGTCCTCAAAGATACAGGCACCCGAAAAAAGGGGCAGGTGTCAGGGGCCCAAGAGGCCCTCAAGAGCAGATCTGTTCCAGCTCCGCCACCTCCACTAGTCAAATGCTTGCTTGACGCCAGACAAAATGGTCCCTGGGCCGTTTGTCCCAGGCGAGTTGCTACAGGAAAGGAAGATAGGAGACAGGGGCTAAAGCTGAGGTGACATTTCTCTCCAGCCCACCTGCGGCTGCACACACCCCAGTTCATTGCTGCCCAGCTGGAGGCCCCGCAGGCTGGGTGTGTGTGTGTGTGTGTGTGTGTGTGTGCTCTCAGTGGTAGGTTGCAATGACGACACCACTTCTCCCAGCATGGCTCTTACTGGGGTGGGGAACACAGAAGTTCACCTTTCTTGATAGCCTATAAGTCAGGGTCTGATGGTTGGTGTGTCTTCCCAGGGACACTCCACCTCACCGGGCCTGCCTGAGGTCACGGTCTGGCTAAGGACTGACCAGACAGCCACAGAAAAGAGAAGAGAAGCCTGGGGGAGGGGCAGAGAGGGAGACACAGTGCTGGGGGAGCAGAGTCAGGCTGTCAGCAGGAGACCAAAATAAGGGAGGGGTCTGGGGTCTCTGGGGCCGGCACATATGTCGGTCTAGAGGATATATATATATACCTGTGGCGCTTGGGGCAAACTCTAATTACCAAGCTTCAGTTTTCTCACACAAAACAGGGGTGCTTTGCTCATGGGACAGTGGGGGGGGGCACTGACTGAGGCCACTAGGAAGTCTAGCCCCTCCTGCTCATTCCCTCAAGACAACCTGTAAGAGCTGGAGCTGTGACTGTCTAGTGTGGACGAGACAGATCCCAGCACTATATAAAGCCAGACATGGTGGCTCACACCCGTCATCGTAGCCCTCAGGAAGCGGAGGCAGGAGGATCAGAACTTTGAGGTCACTCTCTGCTATGTACAACCTCCGTGTCACCAAACAATAGCACTATCACCCCAGGCAAGGCTCCTGGGCGCACTCGCTGCACGCAGGTGGGAGGTGGTTATGAGGAGGCTGGGGTGAGAGACCTTCAGGGGCAGTGAGTGGCCCAGTCCCCTAGCCTGTGTGTCCTGAAACAGAACTGTGACTTCAGAATCAGGCAACACTCTAGTATCCAGTCCCACACCTCCCCAGCAGCCGTGTTCTCTCACGGAGCCTCAGTTTCCCCTTTTGTGAATGACAAGCAACCATGCCCTATGTCTCACTGGTTCACTCCAGAGCCAGAGGGCCGTTGTGGGGAACAGTTGTCACATGGGCCTTTAGAAGTTAGGGGGTTAGGATCCAGAGCCCCCTGCCCCCACACCTCACCCCACCCACCACCCAGGAGCAGAGTGCGCGCCTGCAGGAGCGCGCGTGCGTGTGTGACTCAGGCTCTATTCATAGCTCAGCTCCGCCAGCTGCAATGTCACAGGCAGAGGGCCTCGGCCCATGTTATTATTACAATTACCATGTGAATTAAAAGTTTGAGCAGCGATCAGCCCACGTCGCCAGGGAAGAGGGAGCGGAGAAAAATAAAGATGAAAAAGAGAAGAACGGCTGAGCACGGAGATCCCCCCACACCGCGAGGAAGGCTGAGTTGGTCTGAGGAGGCTTAACGGTTCTGCCAGCACCCAGGGTTCCTGCCTGCCCATGCCAGGACCCAGGGTCCCCACAAGGAGGGAGGAGCACTTAGAGATGACGTAGCCCAGGGGCAGTTACTCAAAGAGATTTTTTCTTTCCATAACTTTATCACCTCAGTGGGCAGACCAAGCTCAGAGAGGGCAATTCACTGACCTAAGATCACACAGAACTGAAACTAGGAGGTTACCGTCTCCGTCTTTTGTCAGACAGGTGTCTCATTCCACAGCCCAAGCCTCATCGGGGACCCACAGCCCAAGCCTCATCGGGGACCCACAGCCCAAACCTCATCGGGGACCCACAGCCCAAGCCTCATCGGGGACCCACAGCCCAAGCCTCATCGGGGACCCACAGCCCAAGCCTCATCGGGGACCCACAGCCCAAGCTCATCGGGGACGTGATGCTGATGTCCACAGGTGCTCTAGGGACAAGGCACAAAGACTATAACCAGGACCTGCCACACCTGCTTTCTTGACGCTGTGGAATGGCAGAATCCGACTCTTCTGGAAGCCCCAGCGTGGGGGCATCAACATCTCCAGATTCTGAATCCGCATCCCACGTCCATCTAAGGCCCCTTCCCCTCACCCACTGGTGCAGGGGACAGAGTCCCGGGCTAGAGACTGCCTGGTGGAATGCTTGCTGACGCTCTGGTTACCTGGGGCTAGCTCAGTCTTCCCATCTATAAAATGAGCTCTTCCCAGCGGTTCATGTCTGCGTCTGTCTCCAGATTGGAGCCCCCAGGGATCCCTGAGGGGGTGTCAGGCTGTGGGGGCGACTAGACCATCTCCTGCCAAACCCCAGCCCAGGAGAGGAATCTTTTCCACTCTTTCTGGGGAAGCCCTAGAGACAGCCCCCGGGAATCAGATCAGTCTAAACCCACAGCACATCCCTCCATACTTGCTTGCTGTGTGACCTTGGCCAGGGAACATGGTCTCTCTGGGCTACAACGTCTCCATCTGTAGTATGGGGACAGTACATCATCAATGGAGCTGTGGTGAGGATAAAGAATTTGCTGAAGCCCTGTAGCCTCATACCTGGCCAGGCAGGCGGGCAGCAGGTGAGTGGTACCCACGGCCTTCTAGCAAATCCTTGGGAAATATCGAAGACCCAAGGATTCCCAGGGTGGAGGGAGACGCCATCCACAGTCACTCATGATCTGACAGTCACCAGGCAGGAAGGCCAGTTCAGTCTTACCAGCCCCAGGAGGAGGGTACTGGCTCTCTTACGGAACCCGGGGTAGCCATCTTTCTCAGCCTCCCGGGATGACAGGCCATCTATCTGTCTGACTCTGGGCCACTTGGCCAGCTTAGTCCTAGCTCTAAGACTGTCTTCCCGTCTATAAAACTAAGCTCTTGCCCAGGGCATCCCTGAGGGGGTGTCATGTTGTTGGGGGCAACTACACCATCTCCTGCCTAAAACTCAGCCAGGGAGAGAAATATTCTAGAATGGACTATTCTAGAGTGGAATATCCTAGAATGGACCATTAACATTTCAGCCTAACCCTAAATTCAGCTTGTCCCTCACAGGGATGGCCTAAGGTTAGTTTGCAAATGAGTTCTAAAGCAATCCCACCAAGGAGATCAAGTAATGAGGAACAGCAGTCACCGAGGGTGGCTATGGGTAGAGATGCAGGAGAGGAAGAGGAGGCGGCGGCGATGCCAGAGCTAGCCCCAGGGCTCCTGCTCTGCCTGGCTGGGAACCAGGAGCCGGAGCTCTGCTTCCTCTGGCCCTCAGCCATCGACCGCCGTGGCCCCAGAACCCCCTTCTCCCTTAGGATCTTATACAAGTTTTCACTCTTGTACAATGACTGCATCAGATCAATGGTACACGGCAAAGCCTCCGCATGCGTGAAACCATCCTCCCACACTGCCTGTCCCCATGAAGGCCAAGCCGGCCTGCCTCCCATCTCTGGTTATCATGTGGAAGGTCAGAGGACTCCTACTTATCAGTGGCTTTGAAGCCAGAGCCCTGCCCTCTTTCCTGTACCACAACTCGTGTCCAGGGTCCAGGTAGTGACCTTGAACATACCCATTTCACAGGTGAGAAGATGAAAGCATAAGGAGAGAAGCTGCTGTTCAAAGTCACAGGGTCCATCCCGGAACCCTGGAGAGCCAAAGTGGCTCCTCTCTGGGGAATCACCAATACTACAAAGTGGCCAGCGCTCACTAGACAGAAGTAGATGCTACTACACAAGGAGAGCTGCTTTGTCCAAGGTCACACGGCCAGGCAATAACACACCAAGTCCCGAGAACTCTTTGGTCCCAACTCGCCAGGGAGCCAGCAGCAGGGTCTGCCTTCCTGCCCCAGTCGTGGGACCTCCCGAGGTTGGAGTCCTGGTCCCACCTCGGGCCTTTCCCAAACTCCCCCTACATCTAAACCAGGGTAAGAAGAGCAAACGGGAGTGAGTGAGAAAGCCGAAGTCTGGCTGCTGCCCCTCCACTCCCAGCCTGGCCCGACGGACGGACGGACGGACGTACGTACGTCTCGGTCCTTGGTCCTCCCCTTCCTCCCCCCAGTGCAGGGGGATCAGGCGCTGATGTAATGCACTCGGCTTCGGCTTCCATGCCCGTGCCAATCTCAGAAGAGAGACGACAGATTGCGTGAGCCAAATTTGGCATCCTAGGGGGAGAGGCACGAAGAGTGGGGATGTGGAGGAAAAGAGAAGCCTGGGAGGGACCAGAGAAGCCCCCTGCCCGGCAGAGCCCCTGGGTGCCTCCTCCGTCTCCTCACTTCTTACACCTCCATTCTTACCCAGCCTGCCCGGCTGCACCCCCTGCAGGCCGGCCAGCCTAACCCACCCTGGACCCTTCGAGCCTGGCTGCTGCCAGTCTGCCCTCCCCCACCACAACACACTGCTCCAGCTCCATCCCCATTGCTTGTTTCCTGGTTACCACGTTGCCGGTTGTCATGTCGCTTACATGTCCTCGTGACTCAGTGGTCCCCGCAGAGGGGCCCCCTCCTCCTCACACCCCCCCTTAGCACTCGCCCCCGCCTCCCCCAGAGCCACCTTAAGAACCAGCCCGCCCTGTGTAAGCCCACACAGTTTCCCCTCCCCCTCCCTCTCCTCCGAAGCCCCGAAATCTTCCCACAGCACCCTAGAGTGACTTTGTCCTCCGTTCCACAAATGTCTCTTGAGAATCTGCATGCTTTGGCTCTGCGAGCCTTTCCCAGGGCCCTGACACTGTCTGCAAGCCGCCGACACCGACATGAAGTCCCATTCTCCACTGGTACAAACTGTGACTCAGAGAAGTCAAGCTAACTGCCCAAGGTCACCCCAGCAGAAGCCCATGGACATTTCTGTCTGGCCAGTCACTATTTTTTTTCCCCCAGGAAGATGTTTCTTTAAAGGCAACATTAGGTATAGCACTCAATTCCCAAGTCCCCCCCCCCCCACTTATGCCTAGACACCTCCATTATTGTCCGTCTGTCTTGCCACTGGTAGCTACTTATTTTCCCTCAAAGTAAACTGAGTCCTTACTCCTAGCTGCCCTCCCCTCTCTCCAGCCTATCAGGAGTCTTCTGCTCACAGAACTCGGGCCCCTGCACTGGAGGTCAGTGGGGCAGGTCTGGTGTCCCCATTCCACAGATGTGTTGACAGAGGCTCAGGGAGCATAACTTGCCCAGTTTCTCAGCTAGCTGGGTTCACTTCTGAAGCCTGGACCGAGGGATGTATGAGAGTCAATGCCCAGTATGGAAAACTCCAGAAAGAGACCCTTCTTCCATGGAGGGCAGAGCAGAGTATTCCAGACTCGGTCCTCCAGCTCCGCTTGCCCCAACTGTCCTGTCCCTCCATCTGCTCCCTTCAGAAGCCGAGTCAAGGCTATGCACGGCTCGGGGCTCCCAGCACTCCTGGAAGGTGCAGAGCTGGATGGGAGTGGGGTGGAGTGAGGACTGGATCCCTGGCTCCAGCCCCTCTCTGTCCAGGGCTAGACACTTCCTGCTTCCCCAGGATCCTTCAGCCCACTTGGCGCTCTCCTGCTCTGGAGGCCCTGTCAGTGCAGCCCAGCCACCCTGCTCCTGGAGCCTAGAGGGCACTGCTGCCCTGAAGTCTGGGTCCCCTTGCGTAGTTGGTGTGTGTGGAGGGGCGGTAGTAGGCTGACCCTGGTTAGTGGACGTTCTGCAGGTGGTGGGGAAGTTCTCCCTGCTTAGAGCCCACGGCATGACTCTGTGCTGTTTCCCCTTTGCAGAAGAAAAGCACCTTTCCCCCACTCTCTCTACAGCCTCAGTCCCCACCACTATAATCCCTGAAATGTTTCATTTACTGTTACCTCATTACTCAGTTACTACTGGGCTCACCTGCCCCCGGGGTTATCTGGCACAAGGCAGGTGCCCAGCACCGCCGAAGGGAGATTTCTGTCACACTCAGAACCCTTCACAGAGACTGCAGGTGGGTGGTGGAAAGCAGAGACGCCCCCTTCCCACCTTGCTGCAAGTTACCTGCCTTGCAGCTCCTGGCACAGAGGTGGGCGGGGGCAGAGAAGGGCCATCGCCGGGGCAGGAGGTCAAACCTCTGTCATCCATCTATCTCCCTTCTATTGCCAGCCGCAACGCACAGGCGACGCTCCGATGGCCAAATAAACGGAGCGCGCCAGCTAAGGGGAAGTCACAGGACCACACAGGGACCCTTCAGGAACCGGGTCAGATAGATGAGTGCAGGACGGCTATGGCCAGAGCGGCAGGACAAACAACTCTCTCAGCTAGACACGCACTGGAACGGACAGACGGACGAAGAGTGCTCGTGATGGGCGAGCCCGAGCTTACCCCGGGGCGCAAGGTCCGAGGAGGGTCTGGGCGGCGAGTGGCCGCTACATCCCCCGGCGCAGTCCGGCGGGCGGCGTCCGGGGTACCAGGCTCTGGGAGCGGGCGCCGCTTGCCCGCGATGTCGCCGCTGACCCAGGCGGCTGTGGGTCTCGGGGTCTCCGCGCCGTCCCGCGCCGCTCCCTGCGTAACTTTCAGCGTTGGCCCGCGTCAAGAGCTGGGCGCCGCCCGGGCGGGCGGCAGCATCGTGGGGTCCGGGCTCGGGTCGTGGGGTCCGGGGGCCCAGGGCGCCCCACTGCCCGCCGTTACCCACAGCCCCACGACCCTCTCGCTGTTCCTCTCTGGGGTCTCCTGGCTCGGTGGCCACCTCGCGCCTGCCACACGGTCCCCACCGCTGCGTCCCGGTGCCGCCTCTCCTCCTGCGGGGTTGTGGCACCTGGTCGCTGCGCTCCGGCCCCTGCCCCGGCTCAGCCTCGCCCCGCGCCACCTCCTCAACCGGCTGTGTCCTTCTCTGTCGCCGTCCCTCCCACTCCCGCCGCCGCCCCCTCCGTCTGGGACCCGGTCCCCGCCGCGTCCCCGGCTCGCCCGGGAGCCCGAGCTCCCGCCGCCCGCGGCGCGCCGAGAACTCCCAACTCGCAGCACGCGCCCCGCTTCGGAGACTTTCGCCCCTCCTCACACGTGACCCGCGCCCCGCTGCGGAGGCAGCGCGCCCCGGCTGCCAGTCCCGGGCGGACCCCACCCCGGCCCTCTCCGTGCGTCTGACCCACGCGGGCAGGCCACTCACGCCCGGGACCCGCGACTCCAGCAGGGGTCGGGAGGGGGTGGGGGTGGGGGTGAGGGTGGGGGCTGCACCGTCCGGTTCTCGCGCGGATCCTGCCCGGGTTTTCCTCTTCGCCCCGCCGCGCTCCTCCCGGAGAATCCGTTCCGAGAATCCTCATCCGGGTTTGCGAGGCCCCCGGGGACAGGTGGGGAGGGTTCTCCGAGCCCAGAGGAGGGTAGGTGGGAACCGGTTCTGTGGGGGTCCCGGTGGCCCTGACCCTCTCCCGGGTCGTCTGCATTCTCTCCCGAAGCGCTAGCAGCGAAGGGCCCCAAGCACCCCAACTTCAGGTCGTTCTTTTGGAAGGACCCTAACAGTCGCCTAGTCAGTAAGGCTTCATTCAGTTCACCGAGGAGAAACTGAGGACCCACAGACGTCCAAAAGTTGGCAAAAGGTCGCCCTGTGGAATGGAAGTCAAGCAAACCCTAGTCCCTGTTTCCTCTTCATCTTAATAATCTGTCTTTCCTTTTTTATTTATGTCTATGTGTGTAGGTGCCTGTGTGTGTACATGTATGTGCACCATGGGTGTACAGATGCCTGTGTGCGTGCGTGTATACTACATATGTGCAGGAGCCTGTGAAAGCCATAAGTCGTCAGATCCCCTGGGACTAGGATTGTAGGCATCTGGGAACTGATACGAGGTCGCTGGGAACTGAACCTGGGTCCTGTGCCAGAGCGACCCTCCGCCCCACCCCCACCCCCACTCCCCCACCGCCAGAGAGCTCAGGTCTGGGTCCCACACTCTGAAAGCACCTCCCAGTTTCTTGCTCTGGCCTTCTAAGGAAACAGGTGAAGAAAAACCGCTTCTCGGTGGCCATGGGAGTCTAGAAGACCTGCAAGCAGACAGCATTTGAACCTGCTGGAGTCTGGCCATGGAGGACTAGGCCCAGATCACAGAGGGAGAAGATCTGGGGGGCCAGGGGTGGGGGATGGGGGCGCGAGCTTATGGACAACTGAGTCTCCAATCTCTTAGGCTTCTTGTGCCAAGCAGACCTTCCAGGACAAGGCTAATGACACACAGTCCACACAAGCAGCTTTCTGTGGGTTCTCTCCATCGCCAAAAGATCTGCCTCAGCTCCTCAGTACGGTTCGCTGTCAGGCTCCCGCACACCGTATATTCACACATGTCTTCCAGTTCCCACGGATTCCAGAACGTACCAGATGCCTTCACACCTCTCTCTGCCTGCATGCTCTGTTCCCCACTGCCTGAGATGCCCTTGGTCTTCCTTCGCAGTCAGAGCCTTCCCGCTGTTCTCCAAGCCCAGCAGCACCTATTCGGTCAATTGGTCCACACCCATCGGTCCACACCCAGGGCCCACCTCGCCCCAGCCCTTGGGTTAGGCCTAAGCATGGTTCTTTCCTTTCCTTTCCTTTTCTTTTCTTTTCTTTTCTTTTCTTTTCTTTTCTTTTCTTTTCTTTTCTTTTCTTTTTCTCCGAGACAGGGTTTCTCTGTATAGCCCCGGCTGTCCTGGAACTCACGCTGTAGACCAGGCTGGCCTCGAACTCAGAAATCCGCCTGCCTCTGCCTCCCAGAGTGCTGGGATTACAGGCGTGCGCCACCACCGTCCGGCCTAAGCATGGTTCTTATTTAAAGAGTTTGGAAATCAGACCAACCTGGCTTCCAAAGCACTAAGAGACAGCATGACCTTGAGTGAGGTTCTGTTTAACTTTCCACAAACTGGGAGCGCTAGCAGTGCCCCGCGCGCAGCCCGCTGAAGGCAGGTGGGCGCTGTCAGCAGCCGTTCACCGCTCCTCCACGGGCGCCCTCCAGAGCGCTGTTCTCCTTACCCCGCTGTGCCCTCAGGCATGCAGCCAGGACTGATGCTCCCTGGCGCGCGTGCATGTGTGTGTGTGTGTGTGTGTGTGTGTGTGTGTTCATATGTATGGATTCCCGCCCTCCAGCAAAGTAAGTGTTCACTTAGCAGTTGACGGATGCCTGGTATCTCTATGTAGATTGAAATCGGCAGGATTGAGGGACATCAGGTGATCTTTGATTGTTCTCCCAGTCCAGGGGCTTCCCTGGGAGTGTGGGTGCAGCAGAAAGATGGAGGGGTGTGTGTGCGCATGTGCAGAACCAAGGGCCTGTTAGATCCAGCACAGCTGCTCTTGCCGGCTACTTGTCTTTCACCAGGTCACTAGGCAAAAGTCTGAGGGAGGGATGTCCCGTGGGATGACGGCTGAGTCCCTGGAAGGCAGCTGGGCAGGAGCTAGGTGAGGAGAGATACCAGAGCAGGCCCAAGCCAGGAGAGGTCTAGGGACACCAGGAAATAGAGTCCTTCTTCCAACAACAAATAATCACGCATGCAACCCTGGCCAGGCATTCTCTTCAGGCTGGGCCTTGTTCTCTCCCTCGGTAAAGAGGGTGGGGGTGGGGGAATAAGAGACCTCCCCGCTTTGAACATTTCGTTCTGAGAATGATTGAAGCCTTCGGGAAGACCTGGCCACAGGCCATGTCATGGTCCAGCAGCTTATGCCCTGTTTGATATGGGAGGTAGGAAGCCTAGAAGTGTGTGTGTGTGTGTGTGTGTGTGTGTGTGTGAGGAGAATGGCGACTTGGCTGTTAGAACCTGCGTGACCCTTTGGTATGTTACATATCTTCTCTGGACCAACTTCAGAGGCCTCATCTGTAACGGGACAGGCTTCTCGAGCCTGGGAAGTCAAGTGGTCTTCATCCAATACAGAAACATACTTTGGTGGGGTGGGCGGGATGGAGCGGGCAGTCCAACAATCCACAGACTCACCCCATCAGCTCAGCGCTGGCCCAGGCCCTCAGAATCACCCCAGCCTGAGTCTCTACAAGAATTCCATGCTTCAGCTAGGCGGTGATGGCGCACGCCTGTAATCCCAGCACTCTGGAAGGCAGAGGCAGGCGGATTTCTGAGTTCGAGGCCAACCTGGTTTACAGAGTGAGTTCCAGGACAGCCGGGGCTATACAGAGAAACCCCGTCTCGAAAAAAACAAATCCAAAATACCAAAAAAAGAAAAAAAAAAGAATTCCATGCTTCAGGTACGACTGTTCTGGTGGGGAGACTGAGGCACAGGACTGTGCTGAATGCATGGCTTCAACTGCCAGAGACAACTGTCCAGAGGAACAGGTGTTACACTGAAATGTGTCCGCTCGTCCGTTGTACCGCAGGCCCCTATTTTATCTCCCATCTGACCCCCAAGCATTGCGAAGCAGAGGCTTTAATGCTCCTCAGTTCTTGGGTACAAAGACTGACGTCCAGAGAAGAATGGCTTTCTTGCCTTGACTCAGTGGGAATAAACAAATGCAGAAGCCAGGACTGGGACTCAGTTCCACACCTGCCTAGGTTCTAAAGAACTGCCATTCGAGGTTGGCAGAGAGCTCACTAACCCGACTCCAGCCTGCTCAGGCCTCCTGGGTCCCACGGTGGACCTGGGAAGAGTGAGGGTGAGGGGGGGCTGGCAGGTGGGAGAACTGGAGTTAGGAGTGCACTTAGAAAGGGCAGTTGTCGGGGGCTGGAGAGATGGCTCAGTGGTTAAGAGCTCTGACTGCTCTTCCTGAGGTCAATTCCCAGCAACCACATGCTGCCTCACAACCATCTGTCATGGGATCCAATGCCCTCTTCTGAAGGCGGCCAGTGTATTCCTATCCATAAAACAAAATAAATAATTCTTAGAAATGGCCATTGTCACTGGGTCCACAGGGGTCTTCTTGTTGTTGGTTGTTTTGGCTTAGAAAGTTTCTGAGAGTCCAGCCAGCCTATTCCACAGATGAGGCAAACTGAGGCCACCCAGCTGTTTAGATAAGAAAGCAGATCAGGCCACAGCTGGCCTGCCTCAAAGCTCCACAGTCCTGACACCACCAAGAGGAGAGGTCCAGAGTGGCAAAAGGGCCATTGGGGGTCCAGAGAGCCAGCATCCACACCTGGGTGACAGCCCTTGGGATGGAAGACTGGAGGGGTCTCTCCCACCCTCAGTCCCCGTCCTCACCCACCGCCCAGTACTCAGTCACCAGGGTGGAATATTTTAGCACCTATAGAAAAACCGCCCCAGACGGCAGCGGCAGCTGTTGCTAAGGAGATGCTCCCAAAATAGCCCCCCTCCGCCAACCTTTCCTGCTGCTGCTCCTGCTGTGGGGAGGGGAGGAGGCCAGGCAGTGAGGGGTGTCACATGAGCCCTGGCCCCAGGCTCACCCATCCGAGCTGGCCTCTGGGGGTATATGTGGCCACAGACCTGAGCAGCCACAGGTCTGTGGAGGGAACAGGAGCTGGCCTGTGCCTGCCCGGGAGTCTCAGCACAGGCCTCAGCTGGGGAAGAAGGTCCCCAGGTGGGCACAGGACAGAGGGAGAACCTTCTGCCTCCAAGACCCTCGGCACACCCAGACCACTCTTACACACAAATCACCCAAGGTCCCAGCAGCCACACACATCGACTCCTGCATACCCTGAGAGCACAGCCCACACAGGCCTATCTAGATATGCATCCACACCAGAAAGACACACAGAGATGCCCAGGAAACACACACGCCAGGAATGAACATCACATACCACATGACACATCACACAGCCATAAATACACACATTCACATCCACAGACACACATCCATCCACAGTGCACACGCACAAAGGCCTGCCAGGCCAGGCGCGCGCGCGCGCACACACACACACACACACACACACTCACCACCCAAACATCCAAACGCAGGCCCATGGCTCCCCAAGGGTTTTCCGTACCAAATGGGCTCTGGCCAGGAGGGCAGGTCCTGGCCCTCAGGCGACTTCCATGAGCAAGTTGCTTGATCTGTTTAGTCACTGAGTTGAGGGACAGGTGGGTATGTAGGTGGAAGGCCATACCTCTGTGAATCCCTCTATACCTGGGACACACCGAGTCTTAGATCCCAGGAGAACTGTCCTGGGCTCTGTCCTTGGGGAGAAGAAAGTAGAGGCGGACTCACCTGCAGGCTTGAAACCTCTAGGCATGGGAGCTTCTGAGACCAAGCTTCCTGGTGCAGCTGGCTGTCACAGAAACTGCCCTTGGGGCTGGAGTGAGGAACAGGACCAGAACAGAGACAGAGATAGCCCTTGGCATGTTCAAGGCACTTTGCAGTTTGACAGCTTCTTTTAAACTTGGTGACTATTTCACACACTTGGTGAGAGCTACTCGGAGACATTGGTGGTAATGTTCCATCTCCTAGACCTGGAGAGGAGTGGGGACTTCAAGACCGCACAGCAGGCTACTAACTGGGCTAGTCCCTAGAACCAGAGGAGGTGCGTGCGGCCTGTCTTCCACTTGTCTGTACAGTTCTCTGTCGGGATGTCAGCCACCGGGGACAGGGCCTGGCTTTGCCCCCTTTGCCCAGTGATAGGAGAGGCTGCCTCGCGCTCTCTCTCTCTGTCTCCCCACCTTGAAAGCAGGGAAGGAATTCCCAGGAGGGTATCCAGCCGCAGCTGATGGCCACCCTGAGGCTGGGATGAGTGGGGGTAGAGTTTGCTGGATGCCCGCGCAAGGACGAAAGGCCGCGTGGCTCCCCTCTTCACTTGGCCAGCCGCGATCTCTCTCCTGCCTCGCTCCGTGGCTCGGCTCCAGAAATCTTGGCTCCGGGTCTTGGTTCGCGCCTCGTCACTCGGGGAGACGCGGGGAGCGGCTTGCGGTTGCCGTGGGAACCTCGTCCGGGCCAGGCCGGGCTCCGGGCACCAGGCTAGAGCAGCCGCGTGGACCACAGCTTTTGGGGCTTCGTAAAAATGACACCTGTCCTTAGAGTAACTCTCCAAGCGTAGCGCGAGCACCTCAGAAGCACAGCACGGTGATGTGCTGATGTGCGTAAACCCGCGTCACCCCCACCCCCACCCCGCACCGTCAATCCCGAGCACTTCTCGCTGAAACCTAACGCTCCAGGAAGGCGCTGCTGAACGGGAATCCGCCCTCTGAGGCTGAACGGGTTCCGTGTTTCCTTTCGGGTCCGCTTTTCAAGCCCTCTTTGGGCCTCGGGTTCCTGCTCTGGGGATCGAACAACTGACACGCGATCTTTACCTGTTCCCGCGAAACACTTTGCTCACTTTGGCCTTGTTACTGTCTCCCCCAGTCAGTAAAAATATACACACAGGCTAAGGACCTGAGAGATACAATAGTTTAAACGGAGCAACTCCTCAGTTCGGCTGCTGAAGCGAGAGAGTCCTCTGTCTAACCTGAAGAATATCTGTTCCAACGTCCCTTTGCTGACCTCCTATACAGAGCAGCGCAGAGGCCGTGGGCCAGTGCGCCAGCCTCCCTGTCCTTAGGCCTTTCCTCACTTCCAGATCTTGCTCGTGAGGCAAACTCTTACTACTCAAAACTCACTTGCCTTGACACTTTTCCTTAATTACAATCCAGCTTGCAACTCTCTCGAACAAGATTTCTTTCTTTCTTTCTTTCTTTCTTTCTTTTCTTTTCTTTTTTTTTTTTTTTTGGTTTTTTCTTTCAAGACAGGGTTTCTCTGTATAGCCCTGACCATCCTGGAACTCACTCTGTAGACCAGGCTGGCCTCGAACTCAGAAATCCTCCTGCCTCTGCCTCCCAAGTGCTGGGATTACAGGCGTGCGCCACCACCGCCCGGCTCGAACAAGATTTCTTACCCCATCCGTTTGTTGTGACTTGCAGTGTTGTGACCAGTCCCTCCTTCCCCACTGGGCACCCGAAGAAATCCTGTAGGCTTCATAGATTGCTTTCAGCCTCAGGGGGCCTGGTACTCACCTGGTTTTCAATTAATATTCTTGGCGCTATAGCTATAGCAGACAGGCAGTTTCACAACCTTGGCTGCCTGATCGGTAAACGCCGCTGGCAGCCTGGACCTGACAGCCATCGTGCTTCTGGGGACACCTGGGGCCCAGCCGCGGGGAGAGAAGGACAGCTGAGAGCCCACCTCTGGCTGGGCTGTTTGAGACCAGGCCACAGGGAACCCCTTGGTGGGTCTTGGAGCCCCCAGAATAGATTCTTCTTGTCGTCTGGGATTCTGCTGAGGAGCCAGCCCACACTCTGCAGGGTATTCAATACTGGGGTGAACTAGGAAGGCGCTACAGCCAGCAAGGAAAAAAGAAAGGGAAAGGCTGTGCGTGCTTTATCTTCTTTCTATAACTGAGCGCCCCTCATTCTCTCTCCCACAGCTCTACCTCGAACACACTAACTGCTTAGGAAGTGAGAAGGAACGTTCCTCATGGTTTTAAGCTGAGGGAAAATTTCCCCCTTGGCCTCACCTCAGCAAGCAGTTTTGGGCGTGTGGAAACTGAGGCATGGGGGGTGAGGTGTTCCCAAGTTCTGACAGGAAAGGCCGGCTGGAGGCAAGGGATAGGCTGGCCTGGGGTGTCTTACCTAACCATGGGAATTTACTCCAGACACTTATTTATTTATTTATTTATTTATTTATTTTTGAGACAAGGTCTCAGAACTCAAGGCAATCCTCCTGCCTCAGTCCCCCAAGTGCTGGGGTAACAGGTAGAAAGCAGCGCGCCTGCTCTCCTTGATGCTTCTCAATGCTCCACCTTGGAGATGGAATGAGTGTGAGGAGTTCATTTTGCCAGACACAGAGTGACCACACCCTGGAGAAAAGATGCTAATGCAGGCTTGCAAGCCCAACAAACCACACGGACCCTTTATTTCTCTATCTGTAACATGAAGACTTAGTACCCATTTCATGGGAGCCTCAGGAAGACCCGGCCACCAGAATCACGAAAAGCATCCAGCAGTTTTTCCCCATTTCTCCCATTTAACAGACAGGCAAGCTGAGGCTCAGAGAAGGGGCATGCACAGGCTCATAGGCACAGTAGCAGACCCTGGATATGGGCCAGGCCCCGTAGCCTCCCAGCCTGTTCTTTCCCTTCTGCCCCTGTGACGGTCACTTCTCAGGCTTCCTGACCTTGGCCAGTCCCTCCTGCCAGTGTCTCCTGGGAGGAATTAAGGGAAGGGGAAGGTTCAGCCCCTCCCCTGCCTCAGGCCCCACCAACAGCTGCGCCCTTCCCAGAAGGACAGATGCGTCGCACCTGCCTCTCTTTGGCTTGAGGAGGATGTGGGCGCTGGCAGGAGGTGCCAGCTGGCTAAGCAGCCTCACCTGAGGGATTTAAATAGCCGCCGCCTCCCGTGGGCGTGGCTCAGGGGAGGCACCGAGGCAGGGAACTGAGAGCCATGGTCCATGTACCTCGCCTGTCTGAGCCCAGGCTCCATTGCCTGCCCCCTGGGCTGTAAGGCTACACAGGGAAGAACTGTCCAGCATGTCTGATATGATGTCTGGCACCCTACATGTATGCCAACCGCCCACAGATGTGCGAGCCCTTTGGCCCTCACCATGGGAAAGCTCCTTGTCAGGTGTCAATCTTTGCTGACACAGGGTCGGTCATCCACCTCTCCAGGCTGGAAATTCTAAACCGATCATGACTGAGGTCAGATTGGAGCTGGGCCTTGGGCTCTAGGCTGACATGGTGTCCCGTGTCATCATCAGAAATGATGGCACCTCTCTGGGCCCGGGTTCTGTGTGTAGTGTGAGAATGGCAATGTCCTCCCTACCTGGGTGCATTGTTGAGATGGTGACCCTCGAGCCTATGCTGTGCCCATGTCTCATCTTGGGGCCTCTTCTCAGCTATTTCTAGTAGTGTGTGTGTGTGTGTGTGTGTGTGTGCATGTCTGTGTATGCCTGTGTGTGCATCTGTGTGTGTGTGTGTGTGTGTGTGTGTGTGTGTTATATAAGCTTCCTCTGAGATTAAAACATTCCATCCGCCGGGCGTGGTGGCGCACGCCTGTAATCCCAGCACTTGGGAGGCAGAGGCAGGCGGATTTCTGAGTTCGAGGCCAGCCTGGTCTACAGAGTGAGTTCCAGGACAGCCAGGACTACACAGAGAAACCCTGTCTCAAAAAAACCAAAAAAAAAAAAAAAAAAAAAAAAAAACATTCCATCCTGCAGGGGAGCTCCTTAAGCAGGGAGGTAAACAACAAAACAACAACAACAAACTAGCTTCAGGAATTCCCTGAAACTGAGCAGATCCCTAGGCTCCTCCCTGCCAGAGTCAGCAGAGAGCGCCCAGCTGCGGAGAAGACTCAGACAAGAGCTGCCTGCGGGAGAGTCAGACCAACGCGGACATCTGGAAAGGCTAGGCTCCAACCTGTTGAGCTGCCTGCAGACAGGGTGGTGAACTCCAGGTTCCCAGCTTTGTGAGTTGTCACAACCTTGCTGGGTGGGCTTTGGTGATGCAGCTGTCTCAGAGTCATTCCTACTCCTGTCAGTATCCCCTCACCCATAGTCCTCTAAGTAACTCCAACAAAACTCATTAATTCATAAAGTTGGACTTTGGTAGTATCTGCACTTTGGTCTGTTGTGGGCTCCCTATCTGGGGTGAGCAGACAAGGGTGTTTGTTTCATCTCCCAGGAAAGGTGTGTGTGTGTGTGTGTGTGTGTGTGTGCGCGCACGCGCGCGCGCGCACGCGTCTAGATTCACAGCAAGCTGCCCACGGTCCCCTACACTGTACTCCCCCAGGCTGTGCTACTGGTCACAGGTCAAGCCTCCCAGGACTGCTTTGTGTGGAGAATAGTGGTAAAGTAATGGAAGGCCGTGGGAAGAGCTGGTGAACATGGTAGCAACAGATCTTCGTCCAGCCGAAGCCGCTCCTGCACCCAGTGGGCGTGGGAAGAGGTCAGTTCTTTGGGAAGAAATGAGCTCCATCGTGGGAGCGGGGCTGGCTGAAGAAGGCAGTGAAGCCCTTGCTTCATCGTTTCCGAGGCTGTAGATTGACACCTGTGCCTAGAGAGGCTGCTTCACACAGCAATGGAGGCCCCCAGCCCACCGAAGATTCTTCCTAGTCTATCCTGCCCGCCTCTATGACATTTTTGGAGTTTTTCCTGGTCAGTGAAGTTCTTCCCACACGAAGGAGAGGGGGGCCAGAAATGAACATGACGGGAATCCCACACACACTCAGCCTCTTTTACACCATTAGCATCTCCATTGTAAGGTCAGTACTGAAGTTCCCCAGAAAGGGGACTCAGGGTCAGCCTGTCTCCACACCGGAAACCATCAACGAAGTTATCTCAGGTTATCTCAGAGTTTAACAGGTGAGGGGGTCAGGGCTCCTTTCAGCCTCACTTCCCGGGAGTTCCAACCCGGGAGGTCGGTGGCGGCAGAGTGCCTGCTTCTACCTCCCAGGCCCCACCAGAGCTCTGGAAGTCAGGACCTCTAGCCGAGTGCCAGGCCCTGACTGTGGTTTCTGGGGACGAGGGGAACCCTGGGTGCCTACGCAGGACCAGAGAGGGAGGGGCTCGGGCCAGCGGCGGCTGTGCGAGCTGCCCCGCCCGTCGGCGTGGGGACGTGGGAAGCGGGAAGCGCCGCTTCCTGGCTCCTGTCCCGCGCCCAGCCGCCCCGCCACGTCACCGCGCGGCCAAGGGTGCGCGCGGCGGGAGCGCGCGAGCGAGGAGGCGCGGCACCGGCCTAGGGCACCGCGAGGCGCGGGGACAGGGACGTGGCAGCGCCCCGCGCAGCAGAAAGTTCCCTGGGAAGTTCCGCGCGACGCGGCGCGGGAGCGGCAGGCGGGACCATGAACGTGTTCCGAATCCTCGGGGACCTGAGCCATCTCCTGGCCATGATCTTGCTCCTGGTGAAGATCTGGAGGTCCAAGAGCTGCGCCGGTGAGCGGCGCCGGGGCGGGGCGGGACGGGACCAGGATGAGGACTCAGGCTCAGAGGGAACCCCGGCGCGCGCGCTTCCAAAAACTTCACTGAAGTTTTTCGACATCAGAGGATCCGGGAGATTATGCGGGAGCGTGGCTTCTGTCACCACGGAGAGCTCTACCTCACCTCCCCCCCACCCCCTATCGCCCCATCCTTAACTGGGCAGCTGGCATTATCAGGGCTGCTGGGCGAGGGGTGGAGGGGGACCTTCCCCTGCGGGGAGACCCTCCCCTTCACGAGGAGAGAAGAGTATTTGAAGTCGCCTTGATCTTGGAGTCTTCATTCTCTCCTGCCTTTTATTCCCCCCTCCCCCCCCCCCCGGGAGAGCCTTTTTCTGCTTGCTGGTGACACCAGCCTGGCCCAGGCATGTGGAGCTGGCTTTGAGTGGGAGGCGTTGGAGGGGCTCCGGGTTTGGCTAGAGGTCTGGCGGCCATGCTGGGATCGGAAGATGCCTGGAGGCTGGGCTGATGATTACAGTTCGCGGTTCAATGAGAAGCTGCCCACTGTCTTTCAGCCATCGCTGATCCTAGAGTTCCCTGCCCGTGCTAGGCATGCAGACGGGTGTGAGCTCAGACTCCACCGGAGCTGGGAGGCAGAGAGCCGCTGAGAGCTACGTGGAGGGAGAGGATGGGCAGGGGGTGTGCTCAAGGAACAGGGTACAGTATTGTGAACACCCGCGCAAATACGTAGAAGCCACGGGGCATAGGGCATGTCCTGGGAAGGACACAGGAGGAAGAGGAATCCAGAAGGTAGGATGGACCAATGGTGAAAGGCTTTTTCCGGTCCCATTCAGGATCCAGGATGAAGGAAACCATGGAAGAAGTAGGAGTGGGGGCGGAGGCTCAGCAGGTCTCTCGAGACTCCGGAAATGGAGGTTGAGAGCATTTGAGATGTCACCTGGGAGGCTGACCAGGAGAGGGACTTGGCTGACTATAGATCAGGCACAGTTTGGATCCGGTGGCTTTGGACTGAAGTAAAGTTTACCGGGGTTTGTAGTGGCTTGAGAGATGGCCTCTTACAACCCTCAGTCTCAGGGCACCTGGGTGCTGTGCCTGTGCTCGAGAGGTCCAGGGTGGGATTGGGGGAGTCCTGTTACCCGCTTCTTCACTCCTGGACACTGTGCCCCGACACCCCAATGCCCTGCCTCAGGGAGCTGATCTACTGAGAGGCCAGCAGAAAGGGATTGAGGAGCGTCAGTGTGCGTTGCTGTGGGCGAAAGAAAAATGGCAGCTGGTGCCAGCCCCAAATGCCAGAGCTACTGGCCACTGTCCCACTGTCCTGCTGAGTTATGTAGCCTGGGGCTTCTGTTTTCCTGTCAGTCAGAGGGATTCACGGTGTCTCCTTTCTCCTGGGTTCCAGGTGGCGATGGCGCCGTGAAAATCAGAGCTTTTATGAGTACGTGTGGAGCCACTGTGGGTAGAACCCTGAGCCCACAAAGTTAAGAGGGCTGACTAGAGTGGCCAGGTATCCCCCGTGGAGCTGCTGCCTGGACTGTCCTAACAGGGCAGGGGCCTCTTTGGCAAGGCCTCCAGGAGGGCTTGGAGGGATGGCACAGCCAGCCCAACCTGGAACTGGCTCTGTCTAGGTCGCCTCCCCATCTGCGTCACCCCCCTGCAGGGGTTCCTTCAGGGCCTCATCTCCCTGACAGGTTCTATTCAGGTCCTGGGTCTTGGTCATAGGGCTCCAATCGTATGTGTGGGGCGTGACTACTGGTGGGACCCACACTTGCCTGCAGCCAGTGTGTGGGCCTAGTGTTCTTCAGAATGGGAGAGACCTTAGGAGTCTCCTTTGTCATTAAAAATGTCACCCTGGCTGGGTAGTGGTAGCATACTCCTTTAATCCCAGCACTCAGGAGGCAGAGGGAGGTGGCTCTCTGTGAGTTCAAGGCAGGCCTGGTCTACAGAGAGTTCCAGAACAGGCTACACAGAGAAACCCTGTCTCAAAAACAAACAAATAGGACTGGAGAGATGGCTCAACAGTTAAGAGCACTGACTGCTCTTCCAGAGGTCCTGAGTTCAATTCCTAGCAACCACATGTTGGCTCACAACCATCTGTAATGGGATCTGATGCCCTCTTCTGGGGTGTCTGAAGACAGCTACAGTGTACTTACATATAATAAATAAATAAATCTTCAAAAACAAACAAACATCACCCGCCCCAAGACTGTCCCTCCCAATCAGAAGGGTGAGGCAGGGAGTGTGGGCACAGGAAGGGAGAGTCACTACGTGGGTCACAGGACTCAGACGTTGTGTTCGATTGGAATATAATTTAGACAAATTGCTAGGCTGGAGGGGGTGTGGCGAGAGCCAGGGGAGAGGATGGCCCAGGAGCAGCTGGGATAAGGCTTTGGGTCTTTTAAGGACATTTGGAAGCCACATAAAAGCTTTAAGCAGAATTTCATTTTCAAATAGCCCTTGGGTTTCTGGATGGAGAATGGAAACGGGGTGGGGGGGTGGGGGGTGCTGGCCAGCAATAAAAGACCGTAGGAGCCTGGGAAGCGCTGGATCGCCGAGCCATCCGAGAGCAGCGGAGTAGAGTGGAGTGAGGAGAAGGGATACCGAAGGGACCTGGGGCGTGGCGACCGGTGGGACGTGAGAGAGGGAGCGACCCAAGGGTGGCCTGAGTTTGCAGAGCTGTTTACCAAGAAGGGGTAGAGGGGGCTGCGTGGAGAGAAGTCTGTCTTGCCTGACTTTGGGGGCCTGTGGGATTGTCCTGAAAGATGGAGTAGACAGAGGATGAACATACAGACCAAAGCTAAGAGGAGCCTTGGATTCGGAGGGTCCCCCGGGGTGTGTGTGTGTGTGTGTGTGTGTGTGTGTGAGGCTATCAGCCACAGGGATGGCTGAGATGGCTGCGATACAGAACAACAGGCAGCTGGATGATTTGTGACAAAGACAGGTAGGGCCACAGAAGGGGAGGCCCAGCTGCATGATGTCCCGAGCCCAGGAGAGGGATGCGGAGGATGGGAGCGGAGCGTTATGTTAGCAGCTCTCGGGGCCAGGAGTGAGGTCAGTTCACCTTGGCTTCGGAGACATAAGAGCTGGGACTGGGAGCAGTTTGATGAGGTGGCTGAGGCTGGTGTGGGCGTGGCAAGGAAGGAAGACAAAGGAAGTTCCCGGACCTTGGAGCCACCTGCATGACCCGCAGCAGAGTGCAGGGGGTGTGCAGGGCATGTGCAGGGGATGGCCTGTTGTTTCAGGGCCCAGGCAGGGTGTGCAGCAGGAACACTAGGGAGATGGGGCTGGAGAGATGGCTCAGCTGTTAAGAGTACTGACTGCTCTTCCGAAGGTCCTGAGTTCAAATCCCAGCAACCACATGGTGGCTCACAACCATCCGTAATGAGATCTGCTGCCCTCTTCTGGGGTGTCTGAAGACAGCTACAGTGTACTTACATTTAAATATAAAGAAATCTTAAAAAAAGAAAGAAGAATCTGATGCTAAGCAGGTGTCCTTGCCTGGGGCCGTGCCCCGTGTGTCTCTCTCTCTCTCTTTCTCTTTCTCTGTCTCTCTCTGTCTCTCTCTCTCTCTGTCTCTCTCTCTCTCTCTCTCTCTCTCTCTCTCTCTCTCTGAGACCTGGCTCCTTTGCTTAGCTGGTTTACCTCTGCATCCCCAATGATGGGATTATGCACTGCACCGATGCACAGAGGCCCAGCCCTACCCTTGTCTTCTTGTGCGAACCTTTATGGTCACCAGGTATAGCCCCAACCTCAGCAGAGGCTGGATGAAGGCTCAAGGGAGCCCTCTGGACTCCGAAGCTCTTTCATTCAAAGATCCCTGGTCGTGGTGGCACAAGCCTGTGATCTCAACATGCAGAAAGGAGATAGCAGAAAAAGTAGGATTTCAAGGCCAGTTTTGTCTACACGGAGAGTTCGAGGCTAGCCTTGGCTACATGAGATGCTGTCTCAAAATACAAAAGATTGTGCTGCTGAGATGGCTCAGTGGATTAAGGTACTTGTTGTCAAGTTTGGTCCACATGGTACAAGGAAGGAACCATGCCATGAAAGCTGTCCCCTGACCTTCATACATGGTGCACGCGCGCGCACACACACACACACACACACACACACACATACACACCCCACGAACATATACTAAGTAAGTAGATAAATTGTATAAATAATTGTCTAAAAAAACATTAAAAATAACAGGACTCTAACTCAGATACGTGAATAAATAAAGAGTAAGTCAAGAAACACCATAGAGCTGGGCGGTGGTGGCACACGCCTTTAATCCTAGCACTTGGGAGGCAGAGGCAGGTAGATTTCTGAGTTCGAGGCCAGCCTGGTCTACAGAGTGAGTTCCAGAACAGCTAGGACTACACAGAGAAACCCTGTCTCAAAAACAAAACAAAACAAAAACAAAAACAAAAAACAAAAAAACAGAAACAAAAAAAAAAAAAAAGAAAGAAGGAAAGACCATAGAACATGGCTGGAGAGATGGCTCAGTGGTTAAAAGCACTCAGTTGGTCTTGCAGAGGACCCCGGTTCAATTCCCAGCATCCACATCGTGTCTATAGCTCCTGTTCCAGATACGTATATGGTTACTTTTATGGGAACATATATTACATATATATTCATGCAGGCACTACACACATGCAACATTTTTGTTTATATTTTGAGATACATTACTATTATGTGGTCATGGCTGGCCTAGAGCTCACGGAGATCCCTGACTGGGTCCTGGGATTAAAGGTTTGCACCACCACACCTGCCTAAAATAAATAGAATTATACTTATTTATTCCTTTTATGTGTATGTGTTTGCACCTGAGTGGTCTGTGAACCACATATGTGCATTGACAGTGGGTATCAGAAGAGGGCATCGGATATCCCAAACTTGGAGTTTGGCACTTGTGAGCCACTGTGTGAGTGCAGGGAACCAAACCCTAGTCTTCTGCAAGAGTAGTAAATGCTCTTAACTACTGAGCCATTTCTCCAGCTCAATAGATCCTTTTTAAAAAGACAGACAAGCCGGGAAGTGGTGGTGCACGCCTGTAATCCCAGCACTCTGGGAGGCAGAGGCAGGCAGATTTCTGAGTTTGAGGCCAGCCTGATCTACAGAGCGAGTTCCAGGATAGCCAGGGCTATATAGAGAAACCCTGTCTCAAAAAAAAAAAAAAAAAAAAAAAAAAAAAAAAAAAAGACAGACAGACAGACAGACCTTGGAGTTGGGCATTGTGGTAGCATATACTTGCAATCTCAGCACTGGGAAGGCAGAGGCAGGGAGGGTTGCCAAAAGCTTGGGGCTAGCCTCTTTACATTGATTGACTGACTGATTGATTGATTGATTGATTGATTATAATTTTGAGACATGGTTTCACTGGGTAGCCCTGGCTGGCCTTGAACCCGAAAGGCCTGCCTCTGCCTCCGTAGGTATGTGCCTCCATGCCCAGCCCAAAGCCAGCATTATTCTTTTCATTTGTTTGTTTGTTTTGTTTTGTTTTGTTTTGTTTTTCCCAAGAGGGTTTTCCTGTGTAGCCTTGGCTGTCCTGGAACTCACCCTGTAGATCAGGCTGGCCCCGGAACTCATAGAGATCTGCCTGCTTCTGCTTCCTGACTCCTGAGGTTAGAGACATGCAGTGCCACACCTGGGAAGTCAGCCTATTCGATATAGCAAGTTCCAGGCCAGTCAGGACTTCAGCAAGACCCTGTGTCAAAGGAAAAGAAACAGCATGGAGACTAAGACAGCATGCGTGACAAGCCCGGGCACGCACACTGTGGCACATACATGAGCTCTGGCCAGAGGTCTGTGTTCCCAGGCTCCTTTGGTTTTCTCACATGTATCATTTGGTGTTTATTATTTACTTATAGCAATGTTAGGACTGAACCCAGGGCTTCTCACATGCTTGGCAAGTGCTCTGTCACTGATTTGCACCCCTAATTCTTGGATTACAATGAATAAAAATAGGCATAACCTTTATAAGTAGGAAAAGGGCTTTTCAAATGTGTGCATTTTGAAATCAGAGCGCTGCTGGCCGTCCCTCTCTCTCTCTGCCTGCTTGTCTCCCGGGTGAATCAGCAGTGCCCTGTTCTCTCAGAGAGGAGTTCTGGGGTTGCCACTGGAGCTCTGGGGGTGGCATGCAGAACAGCCTCAACACCCCCTCCCAGGCGACTCACGCTATCCTTCCCAGGGTGGCGCACGCAGGGTGACGGGATCGTAGTGTTCACATCTTTATTTGGAGACAGATCATAGCCCAACAAGAGGCGCAGGGTCTCCAGGGACTTAGGGTGGGACAGGGATCTCAGCTCCTGGCTGGCTACCCTGAAGGCTATGTTAAGGTTTCTTGTTCACCCTGCACAGGCATCTCTGGGAAGAGCCAGATTCTTTTCGCCTTGGTCTTCACCACCAGGTACCTGGACCTTTTCTCGAACTTCATCTCCATCTACAACACAGTGATGAAGGTAAATGTGCGGGGACTCCTTGGACTCCTAGCGTACCGGCGAGTTCAGGCCAGGGCTGGAGCTGGCTCACCTACCTCCCGTGCTGCCAAAGGCCCTCCAGGCATGAGCCTCTGTTCTTTATCCACCAAGGCAGAACATCATAAGCAAATGAGAATATTAGTCATGGAATGGCTAAGTAAAGTATTAAAATCTTACTTTAATCCCAGCACTGGGAGGCAAAGGCAAGTGGATCTCTGAGTTTGAGGCTAGCCTGCTCTACAGATTGAGTTCTAGGACAGCCAGGGCCTCACAGGTCTCAAACAAAACAAAACAAAACAAAACAAAACAAAACAAAACAAAACAAAACAAAAAACAAAAAAAAAAACAAAAAAACAAAAAAACCCCAAAAAACCCCTCTCCTCATGCCCCCCCCAAAAAAAATATTTCAAGAGATGATACTATGGCACATCAAAAGTCTCAGAGACATCCTTTGGGATTCCAGATAGCTCATCAGTGGGAGAGGGAGGAGGAGGTTGTCTCCTGTGATAAAGCAGTTGCACTCAGTGTGAACTGGAGGCTGGGGATTAAAATCACTGTTAGGATTACAGGAGGCTGACCACCTACCTGCTTAGTTCATTTCTGTGCAGACCCAGCCTTGCTGCGACAGCATGAGGCATCTATAATGGAATAGAAATGAGGTCATCACTTCTTGCGTTTCTTCTGTCGCTAATCTGTGCTGTGTAAGGATTCAGAGGAGGGTCCTGCCCATGAATCCTCTTGTAACAGAGACAGACTGACATGTCTTCACATGGCGTGTGACACCACGCTACAGGGTGTGGTGACAGCATTTGTCTCTCATCCTAGCGAAGTGTGAGTGAGCTCTCTGTGCCAGTGTAGTTGAGTGCCACCCAGCAGTATTAGCACAGCCTGAAAGTTGTTAGAAAAGGAAATTCCAAGGCTGCCCAGACCTACCCCCCCCAAAAAAAAAGACCCTTGGAATGGCATCAGAGAAGCTACTCATGTGACTCTAATGTAAACCTCCAACTTGCAATTCTAGGGACCCTAGAAATATCAAGTACACACATGCATGCATGTATGCATTCATGCGTGTGCACACACACACACACACACAGAGGCAGGGCGGTCTGTTGGGGACAATTGTGTTTTAGCCCTCAGTATTACTGAGATGGCCTAGCATGAGTGTTGTCATAGATGTCCATGTCTCTCTAGGTGGTTTTCCTTCTCTGTGCCTATGTCACAGTGTACATGATCTATTGGAAGTTCCGGAAAACATTTGACATTGAAAATGACACATTCCGGCTGGAGTTCCTCCTGGTCCCGGTGACCGGCCTTTCCTTCCTGGTGAACTACAGTTATGCGCCGATGGAGGTGGGTCTAATCCCAAGGCAGGGATGCCCCCCAGCACCCTCTTCAGCCATCTGGGCATGCCTACCCTGAGTCTTTGTTCACCATTCACAGCATTCACCCCCACCCCACATGACGGGGCACATGTACTCACAGTCCTGAGGTTCTAAGTTAAATAGGTGGTAACCCTCCTTCAGTTGTACTCACAGTCCTGAGGTTCTAAGTTAAATAGGTGGTAGCCCTCCTTCAGTTGTACTCACAGTCCTGAGGTTCTAAGTTAAATAGGTGGTAGCCCTCCTTCAGTTGTACTCACAGTCCTGAGGTTCTAAGTTAAATAGGTGGTAGCCCTCCTTCAGTTGTACTCACAGTCCTGAGGTTCTAAGTTAAATAGGTGGTAGCCCTCCTTCAGTTGTACTCACAGTCCTGAGGTTCTAAGTTAAATAGGTGGTAGCCCTCCTTCAGTTGTACTCACAGTCCTGAGGTTCTAAGTTAAATAGGTGGTAGCCCTCCTTCAGTTGTACTCACAGTCCTGAGGTTCTAAGTTAAATAGGTGGTAGCCCTCCTTCAGTTGTACTCACAGTCCTGAGGTTCTAAGTTAAATAGGTGGTAGCCCTCCTTCAGTTGTACTCACAGTCCTGAGGTTCTAAGTTAAATAGGTGGTAGCCCTCCTTCAGTTGTACTCACAGTCCTGAGGTTCTAAGTTAAATAGGTGGTAACCCTCCTTCAGTTGACACCTTGTGTCCCCCAGGAACACTCCAGGCTAGCTCAGCGGGCCTGAGCTTTGAAAGACAATCATCTCTGGAGGTCTTATGCTGGTATTTATGGGCTGTTCCTTGACACCTTGTCTTAAATGTCATTTACAAACTAAGTCTGGTCAAAACTATGTTTCATGGACATATTTGCACTGCTGTAAACCAAGCAGGCATTATATGCCCGAGTTTGTATTCCCTTAAGTGGTAAAAAAAGGTCTAACTACTGAACTTCAGGCCTGGGGACACTGTGGGCAGCATGCCATGTGGCCTTGTCCTTGGGAGAAAAGGCAAGCTTGCTCAGAGTGACATTGGCACGCCCCTGTAAAATGATTGTGTGTCAAACTGTTCTCTTCAGTAAACGTTAACCACGCGAATCCTCTAAAGCAATGGATGCTTCCAGCCTTTCTATTGTTGTTCTGACAGGTCCTCTGGACCTTCTCCATCTATCTGGAGTCAGTAGCTATCCTGCCACAGCTCTTCATGATCAGCAAGACTGGAGAAGCTGAGACCATCACCACTCACTACCTGTTCTTCCTGGGGCTCTATCGGCTACTCTATCTGGCCAACTGGATCAGGCGGTACCAGACGGAGAACTTCTATGACCAGATCTCAGTGGTGTCTGGAGTTGTACAAACCATCTTTTACTGTGACTTCTTCTACTTGTATGTGACCAAAGGTAAGCACTGGTCCTGTATCACCATGCACTTACGTATGGTACTTGTATAAGTTTGAATAGACTCCATCGACGTGTGTTTGAATGCTTGGCCCACAGGGAGTGACATTATTAGGTGTGTCCTTTTAGAATAGGTATGCCCCTATAGGAGGGAATGTGGCACTGTGTAGCCAGGCTTTGAAGGTTGGGGCAGGTTCTTGTGAAGGCAATATATGCTCTGTATCAGCGTCTGTTATGTGGTCCAGTGTCTCCTGTAACTAGGATCCACAGGTCTAGGAATCGAGGGGTGGAGAAGGGAATAGTTCCACTATCACTTTTAGTGACCCACTAGGAAAATCTTTGCCTCCTGTTCTGTTGGCCTAGTAGTTCTGGTTCCAGAGGGAGGAGTGCTCCTGCCAGGAGGAAGCTGTTCCATGTGCTTGTCAGGAGTTTTGAACACTCGGGAGTCCTCAAAGCCACTTACAGTGACACATTTCCTCCAATAAGGCCACACCTCCTAACAGTGTCACTCCCTGAGGGCCAGCATTCAAACATGAGTCTACAAGGGCCAAAGCTATTCAGTACTCCAACTGGGCTGAGGCAGAGGCTCCTCCCTTCTGGAGCTTATTTGGAAATGGGGAGGCACAGACCAACAGCAACCACAAGTGTGCAGACAGGAAAACTTCGTTGGGGAACCTCATTCCCCAAAAGCTCCAAAGCAGCCATTAGCAGTCATAAACCTTGAAACTCAAGGAAACTAAATTCACACAGGACCTCAGGGAGCTATGATAAGGGGTTTGTTAATCACCAAGGGCATTTATTTCAACCAGCCCAGCAGCCACCACGCAGGGTAGCTTAGAAACAGGTTTGGGTCACAGGCTACAGGGATGGAGCAGACACACTGGCCTAAAACTATGTAACATCTGAAACAGGGCACAGAGCCCATGGGGTAACCCAAGAAGGAACTTCTGATAAACTAACTCCTCCTGCAAGATGACTTTTTTTTTTTTTTTTTGAGACAGGGTTTCTCTGTGTAGTCCTGGCTGTCCTGGAACTCACTTTGTAGACCAGGCTGGCCTCGAACTCAGAAATCCGCCTGCCTCTGCCTCCCAAGTGCTGGGATTACAGGTGTGCGCCACCACTGCCCAGCTGTAGATGACAACTTTAAAGGGACAGCAGAGCCGAGTGGTGGTGGCGCACACCTGTAATCCCAGCACTTGGGAGGCAGAGGCAGGCAGATTTCTGAGTTCCAGGACAGCCAGGGCTATACACAGAAACCCTGTCTTGAAAAAACAAAAAGGGACAGCAGAGTATAGACTGTGCTAGAAGGGAGACAAAGGCAGGTGGCTCTAGTTCAAGGCCAGCTAGTGTGTGTGCACACGCACACACAGAATTGAGTCTCTTTAAAGCACATCCTAACTAAAATTTTATCTTTTCTTTTTTCTAGTCCTTAAAGGAAAGAAACTAAGCCTACCAATGCCAGTCTGAAGAGCCGGGCCACCCCTAAAGCAGCTAGAGCACCATCTGGTCACTCCTTGATGGCCTAAGTCTCCAGCCAAGACTTGGGACTTAATGTTAAAATGGTTGTTGTGAATTTGAACAAAGCCCCATCTCAACATCAATGGAGCAACCCCCTCTTACCTTTGTGGATATAATGGAATACCTGGCCCATCTGCCCAAGTATGGTGCCCTACACTGAATGGCAAGTGAGAAGCATAAGATACCTCCTCCACAAGACTCTTGCTTCTTTAGGACTACAGTAGAAGACTCATGCCCAGGGTGCTGAACTGCAGAGCCATGCCCATCTGCCATGTCAGTTGTGAGCCATCCCAATAACCAGCTCACCAAGTGCTTAGGACTTCCGATCTCACTTGCCAGCTGAGGGGGACACCACGGCCAGTGTAACCCGATTCTGTGCCAAGAGCCTCCACGCCACTCTCACCCTCCATTCCCAGTCTGAGGTGCTAACAGGATGCCTAGTACACTCAACCTCCAAATATTAGCTGCTTGGAGGAAAACATTAGGACTACACTTAAACTTTTTAAGTTTTAATGTAATAAAAAGTCCACACCTTTATTGTCAAGTGTTTATTTATACCTACAAAAGAAAACAAGATGGTATCAAAAGGACAATTTACAAACTAAAAGTAGTAGTAACATAGCTCTGAGCATCCTGTGCCTTAACATCACACCTACAATTCAAGGCTCAGTGACAGGAATGTGTTGAGAAACCAGCGAGGGCACTAGCAGAGCACTGACCCCAAGCAAAAGCCACCAACCTTTTTAGATGACAAGTCTGCACAATGGATTGTTAGGGAGCAGCAGCCCACAGCCTAATCCCTAAGCCCTTTCCCCAAGCGAGTAAACCATAAAGGCAATTAGCCCAGCGCACAGGGTTTGCCTGCACCTGTGCCGACAAGGGCCGACAAGGAGGCAGAAGTCATTTGCGCCAAGTAGGAAAACTGCTAGTTTTCTGCTGTACCCAGGCCAAAAGAGCTTATGAAATATGAAATCTGCTATTTATCTGGATTATGTCTGCTGGAGAGGGAGGTAAGCAACCTAGCTGCTGCTTCACCCCTGAAGGCAGTAATAGAAGGGGTGTTTTGAAGAGCCACAGTAGCACAGGACAGCCCATGGTATAGTGCTTAATAAAAAATAATCTGAATTTGGTTGTAGAAAGTATCTGTAACAGGCTGGTCAGTGTCAGTGATCAGACACTTCCTTTTGGCAGGGTGAGTGAGAGACAGACAAGACAGGACACACTTTGGTTTCAGAGCACAGAGCAGGGTTGCCACACATCTGTGCCCACCGTCCCCCTCGGCTTCAGTCTGTAGACCAGTAAGGAAAACAAAAGAATGCCAAGCGTGCATTCACATGCGGATATCCAGCATGTGCTGACAACCTACCTGTTAGGTTACACACTGAATCCTATTTTCTGAGCCCCTCAAAACCATCCCTTTTCCTGAAAGAAACCTCAAAATTGACTGTTACTGTATAAAGGAGCAAGCACCCTCAGGGCACAGCCAAGGAATGCAGTGGAGCCTCCTCCCTTTAACTGCACTGAGGACTGGCAGCCGCACCCAAGCCCCACCACCATTGGCTACTAGAGGCGGTGGGCATCTACTCTCCTGTCCTGTTTAGGTGATATAAGAGCAGAATTTTTTTTTTCCAATTTCATCTGCTGCTCTTCCAAGTTCCAGAAGAAAGTATTTAATAATGGGATGCGACAAGCTCACCCCTACCTTCACACTCCAGAGGGTGAGGTGAGCCTGGACTTCAGTCCTCCATAGGCACTACCTGCGGAAAACTGAGGACAAAGGGAAGCCCAGGACAATGCTTCCAGCTGCTACAAAGCACCTCTGAGAACAGGCTGCGAGGGGACTAGCTCTTCAGCAGTCCTGCTCAGGAGAGCCTGGCTAAGTGGGCAGAGCAGCGCATGAGGTCATTCCTACTCTAAGAATACTGAGTTCAAGAGGAAGATCCGCCCACTTGTAGTCCATCATCTCCAAAGGTGCTCAGGAAGCTTCTGCTTAGCACTGATGCTTACCGCTCACAGTGGCTTATCTGGCTAGGAAAATGACTTTCTGATGGCCCCTGGTTATATGGGGGGCAAAAAAAAAAAAAACCAGGCAGCCTCTACCCAGACGCCAGTCTATCTAGTAAAAACAATGCTTTATAGTTTTTTAAACTTAAAATAGAAGACAATGCTTGAACTCAGAAATGTGATTTCTAACTCAACACTAACCTGGTTAATATTTAATAACTGTAGGAAAAAGTGGGGAGGGGGACACTGATAAAACCAATTAGGAATTTTTAACTGTTGAATGCACATAATAAGCCATCAGCCACATGACCGACAAAGCAGTCTTAAAAATTCACCAGGCCCGAGTAATTATAAGTGTAGTAACTTAAAACCCACCATGGGCAGTGTGCATGGAAATCCCTCTTGGCTCCTCCCAATAAGGAGAACAGTCTAGAGAACAGATGCCGTCTCCTGTAGAGCGTCCATCCATCCTTCCCCACCCACCCTCCCACATAGAAACAGGCTCCAACAAAAGTGCCTAATACCTTTAAGGTGAAAAATAGCTCAATATCCTCAACATGCATTAAGTTGGGGGAAAGAAATTAATCTTTTCCAGTCAGTTATGTGTATATATATATTTTCTTACAAAATCTGTAATTATAGACTGGATCTTTTGGGTGGGCAGAAGAAACCTGGCAGTGAAATTTTAACTATCTGCATTAAAAAAAAGATAAATCATAATGGTTGGGAAAAGAAAAAATAAAAATGAAAAGGTCTAGAAGGGTAAGAGACAGTGTTCCTTTAGATGTAATTCATCTGCACAAGTCACTCCGGCCAAGCAGTTTCATTTACGAGATGGCGGAGGGGGAGGGGGAGGGGGAGGGTACTGGTAAGCAGTCTGCCCCATGTAGCCTATCATATTGGTGGCTCCTGGAGGCTGTGCAAACTGCTGTGACATCAGTGGCTGGGGCTGCTGCCCTGATCGGCCTATCCCACTAAACTGCTGGCTGGAGCTCTGGGCGCTCCTCCCGGCTGAGGCAGTGCTGCTAGCCCCATAGGTGCCAGCGGCATACTCCTGGGCCGTGTAGCCACTGGTGCCATAGGCAGCTGCCCCATAGGTGCCCTGAGCATACGTGTATTGGCCTGCTTGTGCCCCAAAGGCAGAATTCGGGCTTCCATAGCCACTGCCATTAGCATAACTGGCTCTATCGGTTTCACTACGATCCCTGTAGCTTGTAGAATCTCTCCGGCCACCATCCTTGACCCCTCGAAGCCTCCGGTCACACTCATCCTGATACATCAGATTGGGATTGTTGGCTGAAGAAGTAGTCCGGTATCGTGAGCGGCCTCCTGGAGGAGAGGGAAAAGCCAAGTATGTGATCCAAACAAACCGAACAGTACCTAACAGGGCACATCTGCCTCTGGAACGCTCGTCTCAACTCACTACTTCACTCAGCTTGGTGCCTTTTAAGAGTCTTCTTGAGGATAACAAAACCAAACAACATACCAAACTTGGTAGCCAGGAGAGCAGACCTGAACATGCCTCACAGCTGGACATCAACTGTATGCCTCAGTTAATACTATGCTATAAAATGAGGCAAAATTACCAAATTCTCCAAAGTATCAAGAAGGAACAACAGTTTTTATATATATATATATATATATATATATATATATATATATTTTTTATTTTTTTTTGGTTCAAGACAGGGTTTCTCTGTGTAGTCCTGGCTGTCCTGGAACTCACTCTGTAGACCAGGCTGACCTGAACTCAGAAATCCGCCTGCCTCTGCCTCCCAAGTGCTGGGATTACAGGTGTGCGCCACCACGCCCGGCTTCTATAGGTTATATTTTAAGAGACAGTGTCTAGCTACGAAGCTCAAGCTGTCCCAAAAAGATAACACACCCAGTCTTACCTCCACGTGTTAAACATAAGCTTGGGGCTGGAGAGATGGCTCAGTAAAAGCACTGACTGCTCTTCCAGAGGTCCTGAGTTCAATTCCCAGCAACCACATGGTGGCTCACAACCATCTGTAATGGGATCTGATATCCTCTTCTGGCATGCAGGTATATACGCAGATAGAATACTCATACATAAAACAAAGAAAGAAAGAAAGAAATCCAGGCTTGGCTGGACAGCGATGCCCTTGCAGGTAGTGGGGAGGCAGAGGCAGGTGGATCTGAGTTTGAGCACAGCCTGGTCTAAAAAGTGAGTTCCAGAACAGCCAGAGCTACAAAGAGAAACCCTGTTTTAAATAAAAACCAAACCAAAAGATTCAAAACATGTACTACTACTTTAATTTTGAACATGTACCACGTGACCCAAATTTAAATAAATGATGGGCCATAAATTCTCAGCTACAAAAATATTGGGCTATAACAGTAGCACAATGACTAAACTTGAATCTTAACTTAAAATGAGGTAACACAGAAACTACAAAGTTCTCTCTCTCGGACTCTAAACAAGAGCCTTGCCATATCAAAACAAAACAAAAAGGAAAACTAAAAACTCACCAACAAAGAAAACCCAGCAGAAAACATGGCACAATTAGACTTAGCATTACAAGTCCTTGGCAGTACCTGGAAAATTCCAGGACTTACCCTTACCCCCTCCTCCGCCGCCACCTCTGTGGTCCACGAGCTGCATCAATTTTGGATTGATGGCCTGATTGGCCTCTTCCAATACTTTGATCAGCTCTCTAGCCTGCTTCAGGTTGCCGGGGGTAAAGAAAGTATAGGCAGTGCCCTTGTTGGTGCTGCGGGCTGTTCGGCCAATACGGTGAACATAGTCCTCTGAGCTGTTTGGATAATCGTAGTTGATGACAAACTTGACATCTTCCACATCTTCCATGTCAATGAGGAGACATTGTGGAGGCAGAGAGAGAGAAGGTAAAGACATGCCAAGAGGTGGAGAGCACGAAGGCAGATGACAGCAAGAGGAGAGAAGATGAAGTTAGTAGCCACCCTGAGTAGGTACAAAAAAGACTCATCCCAACAGAGTAAAAGAGGATCAGTGCCACTCAGGACACACGGGCACTGCATCTCGAGTCGCTGTTGTTATCCTATGGGGCTCCCTTCAATCCCCCCAACTCCTGCCTTTTCTGAAATGGTATGCTGACAGGAGCTACACTAAGACCAGAGTTCAGACTGACATATTCTAGTGCCACCCCCTTCAAAGCCGGAATGCAGAAGAACTCAGTAACCACCATTAAAGTGCAGGGCCAAATCACTTCTACTCTGTTGGGAGAAGCCTGGCACAGTCTACCAACAATACAGCCAACTTACCTTCAGACCAGTCACAGAGCAACATGGAAAGGCACTTCATCTACTCACTACATCCTCGGACTCAACAGTTAGGTTCTGTCTTGCTCTTGTATTTAAAAAGCAAACCCAAGCCAAAATACACACCTATTTTACTTTGTGTAAATACCCAGATTATCTTTCCCTTTTCAATCACAAGAACACATTACACTAAGATTTCCCTCTACTGCCAAGCCCAGCTTCTCAAATGAGGTTTTTTTCCACTCAACTCAAGGTTATTGCAAACTCAGTACTTGAATCAACAATCAGATTGTCTATGTCACCTGAAGAGTCAATAGCCAAAGAATGTGGGGAAAACGGTTGAGACACACATTTAATATTCTGTATATGGCTAGGAATTGGGCTGAGTAACCCCCTAAAACTTAAAAGTATGCAAATGTTAGTGTAATGCTTTCAGCTAAATGTAGTTTTTTAACCTACTTAACAAGCAAATTTAATAACAGAATCCTAATTTTTGGTGGAAAAAAATCTGCATTTTACAAAGAATATTCCGAAAATATCCTAGATAAAACACAGATTTCTGTGATAGAAATAATTAAAAAACATTCTCTGTTTGTTACCAGACCGATGCACACTCCCTCCTCCTTTGGGAAACCGCTGCAGCCGATCCCGTCTCTTTGCCTTTTATATTTGGCGGCCTCCTTTCGAAAACTCCGCCTTCTGACACGGGACCACTGGAGCGCGGGGAGCATGCATCAAGGGTCCGTGGCAGTGAGAAGTCCCCACACACGCTCGCTCTGTGAACTGGCTTAGATGCTTCTCTGTAGCCCCATTTGGTTGCCAAGCGCCGGAGAACCTGGGTTCAGGTAAAAATTTCAGGTCCTCCAACGCCTCCCCCCAAGGTAATTGGGGTGATTGTAGAAAAATTGAAAAAAAAAAGTTACATCCAAAGGGTCAGACTGCATCTATTGCCCAGACTGGATTAATTTCAGGGGTAAGGGGGGAGAGATGATTTAAAAAAAAATTCAGCTGTTGTTAGGGGCACGTGAAGTAGGGGCATTATGTCTGTTTCTTATTACAATAAAGGCTCCTCAGTCTTTACTGACCCCTAAAGTCCTGAATCACACCAGAAAGACGAGAAGGCACTTATCACAGGGGGCAGCTTGAGTCTCCGGCTTGGGTCGTTGATGCCACAAAGAAAAAAATATAACAGGACAAGGATGGAAGGGCGGGGTGGGGCAGGGCAGGGGTTAACTCCATTAGCATTTCTTCAGAGCTTGAGTAATGCTCCTTAGTCACCCCCACCGAGTGACCATGGGAACAGAGCACGCTGAATTGCTGCACTGGATGCACAGAAGTGCACTTTCCAAGCAGCGGAGCACTGGGGCTTCAGATGCTAACAGCTGGGAGTACTTCTGGAGGGGTTCGATAAGGGGTGGACACGGTGCAAAAGTTCTTCATGCTAGAAGGGTGTCCTGTGTGTGCACAGCTCACTGAAGGCCACCTAAGAGCAAGCCTAGAATCGGGTTTCTCCAGCCCAGGCTGCCCTGAGGTTACTGGTGCACTGCCACAGTATTATCTTGCTGTCTTTATAGACGATGCTGTAGCAGGGTAAGAAATGAAAAGTTACATGTTTGGCCACTGGCCTTGTGAGAACATGTGGTCTGGAAAGCCCTACGCCATGGCCTGAAGCTCCACTCACTAACTGGGAGGGTCTACGACTAGCCAGCAGGCTCATCTAGAGTGGCTTCGGGCCAATGGAGATTTGCCTCAGCCATGTACTGAGTGATCTGCAGTTGATATCAAAGCTTCTGTTAAAAAACAAAACGAAATAAATTCAATACTTTTAGTTCAACAGTGTGTAGTTTAAACAAAAAAGAAAAAGAAAAAAGAAAAAAAGAAAAAAAAGCAAAATAAAAAATATCCCACTGGAAAGGGAACAGTGGTCACCTGAAGATGACTATTATGAACTATGGGAGTCTTGAACTTACCTGAAGGGATCATTTAAGAGACCATCGCTCCACAGAAGTGAAAAAAGGCCTGGTGACTCAGCTGAAAATAGCACCCCTGTCTGAGGTAGAAGCCTTCACTTTCCAGGATCTTGTAGGACCTTGGTCAGAAGTCTGCCATTTGTGGTGGGTTTTCTCCCTCCTTTGATTTTACAAGGCAGCAAACAAAGGGGCCCAACAAGCACTCATGTTGAGTAACAAGAAACAGACTCAGGCGCCTTCCCGCTCCCCTCACTTGAAGGAGGGATGATGGGACGAAGAGTCTAAGTTATTCTAACGGTAGCCAATTGATTTTGTTTAAAATATGCAAAAGGACAGAACAAATTTAATTGTCTAGGCAAGATGCACAAAGAAGCTACCAGCACATAGCAAGCCTGTTTTAAAAACCACCATCACTGAAAGCTCTTATGTAAATTGCTTCCAGGCTTCTGCCTCCTCTCCCAGGCCCCAGTTCTAAGGGCGCAGACCCAGATGAGCTCAGAGGAAGACAACTCCCCACCAAGGCTGCTATCTCGGAAGGAGGAGTTAAGCCGAATGGATAAAAAGGCTCCATCACTGCTGAATTCATTTCAGTACTTATCATCTCTATGTTAAATCGCACAGGGAAACTTGGTACTTCTCACCTTACTCAAGAGGAAATTAAACACATGGTTTCTTCCCAACAGGAATGACCTCAGCTCTCTAGAACAAGACCTTGCTATATAACCTAGGCTGCCCTCAGACTAATGCACCCCTTGCCCAAGGTGTCCGAGTGCTGGGAATTTACAGGCATGTAGATACTGCCATGCCTAGCTGTAAAAAATCCTTTTTTGGAGGCAGAGTCTCACAATGTAGCCCTGACTGGTCTACAACTTACTATGAACACCAGGTTTGCCTCAAACTAAAGAAACCATATGCCTCTATCTCCCACGTGTGGGGGATCAAAGGCGTGTATTACCACACCCAGCTAAGATAATCCTTATAAATGTAAACATCCTGGGTCAGACTTGTTTAGTTCACAAGGAGCCAAAGTGTCACAGGCTATTTGTATGTATTTTAAAGCAGGAGTTGAAAGCTTTGGAAGAACATCTTCAGATCAAGTTCTTAAACTGGACAACATGTCTATGGCCAAACGATGAGTAAAAGGAAGGATAATTGCCAATCACATTAATACTGGGCAATGCAGATTTAACAGAATGACATTACATAGAGCAATCAAACCCCTTCAGTAAATGTTCATCGGAAGTAGCCTCTGTTTCTACAGTAAACAGACTAGTATAAGGGAAAAACTGAAGAAACCAGCTTTTGACAGCTAAGCTAGGTCTAATTAGGCTCCTTCTATCCAGCCAGAAAACTGTAATCTAATAGTCATGCCTAAGCCTTGCTAAAGACTAAAGACTGCTAGGAGCCAGACGGAACTTTGAAAATAAGGGGATGGGAACCACAGAAAACCCAAAATAATAATAAACCCCAATGAAGGTTAAAAGAAAATTTCAGGGAGGAAAAAAAAAAAAATCACACTTATACCCTCTCTTTTGACTAAACTCATGTACATACAATTGCAAATCTGACATGACAAAAAAAATTTTTTAAACCAAAAGATACATAAAAGCACCGCTAGAGACACCTATCTATACAAACCTAGCCCACGGGAGGCTACATCCGTGGCAATGAGAATAGGAGCCTTTCCAGATCGGAACTCTGGAAGAAAAACAGAAAGGTGCCAAGTTAGGGAACATCTGTAAATGACATGGACTGAAGAAAAATTATTTCCTTACCCACCAAAGACACACAGCTTTCACAACACTGGCTCTGTACCTTTTCATACACCACACCCATTTTAATTTAAAAAAAAAAAAAAAAAAAGCATTTTTAAAAAACCGTGTAAGCCAGAGTGGTGGTGGCAGCGGCGGCGGGGTACACCTTTAATCCCAGCACTTGGGAGGCAGAGGCAGGAGGATTTCTGAGTTCAAGGCCAGCCTGGTCTACAGAGTGAGTTCCAGGACATCCAGGGCTACACAGAGAAACCCTGTCTCGAAACAACAACAACAACAACAACAACAACAACAACAAACCTCTGGAGCTGGGGAGTGGCAGTGCTCGCATTTAATGCCAGCACTCAGAAGGCAGAGGCAGGCGGATCTGTGAGTTCAAGGCTGGCCTGGTCTACCGAGTGAGTGAGTTCCAGGACAGTCAAGAATACATAATAAAACTGTGTTTCAAAAGCAAATACAATTTTGTGTTTCTGTGCATGCTGAACATAGGTGCCCGAGTCCACAGCACAGCGTCCCCCTTGGAGGTAAGTCACCAACATGGGTGATGGGCCCTCAGAGAGCAGCACATGCTCTTAGGGCTGAGCCATCTCTACAGCACCTTTTATTTGAAAAGACTTATTGATATTATGAACTCTCAGGAACTTTAAGAGATGTATTGAAAGAATCCAGGGTTCAATTAACTAGAACAAGGCTGGGTGAAACTTGGTCTACAAATAAAATCTAGTACAATACTTATTTTTGCAAATAAAACTGCTATTAGAGATACAGCCAGGTCATGTCTATAATACTGTCTACAGCACTTGTTTTTTGTGGAAACCACTCCCCAAACTAATCTAGGATCTGGTCCTTTATAAATTGGCTGGGGCAGGCTTGTCCGCAATGGCTAAGATGACACTTGTCAAAAAGCTTTATTGTGTTAGGTATAGTAGCACCCTCTTCTAGTCCCAGATTAACACCTGGGAGGCAGAGGCATTCTGCCTCCCAGTGGATCCATTCAGTGAAATTCTATCTCAAAATAAAAACAAAAAACAAAAACATAAAAACCCAGCAGTTCAGTTTTGTTCTTACCATTAAGTACCCAATCTCTTTCTGGTTGACTCTTGTCTCCATGGATACACATAGCAGGCCAACTATCAGAAGAATATTATATATTAGAGAGCTTTACAAAAGAAATATAGGTACAAATACTGATCACATTTTTTAAGCAACAAAATAGAAGTGTGCTCATTTACAGACGCACACAATTCTCCATCAGGACACAACGGTCATCTGGAAACTGCCTGAGCAAAGCAGGGGCTGGCTCCCCCCCACCCCCTGCCCAACCACCGCCCTTTAATACAGCTCCTCATGGCGTCAACCACGAGTATTTCACTGTGACATCATTAACTGTAATTCTGTTACTGTACACATCTGATATGCAGGATATCCGACCTCTGTGGAAGGGTCTTTCCATCCCCACACCTAAGGGACCATGACCTATGGGTTGAGAACTGCTGGCAGAAAGCTATCTAGATGCTGCACTCACCCATCTCTGCGCATCCTTCGAGTGAGGTCATCACAGCGCCTCTTTGTCTCCACAAATATTATAGTTTTATTTTCCTTTTCTGCCATGATTTCTTCCATCAGCTGGATCAATCTGAAAAGATGACCAACATTGCAGTCCATCACCCAGAAATATCTTCCTTTAAATCAACCACACAGATGGTACACGCAGCCCATAGCCACACACTGAAGAGTGTGACGGCACGTCTACAATCCCAGTATTACTTGGGAGGCTCAAGCAGGACGGAGACTGCAAGATCAACCTTAGCTACAGAACAAGAATCTTCTACTCCAAAATGGAAGGGGGAAAAAAGACCTCAAACTTTTTGTTTTTCTGTGTGGCCCTGGCTGTCCTTCAACTGCCTGACTCTGGAGTACTGGGCATCCACTGAGTGGTCTACACCACCTCTAATTCCAGCCCCAAAGGATCTGAATTCTTGTATTCCTTTTATGAGAAAAGTGCAGGAAAACAAACAAACAAAAGCTAATCAGGCTGTAGTCACAGTATTTGTCTAGCATGCACGATGGCCTAGGTTCAATCCCCAGCAACACATAAAGCAGTTTGGTGGCAGAAGCTGAAAGTCTCAGCACAGGGGAGGCAAAGACTTGACGTTGCCTTCTGTTACACTGTGAGGCCCACGCCCGTCAAGGACACAGAGACTCCGCCTCAGGTAAGTCAATTGCAATGCAATCCTGACTGGTTCATACTATACTCAAAGCAGGTCTGATAGACTTGCTCATTACTCATTTCTCAGAAAAGAAAAATGGAGGCATTAAGAGGTCAATCTTAAGGCAACCTAAAAACTATACCGCTGACATTAAAAAAGCCAAGTGCACTTGGGAGGCAGAGGTAGGCGGATGTCTGAGTTTGAGGCCAGCCTGGTCTATAGAGTGAGTTCCAGGACAGCCAGGGCTATACAGAGAACCCCTATCTGGGGGATTGGGCGGTGGGGAAGAGTCCAGTGTACCTGCAAGGATCCAAGATCAACAAAGACAATGCTTCAATTTATGACACAATGTTTCCAATCTCCAAAATAAATAATTAATTAACCCTGGCTTTCTCAGCTATCGCCAATACAACTGTAATCCTAGCACCTGGGAGGCTGAGGAAGGGAGATCATGAGTTTGAGGACAACCACAGGATGCCTAGTGTGGCCCTATCTCAAATATAAACCAAACTTAATAATAGTGTATTACATAACAATTATGTTATCATATGCTATGAAGTCTCTTTCCATACTTGTGATCTTTTTCACTCTCCATACAGACATCCACAATCTGAAGGATGTTGTGGTTGGCACTCAGCTCCAGGTTGCCCACGTTGATCTGGGTGTAGTCACGCAGGAAATCCTCTGCCAGCTGCCTTACTTCCTTTGGCCAGGTTGCGCTCCACATCAGTGTCTGCCGGTCAGGCTATCAAGAAATGAAGGCTTTCCTTTAGATTAAAAAACTATATTTAAGGAACAAAGAGGTATAAATATAGTGATCAGGTTTACAAACCCTGATTTGGTCAACAATTTTGCGGATCTGGGGCTCAAAGCCCATATCAAGCATCCGGTCAGCCTCATCCAACACAAGGTAAGTACATCGGCGAAGGTTTGTCTTTCCTGACTCCAGGAAATCTATTAGGCGGCCAGGAGTGGCTATGCAAATCTCAACACCTATAAAGCAACAATAACAAAAAATGTAGCCCATGAAGAACTCTTTCTTACTTATGCACTGTCCGAACCTCAGCACACAGTAAGTAGGAAGCCCCAGCCCTAGTGGCTGCATTCAATGTTACAGCAATTGCTAAACTTACAGGATCCAAAGAGCACATGTAAGGAGGTCAAACAGTACAAGTCCCTAGCCACAAATTTTCCCCAACAAAATATCTAATAGAACCATAATCCCAAGAATTTCTACACTATTGAAAATACTGAAAAATTTTCACAAGAACCCAATGTTCATTTTCATTTATAGAAACTGGCAAATATGAAAATCCTTTTTACCTCTTTCCAAGTCTCGAATCTGGGGACCTTTGGGAGCACCTCCGTAAATGCATGTACTCTTCAACCTAGAGCATTTCCCGTAATCGTCGGCCACCTGCTGCACCTGCTGTGCCAGCTCTCTAGTGGGAGCCAGCACTAGACACTGAAGCAAAGGGGGTGGAGGGAAGCAAATAAGCCTGAGACAGTCACCCTAACCTTAACAAACCCCAAATCCCCAAGAATCAACACAGTCCAATCCCCCCCGTGGGGCTCCCTGGCCTATGAGGAAGCATTTACTATTCAGAAATGGAAAGGACACTAGCACTTCCCCACCTGACCCACTTTGATGTGTTCATTACTTGAGGCATAAATGACCCCCTTAAGATTGATTTACACCATGTATAATCTACCTTAAAAAAGAAAAAGCAAGGTCTTATAGAGACTCTCTGGCCTGTCAACCTTTAATCCCCTAAGTTTGGCAACCTGATCATGAGCCCCATCCGGTGGAAAGAACTGACCCTTACAGGCTACCCCCTTACTTCTACAAAATAAGGTGGCATGTACTCACTCCCTTCAGAAAAATAAGTAAACCTAATGAAAACGAGGAATTTAGAATTGTGCTTGAGGGACAAATATTCAACCCCTAGTACCAAAAAAATAAACCTCAAAACAAAGAATTGGACTTATATTTGCTGCAAAAAATGGTTCAAAGACTAGGTTCAGTTCAGACACTTGGAGCTCCGTGGTGAGACTACTGTCTAGCACACACAAGAGCATAAGTTAGATCACACACAGGAGAGAGGAAGAATGCCTTAAATCCAGGTCACTGCTGGATAACTTTGGGCAAGTCATTTAATTCCAAATAAGTCAGGCCAGTACCACCTCTCCACATGGAGAAAAGAAGTGAGACCTGAGTAAGGGCAGGGGCCAGAGAGATGACTCATAAAAAAAGAAATTGGGCACAGTGCCCAAAATTCAACCATCATTCAAAATAGTTATTCTGAAAAATTACAAATGGTAACACACTTACAATTGGGCCATCTCCTCTTTCCAAGTATGGCTGGTGGTTTATATGAACAATCGCAGGCAGTAAATACTGGGGAGGAATGAGAATCAACAATGTCATACAAACCTAGGCCATTAGCCTAACAGGTGCAAGTTAATCAGTCAAAAACAATGCCCTAATGGGAAAGGGGGAAAATAGAACAATTACCACACCAGTACAATATAAGTATATAGCTGAAATTCTTTGTTTTCTTCTTTGGAGACAGTGTTTCACTATGTAGATCCCTGTGGCTATCCTGGAACTCACTACACAGACCAAGATGGCCCCTGAGATCTGTACACCTGCCTCTGCCTCCCTAGTGCTAGGATTAAAAGCAAGTCCCACCATGCCCTGCTTGCACACAGTACTTTGAATTTAATAACTGAGGAAATGTGAGACAGGCATGGTGGCATGCCTTTAATCCCAGAATTTGGAAGGGGGCAGTGGTAGGTGGTTCTGAGCTCAAGGCCACCCTGTCATATACAGAGAGCAACAGCCAGAATTACAGAAAAACCCTGCCTTGGGAGAAACCGAGAAACCAACCAACCAACCAACCACCAAAAAACAAAAACAAAACAAAAACAAAAAAACCCCCAAGAACTGAAAAAATGCAATCCAACTAGGATAACAAAATAAGTTACCACAATGTCAAAAACTTGGTACCTACCGCCAATGTCTTTCCAGAGCCAGTCTGTGCAATGCCAACCATATCTCTGCCGCTAAGAGCCAAAGGAAACCCCTGGCACTGGATGGGCGTTGGTTCTGTAAAGTGCTGATCCATTAGCACATCCATTACGTACTCTGTAAGAGGTAAATCGGTCACTACCTTCACTAGTAAAACTAAGGGTACATATAAAGTCTTAAAAAGCAGCAGTTACTGATGCTAAGAGACTTCCGTTGCTTTATTATTCTCCAAGAACTTTAAACCCAATCTCTGGCCAGCCCAACACTACCCAACACTCTCCTAACACACTAACAGCGCCCGTTCATGGCTCATTTACAGTTCCCAAGTTTCTACTACATGCAAGAAGCAATGTTCTGCTATTATTATAAAATGCAAGGGCAAAATACTAGTAAGTTTTGGCATTAAAAACAAAGCAGAGGCCGAGGAGATGACTCAGCTGGTAAGAGTGCTTGCTGCTCTTGCAGAGAGCCAAGTTTGGATCCCAGGATCCACATAAAACTAACAACTGCCTGTAACTCCAACTTCAGACAATCCGATGCATTCTTCTGGACTCCCCAAGAACCTCATTCCATACAAATCATCTTTCAAAACACAAAAATTTGTGCAACATGATATCTATAAATACTAGCAATCACCATTCTAAAAAATTGGAAATTAGATAATGACTCTTTAAAGCCAGGTGTGGTGGCACATAACTTAAATCCCAGTACTTCAAGTGCAGAGGAATGCAGATCTTTGAGCTTCAGGGCTTTATCTTAAAAAATAGCTGGGTAGTGGTGGCACACGCCTTTAATCCCAGCACTTGGGAGGCAGAGGCAGGCAGATTTCTGAGTTCAAGGCCAGCCAGGGCTACACAGAGAAACCCTGTCTCAAACAAACAAAACAAAACAACAACAAAAACAAAATAAAAGGTTTTGAACTTCCTTTCATGTTTATTTGGTTTCCAAAACTTGAACTCAAGTAGTCCAAACACTCTTACCCACCTGACTGGCCCCATCTAAATTACTATCTCTTCCTTCCTTCTTTTCTCTTCTCTTTTCTTTCTTTCTTCCTTTCTTTTCTTCTCTCTCTCTCTCTTTTCTTTTTAGGGGGAGGGGGAGACTCTGTTCTCTGTGTAACCCTAGCTGTCCCGGAACTCAGAAATCTGCCTGCCTCTGCATCCTGAGTGCTGGGATCTAAGACATACACTGCCACCACCACCTAGCCACTATCATTTTTTTTTTTTTTTTTTTTTTTGAGACAGGGTTTTTCTCTGTAGTCCTGGCTGTACTGGAACTCACTCTGTAGACCAGACTGGCCTCTAACTCAGACATCTACCTGCCTCTGCCTCCCAAGTGCTGGGAGGCCCGGTTCGCCACTATCATTTTTATATAAAAGTCTCTGTCTTTTAGACAAAATCCTAAGCCTTTCAAAACCTTTAAGCACCCTCCTTAATGCAGATTAATGAACACTTACGTGGAAAGTTAGCATGATGGAAGGCAAAGACAGGCTTTGGACAAACATCTCCCCCTCTCACCGTAATCTCTTTCTTCCGACGTAGCTCATCGACCTCATACTGTGTGGGAGGAGAAAGAAGACAATAGACGTTCTCAATTTAGAAGTTGTATTATCACAATGATATATGCTAATGCTTTTTCCCTGAATCCGAGTTTGGGATGCACATGACTAAGAGAAGAAAACCCTCAAAGTAATTCCTAGCCAGGGTAGGTGGTGCTTGTCACCCTGCACTGCAGGTCAAAGGATAGCCAAGTTCAGACCTAACCTTGGCTACAAAACAAGTTCCAGACCAGCCAGGGTTACACAGTGAGACAGTCTACAACAAACAAAACTTGGGCCCAAATGCCCTATTATGTAATTTTTCTGGATACATAATCTTCTTGGGTAGAATATATCATCAGGTGGTTAAAAGCACACGAAATACAATGTTAAGCTAAATGTATAAGCATATAGCTTAGTGGTAGTTTAAACTTTATATGCATATGGTGCTAAGTTTGAGAGCAGCACTGCTAAAAGAAAATTAGCTCAATGGCCGAGCACCTGTCTTCATGGACAAAGCTCAGGGTCTGACCAAGAAAAAAGATCACAAGGTGTGGCTTCCCATGCCTATAATCCAAGTAGTCCAGGAGCTAAAGTAGCAGGACAACAAGTTAAAAGATCAGCCTGGAGTCACACAATGAGACCATTCTACAAACAGAATCATTTTATCGCAGAAAAATTAAAACACAAACACAAGGCCTGGTGATGTAGTCTTTAGTCCTAGTACTCAGGAGACAGATGCAGGTGGATCTCAGCTTGAGGCCAGCCTGGTCTACAAAGTGGGTTTGAGGACAACCAGGGCTACACAGAGAAACCATGTCTCAAAAAACAAACAAACAAAAAATACCTCCACACAAAAACAAAACCAACAAAATCACAACACATTAAAAAATCTGCTATAACATAAATCAAATATAAAACCACGCTTGGACTATTACCCTATATTTAAGCATTAACTCACATATACCCTTTCTTACCGGAGTCAGTCTCGCTACTTCTGGATGTTCGACATAAAAATTCTTCTCAAACTTGGGGAGTTCACTCAAATCCCACTTCTTTTTCCGTAAACGCTCCCCAGGATTACCAAACTTCTTCGGGGGAAGCCCACTGCCACCTCTTGCTCCAAACCTAGAGACACCAGAAAAGGTATATTCATTAGTACCCATCTCACGTGACAGTAGAGGAACAGACTTCCTCACACTCGTTTTTCACATATTTTAGCACTGACAAAGTTGCTGATCCCAACTTCATACTAAGTGCAGTTTTAATTGGCACTAGAGATTCTGGATAGAATAAAAACTAATGGTCTCTGCTCTTGCAGAGAAGAGGTACTCTTTTAAACTATAAGAGCAAGACTATGGACAGGGAGAAAAATGTACTTCAAGCAAGTCCTTCAAATTTACAACAGCTTCTTGGCCCATTTCCCCACTTATGCTGGGGCAAAAACTTCTCTGCTAATCTACAAAAGCCAGCTACTGGGACATCAGGGTCCAGTGTTTAGTTTACTCTAAAGAAAAAACCAGAATAAAGAGTTGTAATCCTTTCCTCCCTAGCCTCCATCTTTATTTTATATTCATATATTTTACCTTATATTTCCCCTTTCTTCCCAAAATAGTACTACTATTCCTTTTTTGAGGCAGACCCTCATTCATCCTTTACTACCCCCTCAAAGTCACAGCAATCCCCCTGCCTCAGTTTCCTAAACAATGGGATTATATATGTTGAGTCACCACACTAGGGTCAAATAATACTTAGTTACAGAGAGAAAACTAAACAAAAAAACCCCATCAAAGTAGGTATGGGTGTTTGTTTTAAGACCCAAACCAAAGAGATATGGCATTTAATTGAACTTGTATCAAAACAAACAAACAAACAAAAAACCTTCAAACAGATTTAAATTAAGTCTTGTCTTTTAGATACCCTTTACAACAAACAGGTAAGCTAAACAATATAGATATGGCCACTTGCCAAACCTAAGATGTCAGAGATTAGAAACTACTTTTCCCACAACAATCCTAATATGTCTTAATCTATGTTAAGTACAGGGTTTAAAAAAAAATCTCGCCGGGCGGTGGTGGCGCATGCCTTTAATCCCAGCACTAGGGAGGCAGAGGCAGGCGGATTTCTGAGTTCGAGGCCAGCCTGGTCTACAGAGTGAGTTCCAGGACAGCCAGAGCTACACAACAGAAACCAAACCAAACCAAAACAAAACAAATAAATCTCATTCCCCCCCCCCTTTTTTTTTTGTTTTTCGAGACAGGTTTTCTTTATATACGGCTTTGGCTGTGCTGAAGGCCCCTTTCTGTCTTGGTTTCCAGGGTGCTGGGATTAAAGGCATGAACCACCCAGCAAGATCTCATTTCCTTATTCCTTGTAACTAGCGAATTGGAGAAAATTCAATAGTTACTTTGAAGAATTTCATTTCAAGACCTGCCAATATTGGGAGAGGTAGCAGGAACCCCCACAGGATGATCCCCTCTTCTGTTCATCCTGATGTGGTGGCCTACACCTGTGTTTCTGAGCTTGGGACACTGAACAGTGAGGACACACTGCAGGGCCCCCGGGCAGAGTAAGCTCCCCAGCACGGAGGCAAACCCACCCAGCAATGATTTATGGCCAGAAATCTTACTGGAATTCACTGGGTATCTACATTCAGTAGGCAGCATTTGGGCAACTTATCAATACCACTGCTAAACCAGCACAACTAGAAAGGAAGCTATTCGGCTGAGTCCACCAAGGCCTTCAAAAGGCCTCAGGCCTTTTGGCTCAGTGCTATAGCCCACAAGGCCTTCTCACCTGACCCAAACAAGGCAACTAAAACAACCCTGAAACACTTCCAAGAAATAGCTAGGTTTTTTTTTTTTTTTCAATCTTGCAAGAATGAAAAACCCAATCTTTAAGAAGTTTTAAGCCTAACTCCAATGAGGATAATGTGGCCCCTATGTGTTATTTCCACTGTGCCTGCTATAATCCCAAACTGCTTGAATCTTAATGACCCAGGAGAAAATTTCTACAATTAAGATTTCTCGCCCGGCAGTGGTGACGCACGCCTTTAATCCCAGCACTTGGGAAGCAGAGGCAGGTGGATTTCTGAGTTTGAGGCCAGCCTGGTCTACAAAGTGAGTTCCAGGACAGCCAGGGCTACACAGAGAAACCCTGTCTCAAAAAAAAAAAAAAAAAAAAAAAAAAGATTTCTTCACAGGGTTTATTCCAACTGAATTTTCTTCTTTCTACCACTGCCTCCACTCTGAACTTTGTTAACCATTCTCTTGTTTTGATCTGTGTAGCCCAGGCTAGCTTTGAACTCCAAGCTCCTGACTCAGTCTCTAGTATTGGAACTACTGGTATTCACCACCTCAAGCGGGTCTCTTGGTTTCAACAGCTTTGTTAATTTTAAAGATTTTCTTTCCCTTCGAGGTAGGGCCTCACTATGTAGTCCTGGAATTAACTATGCAGACCAGGCTGGCTTTGAACTAGGAGATCCACCTGTCTTGTCTTTGCCTGGGTAGAATAGCCATCACAACCAGCCAAGTTTTCATTGTATCCAAATAAAAAGCGCCCAGAGTTTATCTAGATGTGAACTGTTTCCATTCTCTAGGTATCAGAAACAATGTTGGCATAAAGCTTTTTGATGTATTGATTCCAGAGCACACAGTCAAGGATTCCTCTACCAATACATCGCCAAGAGCTTCCTACGTTAACTAAGAAATATCTAAAAACAAAACTTCTTAGCATAGGATTCAAATTAAACAGGGTCTTTAAAAGGCAATTAAAATGTCACCCACCCTCCTGCCTCTCCCAACTTCCATCTTTTAGAAAGCAACTCCACCACTTCCTATCCCAATCTGCTTCCACTTAACCGAAATATGACAGAAAGAGTAAAACCTAGTTTAGAATCAAGAAGGCCTTTCCGACTTCAATCCTCCTCTAATAGGGATGGCTAACAGAGCGGAAAGGAAACCATCTCAAGGCAGCTTTTCCTCAATTAAACTTGAGCATCCGTGTTCTCCCCCAGACAGACACTGCGGCTTGCAGGGATCAAAAGATCAGCGAGCGGGCCAAGAGAGGAGACAAGGCTGGCCTGCCACTTCCGAGCCGGGACCGCGGTCCGCAGAGGCGTCCGCCCGAGCCAGAGGCCCGCGCGCCGCCGCCATTGTACGGCGCGAGCCTCGGGCTCTGAGGGCCACCCCGCCCCCCGCCTGCACCTCCCCCTTACCCTCCACGGTCCCTATCACGATCCCGATCCCCAAAGCCGCCTCCGCGCATGGTCCCAAACGGATAAAGATCTGGGAGCGGGGCACGGATGACTGAGCTCGGGAGGGCTTGCGGCTCTGGTCTAGTGATGACCGATGGCGGCGGCGCCTCCGCTGTTGGGGCGGCGGCAGGCGCGGCGCTGTCTCGCTCCGACGCGCTGTCTCCCGTCGCAGACGCCACCGTCGCCGCCTCTCTCGTCGGAGACGGGAGCAAAACTCAGAGAATCGGGGTTGTTAGTATAGTTGGGAGGTCTGGTCACGTTCAAACCGGGCGGTGCCACGGTTTAGGCGTCTCCTTTCCGTCCCAGCAACTGCACAAAATGGCGGCGGCCGCTGAGACTGCTCCAACTTTAACGCTACGCACGGCCGAGACGCTACGTAAACAGCGTCTGGAGGGCTCCGCGCGACGCTACAGACATTCTAGGAATCGCTTTACGTCGGTGACGGAGATGGGTGCTCTTGTCGGTCCGCCTAAATAAGGCAGTGTGCGCGAGCGGCGTAGCGTTCTCGCGCCGCCAGCTCCAGAACGACGGCTGGGGGTGGGGCGAGCCGTCGGCACGACGTAACATTGTTTGCGTCGTTGGCCAGCCTACTATTGCGAGGATGCGCAGTCTTCGTAGCGCATTCTGTTTAGAGAATGGACTTTTCCCGGCATTCCGAGCTCAAACGGCACTTGAGGTCGGCCTTGTGCAGACACAATAGTCGCACTCCATGTTGCTTCGGTCAGGCTTCGGGGGTCTCTGAGCAGTAGAACCCGGAGAGTCTTGAGGCCCTCTTGGTTGGCCTTGGCCTCTCGTCCCAACGCCGTGTGCCCCAAGCTGGCCGCACGCCCCGGCGCCATTTCCTTCCCTTTGCTTTTCGCCGCGCTGGCGCCGCAGCCATGTTGGATGCGTCGTGTCGCTCTCTTCAGCCGGCAACAGCCCAGCTGGGCTAAAAGCCACCTTGGGTTTCCCGCAGTTCGTACTGAGGTGCTGTTTTTCCGAACTAAGTGTTGTCACCTTTTCCTGTAGCCATAGTTGACGCCTTGCACAGAGGCCACACCTTCCCAGAGGCCTTTCTGAGGTGGGCGCCTAGGACCTTAGCCACTATTGAAATGGGTGCCTCACGGGGGCCCGCGACTGCGGAAACGGTGGGTTTTACGGGCGAGGGTTTGTAAACCCAATCGGGGACGGCAGGCTGGACTAGGGCACGGGTGCCACCCGACCGCTAGATTGCTTTCTTTTGCTTGCCATCCCCGCACACTGCCAAGCCACACGAACTTGGCCATACTTGCTTTACAAAACTGTGGAACTGCTGTGTTCCTTGAGACCTCTAGGCGCATTTCTACAGACGCGGAGAATGGAGGCCGTCAGCCTAGAGGCCGAGTCTTGTCTCCTGAGTGTTGCTCAGGTTATTGGAAAGCCAGAAGAGTAAAGAGGCTTCTTGAGAGGCTGTTCATTGGTCCTTTCGACCATAGAGACAGTCATGGAGAACCAGGCATTGTGCTTGTTGCTGGGCTGGAGAACCAACACATTCCAGTGCTCAGAGCTTTATACTCTAGAGATGGAGAGGAGACAGATGACAAACGTGTGTTAGACCTTTGCTAACTTGGAAAAGAAAATGGTGTAGAGGCTGTGGACCAGCACTTGCTGACCATGACTGAAGCCCTGGATTCGATACCCAGCTCCTCCACCCAACAAAACAAAACAAAACAAAACAAAAACACTGAAGGGAAGCCAGTATTTCCTTTAATCTCAGCACAAAGGAGTTAGAGGCAGGTGGATCTCTTGAGTTAAAGGCCAGCCTGATCTACAGAGTGAGTTCCAGAACAGCCAGGGTGACACAAACCCTGTCTCAAAAATAAAGACAAAAACAGACAGAAAGGGGCTAGAGACAACTTGAGGAAACGAAATGACATAGGGTATTCTCAGAAGGCACCCCCCTCATCTATCAAATGACATTTGAGCTGAGGTCTCAACTAAGGTCCTTGCGGCCAGAGGGAAGACCAATTATGCAAAGCCTGAGTCTGAACATCTGGAGGCCACTTAGAAAGCTTGGTTTCCTTGAATGTGGAAATGTCTGGTTTAAAGTTGCGGCATAAGGAAGGACCCCTTTGACTGCAGTGCAGAGAATCAACTGAGAGGCAGCTAGGGCAGAAATAGGAAGCTAGTGACGGCCCAGGGTACTGGCTCTTTCCTTTAATCTCCGAGTTTCTAGGCCGGTCTGGTCTACGTAGTAAGACAGAGCTAAAGTGAAGACACTTTGGGAGTGGGTGGGTTAGTGTAATCCAGGCAAGAGATGGTGTGACTTGGTGCAGGTGAATACTGCTAGGTTAGAGAGAAATGGTTCTGTCGTGACTGGAGCCAGTGATTTGCTGGTGGTTGGGGTATGGAGAACTGAAGCCCAAAGGGTGAGGACAAGTGGTTCCTAGTGTTCCCTAGGAGACAATAGATAATGTCTGGAGGTGTTAACTGAACTTTGGGTCACAGTCTATACCCTAGGAAGTCAAGTTAGGCACTGTGATGGTTTGTACATGCTTGGCCCAGGGAGTGGCACTATTAGGTGTGGCCCTGTTGGAGTAGGTGTGTCACCGTGTTTGGGTGTGGGCTTAAGCCCCTCACCCTATCTGCCTGAAAGTATTCTACTAGCAGCCTTCAGATGAAGATGGAGAACTCTCAGCTCCTCCTACATCATGCCTGCCTAGATGTTGCCATGTTCCTACCTTGATAATAATGGATTGAACTTCTGAACCTGTAAGCCAGCCCCAATTAACCAAAATTGCAAAAAAATATGTTTTGTGTGTGTGTGTGTGTGTGTGTGTGTTTTACTTTTATTACAAAAGGAATCTATAGAGTGCATTTCACATTCTACGTGGCTAGTGAGATGACCTGGAATAAAAGTGCTTGCCACACAAACCTGACCAGCAGGGTTGTCTTTCTAAGAGTTTCCTTGGTCCTGGTGTCTGTTCACAGCAGTAAAACCCTAACTAAGACAGGCACCCATCCCCAAGAAGTCAAGAGCACCAAATTAATTGTAAAAAAGGAAGATGTATTCAGTGTGGCTATTTTGGGAAGATACACTTGAGAGATCACTGAATTTCTATGTCCTTGCCTATCTAACCATATTGAATAATCTATCTTTTTTACATTTGCTTCTTATTCTTCTTAACCACAGTCTGTACCCCTAAGAAGAAAAACTGGGTAACCAGCATTCTTACTGTCATGACATGGAAAAGAGGGGAGACATCTAGAGAATGAAGGCCAACGATGCTGACCCCTCCCAGTGTGCACTGTGAGCAACAGATAAAATTTGTCTATAATTCATGTGCATTGGCATTTTGCCTGCATGCATGTCTTTGTAAGGGGGTCAGATCTCCAGAACTGTAGTTACAGACCCGTGTGAGCTGCCATGTGGTTGCTGGGAATTGAATCTGGATCTCCTTGGAAAAGCAGCCAGTGCTCTTAACTCCTGAGCCTGGGTCCTGAGCCTGGGTCCTCTCCAGCCCCTGGGTCAAGTATTACAAGAGCAGTAAGCTGACATTAAGCACCAAGGTTTGGGAATGTGGCTCAGGTCGTATTCTTGCCTAGCATGCATGAAGCTCTGGTTCTATTGGCACACTACAAAAATATGGTGTCGTGCATGCCTGCAATCCCAGCAATTGGGAAGTTCATGGGCATCCTGAGCTTAGTATAGAATTCAAAGCTAGCCTGGGGCTACATGAGACCATATTTAAAAAAAAAAAAAAGCTGCCGCCTAGTGGTGGCGGCGGGGGTGGGGAGTGCTCCCCCCCCCCCCGCGGCGCACCCCTTTAATCTCAGCACTTGGGAGGCAGAGGCTGCCTCCCAAGTGCTGGGATTACAACCACCACACCAGGCTCCTTCTACCCTTTTTAAAAACAAGATTTGAAGTTCCCTGGCAGATAAATAAATAAATTTATTATATTATTATATTAAAAAACATTATATTTACATATAATATAAGTACAATGTAGTTGTCTTCAGACACCCCAGAAGAGAGGGCATCAGATCTCATGACTGAGGGTTGTGAGCTACCAGGTGGTTGCTGGGATTTGAACTCAGGACCTTCAGAAGAGGAGTCAGTGCTCTTAACTGCTGAGCCATCTCTCCAGCCCCAATACGTTTTGTGTGTGTGTGTGTGTGTGTGTGTGTGTGTTTTATTTTTATTACAAAAGGAATCTATAGAGTGCATTTCACATTCTAGGTGGCAAGTGAGATGACCTAGAATAAAAGTGATTGCCACACAAATCTGACCGGCAGGGTTTCATCCTTGGAAACCTGTCTTAGTTAGGGTTTTACTAACTAAGTAAACAGACTCCATGACCAAGGCAACTCTTAACATGGACAACATGTTGGGGCTGTCTCACAGGTTCAGAGGTTCAGTCCATTATCATAAAGGCAGAGCATGGCAGCATCCAGGCAGGCACCGTGCAGGAGGAGCTAAGAGTTCAACCTCTTCATCTGAAGGCTGCTAGGAGTAGACTGGCTTCCAGACAGCTAGGATGAGGGTCTTAAACCCTATACCCACAGTGACACGCCTACTCCAACAAGGCCACACCCACTCCAACAGGGCCATACCTCCTAATAGTGTCACTCCCTGGGCTAACCATATACAAACTATGACAGAACCCAACTAAAAAGCTGGATGGAATGGGTCTCATCTGAAATCCCAGAATACACCTCACCTCCTAAGGTGAGATGGGAGGCAGAGAATGTCCAGACATTCAAAAGCTAGGTACCCTAGAGTGTGTAGATAGGCAGAGACAGTGAAAAACCCCTCCCTCTGACCTCTATCATGTGACTATGTAGACCCTGTGTTTATACATTATACACAATAATACAAATTGTAAAAAAAAAAATGCATTTTTACATTTTTTGAATTTTCATCCAGAAGATGCTTGAATTGGAGAGATGGCTCAATGGTTAAGAGTCCACACTGCTCTTGCAGAGAACCCAACTTTGGTTCTTTTCTTTTCTTTTTTTTTTTTTTTTAAATTTATGTATTTTATTTATATGAATACACTGTACCTGTCTTCAGACACGCCAGAAGAGGGCATCAGATCCTGTTACAGATGGCTGTGAGCCACCATCTGGTTGCTGGGAATTGAACTCAGGACCTCTGGAAGAGCAGTCAGTGTTCTTACCCACTGAGCCATCTCTCCAAGCCCCAAGTTTGGGTCTTAGCACCCACATAAAGATGCTCACAACAGTTTGAAGATAACGCCAGCTCCAGGGAATCCAATGTCTTCTTGCTTCCTCAGTCACTTGAGCTTAAATGAGCTACTCACATACAAACACACATACTCATAATTAAAAATGAAATATTTTAAAAGATGGTTGTTTTAGTTAGGGTTTCAGGGCTGTGAACAGACACTATGACCAAGTTTTATAAAAGACAACATTTAATTGGGGCTGGCTAACAGGCTCAGAGGTTCAGTCCATTGTCATCAAGGCAGAAACATGGCAGCATCCAGGCAGATATGGTGCAGGAGGAGCTGAGAGTCCTACATCTTCATCTGAAGGCTGCTAGTGGAAGACTGACTTCCAGACAGCCAGGGTGAGGGTCTTAAGCCCACACCCACAATGGCACAGCTACTCCAACAAGGCCACACCTTCTAACAGGGTCACTTCCTGGGCCAATCATATACAAACCATCACATTCCACTCCCTGGCCTCCATAGGCTTGTTCAAACATGAGTCTATGGGGGACATACTTAGCATAATGCGCCGGGCATTGGTGGTGCACGCCTTTAATCCCAGCACTTGGGAGGCAGAGGCAGGCAGATTTCTGAGTTCAAGGCCAGCCTGGTCTACAGAGTGAGTTCCAGGACAGCCAGGGCTATACAGAGAAACCCTGTCTTGAAAAACAAAAACAAAAACAAAAACAAAACAAAAACAAAAAAAACCAAAAAAACAAAACAAAACAGCATAACGCAAAATACATTTAGTGCAACTTCAAAAGTCCCTGTAGTCTAGAGCAGTCTTAACAGTGTTAAAAGTTCAAAGTTCAAGGTTTCTTTTAAGATTCATCCAATCACTTAACTGTAATCCCCCAAACAAGACAGGAAACCAGCTGGGCAAAGTCTAAACTCTGCATCTCCATGTCTGATGGCAAAGCAGTCTTCAGAGATCCAACTTTTCATCTTTGTTGACTTCAACAAGGTTCTTTCTCCTGGGCTTGTTCCACTCCTTGTTAGCAGCTTTCCTTAGCAGGCATCCTGTTGCTCTGGCATCTTTAACATCTTGGGTACCCCAAGTCAATTTCAGCTTCACGGCTTCTTGTTCCAATGTCTGAGATCCACACTTGATCTTCTGTGTATCTCCAAAGAGCTGGTGTCACTTTTCCAGCTCTGCTCTCTGTAGCACTCTAAGTTCAGATTGATCCACTCTGCTGCCACTGCTGTTCTTGGTGGTCATCCCATGTTACTGGCATCTCCAATATGCTAGGGTCTTCCACTGCAACTATGCTTCACCAAAGCCTTTCATAGGCTCACTTCACGGTACCAAGCCTCAACTCCTTTCCATGACCCCTTCAGTCCTGGGCTGTCAATTACAGCTGAGGGTACACTTTCACCAATGGCCTTCCATGGCCTCTCACAGTACCAGGCCTTAGCTGTTCTTCATGATGCCTTCATGCCTTCAAAACCAGTACCAACTGGATGATTCTTACACATTACCAAGTACAGCTGCAGCATGAGGAACACTTGGCTATCTCTGGAATAAAGCTTCTTTGTGCTCTCAGAAAACACTTCCCAGATTTCACCTCAGTGATGCTGGTCTTTTCTTAGTCACCACTAATTTCTTAGCCCCAGCTAACCAGCATCAATTGTCCCAGTAGTCTCCTTATCCTCTTGAATATAAAGCCAGAGATACATGGCCAAAGTCACTGAGTTCTGCTTGCAGGAGCTGGAACATTGACACCCTAGTTTTATTATGTTATCACCAGCTTCCTTTTTCCCAGCTCCTTCGCTGCCTAAGTTGGCTGTCCTGAATCTTGCACCATAGACTGACTTTGTTTTGTTTTGTTTTGTTTTTTCGAGACAGGGTTTCTCTGTGTAGCCCTGGCTGTCCTGGAACTGACTCTGTAGACCAGGCTGGCCTCGAACTCAGAAATCTGCCTACCTCTGCCTCCCAACTGCTGGGATTACAGGCGTGTGCCACCATTGCCCTTGAACTCAAGAGATCTGCATGCCTATCTCCTAAACACTGAGATTAAAGGTGTAGTCCACCAAGCCTGGATTTAAGATTTCTTCACCTAAAATTTGCTCTGTTCTAGGCTGGCCTTGAACTCAAGATCTGCTTATCTTTGCCTCCTGGGATTAAAGGCTTGTACTATCATGCCTGGACCTAAATTTAGCTGGGTGGAATCTTGCCCCAAGGTCACCACTCCCTTAATTCAATTTAATATCCTGGAATTCAGCTCCATTTCACTTCCTGGAGTCCCTTTAATACTCAAACTATATATTTTGTACTTTTCATTTATCAGCTTGCTAGGTTTGTTCAAAATTCTCTTCATCAGACTTAACCAGAGAACAAAGTCTTTGTTGGGCTTTTTTGAGAATTCCTTTGCCTGTGCAATTAATATAAATCTCTGTACCTTAGCCCTAGGCAGTCTCTTCAGACAATGGCAAAAAGCAGTCACGGTCTTCACCAAAACATTACAAAAAGAGTCTCTCAGCCACAGATTAAAGTTCTTCTCCACTGAAACCTCTTGGGCCATCAGGCCTACACAGTTCAAATGACTCTCAGCATCACTGTCTTCCATATTCCTACTAGGCTGGCCCATTAAGCTCCACTTAAAGCATCCCATGACTTTCTAAATCCAAAGTCCTCAAATCCACATTCTTCCAAACAAAAGCATGGTCGTGCCTATCACAGCAATACCCCACTCCTGGTACCAACTTCTGTTTTAGTTAGGGTTTCACTCCTGTGAACAGACACTATGACCAATGCAAGTTTTATAAAAGACAACATTTAATTGGGGCTAACAGGCTCAGAGGTTCAGTCCATTGTCATCAAGGCAGAAACATGGCAGCATCCAGGCAGATATGGTGTAGGAGGAGCTGAGAGTCCTACATCTTCATCTGAAGGCTGCTAGTGGAAGACTGACTTCCAGGCAGCCAGGGTGAGGGTCTTAAGCTCACACCCACAGTGGCACAGCTACTCCAACAAGGCCACACTTCCTAATAGGGTCCCTTCCCGGGCCAATCATATACAAGCCATCACAATGGTTCAACTTTGTATTTTTTAAAAAGTTTAATTTTTTTAAATTACTGTGTGTGTGTGTGTGTGTGTGTGTGTGTGTGTGTGTGTGTGTGTGTTTTGGGTACATGAAAGCAGTACCTGCAGATAGAAGAGGGCACCAGATCTGCTGGAGTTGGAGTTACAAACAGTTGTGAGTTGTCTGATGTGGGTGCTGGGAACTGCACTCTGGTCTTCTGGAAGAATAGTACCCACTCTTAGCTGATGAGCCAGCCATCTGGCCAGTGCCAAAGCTTAAATTTTTTTGTAAACATAGAGTTCCACTCAATAAAGAGGTCAGAAACCAAGGAAGCCAAACTCTTGGAATTAGTGAAAACATGCTTAGCTCCAAGGAAGCCAAACTCTTGGAATTAGTGAAAACATGCTTAGCTCGGTCCACCTCCCCTGCCCCTTTGAAAATCTAGGAAACAACTGCTGTGTGCTCACACTGTTTAAGGCACGTGCTAAGAGCTTTCACTATTGTAGTTCAACGGTTAATCTAACAAAACAATAGGGATCTCTTTACTGGGATGCTGGGAAAAGCCAGTAGTACCCCTTAGGGGAGAGTCTCATGTAGATAACTGTTAGCTGTCACCATCTCTCCATCAACGAGAAGGCTGAGATCCAGGTCACATGGTTCATCCGCAGTCACACGGTTAGGACACAGAACTGTAAGGCATCCAGCGGCGCCCCTCCTCTTAGAGCTCTAGATGCCTGTGGCTCTCCAGAGTGATGACACACTGTCTCCAGACACTGCTGTCTCCAAGGGGACAGCATACCATCCTAGAAGCAAATCTCTAGAAACACCTGTCCACCTCACACTGTTGCTTTCATTCATGTTTTCTTCTTGTTTGCCTCTGCAGACTCTCCCTGCCGACAATCCTTTGCTCTGGCCCACAGATTTTGTCTTATGGTGGCAGTAACATCCATGCTCAGACAACTTTGAATCACTAGGAGACGTGTTCTTTTTGATCATATTTGAAATTGATAAGGTTTTATTGTGGAGTTCTTTGTTTTGTTTTGTTTGGCTGTGAACTCGGTACACTCTGTATGGATATTTGATCTATTAATCTATGTCTATAATCTTTATCTATAGTCTAGTTTTCTATAATTCTGCAGTTGCATCATTAAATTTACTTGTGAAATGCAGCGGTTCATTTTTTGTTTTTATGAGACTTATGTGGGTGGTTTTTGTTTGTTTGTTTGGTTGGTTGTTTTTTGGTTTTTAGAAAGAGGGTTGTAGCCCTGACTGTCCTGGAACTAACTCTGTAGCTCAGGCTGCCTTCAAACTCAGAGTTCCACCCACCTCTGCCTCTTCAGTACTGGGGTCAAAGGTGTGCACCACCACACCTGGCTTCTGGTGTGGGTTTTCTAATAAGCTGGCTCATTCACCAAAAGGTTGACAATATGGATATACTGTGGACAGTGACCTGAAGCAGATGCCATCAGACTGTCATGTGTGAAGGACATAAAGCAGAGAGAGTGAGCTCCTAGGAATCTAGACTTAGAGCTTGTGCTCTCATACAGACTCTCTCACAATATGGCTATGGCTGTGATGTTAGTTAACATTGCCAGTTACCAGCTTTGGCATCCATGTGGTGGGTAAATTGAGGCAGGCAGCTGTTGAAGGGTCACTGTTTAGAACGGCTGATGGGGGTGGATTCAGATACCTACTGGGCCACTGCCTATGGCACCCAGAGGTTAGAAGTTCCTCAGCAGCCTTTTCTCTGAGGGAACAAAGCTTAATTTACCCGGGGCTGGCACTCCCTGTGGCCATCAGAAAAACTATAAACTTTTAAAAATCTTTGGGACTGGTGAGAAAGAGAAGGAAAGGGAGAAAATTCACACACACACACACACACACACACACACACACACACACACCGTGAACGAAACAAAAGACAGGTCCAATAACTTCATACATACAAATATATACATACATGCATACATACAGACCTACAGACGGACATATACACATTCACACATTGACTGGAGCTCCAGCAAGCAGGTTCCAAGCATTTTACACATACACATATATACATATACACAACTGGTTGATGGAGCAAGCTCCAACCCCATTCACACAAACCATACACACATACATACATGTGGTTGATGGATGGAAGGGACACTGTACCAATTCCCATACTTTTTTTCTTGCAAAATCTTTCAAGCAGTATACAATTATAATGTGATTACATTTTAGTTTTGTGCTAGTGAATGATTGTGGAAAAAACAGTGTGTTCTCCAGTACCTTTACAAGAAATAGCGTTAGGTAGTACAGGTAAAGAAAACAAATCATTCCCAAGAACCCACCTACATTTGTAAATAACTTGTTATAGATTAACAAAGTATAAGCAAGCAAGGTAGTTTTTCTTTTCTTTTTTCTTTTTTTCTTAGCTAGGTTATTTGCAGGCAGCAAATTGCTGTTACAAAGAAGAGTAATTATTTTATTATTAATCTTTAACAGTAATTTTGTAAAGATCTTAAAAGAATCACAAATCTAAAGGTTTTTGTTTTTGTTTTTGTCTTTAAGATTTATTTATGCCAGGCAGTGGTGGTGCACACCTGTAATCCCAGCAGTTGGGAGGCAGAGGCAGGCAGATTTCTGAGTTTGAGGCCAGCCTGGTCTACAGAGTGAGTTCCAGGACAGCCAGGGCTACACAGAGAAACCCTGTCTCCAAAAAAAAGGGGGGGGGGAGCTGGAGAGATGGCTTAGTGGTTAAGAGCATTAACTGCTCTTCCAGAGGTCCTGAGTTCAATTCCCAGCAACCACATAGTGGCTTACAACCATCTGTAATGAAATCTGACGCCCTCTTCTGGTGTGTCTGAAGAGAGCAACGGTGTACTCACATAAAATAAATGAATAAATGAATAAATCTTAAAAAAAGATTTATTTATTTGTTATATGTAAGTACACTGTAGCTGTCTTCAGATACCCCAAAAGAGGGCATCAGATATCATTACAGAAGGTTGTGAGCTACCATGTGGTTGCTGGGATTTGAACTCAGGACCTTTGGAAGACCTTCCAGGGCCTTCAGTCAGTGCTCTTAACTGCTGAGTCATCTCTTTAGCACAAATCTAAAGTTTTATGAAGATAAAAATTAGATATATCTTCCTAAATCCTCAGAATGCATATCTACTCATCAGTAATTTTTCATAAATATCAGGAAGCTGACAGCAAAAATGGGTGTAAGAAATCAGTCATCAGAGTCCAGGCTCAGTGGGTCACATCAGCCAGTGCTGCCATTCTTCTTGTTCTCTGACCACAAAAGGTCCCCAGTTTAACTAATAAGAGTGTGCCTTTCTGTACTTCAAATTGTTCCTTAAGATCTTCTACATCAGAGCCAGTAGTAAAAACATCTTAACCTAGTCTTACTATTTTTTCCAAACGTTTTCTAAGTGTGGTGGTCACTGTTGACAATCTACATCTCTAAGTTCTTTCCTAGGGTGGTGATTGAATCAATAATCTGCTCCAGCAGCAATACCTTAAAGAGATCAAGCATAATTCTTGTGCCAGTGAGGGGCTGGAAGCTCCCCTTACAGTTTTCATAGAATTCTTAGATTAAGAGTGGTGTGAGCTGGGCATGGTGGCGCACGCCTGTAATCCCAGCACTTGGGAGGCAGAGGCAGGCGGATTTCTGAGTTTGAGGCCAACCTGGTCTACAGAGTGAGTTCCAGGACAGCCAGGACTACACAGAGAAACCCTGTTTTGAAAAACAAAAACAAAAAACAAAACAAAACAAAACAACAACAACAACAACAAAAAAGGGCCGGGCGTGGTGGCGCACGCCTGTAATCCCAGCACTTGGGAGGCAGAGGCAGGTGGATTTCTGAGTTCGAGGCCAGCCTGGTCTACAGAGTGAGTTCCAGGACAGCCAGGACTATACAGAGAAACCCTGTCTCGAAAAACCAAAAAAAAAAAAAAAAAAAAAAAAAAAAAAAAAGAGTGGTGTGAAGGCAGCAAGCAGAGCAGACCTCCATAGCAGCATGAAGTCCTCAGGGCCATGTCATACTGAGGCTTGTCCATGAGGCTACGGCCACCAGTGAGCCACAGCCCATGAGTTCTAAAGCCATGTGTTGCTCCTCCTGCATGACCCTCGGCACATGCCATCCCATTTAACAAGGACAAAACTTTTCTCTACTGTGGGCTCTGTCATGAATAGTTTAAGTGACAGGTGCAGAGGCACTTAAAAAAGTAAATAAGTCAAAGTAGTTGGTAATGCCTTTTTGTGAATAAAAATTCCACCAGCACTGGAGAGGTTGAAGCAGGAGTGTAGAGAGCTCTATGCTAACTAGCATGAGATTCATTGTAAAAACCTATCTGTCTGTCTGTCTGTCTGTCTGTCTGTCTCTCTCTCTCTCTCTGTGTGTGTGTGTGTGTGTGTGTGTGTGTCTGTGGGGGGAGAAAGGAAGTAGATACACACACACCACATGCACACACACACAGACGAGAGAGAGAGAGAGAGAGAGAGAGAGAGAGAGAGAGAGGGAGAGAGAGAGAGAGAGAAACATTGAGGATGTATTTTAATGTTAGAGTGCTTGCTGCTTACTTAGCAAGTATAAAGCCCTGAGTTCAATCCCTTTCACTACAGAAGAATTTAAAACCTGAAAAGAGAGAGAGGGAAGAGAGAGAGAGAGAGAGAGAGAGAGAGAGAGAGAGAGAAACATTGAGGATGTATTTTAATGTTAGAGTGCTTGCTGCTTACTTAGCAAGTATAAAGCCCTGAGTTCAATCCCTTTCACTACAGAATTTAAAACCTGAAAAGAGAGAGAGAGAGAGAGAGAGAGAGAGAGAGAGAGAGAGAGAGAATGTTCTCAGCAAAATGGAAGGAAGGCAAAGCTCTAAGTAGTTTATGTGTATGGCCCTCCTTGGCTCCGGATTTATGACCCAGTCCTTGGGCTTCAAATACACATGAACCTATGCAGCACTCGCCTTAGCTTCAGTTGTCAGAGACATCGCTTGTCTAGAGATATTAGCTGGAAAGCTCCCGAAATAACTTCCAGTTATTTTATGCATATGAATACACTGTCCCTATCTTTAGATATGCCTGAAGAGGGCATCAGATCCCATTATAGATGGTTTTGCGCCACCATGTGGTTGCTGGGAATTGACCCTTGTGTATCCCCTGCCACACCCTCTCCCAGGTCACTGGGAGGCCAGCAGACATTTGGTAAGAACGCGCTTACTCTCTTGGACCCCTGCTCTGGCAGGAAGACTGGGCTAGATGACTGAGGGCAAGATCACTGCAGAGCGAGGTCCCAGCCTTTCAACCATCTGGGGTACTTCCGGGGTACAGGAGGCGGCCTAGACCCTCCAGCCAGCTTACTCATTGGCTATGCAGTTGCTGCAGCAAGAAAAGACCCTCCTGTCTTTCTCCAGTCACTATAGGACTATGACTTTATCCACTATGACTAAGCCATGTCTTGACAACAGAGTTCCTCCCCGGATAGAACATGAAAGACACACTAATATGGGAGCTGGGCCTCCTGCTGTCTTGGACAGAAGGCGGTGTTGCAGATGATTATGGCTGTAAGGTGTAAGGACCAGGCTTGGGGGGAGGGGGGAGCTGCTTCCTGGGAGCTGACTCAGCTGGAAGAAACCTTTATTTTGCCTCTTTCCCTTTCATCTTTGACCTAACTTGAATTCCCAGCCTTTGTGTTGCATGGAGTGCTAAGAAGGTCAGAACAGAAGCCTAGGCCCTGGGGAAGAACTGGATCCACTTCAGTGGCTCTGCCTGCTTTGCCGAGGCCTACCTTCTCTTTTAGTTTTGTTGTTGTTTTAAGTAAAGTCTTGTTATATGGCTCAAACTACTCTGTAATTCGTGATTCTGCCTCAGCTTCACATGCGCCGAGATTACAGGCTTGTGCCTCTATGCTTGGCTCTAACGTTTCTTTTCTGTGTGAGAGAAAAAGCCTAAATTTTATATAAGACATCATTTTGAGGTTTTCTTTTCTATTCAGCCAAGTGAAATCCCAACTAATAGACCAATACTAGTTCTTTTCAACAACTTTCTGTTTATTGTCTTGCCACTGCTGGAGAGGACACTATGGTGAGCGAATCTTAAGGCCTCCCACCTGAAAATGTTAGGCAAGCCCTGCTGGTTGCCCCCTTCTAGTGCCTGGAAGCAGCACTGTGGCGTTACCCTGCTCCGGCCTTGGTTGGGACTCTAGACAGCAAGTACTAGGCTCCAATTCCACTGAAGCCCATGGAGTCATGTCAGGACACGAGGGTCGGGGGTTGGCAGGAGGCTGGGCTCCAGCTTGGGAATGGATGTAGCGTGTGTATGCTGCAGTCAGGAGGCAGAGCGCTCTCGCTGACCCTCAGTCACCGTGCCCAGGCACCTTTAACTCCTGCCATCAATCACCCTTAGCACTGTCCCCCAGTATCCCACTCCCAAAATAGACTACATGAACTGGGGAGAAGTGAGCTTATTTATTCACTTTTGCTGGGCGGTGACGACACACGCCTGTAATCCCAGCCCTTGGGAGGCAGAGGCAGGTGGATCTCTGAGTTCGAGGACAGCCTGGTTACAGAGTGAGTTCCAGGACAGCCAGGGCTACACAGAGAAACCCTATCTTGAAAACTAAAAGTAAATATATAAATTATAATTTATTATAAATAATTATTATGTTACATTACAATTATATTTGTACTGTATTATACATATTATATAAGTAATATGTAATAGAATATAATTAGTATAATTATAATACAACACAATGCAATATAATATAATAATATATAAAATAATTTTTTTTGTTTTTTTGTTTTTTTTCAAGACAGGGCTTCTCTGCATAGCCCTGGATGTCCTGGAACTCATTTTGTAGACCAGGCTGGCCTCCAACTCAGAAATCTGCCTGCCTCTGTCTCCCAAGTGCTGGGATTACAGGCATGTACCACCATTGCCCAACAAAATAAATTTTAATATATAAATTTATAATTTATAAATAAATTATGAATGAAATATTTATTTATTTACTTATTTTTGTCCCAGGATCCCTTCACGTAGCCTTGGCTACCCTGGAAATTACTATGTAGGCTTCGCTGGCCTCCAGAGTTGCCTCTGTCTCCTGAGGCTAATGGCATGTACCACTGTGTCTGGCTAGAGACAATACATTTTTCTTGCTTAACACCTCCTCTGGCTTCAGTGTGTAGTACTTTGGTTGACTTATTTTCTATTTCAAAGTGCTAAGGATCAAACCCAGGCCCTGTACTTCTGAGGTAGCTGCTCTCCCGCTGAGCTCTATAATTCAGTCTTAGCAGCTCATTCAGTGACCTTTTCAGTGAAAGTGCTGAGCTTCGCCTTCTCCATTCCTTGATGAAAGCTTTGTCCTTCCTCCCTGGGTAGAGCACACTGTCAACAGTCACCTGTGACCTTCTGTTCTCCTCTCTTTCTAGCTCATCTTACACCAATTCTAAGGTTTTGTCTTGAAGGGCCTTGAGCATGGTAGGAAGTGCTCTACCACTGAGCTACACCCTGGGCTGCTCTCATCTGTTACCATTTGTAGGGGTTTGAATATGCTTGGTCCAAGGGGTGGTACTATTAGGGGGTGTGGCCTTGTTGGAGGAAGTATGTCACTGTGGGGGTGGGCTTTGAGACTCTCCTCCTAGCTGCCTAGAAGCCAGTCTTCTGTTTGCCTTTAGAACAAGATGTAGAACTCTCAGCTCCTCTAGTGTCATGCCTGCCTGGACACTGCTATGTTTCCTGCCATGATGATAATGGACTGAACCTCTGAACCTGTAAGCCAGCCCCAATTAAATGTCGTCTTTTATAAGAGTTGCCTTGAGCTGGTCGGTGGTGGCCTTTAAGCCCAGCACTTGGGAGGCAGAGGCAGGTGGATTTCTGAGTTCGAGGCCAGCCTGGTCTACAGAGTGAGTTCCAGGAGAGTCAGGGCTATACAGAGAAACCCTGTCTCAAAACAAAACAAAAACAAAAACAAAAACAAAAACAAAAAACAAAAAACAAAAAAAACCAAAAAACAAAAAAGAGCTGCCTTGATCATGGTGTCTCTTCATAGAAATAAAACAAAGACACCATCTCAGCTGGATCATTTTAATTGCCCCACATCTCCCCTATGCCAGTGTTATTCCTGTACATGTTCTGTGTCCTACCAGATGACTATTCCAGCTGCTTTTCCATACCAGCTCCCAGTAAAAGCCTGAAATCAGTCATCTTTTTCACTACAAAAGCCATTGATGTGCCTGCCTTGAGCCTTTCAAATCCAGTGGTGGCCAAGTCTTAAAGCTTCTTGCAAGCTCTGAAATATGTAGTGTTTCACAAAGTCTTCACAGAATGGATGATAGTGGAGGAAAGGCATGATTTTTCTATTGGTTGTTCTGACCTGGTGGAAGAGCACCCCGGAGCTCTAGCTCACCTTGGCTACCTTGTAGGGGACAGCATGTGGCAGAACAGTAGTGGTCTGAAGACAGTAGACCAGATGAGGTGACAGGTTCATGCTCTGAAAACACACTTGAGATCTGACCCCTACTGGTGGCAGAAGTATCTCTTCAGCTAGCTTTTCAGTTCCCAAGCCAATACATTTCTTGGTATGTACATGCTAGTTTGAGTTTCTATGGATTGCTATCAGGAGTGATAACTGTTGCAGGATATTTGAGCATACTGTGAATCCTGAAATTATGTTGTTTACTGGACAAACCTGTTTCTAGTTGTGGTGTGGCTCAGCCCTTAGTACAAATAGACAAAGGTGAACACAGAATGACACAGAGAATGATAAGGAGCCAGAAGATTAGAACAGATTGCTAGAGTTTGAGGCCAAGGAGAGACTGAGAGAGAGAAGCCAGATTGAATCAGTTACCATGGAGAGGAGTTTGAGTCAAAACAGCTGAGTTGACCAGCTAGCAGAGCTCAGAAAGAACTAAAAATGTTGAGCTTATTCAGCAGTAAGTCTCAGAGGCTGAAACATTCTAGGCCTAGATTAGATTGTACAGAAGCTAGAAGCTTCTAGGACTAGTCCTAGGTTAGCAGACAGAGGCAGTAAGTCCCAGAGACAATTACATCAGGTGAATAAAAGATATTTTTATATGACATTTTTTTCCTGTGTTTCCACCACTGCTCCTTACCCTCTAACATGGGGCTGGTGTGGTGGTGGTGGTGGTGGGGATAGACCTCTTTCTAAACTCTGGAAGGAAAATGACAGAACCCAGTTGCTTGGGTCACAGGTGACAAAGTGAATCCTGTTGCAGGCCCAAACACCTACAAGGTTTGCTGAGTTCTCATAAAGTTGACCCCAAACTTCAGTTTTTCCATCTATCTCAGAAGGCCCAGTTTCTGTTTTCTCAAGCAGGAAACATCGTAGTCAAATAGAAAGGATTCTGGTCCAAGAGGCATGCTATAATGAAGCAAGGTTTTCCCTCAGAATGCCAGGCCTTTATGTTGAGCCCTGGTTTCTGACCCCACTGCCCACTGCTGAGCTAGAAAAAAATTTAAAATGCCAAAATATGTGAGGAGAGGTGGTATATCCCTTTAATGTCAGCACTTGGGAGACAGAGGGAGGAAGATCACTACGAGTTCAAGAACAGCTTGGTCTATAAAGGGAGTTCCAGGACAGCCAGGGATGTTACACAGAGAAACTCTGTCTTGAAAAACAAACAGAAGTCAAAATAAAAGGGTCAGAAAGTTCCTTTTAAAGACTATTTATCCCTTCTCCTTCATGAAGAAGCAATTCAAGGGCTGATGAGATTGCTCAGCCAGTAAAAGAGCTGTCAGTACAAGCCTGATGAGCTGAAGGTCCTGAGTTCAAATCCTAGCAACTACATGGTGGCTCACAACCCTCCGTAATGAGATCTGACTCCCTCTTCTGGTGTGTCTGAAGACAGCTACAGTGTATTTAAATATAATAATAAATAAATCTTTTAAAAATATTTTTAAAAGATTTATTTATTATGTATATGGTGTTCTGCCTGCAGACCAGAAGAAGGCACCAGATCTCATTATACGTAGTTATAAGCTACCATGTGGTCGCTGGGGATTGAACTCAGGAAGAGTAGCCAGCACTCTTAATCTCTGAGCTACTTGTCCAGCCCCAGGAAGTGGTTTTTTGTTTGTTTGTTTTGTTTGTTTGTTTGTTTGTTTAATAAATGCATTTAGTAACAAATTCCTTTCCTAGAACAAAACAATGCTTCAGTATTTGCATGGTAAATGATTTACTTAAGTGAATTTGCAGAATGTAGAAAATCTGTTCCTAGATGCTTTTGTTCCTGCTTTATTCAGAGCCACTTCTGTGGTTTTATAGGAGAAAAAGGCTGAAGGGCTTTGCCTCCCAGGACCACATGCTGAGTGCTTTCCGCTGCCACAGGGAGCCCTCAGGCCTTTGTGGTCTATGCTTGATCCTTCCTCCCCTATATTAGGACTTCATGCTAAGGGTCAGTCCAAATTCTTACCATTTGTTCTCTCCTTTTCCTGAGCATTAATTAGTCCCTTCTCCAGTGTGCTACTCCTTGAGGCAGGACCCACACCTATCTATTAGCATGTAGCATCTAAGAACTAGCCAGTAAATGATTGGAGAATCAAAAACCTTTAGTAGCTTGGATTTTCATTTTAGTTAACACAATATAAAAGATCACCTGTAGCAATTATATGTTAGCATTTTAATTTTTAAATAGTCTTCTATTTTGGAAACTAGATTTTATTTTTAACAATCACACACAATCAAAACCAATGTTCTTTCACAAATTCTATGATGTCTCAACTCTAGATTTTACATTTATATTAGCTCTAAATTAAATAAAATTGAATTCTCTACTCAAAACATAAAACCAAACCTTTTTTTTTGGATAGTATCATATAGCCCAGGCCAGTTTTGAACTTACTATGTAGCTAAAGCTAGCTAGGCCTCCCAAATATTGATACTACAAGTGTGCACCATCATGCCCAATTATCATAATACATTTTTAAAAAGTCATTTCAACTTGACAAATCAAATGATTTAAAGGTTGGCTTAGTGTTTCTCTCCTGTTATTGTAAAGGCGAAGGTGAAGGCTTCTAGGGCGAACACAATAGCTCAAGTATACTCTAAACATTTCCCTCACAGCTCGCTCTCTCAGGGAGCAGCATCCAGTCCCCTAATCCCAGCACCATAGTCACTGGTGCTATGTCCCAAGAAATGCTGGATGAGAAGTCTGGGGTAGGGAGGCACTGATACATCTCTGAGCTCCTCTGAGCTTCCGTGTGCTCAATGGCTCACTTTGGAAGGCAGAAGGGCACTGGGTACCCTTCCCCAATACCTGACAGGCACATTTATGCATATGTGTCTAACAAGTAATTCAAGAATTTGTATGCATATTTCTGAATCAACATGCAGTATATATATATACATAGTTGGTTACATATCAGGAAGGAACTTTTAAGATAAATATAAGCTTTACATCTCTTTTGCTGACTTTCTTTTAATAACACATGGGAAAAAAACAAACTCTTATTTCAAGATGTAAATTCAAGGCTGCTTCCCACTTCTCCAGCCCCTAATAAGCAGCAAGAAGCAGTCTGTACCAATTCCCCACCTACTCCTTGGCATCCCCGATCCCTCCAGCGGTTATTGCGAAGGTGGCTTCATTTTCAGGCATCTCAGGGCTACAGAATACAAGGGAACAGAAGTTTATAAAAAGCTCTGTTTCTATAAATACTGTGCACATGTCACATTCATCACGTTCCCATCAGTCTGAGTCTCCAGAAACACTGCAGTGCTGGTACAGCTAAATGTGGACTACAGAACTTACCTAGCAGTGTTATCAACCCTCGCAAACATTTGTTAAACAACTTCTATATATAAGGTTTTGAATGTCAAGAAAAATTACTCCCAAACTTGGAAACAGGCAGATCGGGATAAACTGGATGATTTTTTTTTTTCAGAGTAGGTTGAGGCCTGTGGCACAGGTCCTGAGGGGCTTGTCTCACTCTTTGGGGGTACATCTTTCTTCAGGCTTTGCTGAAAGGGCTTTGGAACAAAGCAGGAAGGTCCTGAACTCCTGCAGGGAAAGCTGGTTGTCTAGCATGTCCTTCTGCTTCCTAGCTCTTGTCCTGGGAGGGCTCTATGTATTCTGTGTTGTCATTAACTGTAAGTAGTGCAGTTCTCTCTGGTTAGAGAAATAGAAACTGTGAAGGTGGAATAAATACCACTGAGACCATTAAATACCATTGAGTACCGAACTGTAGAGACTAATTTTTTGATTGATTGATTCATTTCTTCATTCCCTATTTGACTAAATATGTTTGTCTAAACATACTTTTTTCTTTTGATTTAGTTTAAAAACCTTATTAGTTTTCATAAATTCATGACTTTGAGATCTGTAATGTGGACTGGTGAGATGGCTCAGCAGTCCAGGCACTTATTGATAAGTAAGAGCATTTGCTGAGAAGATGATAAGGGGTGACCCACACTAAATCATGCGTTAGGGTAAAAGGCATGTGTTCTGGAGAAAGAAAAGAGGAGCTGAGGAAGGAGGCTGAGCTATGTGGGCACTGGGCCGTCAGGTGGGAAGCAGGTAACTTTGCTCTCTGTGTAGTGATGGAAACTAACCTCAGAGTCAAGAACATGATAGACAAGTAGTCTCCCACCTGGCTACACTCACAGCCCTTTTGTTGTTTAACATTTTTTTGAGACAGGGTCTCTCTATGTATTTCTGGCTGTCCTGGTACTCTCTGTGTAGTTCAGGTTGGCCTCCGACCCCTGCTCCTGAGTGTTAGGATTAATTACTTTTGTTTTTTTTAGGTAGGATCTCACTATATAGCTCAGGCTGGCACTGAACTCCTCACCCTCTTGCCTCCCCAGATGTGAAGGTAACAGGTGTGTGTGTGTGTGTGTGTGTGTGTAGGCATGCTTGCTAGTTATGTGTATAATTTGTGGAAACTACAAGATGACATCAGATAACTTCTATCACTGTCTACTTTGTTTTTTAAGCCAGGGTTTTCCCTAAATCTGGAGTTCTCTACTTCAGCTGCACTTGGTCAGCAAGCCCCAGAATCCTTTTGCTTCCCCAGTGCTGGAATTATTGATAAATACCAGTAGCTCTTGTGCAAGTGCTACCGAGCCTCCTCCAAACTCAGGGCCTCATGCCTGTGGAACAAACACCTTACCACTGAGCATCTCCCATCCTGGAGGAGGTCACATTTGACCAAAGGCTTGAAGTAGGTGAGAAAGGTAAAGGGCTATGAGGGAAGGGTTATTCTAGGCAGAGGAAACTCTGGGCAGAGACTCTTGAGGCAGGAGCCTGCCCGGTTGTACCTTTGCTGGAGAATCACAAATTTAAGACTTTCTGGGGCCACATAACATCTTGCTTCAAAAATGGGGACTGGGATAGGTAGGAAAGATAAGTTGGTAGGCTGTGTGCCTTGTATTGCTTGAAGCCCTGGCTTTAATTCTCTGAGTTTCACGAAACCAGGTGTGGTGGTACATGTCTGCAACGTCAGCACTCAGGAGGTGGATGGAGGAAGATCAGAAGTTCAAGGTCATCCTTGGTTACATGGAGAGTTTGAGCACAACCTGAGCTACATGAGACCCTGTCTCAAAAACCACAGTGGTGGAAACTCAGGGGGCAAGGGCAACCTAGCCCTTTACCTGATCATCTTTCTCACCTACTTCGAGCCTTTGGTCACATGTGACCTTCTCAGCATGCGGAGATGCTCAGTGGGTAAGTGCTTGTTCCACAGGCATGAGGCCCTGAGTTTGGTGGAGCTGCATGGTGCTCACATAAGAATCAAGGAATGGGGGTAAGGTCATTCGAGGGGCTGGAGAGCTGGCTCAGAGATTTAGAGCACTTGCTGCTCTTGCAGAGACACAGGGTTCAGTTCCCAACAGAGTGAACACCCACATAGCTGCTCACAACTGTGTTTCTGAAAGCTCTGATGCCCTCTTTTGGCCTCCATAGGTACCAGGGATGCATATGCATGCACATTCATATTCAGGCATACATACAGGTACAATAAAAATAAACAAAAAATTTTAAAAGCCATTCATGGAATCCTTTGTAAATGGCTATGTTATGAGAAGCCTGGTGAGTTCTCTGTCAGAGCAGCAAGTGCTCTTGACTGCTGAGCTATCTCTCTGTCCCCAGTTTTGACACATTAAGTTCTGATAGTTTTGCTGTTTTGATATAAGATGTACACATCTTTGTTTATTTGCAACAGGGTCACACTCTCTAGCCCAGAGTCATCTGGAATTCACTATGTAGCCTGAGCTGGCCTCACATTAGTAGCAATCCTCCTGAGTCAGCCTCTAAGTGCTGAGAGTAGTCATGAGCCACTACATCTGACTTGAATCAAGTTTATGGAAACTTGACATAATTAGCCTTGTTGACAATTTATTTATTGAGTTTGAAGACTGAAACAACTTCTTAGGTCAATAAGAATGGTAGGAACTGTTTATCTTAAAGATCTACAGGAGACCTGGATGAGACATACAAATGACTGAACAGGTACTTATGTTCATTCATTCGTTAATTTAGCAATTAGTTACATGTGTCAAGTCTCAGCTCATTGCTGGGAGACTAGTTAACTAGTCCTTATTAGGAACTAGTGAGGGAGACAGATATAGAGCAGTTAATTATAAGTGAGAATGAACAAAGTATTTGGATGTAGCTGGTTGTGGTGTACAGACCTTTAATGCTATCACTAGGGCAGCAAAAATCAGATGGATCTCTGTGAGTTGGAGGCCAGTCTGGTCTACATAGCCAGCTCTAGGACAGCTAAGGAATATATAATGAGCTTGTCTTAAAAAAACAAAAAACAAAAAACAAAGTGTTGGGGGAGTATTTGGGTGGAACTAAAAAGATGACTTAGTGGTTAAAAGCACTTTTTCAGAAGATAGTGGTTGGATTCCCAGTACCCACATGATGGCTCACAATTGTCCACCTGACTCCAGTCCCAGGGGATCCAATGCTCACTTCTGGCCTCTGAGGACACTAGGAACCCATGGGGCACACAGACATGCAGGCAAAATACCACACACACACACACACACACACACACACACAATATATATATATATATATATATATATATATATATATATATATACACACACACACACACACACACACACACACATACACATAGATAGATATAGATATAATTTTTTTTAAAGAAAAGTGTTTGGGTCATAGCATTCTACCCAAGAAATAAACAATGCGGCCGGGCACACGCCTGTAATCCCAGCACTTGGGAGGCAGAGGCAGGCGGATTTCTGAGTTTGAGGCCAGCCTGGTCTACAGAGTGAGTTCCAGGACAGCCAGGGCTACACAGAGAAACCCTGTCTTGAAAAAACAAAACAAAACAAAAAAAAAAGGAAAAAAAATAATGCAATTTCTATAGTGAGACAGGATCACTTATGTCATTTAACAAAGAACATTTGTAGCCAATTTCTAGAAATGACTGAAGTTCAAAAACCACAGTGTTTATATAGGACAGCTTCTGTAGAGACAGAAGAGAAGCATCTTTAAGATGTGAGAATATTGCTAACTCATTCCATACATTCTACCTGCTGTGGTCCAGACTGAATCCATACTAAAATCTCATCTGCTCTTTGAGAAATACTTTTCCCTCTGAGGAAAGTTACCACAAGACTTTGCTTTGTTGTTTAGTGTTGGTTAATAAGTCAATCACAAATATTGCCATGTCTATTATGTCTCAAGCAAGTAAATAGTGTGCAACTGTCACATTTGTTGTCTAGAGGGGATGATACAGTATACAAATCATTTCAGGTGGAATGGATGTCTGTGTGTGTGAGGGGAGGAGTTATATGCTTTTGCATGCACAGGTGTGCACATTCATGTATGCATATGTGGAAGCAAAAAGAGGATGTTGGATGTTTTCTTTATTGCCTTATTTATTTATTCTCTTTGTTTTTTTTTCTTTTTCTAGACAAGGTTTCTTTGTGTAACCCTGGCTATACTTGGAACTCTATCTGTAGACCAGGCTGGCCTTGAACTCACAAAGATCCACTTGCTTCTACCTCCTGAGTGCTGGGATTACAAGTGTGCACCACCACTGCCCAGCTTCCATCTTATTTTTGAGAGTCTAACACTGAATCTGTTTCAGGTCTCAGGCCCTCCATATGTCTAGAAACAAACTCAAGCTGGACTTACAGAAGTTATTTCTGGAGGTTAGATAGAAGCCAGCATTCCTCAGAAACTTGTGAAACTGGTATCCTCCCCAAAAGGAATTCCTCCCCTGGCTACTCATTTTCCAAATAATCCTCATCTTTCTACCCACTGCTCTCTGGTACTATCTGTCTCCCTAAGTGTGTGCTATCCTGGCCAGGCTCTCTTGCTGACTTCACCTGCTCTCATGTTCTACTGCTTCCCTCACCCTGGCCATGTACAGTCTGTTTCTTTTTCTCTCTGCCCTGGACTCTTCCAGTTGCCTCGATATCTTTTTTCTCTTACCCACAGTAAAACCCTTACCCCAGAACCAGCAGTAGTAGCGCACACTTTTAGTCCCAGGAGGCAGAGGCAGGCAGATTTCTGAATTTAAAGCCAGTCTGATCTACAGAATGAGTTTCAGGACAGCCAGGGCTACACAGAGAAACCCCATGCCAACAAACAAACAAACAAATAAACACTCAAACAACAAAAAAGAAACAAAGAACCCCAAAAACCTAAAAACTGCCCCCACCAATGAAGTGGGCATGTCAGCAGGATCTTTACTGTAATCCACCATGTACAAAAAGTACTGTGAGAGACAGAACTATAAAGATTAAGCAAAGGTTCCATGAGCAAGTGTTATTTAACTAGTTAATGAATTTTATGTTTTCAGTGGGGACGACACCCAGGGCACCACCTAAGCGAGGCAGGCGTGCTACCACTGAGCTAATATCCAGTCTTTATTTTAGGGAATTTTTTGGAGGTAGGGTTTCACTCTGTAGCCCAGGCTGGGTTGGAACTTACTGCATAGCCCAGGCTGGTCTCAAATTTGCAACAATTCTCCTGCCTCACCACCCACTCCTAAGTGCTGGGTTTACACCCACTCCCAGCTATTTATTAATTTCTTTTGAGATACTATCTTACTATGAAGACCACTCTGGCCTATAATTTACAATCTTTTGCTTTAGCCTCCTGAGCTGAGATTATAGATGTGTGCCACCATACCTGGTTTAAGAAAGTGATATCTAAACTGACATCTAAAAAGGAATGGTGTTAACCTGGACAAAAAAGAAAGAACTTGTTCTCATATTGTGTACTTCCCTAGAACCTAACAACTCTCAGCTGAAGCAGATGTGATATCATTGCTTGCTTCACTACATGCTCTGCAATGTCAGAGGCTGATAACTGTGACTACAGAACCCCAAGTCCAGAGTGCAAGGCCATACTTCCTGATCGATGACATAATATTTGAGAAGGAAATTCAAGCAAATAGTATCTGTCAGGGAGTAAGTATATAGGCTCTTGGGGGTAGCAATTCTGTTTAAAGGCACATGAATAGGATCTGAAGAAAAACAAAGAAATATATACCTGTCATAAATCTTGGCAATCCTCAGTTCTCCTCTTCCCTTGCGCAAGCTTATTCTTGTTGTTGAAGCATGAGCCAGAATGTGTCCACCAATGGGTTTTTTGGGATCAGCCTGGAAGCTGAATCAATAAAACACTTCTTCAGGTTTCATTTGGATGTACAGTCTCTCTCTCTCTGTCTCTATCTCTGTCTCTGTCTCTGTCTCTGTCTCTCTCTCTCTCTCTCTCTCTCTCTCTCTCTCTCTCTCTCTCTGTGTGTGTGTGTACAGATTTCAGAGGTCAAACTCTGGTATGCCTTAGGAGCCATCTACCTTACGTCTGAGACAGGTGAGACAGGCTGTCACTGGAACCTGGTGGGCTTATTGCTTAGGCTAGGCTGAATGGCCAGTGAGCCTGAGACTGGCCCGTCTCTACCTCCCAGCACTGATACTTTTGCCACTATTACTGGCTTTGTATGTGGGTATTAGGGATTAAACTGGAAACCTCATGCTTTGATAGCAAATACTTTACAACTGTGCTCTCTCCCTAGTTCCCAGATCTGTAGTTTAAAACAAAGAGAGGTTTATATGCAAGCTGTGGAGGGCAGTGTTGAAAGATACTATCCTATTGCCATCTAATTTAGGCTTCTGAGAGTCCCTGTTAATCAGTTCCTCTTTTGTTGTTTTTATTTTTGTCTTTTGAGACTAGGTTTTGGTGCTCAGATTAGCTAGAAGCTAATTCATAATCATCTTGCCTTAGTCACTTGACTACTGCTGTGTATTACCATATCAGCTTATAATTCATGGTCTGTTTGAATTAAAAAAAATTACTATTGAAGGATGAATTAGAACATTTGCTTATAATGTTTAAGGCTCAATCCCTAGCGTGCGCGTGCACGCGCACACATACACACACAATCAATAAATGACTAATATAAACAAGGGCTAGGGATCTAGGGATAAAGGTAGAGTACTTGCCTACTATTCCCAAGACTCTGGGTTCAACTTCCAGCACCACAGATGGCTCAGGGGTTAAGAGCACTGACTGCTCTTCCAGAGGACCTGATTTCAATTCCCAGCAACTACATGGTGGCTCACAACCATCTATAATGGGTGCTGATGCCCTCTTCTGGTGTTTCTGAAGACAGCTACAGTATACTTATATACATAAAATAAATGAATACTTAAAAAAATGAAAAAAAGAAATCTTATAGAAAACATTCATTATCTTAGCACAACAGTTGAGGTTAAAAATTGTCCTTGAAAACTACAAATACTGGATTATTTATTGATTAATTTATTTATCAGGAACATTTACTAATGGTGTATGTGCCAAGCACTATTTTAGGCTAATGACTAAGAATTATCTAAGTTAGGTAGTTGGAAGCTGAAGCAGAAGTATTCTTCAATACTTCTGGCAAGCCTGGGCTATATGGTGAAACATTTTTGTTTTTTGGAGACAGGGTTTCTCTGTGTAGCCCTTGGCTGTCCTTGAACTCACTCTGTAGACCAGGCTGGAAATCCACCTGCCTCTCTGCCTCCAGAGTACTGGGATTAAAGGCATGCACCAAGACCACCCTGCGAAATTTTATCTCTAAATAGGTAAATAAACTGTCAAATACAGCTGGGGGTGGTGGTGCACGCCTTTAATCCCAGCACTTGGGAGGCAGAGGCAGGTGGATTTCTGAGTTTGAGGCCAGTCTACAGAGTGAGTTCCAGGACAGCCAGGGCTACACAGAGAAACCCTGTCTCAAACAAAACAAAACAAAACAAAACAAAACAAAACAAAACAAAACAAAAAACTGTCAAATACTCCAGACTTTCTCTTTGAGGCTTAGTAATTAAAAGGAAATTGTGAACTCCCCTTTTTCTGTAGTGCTATGGATAGAACCCAGGGCCTCATAAATACTAAGCAAGTATTTTACTACTAAGCTACATCCTTATTCCAAAGAGCCTTTACATTTTTTTATTATTTTCTGTGCATGAGAGCTTTGCCTTTATGTGTATCTGTGCACCACATATGCTGGTCCTTGAGGATGTGGTGAGCCTCCATATGGGTGCTGGGAATTGAACCCAGGTCCTTTGCAACAACAGCAAGTGCTTTTTTAAATTTTAAAGATTTATTTATTTAATGTATACAAATACACTGTAGCTGTCTTCAGACACACTAGAAGAGGGCATCAGATCCCATCACAGATGGTTGTGAGGCACCATGTGGTTGCTGGGAATTGAACTCTGAACCTCTGGAAGAGCAGCCAGTGAGCCATCTCTCCAGCCCCACAGCAAGTGCTCTTATTGGCTACACTCCAGTCCCCGGAGAAGCTCTCTTGCTCATTAACTGTATGATGGAGTCCTTCAGTGTTATACATGTTATGAAGGCACAGTGAGAACAATATTGGAAATACTTTTATTGTTGTTCCCATACTTCATTTCTCTAAATATGGATATTTAAGGAATAAGGTCATAAAAGCTGGGTGCAGTGGTGTGTGCCTGTAATCCTAATGCTAGGAGGTGGGAGCTTCCTCAAGTTTGCTGGTCAACCAGTCCAACTGAATTGGTAAGCTCCAGGTTCAGGGACAGACCCTGTCCCAAAATCAAGGTGGGAAGCAGCTGAGGAAGACATGTGATGTCAACTTGTAGCCTGCACACACATGTGCACACATGTGCGCATACACATGCATGTACATGTCCCCATTCGCATGAATATGTGTATATACACAAAATAGTAAGCTCTTAACCATGTGTAGTCATTGTGATTCAAAAATTATAACAGCAAAGAAGTTACAAATACTATTGATATTCACCTTGAGAGATACTTGAGGACTAACACTTGCAATGCCAAAAGTAAATATTTCTTCTTTTAAGAAAGGAGGGTGGGCAGGCAGTGGTGGCACCTAGCACTTGGGAGGCAGAGGCAGGAGGATTTCTATGAGTTGAGTTTAAGGTCAGCCTGGTCTACAGAGTGAGTTCCAGGATAGCCAAGGCTACACAGAAAAACCATGTTTCAAAGAAACAACAAAGACCAAACCAAAATGAAACAAAAAGGGTGGATTTATTTAATTATTTTGAAAATTATGTATATGTGAGTATGTGCACATGGTATAGTTGTCCATGCAGATAAGAGGCATCAGGTCCCTAGGAGCTGGAGTTACAGCTAGTTGTGAACCACTTGAAGTGTGGGCTGGGATCCTAAGACATTTTCTGTAAAAGCAGTATGTGCTCTAGTCCACTAAGTCATATCTGTAGCTCTAAAAAATATCATAACAACCCTAATGTCAGTCCTTCCAAAAGATCCTAGTCATAAAAGACCTCAACTAAGTACCAGCATATTGAATTCAGCAGCATATAGAAAGGAGTATATGATATCTACATGATATGCTGTATCATGTAGAACTGATCTCAGCAATGGAAGTGTAATTCATTAAAGCAATCAACTACATACTATATTAGTAAGATGCAGAAAAAACTTAGCATGAGTATCAACTGGTAAAAAAACATAGATTCAACAGTCACCCATAAAGGAAAGTGAGTAAATAGCTTATATTTGATTAGAATAAATCATGACATAATTTCTTAACTCTGGGAAAACACAGATCCAAGTCACTATACAGTGTGCTTGCTCCATGACAGTGTTCAGGGTTGGGGTACTTTAAATTTAAGCCTTGGTGCCATGAGAATGTGGCTGACTGGTATAAGTTTAAATATGTAGCTCTCTGAAGATAAAACTGCTATGACTGACTACACAGTTCTGAGGATAGACCAGAGTTGCATACCTGGATCTGTATAATCTAATTATTTACCATGTTTGTTTGTGATTGCCACAGGCAGATGTGAACTTCCTAACATGTGTGCCACGAACAGAACTCTAGTTCCTTAGAATAGCTGGAAGTGCTTTTAACTGCTGATCCATCTTTCCAACCCAAGAACAGCTTTTGGTGAAACTGTATGAAGAAAGCAGTAGCCAGGTAGTTGAGGCTATCAACAATCAAGAAGTCAGAAGCTGGCCGGGTGGTAGTGGCACATGCCTTTAATCTCAGCACTTGGGAGGCAGAGAGGCAGGAGGATTTCTGAGTTCGAGGCCAGTGTCTACAGAGTGAGTTCCAGGATAGCCAGGGCTATACAGAGAAACCCTGTCTTGGGAAAAACAAAAAAAAAGAAGAAGTCAGAGGCTGGCATTCTAATCTGAGCTCTGAATCTGCAACAATGATTTATGCTTCTTTTTAGAATATATCTGTGTGCGCGCACGTGTGTGTGTGTGTGTGTGTGTGTGTGTGTGTGTAGAGGCCAGAAGAGAGTGCTCTCTATCACTCTTCACATATTTCTTTGAGGCCGTATTTCTCCCTAAACCGGGGCTTCTTTTACTTAGTTAGGAGGGAAGCCAGCAAGCTCAGTAAACTTCCTGCCTCCTTCCCCTTATTGCTGAGGCTCCAGGCCTACCTGGGATATCTGGCTTCTGTGGGTGCTGGGATCTGAACTCTAGTTCTTATAGTTGTACAATATGCACTCTTAACCCCTACACCATCCCTCCAGCCCATGATTTATTTATATTCTGCTTTTAGTACTATTACTCACTAATTTGTGTGATAGTTTTTCCCTGTATACCCCTGGGTGTACTGGAACTTACTCTGGCGACTAGGCTGGCCTCAAACTCAGAGATCCACCTACCTCTGCCTTCTGAGTGCTAGGATTAAAAGCATGTGCTGCTACCACCATCTGGCTAATTTTTTTAAAATAGATATTTTAGCACACACACACACACACACACACACACACACACACACACACACGGAGATACCACAAAGCACAAGTGCCTTTGGAGCCAGAAGAGGCCTAACATAACTACTTATACAAACTTAACTAGAGTAGTACTTATTTTCTTCTCCAACATTCAAATTTTTTTGTTCTTGTTCAAGTAAATCCTCTTATACCTCGATGCCTTTGCATATAATTTTACCTCTGAAATAAAGGCCCTTTCCCTACCAGGTTTACTCAGGCAGTTCCCACTCATGGCTCAGGTGCCTCCTTCTAGGAACCTGAAGCTCTGTGGTCTCCAGCCATGCTGTGTGTTTTTCTATTAAAGCATACTCCTGGCCAGGGGTAGAGTGCTTACCTACCATGTGCAAAGCATTCTTAGCATCACAAAGGGAAAGAGAAGGCATCCTTAACTGTTAATCTGAATAATCCCTCTTCATCTAATGTCTAGACAAGTGTGTGCCACATGAAGGTCTTTCACGAGCACTGCGATGAACAGAGAAGATAATTTGGCTCTCCTTAGTCAAGGACTTTCTGGACACAAGCTTGTAACATCTCTCCAAAGAAACTATACACCAAAGAACGTTTGGAAGAATTTCTAACAGAAAGGCAAATATAAAGATGGGCATGGTGACATATACCTTTAATCCCCATACTCTAGAGGCAGAGGCAGGTTTATCTCTGAGAGTTCAAAGCTAGCCTGCTTTATATAGGGAGTTCCAGGATGGCTGGGGCTATATAGTGAAACCCTGTCTCAAAGATAAAATAAAAATTAAAAAATAAAGGAAAATATAAAAAAGACAGTTTTCCAACTCTCTCAGTTGAAGTAATCCCCCTGCTGGCAGTTCTGGAAACCTGTCCACAAAAGGCATAGTGGAGCTTTTAGATAAATGGCCAAGATTTTTTTCTTTTCTTTTCTTTTTTTTTTTTTTAATTTAGTTTTTAAGCAAACTGCTATTACTAATGTGACTCCCTACACACCATGGAGAAGAGCTTCTACTGCCTGTCCTTAATGGCTTGGTGAAGAGTCTGAGCATTAACAATATCATCTCCAAAGGCAGATGAGCTATATGGGGAAATTGCTACAGGCTATTCAAAGGGGTTGCAAATTACAAAATGTTATCAAAGTGACTCATATTTTGAGATCATATTTAATCAAAATAGACTATGAAATATCAACAGTCTTAGCTTTGATAGAATTAATCCAAATTTTGTTTGCTCTGTCAACAATTCTCTGCATAACTGTGTATGGAAGTTTTAGTCCTGAACATTTATTATATTGGTCACCAACACTTGACATTTATTTATTTATTTGTTTGTTTATTTATTTATTTATTTAGTTAGTTAGTTAGTTTTTTTCGAGACAGGGTTTCTCTGTGTAGCCTTGACTATTCTGGAACTCACTCTGTAAACCAGGCTGGTCTTGAACTCAGAAATCCACCTTTCTATACCTCCCAAGTGCTGAGATTAAAGGCATGCAACACCTCTACCCAGCATGACAATTTAATAAAAGATACAAAGTCTCATCCAACAAAATGAACATATGTACACATATATACATTTTATGTACATCTAGGAATGCCACTGAAACAAGACTTACTGAGTCTTCACTATGAAAGACAGTCTTATAAGTCATCTATATTTCACTTTGCTTGGATTTCAGATTTAGTAATAATTTGGATTAAAATTTGGATTCTGCTAGGGGTCTAAAATAGCGAGTGTACACTCACTGGTCACATGAACTTCAAATATAGCTAGATTTTCCTTATCAGACTAGTCTTCTGTCTTTTGCTAAGTATTATAAACTGGCTTTGAGATTCCCCTGAGAGAAGGACTAATTGACCTAATCACACGATTGAAGCCTGCTCCTTTTAACACAACTGTAGCCATTTTGTATTCAGTCTCCATTTTGCTCATAAGGTGAAATTAAGTTCAGGTTATCAGATTCTACTTCCCAGATGTAATTATCCATGGCTGACACTGAAGAACACTACTAATAAGCCAAAAAAGCTATGGTTGAATTACTTATGCTCTGTTACCTCAATGTTTTGAAATTCCTCTGTTCCACACCCATTTACCACCTCTTACCTTATTCAGGACCAATCAGCTTAAAGGTTAGCTGAGTATACTCTGTCTAGTTAACCAAAATGTTGGACTGCTCTCCTCCTTGCCTTCTAAACTTTTGAACCTGTTTTTCCTATAAAGAACCTACTTTCAGGACAGATGGGTACTACAGTTAGGCTCCTGAGTCCTTTTTATGGTCCTGAATGTTCAGTCTTGGGGTGTGCACTCAATAAACTATTCTTGCTAACTGAGATCAGTGTTCATATGATTTGTGTGTTGATTTCTGAACTCCAACATACACCTCTGCTTAAAGGACGAGGGCCCTGAACAGGGTCTTTTTGTCCTGGTCATCTCACCGGAGTAGGTATATCCCTGCAAAGTCTCTGAGTGACAGCATGCTGGTTTTCCCTCACGTAGGTACAGCCCTGATGTGCTGTATGGTTTATGAGCTTTAAAATTAGACCTGAGTTCAAAGACTGGTTTGTTAGCTTTGGGACCTCAGGAAAACTGTTTAACCATTCTGTTTCTGACTCTTCATAAGGAATTAGAATGGTACCAACTGGTAGGACAATTCTAAGATTAAGATGAAATAATTCAGGCAAAGTCTTAGCTTAGTGACTACTGTTCTAATCTAATCTTAGTGATCTGCTGTTCTAACCTTGACTCAAACATTTACTACATATTTCATAGTAAAATGGGGAGTGGGGTGGACTCCTGACATTTTAGGACTGTTGTGAGGGCTCGAGATACTATGAATAACTCATTGGGAGTCACTGTATACTAGGACCTATGGCTACTTCTTTATGCACATTAGCTCTACTGTGTCAGCAAACTTACCACATAAGATATCCTCAATACATGGCAGTTATTACTTAATTAAACATCTCAATTTAAATAGACATCTTTCAATGAAACATAGTCCAAGAATTTTTTCTTCAAGTGTCTGTACTCCCTGACTACTGCAGCAGTCACAGGCTTAAAGTGACATATAAGGAGGTGGCACAGCAGCCTGCATTCTTCCAGAGGGCTTTAATTTACATCTATTTCTGACCAAGTTAACAGCATCAGAAAACCTCCCACATCCCTTCTATAGCCTTTTACAGTTTCTTCTCCTCTCATTTCCTCTTTTCTGTGGAGAATAAGGGAGCAGGTGGGGGTAGATATTAGGAATAAGGAGGAACAGAAAGATTTTCCCACTTGGTTGAACAGGACATGGCATATTCTATCATTCTGATCTTCCAACTCCAAGTTAGCTGAGGTCATGAAGAATAGATCTGGGATGAAACTGGATAGGCCGTAAGAACACAGTGAGACTAAGAAGCATCAGCTTATTTTCTTTCTTGTTTGTATTTTTGGTTCTTGTTATTGTTGTGGTTGCAGTGGTGAAGGAAAGGACTCAAACTAAACCTTGTGCATGCAAGGTGTACTGCCTAGTTTTATGTCAACTTGATACAGGCTAAAGTCATCTGAGAAGAAGAATCCTCAATAAGAAAATGCTTTCATAAGATCAGGTATACACTGGGTGTGATAGTGCACACTCTTAAACTAGAACTTGGGAGGCAGAGGCAGGCAGATCTCTGTGAGTGCAGGGTCAGCCTGGTCTACAGAGTGAGTTCCAGTAGTAGTTGTTGTTATTGTTAAGTAAAACACCCTTTCTGTCTGCTCCCAAAATATGCAAACATTAAAATAGTTTCCCCCCTCATCTTTTGAAATTGGAATTCTTGTTTGGTGGGGTGGGATGGGGTGGGGAGAGGTTCAACCACATATTGAGACTGGCTCCATAGAAAGCATAGGAAGGTGGGATAGGGGGAGGTGCATCAGGGTCACATAAGAATTATATAGGATTATACAGAAAACACACACCTGTAATCCCAGCACTTGGGAGGCAGAGGCAGGCGGATTTCTGAGTTTGAGGCCAGCCTGGTCTACAGAGTGAGTTTCAGGACAGCCAGGACTACACAGAGAAACCCTGTCTCGGGGAAAAAAAAAAAAACCAAAAAAAAAAAAAAAAAGATTATACAGAAAAACTTCTGGTGCATGGTAAGTAATTAGTAAGTATAAGAGCTCTTAATTGAGGGGTGGGAGAATGAAGAAAAGAACAGGTTTCAAATAATCTGAACACTTTGCGTAAGGTCACTAAACTAGTGACCATAAACACATTACTTCCTCATTTAAGTTGGCAATGCTAAGTTGTACATTGACATGCTTAATCACAAGGCTGCAAATATTCTGGATGGCTTTTTGTTTAAGAATCACAGATACAACAGAAGTATGTGGTGACATCATGATCTCTTTCACTGCCTATTTGCCCTGGTGTGCAGCTTATCAGGCCCATCCTCTGACTTGCATCTCTAGGATCCCTGAGCTGGATTGTTACAGCCCTAAAGTCTGAATCTGTAGCCTTATCTAGGAGTCTCTGCTCTGCTGTATCATACAGCAGCTCTTTGCCTCTATAATTTTGTTCTTTTTTAATACGATGTGCCATCAAGTATAATGCATGGGATACAAGCCTCAATTATTGTCAGTGTACTTGGGGATTCATACCAATTATAGTGATATTTCTCTGACAGGCTCCAGGCAAGCTGAGCTTGGAGTTCCTCAACACCAAGAAACAAAGATATTTTCTTTAGGGAGGGTTTCTAATAGCATTGGAGATTCTTTAGTTTAAAATTGTCCCCATTTTTCATTTAGATGTGGTAATTTTGCATTTTACATGAAGACATGTATTTAATCTGTACTGTTATAATTTAATATACTTCAGAACATACTAATTACAGTGATCCTTGTTTCCTTACAGCTTGGCTAGGTGGAAGAGACTTCTCACAGCAGACTTATACTGGAAAATTACTAGGGTTTGTTACCTTTGCTGGCTCTCTGCTTAGCTCTCTTCATTATGGACTGTTCTGCCTCCCTCTCCAGTTATTTCCTTTCTAGCACCTCTCAAGTCTTCCTTCACTGTCTTACCAGAGTAATTTCAAGATGATTTTACTCTTTTTTAAACTTTTTACAAATACAAGAGAAAAGAACCTCTATCTGACCTAATTTCTTTTCCCTTGTAACTCAAGAGTGACAGTTGGGCCTCCTCAGTGCTCCCTCCCCACACCTGAAGAGAGAACAGTGCTCTTTAACTTGTACTGTTTTATCTGAATGCAACCCACTTCCTCCCTCTGAGCCAATGACTCATTTTCCCTTTTTAAAGCAAGCCTTTAAAATCTTCCATTTCTTGTTAGTTTAAAATTAATCTCTTTGTGAAGTACTTCATGTCCTGTATACAAAAGATACTCCATAGAGAAAAGATTGCTTTAAGCATTCAAGGACTACACTACAGATGATGTGATAGGGAACATATCAAGACTTTAAAATACTGAGTTAAACCAGGCGGTGGTGGCGCACGCCTTTAATCCCAGCACTTGGGAGGCAGAGGCAGGCGGATTTCTGAGTTCGAGGCCAGCCTGGTCAACAGAGTGAGTTCCAGGACAGCCAAGGCTACACAGAGAAACCCTGTCTTGAAAAAACAACAACAACAAACAAAAAAACAAAAAACAAAAACAAAAAACAAAAAAACCTGAGTTAAATAGCTAAAGATACCATTTATCTTTCTCTTTTATTGAGACAAAGGTTTTTGTTTCTTTAGTTTGTTAATGAATTCACACTCTTGTTACCTAGTAGGTTTTCAATAATATTTGAACTAATGTTTTTGTTGTTGTTGTTGTTTTGTTTTTGTTTTTGGATTTTGGATTTTGGTTTTTCAAGACAGGGTTTCTCTGTATAGCCCTGGCTGTCCTGGAACTCACTGTGTAGACCAGGCTGGCCTCGAACTCAGAAATCTGCCTGCCTCTGCCTACCAGAGTGCTGGATTACAGGCTGCACCACCACCATCCAGCTTAATATTTGAACTAATGAATAGTTAGTTTTCTCTTCAATCTTTATTTTTTGAAAGGGAGAAGAGTTGAACCTAAGGCTTTCCACATTGCTAACCACACATCCTACCACTAAGCCATACTTTCAGTTCCCTCAGTATTTTAACTTTCTTTTGACTATTTACATAGTTGATTTTTTCCACATTAGTTTTTTCCCTTTAGCTAAGTAGAGAAAACTCATAAAAAGAATTGAAGAGTAAAAGATAAATTGAAATGCAAAAGATGCATCAGTGTGCTACCACAAGTTTTTACAAGTCTTTTTTTGTTTGTTTGTTTTTGTTTTTGTTTTTTGTTTTTTCGAGACAGGGTTTCTCTGTATAGTTTCAGCTGTCCTGGAACTCACTCTGTAGACCAGGCTGGCCTCGAACTCAGAAATCCGCCTGCCTCTGCCTCCCAAGTGCTGGGATTAAAGGCGTGCGCCACCACTGCCCAGCTATACGCCACCACCGCCCGGCTTACCACAAGTTTTTAAATGACCAAAGATGGCTGGAGAGACAGCTCAGCGATGAAGAGCATTGGCTGCTTTTGCAGAAGACCTGGCTTTGGTTCCCAGCACCCACATGGCAGCTTACAACTACCTGTAACTCCAGTTCCAGGGAATCTGGTGCTGTCTTCTGGCTCCACCTGGCACCAAGGATACATGTGTTGCACATACTTACATGCAGGCTCTCAAACATACACATTAAATAAAAGTGAATGGATAAATAAAAAAATGCCTGAAGAGAGGCACATTCAGCATAACTTAGAGAATTTTGCACTAATGTTATTAAGTATCTACTGGTATGTATGTTTATGTCTCATTTATATGCACATAATAGAAGAATTGCCTTGGTTTAAAGTAAAATCACTTTGTTTTGCAATATTGTAGTAATGATTAATTTAGTCAAGAATTATTGTCAGATGCTAAAATAAATGGTGAAAGCTGATTGCAAAAAATGATACCACATGCTGTGAGCATCACCCACAAATTACTAAACTTCAAAGAGGTATTTTTGTGGCTTTACTAATGAAGAACTCTCACAAATACTATTTCTCTCAAACACTAGTTGGTTGGATTTTTTTTATAGTCCTGAGTGTGCATGCATATACATGCATATACTGTTGCTGTTTTCAGACACACCAGAAGAGGGCATCAGTTCCCATTACAGATGGTTGTGAGTCACCATGTGTGGTTGCTGGGAACCGAACCCATGTACTCTGAAAGATCAGTCAGTGCTCTTAACCACCAAGGCATCTCTCCAGCCCAGCTGGCTGGATTTTTTGTTTTGTTTTGTTTGTTTTAGACAGGGTCTCACTACATAGATGAGCCAGCTGACCTTGAATTTATAGAGACCTATTTGCTTCCTCCTAAGTGCTGCGATTAAAGATATGCATCACCATACTTGGCTTAAGAATCTTAGGTTTTGGGGGTTTTTTGTTTTCTGTTTTTTGGTTTTTGTTTTGTTTTTTGTTTTTTGAGACAGGATCTCACTGTACAGGTTTGTCTGACCTGGAACTTGCTACATAAGCTAGGCTGGCCTCAAACCCATAGAGAGCTGCCTACTTCTGCCTCTTGAGTGCTAGGTTTATAGGTATGTACCACCATGGCTGGCCTAATTTAACTTCTTACTAACGGGGCAAACTGCCATGTTGGACCTACTAACAGGATACACTGACAAGGGTCTAATATCATGGCAAAGTTTTCCTATCAAAAGCATTTTACATTTAAGATAATGAGAGAAACAATCAAGGCTGACTAGATAGATGGCTCAGCAAATCAAGTCACCTCCACAAGCCTGACAGAGTTTAATATGCAGAATTCACATGTGGAAAGAGGGAGCTTACTTCTGCAAGTTGTGTGTGTGTGTGTGTGTGTGTGTGTGTGTACATAAGTCAAAAAGTTTAAAAAAATTTTAAGCAACTTCAAATTGAAAGATACTGAAAATAGTTGGCCTGCTATTCAAAAATATTAATGTCACAAAGGACTGGAGAGATGGCTCATTAGCTAAGAACAAATACAGCTCCTGAAAAGGACCTGAGTTCTGTTCCTGACACCCACGTTGTAGGCTCATAAGCCTCCTGTACACCTTCTTCTGGACTCCATAAGCACCTGCACTCACGTGTGTACATGTCCACACACAGATATGCACATATGCACGTGATTCAAAGATAAACCTTTAAAAAAAATTAAACCAATTATCACTGTCATAAAAGTATAACAAGGCTGAGGAGCTATTTTGATTAAAGGACTATAGAGACTCAACACACACATATATAGCATGCCCTCTGTTGAGGACCATGAGCCTAAAACATCTCTTTACAATTATACTGAACACTGTCAGAACAACTAGAGAAAGTTGGATGTTAGACAGCATCATTGTTGATGTTAAACAGCATGTGTTAATTGTACTGTGATTATGTTCTTGCTTTTAGAAGACATATGCTAAAGTATTAAGTGATAAAATGATAATGTCTAAAATAATACTCAACAATCAGAAAAAACCCAGATGATTCTCAAATGGTTCACACAAATAGAATATATGTCAATATATCTCAATACATGACTGTGAGTATGTACATAGAAAAATATTTCACAGATATGCATGCTAGCATGCATGTACATAAGAGAATAGCTGAGGGTTTTATTTCTGTGAAGCGACACCATGAACACAGCAACTCTTATAAGGGAAACAATTGGGGCTGGCCTATAGTCTCAGAGGTTTAGTGGGAAACATGGTGGCATACAGGCAGACATGGTGCTGAAGAAAGGAGCTGAGAGTTCAGTGTCCTAATCTGCAGACAGCAGGAGACTGTGTGCTATACTGGGCATATCTTGAGCACAGGAAACCTCAAAGCCCATCCCCACAGTGATACACTTCCTTAAACAAGGCCACACTTATGCTGACAAGGCCACGCCTCCTTTTTTTTTTTCTTTTTTCTTTTCTTTTCTTTTTTTTTTTTTTTTTTTTCCGAGACAGGGTTTCTCTGTGTAGCCCTGGCTGTCCTGGAACTCACTCTGTAGACCAGGCTGGCCTCAAACTCAGAAATCCGCCTGCCTCTGCCTCCCAAGTGCTGGGATTAAAGGTGTGCACCACCACCGCCCGGCAAGGCCACACCTCCTAATAGTGCCACTCTTATTGCCAAGCATTCAAACTTGAGACTATGGGAGCCATACCTATTCAAACCACCAGAGGGGGGGGTGGAAACAGAACGGGAAAGGTAGAGGGAGAGGGAGAGGGAGAAGAAGAGGGAGAGGGAGGAGGAAGGAAGAAGGAAGAAGAAGGAAGGAAAAGGAGAAGAGGAGGAGGAGGAGGAAGAAGAGGAGGAGGAGGAGGAAGAGGAGAGAGAAGAGAGAGGGAAGAGTGGAGAGTGTGTCCAAAGATACAATAACCATGGGTAAACCTAAGTGAATGTAACATGTACATTCATTATGCTAATGTGAAGTTTTTCTCTGGTTAAAAAGTTTTCTGAGCCGGGCTGTGGTGGCGCACGCCTGTAATCCCAGCACTTGGGAGGCAGAGGCAGGCGGATTTCTGAGTTCGAGGCCAGCCTGGTCTACAGAGTGAGTTCCAGGACAGCCAGATCTATACAGAGAAACCCTGTCTCAAAAAAACCAAATCCAAAAAAAAAAAAAAGTTTTCTGAGTAAAATGTAGAAAAGCTTTTGAGAACTCAGGGCTATTCGACTCATACGCAAACCTTCTAGATGGAGATCCAACCCTTCCTTTGAATGGTATGCTTTCACAATCTTATTTTAGTTCTCTTTGCTTTCTATTCCTTGTCATCTTTCAGAGAACCATTGTACTCTTGTATGTGGGCAGATACTTCAGTAAACTCTCAAGATGCTTTGTATGACTGACACTGTTTCCATGAGCAGCAGACTTCTCTTGTATTTTTTTCAAAAAAGATGTCTCTTGTATATCTAATCAAAAGCCTATTTTTTGTTTTTAGTATAGCAGCCTTTCAAGAAGGTAAGCTTTTATCTTCCTAAGATCATTTTCTTTTCTTTTCTTTTTGATTTATTTTACATGTGTGAGAAAACATCTTATGAATGTATGTATGTATATATGTATGTATGTATATATGTATGTATGTACACCATGTACATACCTGGTGCTTGCAGAGGTCAGAAGGTGTTGGACTCCCTGGGACTGGCATTGTGAATAGTTGTGAGCCACCATGTAGGTGCTGGGATTCAAACCCAGGTCTTCTGCAAGAACAGTGTTCTAAACTGCCTTACAATCTTTCAAGCCCCTAAGATCTTTTTCTTATTGTTTTTCAATATCCCTTTCTCTTAGACCCAAGTGTGGCCCCTAGTATTGATTAAAATGATGCTTTACTCTATAAGGTATACAGAAAAAAAATAGGTCCTAAATAACAAATAAATGCCATGTGCAGTTAAAAAGTGGCAGCACACTGTATAATGAAGTGAACTACAATACATGTGCCCATATTGAGGCTGGTTATTATTGTTGCTGTGTTGAGATGAGGCTTCACAACATTACCCAATCTGATTTTCAGTTCACCATCCCACTACAATCATCTCCCAAGTGCTAGGATGCCAGGCATATTACACACAGATCAGGATGGTTATTCCTAAGTGATTTTATTCTCTACAGTAACCTTTTGATAGTAATCTCTGTAAATACAAAGCAATGGCTTACGTCATAGTTGCTCCGGGATCTGCAGTCATTTGATTGGTTACAAAAACAGCAACATTATATTCTGCATAAAAAAATAAAATTAAGAAACTAAGAGAAGGGCAATAAAAATACAAAGTTCATTGTTTAGACTTCAGTTTAGGAACATTGTACCATGAGTTTATTTTTATAGACAAGCTCTTGTTTTTTTTTTTTATTGGATATATACTATATTTACATTTCATTTCCCTTTTTCTGGTTCCCTGCCCCCCAAAAGTCCCACATGCCCTTTTCCCTCCCATGTTCCCCCATCTACTCCTTCTCACTTCCCTGTTCTGGTATTTCCCTACACTGATGCTTTAAAGCTCTTGGTTTTTGTTTCATTTTGTTTTGTTTTGTTTTTATAGACAAGCTTCCTATTGGTTTTTGTTTTGTTTTGAGACAGGGTTTCTCTGTGTAGCCCTGGCTGTCCTGGAACCTGCTCTGTAGACCAGACTAGCCGCAAATTAGAGATCTTCCTGCTTCAGCCTCCTAAGTGCTGGGATTAAAGTGTGTGCCATCATGCCTAGCTTCCTATTTTCATTAATAATAAAAATTACTTAAAGTTATCATTATTATTATTTCTAGCAGAATTACTTTTAGTTTAAATAATTGTATTCTCATGAAAGTAATTTAAAAATGTTAGGCTTCTGACATCCTTCTGAGCTTCTTTGCAAAACATACTATAGCAAACGGAGTCAACAGATGCTATGTGACAGTGCCATTTTATTTTAAAGATCTACCTTCTGAGATCTTTTGGAGTCGTGACAACATCTGGGCCAATTTTTGCTGGCGTTCAGCCAATTCCCCACGGCCACTAAAATCCACTCGAAAAAGTGCCATTATTGAGTCAATGATCTACATGGGAGTAACATAAAATCAAACATGCAATTTAAAATTGGCGAAAGATGCCTATTTAAACAAAATAGAATAATATGTTAAATAGCTCTGCCAATGAACATTATTTAAAAACTCATACCAATAGTTTGAAAATGCCAGCTTCTTCATGAAACTTGGCTGCAACATAATCAAGTAGCTCCATCTGATGTTCACCTGATGGGAAAGAGAGAAAATGTCATAAAGGCTGGAAGCGGAGGCTATGCTCCTGTGTGTGTCTTTGGGTGCCAGGCAGATAGACCTCTCTTTTCTTCTGACTATTTATCACTTTACTATATAGGACTGCATACTCTGCTTGGTCATCGTGGCAAACAGTAGCTTAGACAAAAGGCTCTTGTTCTAGGGAGCTTTAGTTCAATGCTACACTACATACCTAGAGTATGGGAAACCCTGGGATCAATGCCAGCATCAAATAAGAAAAATAGCTGACTGTTACTCTATATTTCAGAGACAACAAATAAGGTATTTGAAGGCATTTGAGTACCTTGAGAACTGAACAAATGATAATATTTGAAGACTAATTGTACTATTTAAATTGTAGAAAATTTAAATAAAACAAGGAAAATGGGTGAAAATGTTGTATCATCAAATGGTAAACTAGTGTTGCAAATCTTCCGATAATCAAGCATGCAACTGCACAGGGTTCTTACTAGTATAGGCACGTGCATAGAGTACATTGTCCAGTACTGCATCATGGTCTACGTTGAAGCGATCAGCAATGTCCCGAAGGCGATCTGGACGGCTGGAAGATCCCAAGATTAAGGATCCAATAAACCAATTCCAAAGAAAGTTTAGATAGCTACAAGAGGTAGCTCTGTGAGCAAGTAAAGCAACTGAGACAAAACAGTGCATCTGCAAAGGCATTCTGGATGCTACTAATTACTTAAGAAACCGCCAGAGCTGCTTTCATAACTGCTTCAAAATGCCTTGCATAATGGTAGGTGTCACAGATATGGTAAATCAGAATTTAAATATTAATATACAATTTTGAAAATAAGTTTAGAAGCATGTTGTGATGTCCTCGTTTTTTAAGGGCATTGACAGAGTTTTGGCAGATAACTTAGAATTATGCTACAGAATAGTTAAAATAGAAAAACTAGAAACTAAGATTTGTGAGTCTCTTTTGTTCTCAGCTCTATAAAAATAGACCTATTCCAGAACACTAATGTCATGAGTTATATTCAAATCATTTCAAATTCTTCATTAGCTCAAAATGAAAGCTTAGCATTCCACTAATGAAATGGGGCAAAAATTGATAAATTTAAATTTAACTACATGAAGGGTCAAAAAATAACCTCAAGGGTCTAAAAGAAATTGATCTAAGGAGGGTTTTTAGTTTTGTTTTATTTTGGCTTTTATACGCCTACTTCTAAAAGAGTTGGTAGCTTTCTGGTATTAGAAAGTTCAGGTGGAGACAAATCCCTATAGCTCCAAAGGTGGAAGGTGCTAATATCACTAACTGGTAAAATGCAGAAAGCAACTCCACTTTATTTTCTGGTCCTTAGTGACTAACAATGTTACAAGTAGAATGAATGAACAAAACCTGCCTGTCTGCAGTTTCATTTCACTCTTGTTTTCATTGCTCATAAAACACTATTAGCTTCTGGAAAGCAAGACCATTCTTTTAAATATTTATTTATTTATTTATGTACCTATTTATTTTGGTTTGTTTGTTTTGAGACAAAGGTTTCTCTATGTAACCCTGGCTGTCCAAGAACTCACTCTGTAGATCAAGTTGGCCTCAAACTTGGAGATTTGCCTGCCTGTGCCTCCTGAGTGCTTTGATTAAAGGTGTGTGCCACCACTGCCAGGTTTATCTTTCTTTTTTTAACTCCATTGTTAGGTATTAAACCCCTTGCACATCCTAGGCAAGAGGCAACAAAAGTATCATTCATGTCAGCTTCTAGGAACCATGGATTCTATCTGAGCAGGAATTTAAGAGTTGGGCTTACACTGAGAGGAAATACAAATCAGTCTACAAGTATATACTGATGACCATATTAACCCATTAATAGTAGAAAGCATAAGGAGTCATAAGAATCTATGTCATAGGTAAGCTTAAAACTAAAACATACAAAGACAAAATAGAAATGTAAGAAAAATAACAAAAGGCAGCAATATAGGTTGAGAAACCCCAAGAGAATAACATAAGAGATTTCCCTCCTGAATTTCCCTTTGCTCCTAACTATTCTCTTCCTGTCTTGATAAAATCGATTGCTAATCTGCAAGAGCCATTTCTCCCTCTCTGAGGTCCTTCTTTCTACACCTAGCTGAACTCCAGCTGTGCCCCTCTTGCTACAGCTCTAAACATCCTACCCTCCCTTCTCAATGTAGAAGGTTCCTTCAGAGACTTCTCATGGCCAGATTTCTCAACATGCTGAAATCTTTCTTGGTTCATTTTTTCTTTCACAGGAGTGTTTCTTATAATTAATTCTACAATAGTTCTGGAAGGCCAGGATTTTCTGAATTGGGTAATTACAGAAAATCAGAAAGATCAGGCCTTGATATGAGAGGCTTAATGACTTGTGTGATTCAGTAGGACTATGACATGAAAATAGAGGGAGTAAACCCCCTGTAGGATGGAAAGTAACACATGGATTAGGATATGACCAGCCAAGACAACTGTCAGAAGAGAGCAAAGCAAAGGCATCTCAGACATGAAAACAGTCTGTTTTTTGCAACCTTGATCACCCTCCTGAAAGCGGTATGTAAGAAGGTGATACAGCAAAACCAAAGCTCTGGGGATACAAGAAACCTTGATGATAGCACAAAAACCTTTATAGCCCAAAGGATGTTAATGTACAACATTTTCCAATTTTTAACAACAAAGCATATTTAGCAGAACTAGAAGAGTCCCATCTCTTTGCCTCTGTTTATGACCATGGTGAGAAATAAGCCTGGTGAAGCAGGCTGGGCTTCACTCTGACTTGCTTTAATGAAGCTGTGCAGATCTTATCTTCTGAATCTCGTACCTCCTCAGATCACTATTTCCATCCAATTTACACATTGCTTCCCTCACTTGCTGTTTCCTTGCAAGATGCCTCCATCATCCCAGAGCCTACTGGAAATGTTCCCTGGAACCAGTTCCCACTCCAGTCATCTACCTCATTCTTCACATTTCACGTTCACTTGCCTTCCGAAGACTTCCTCCTTCCTCTGACTGTGCTTTGGTTTTAGTCCTCTTCATAAATACAAGCACACAGCAAAGTTTTCCCTATTCATCCACATATCTGACTCTTTCCCCAGAATTTCCAATTGTCATCTGTATGGTCTCATACCCTTCATGTTCAATACATTGCCAAGAAACATTGGTCGTTCTCAGTACTGCGCCAGTCAGGACAGGCTTCTCAAGCCGCCCTCCTTTGTCTGCAGTTCCCTTGCTAATGTTTTCTGTTGTGTTCCTTTTGTTCCTTTCCTTTGTTTGCCAGCTTTTTGAGACAAGGTTTCTCTGCGCAGCCCTGGTTGTCCTGGAACTCACTCTGTAGGTAAGGCTAGTCTTGAACTCAGATCAGCCTGCCCCTGCCTCCTGAGCGTATACTACCACACCCAGCTTCTTTTTGTCATTGCTTCCAACGTAGATAAAAAGCTCCCATTTTCCTAGATTTTTGAAAAAAATATCTAATTGACACCCATCATCTGGTTTCAAAGCCCTTCATGTCTTAGACCCAAATCACCTATCTGGATGATTATTCCACAATACTTTTATACCAATTACACTGCTATGTCCTCTGTTTATCCGAACAGCTCTGGCCCTGAACACTTAAGCTCTTCAAGTCTTTCCCTCTACTTAAGGCAAAATCTTTTGATATGAAGTTCTAAGAATGATTAAGATACAATTTTATCTCATGTATTTGTTTTGTCACTTTTCATCAATTTATGTATAGGTATAGATAAGTAAGTCAAACAGTGATGTGAGCACTTGGTCAGCACTGCTGTCCCCTTGGCTTTTGTCATTATCATTGGTTTCTAGGATCACTACAAAACCCATATATCAAGGCACTCTCTTTTGTAGTAATATTGTTTCACAACACTGCCTTAGCACTTGTTTAAATAAAAAGGTTACAAAGTATTTTCTGTATCAATGAAGATAATCTTTCCTCCTGAGTAGCCGCCTGTTCCTGGAAGTTGAGCTGTCACTAGGGACAATAAAAAATTAATATTAACAGGAATGAACAAACTTTGCAGAAATAAATACATAAGTAAACATAATTTTGTGTTGGTTGCAATTCTAGTAAACTTAGCAAAGAACAATGACCCACTGGCTTCTGAAAAGATTGCTATAGTTCCACCTCAGTAACCAGAAGTAAAATAAGTACTCTGACAGGATGTGGGGGTTTGAATACGAATGGCCCCCATGGACTCTTGTGTCTGAATGCTTAGCCATAGAGAGTGGCACTATTAGGAGATGTGGCTTTGTTGGAGTAGGTGTGGCCTTATTGGAGATCATAGAGAGGTGGGCTTTGAGGTCATATATACTCAAGCTATGCCCAGTATGGTACACAAATGCTTTCTGACGCCTACAGATCAAAATGTAGAACTTTCAGCTCCAGCACTATGTCTGCCTGCATGTCATCATGCTTCATGCCACAATAATGGACTAAACCACTGAAAATGATAAGCCAGCTTCAATTAAATATTTTCTTTTATAAGAGTTGCCATGATCATGGTATCTCCTCACATTAATACAACTCTAACTACAACTCAGGATAATAATTCAACTGAGAATTTCAACATCTCTCACAATGAGAAATATTTGTTCAAAGTCAATTCTCCCAAATAAACAGAATTAGAATTTAGACGTTACTAATTTTACTTTCATAACATAAATATAATCTATGCTAAATAACTTATTTTACCCACCTTTCAACTGCTGTCAATTTTTAAATGCATTTACTTTGTACATGCACGTATGCATGTATGTACTGTAGGTATTTCTACCTATTCCTATGGGTGTGCACATATATATTCATCTTTTTTTGGTGTTGTCTGTGTAACCCTGGCTGTCCTGGGACTCACTATGTAGACTGTCTCCACAGACACACCTTTGCATCATATGCCCCTAAAATAAGTACATACTTAAGTAAATAAAATTTGGGGAGTTTTGGTTGGTTTGTTTTTGAGAGGTCTTACTATCTAGTAGCTCTGGCTAAACTGAAACTTGTTGTGTAGACTAGGCTGACCTCAAACTCACAGAGAGATCTGCTACCTCTGCCTCCTTGGTGCTGGGATCAAAGCATGTGCCACCAGGCCTAGGGAGACAGCATGTCTTATTGAACCTGGAACTTGCTGATTTTGCTAGTCTGGCTGACCAGCAAAGCCCAGGAGTCATCCTGTCTCAGTCTCCCCAGCCCTGGAACTATACGTATGTGTTGTAGTGCCCCAGCAATGTACAAAAGTACTACACTGTAAACTCAAGTCTTCATAATTATGTGGCAAGCACTTTCTCAACTGAGCCATTTCCTTAGCCCAAGCATTTGCTTTTTTTAAAAGACAGGTTCTCAAGTATTCCAGACTGGCATCTAACCTACTTACTATGTAGCTATGGATAACTTTAAACTCTGATCCACCTCTATATAAGATTATATAGGTTTAAGATAGTTTATATAGGGCTGGGGATAGAACCCAGGCTTCATGTATGTTAGATATATCTTTATCAGCTGAGTTACATCCTCAACTCATGTATCATCCCACTATAGTTAACATAAAAAATTACTTCATACTACACACACACATTATTTCACTTACTTTTCAAAATTCCCCCAAGATTTGGCGATGTCATTATTTCAGTTTTACTGTGAGGACAACTAAGGGGTAAAACAACTTGCCCACAGTTATCAGCTATTAGTGGTAGAGCCATGACATTTTGATTCTAGAATACAGCCTACTTTTAACTTTTTTCTTGTGTTTGTATGCTGTGCTAGTTTATATATATCCATATTCCCATGTGTTAGGGTAAACACCAGAACCTCCTTTAATCACTTTTCCATGTTCCTTTTACTTAAGTGAAAGAAATACAAATAAAATCTTCTTAATAATGAATTTATTTTATTTTCGAAAAAAATATATATTTACTTCTTTTAAAAATTTATTTTTGCCAGATATGGTGGTACATGCCTTTAATCTCAGCACTTGGGAAGTAGAGCAGGCAGACCTCTGTGTTTGAGGTCAGCCTAGTCTACACAGCAAGTTTCAGTTTAGCCAGAGCTACCTAGAGAGTTAGACCTCTCAGAAAAACCAACCAACCAAAATCCCCCAATTATATTTACTTATGTCTGTATTTATTTTAAGGGCACATGATCCAATGGCACATCTGTGAAGATCAGAGGAGAACTTGCAGGAGCTGACTCTCTTTCCGTCATGTGGGTTCTAGGGATCAAGCCCAGTTTCTCAGGCTTGGAGGCAAGTGCCTTTACCCACTGAGCCATCTTGATAGGCCCCAAATTTAATTTTACTCCTCTCTTTGGACAGAATGTGCCCCATAGACAGCAATCTAGTTTTCAATAAATTTTATGTTCTGTGTTTTTAAAAAAGACAGAGAATACGGATAGGATGAAATTGACACACTAGGTGCCCCTCCTGCCAATCCATTCATAAACCACTTACCTCTCTGTACTTCCACTCAGATGTCCTCCTACAGGACTGACCACACTACCTCAACACACATTCCAAAACCATCTGTAACAATGGACTGTTCGCATAACCTCTTGAGATTTTGTTTCCTTGAAAACTGGGTAAGACTGCATACAATCATGTAAAGTGCAGCCGAGCTCTAGTAAGTGAACGTTCTATTACTGTTGTATCGCTGATTTTAGATGTGTTCTTACCACAGAGAGTATGAGACAGCTGAGTTTTTCCAGTACGAAATTCTGTGAAATTTAGAAAAAGTTTTATTATTTAGATATTTTCACTAAACAAACAAGCAAAAATAATGCTGTATAGGGTTAGGAATGCTCTTAGTGGTAGAGCACTTGTCTAAGAGCCCAAGATTCCAGATTCAATCTTCAGTACTCCATAAGAGATCTCTCTGAGGACCTCCTGTCACAAAAGGGTGAATACCAAAGTAAGAGACAAAAATATCCATCCTCCCCAACAAAACTGTTAGGTTTCAGACCTAATCACAGAAAGGACAGCCAGGCTCCCTCACTGTGCTGAGACCCTCAAGGAAAAGCTGATGTGATCCTGAATAGTGACATCCATAGTTGCCATCAGAAGCAAATGTTCTCCATAGGAAAACTTCCCTACTAATCACTTGGATCCACTGAACTCTCAGTTTAAATTTTTAAAAAGCTCTTAAGCGGCCTGGCGAGATGGCCCAGAGATTGAGATCACTGACTGCTCTTCCAGAGGTCCCAAGTTCAATTCCCAGCACCTACATTATGGCTAACAACCATCTATAATGAAATCTGGTGCCCTCTTCTGTTATGCAGGCAGAATACTATGCATATAATAAATAAATAAATATTTTTAAAAGCTCATAAGTAATATACAATAAAAGAATTTGTTAATATTGAGTCAGTAAAAATAATAAAAACCCAATTTACTTCAAGTCAACAGAAATAGTAACAAAAACATTTGGTTTTCTAATACTACAAATATTGGATTATCAAGATTCAACATGTAAAACAGCTGTGCAAAGATTACTTGTAAAAGTATAGTATATAGGCTGGGTGTGGGGATGCAGGCCTTTAATAGTTACACTTGGGAATCAGAGTTACAGGCTAATCAGGGCCACACCGTAAGACCTTGTATGTACACACACACACACACACACACACACACGCATGCACTCGTGTACACATTGTATTATATATGCTATAAGCTGAGAAAAAAATATATTTTCTATATTCATAGAATATGTATTGCCTAAAAAAAAAAAAGAATGACCTTATTATTCAATTACCCTTTGAAGGAATAAGAGAAAAAAATTCATTTTCTTTCTCTAGTAACCAGAGATAAGAGGAAGAAAAATGTCAATAGGAAATATGCTGTTTGTATATATTTTTATTTTAGTTTAGAATGATCCTGCATTATAATAATTGACACTTTATCAAAAGTTCCCAAATAGGAACTTATTTATTATTTTTCACATATATACATATATCATTCCACAGAAAACTATTAAGGTTCTACCTACCTCCAAAAACTTCTGTAATTGCCATACTTTCAATGCCACCTCCTAGTAGTTTACTAAAAAGAAATATAAAGTATTGGTGACAGAGTATAAATACAGATGTCAAGAATGAAAATGGACTGGGTGTAATGGCCACACGTCTAATACCAGTACTAAAGAAGCAGAGACGCCGGGCGTGGTGGTGCACGCCTGTAATCCCAGCACTTGGGAGGCAGAGGCAGGCAGATTTCTGAGTTCGAGGCCAACCTGGTCTACAGAGTGAGTTCCAGGACAGCCAGGACTACACAGAGAAACCCTGTCTCAAAAAAAGAAGAAGAAGAAGAAGAAGAAGAAGAAGAAGAAGAAGAAGAAGAAGAAGAAGAAGAAGAAGCAGAGGCAGAGGGACTCTGAGTTCAAGGTCAGCTTGGTCTACATAGTAAGTTCTAGGACAGCCAGGGCTATGTCTCAAACAAACAAAGGAGACAAAGGAGATGAAATGTGTATAATTAGCAACATATCATCCATCTATCTATACAAGAACAGGAATTCATAGTTGAAAAAAATGACACTATTTTGATCACAGGTTCTACTGTGGAAGCGAGGCAGATGAACAAAGCAATTTATAAGCCTTGTTTTTACTTCTGAGTACCAATAATAAATATAAGTCAGTAAGGCATTATGTCAATTTTTTTTTGAATTGGGATTAAAAGATTTGTTTTATTTTGTGGTTCTAGGGATAAAATCAGGCTTTTGTACATGCTAAGAAAGCCTGAAATACACACCATGTAATTGTCTTGTTACTAATCAAATTCCTCAAATTGTACATAGATAATATTTCTAAAAGTTAACTGAATATTCAATATTTTTTGAGACAGGGTCTTCTATATAGTCCAGTTTGGTCTGGAACTCATTATGTAGTCAGGCTGGCCTTGAACTCACAGAGACCCACCTGCCTCTGCCTCCTGAGTACTGGGATTAAAAGTATGAGTTATGAGTCACCATGTGGGTGCTGGGTACCAAACCTAGCCCTCTGCAAGAGCAGCAAGTGCTCTTTACCACTGAGCCATTTCTCTAACCCCCTTTAAAATTGAAATCAGCAGAGCCTTTATTAAGTTTGTGGATAACTTTCAAAATGTTTCAATTTGAATTTAAATTGCTGTCTTACTTAGACAAATATAAATCTATTCTCTTAAGGTTTTGTCTGCTTTGTGATTTCATCCCCAAAGACATGCTAATAGAAACTACAAAGGCTTTTTAAGTATTCCTACCAGGTCTCAGTACAGCAACACATACTTATTGCATTTAATGAATGAATGAATGAGATCATAACTTCTTTAGTTCTTCTCATAGAGAACATTAAATGCACTAAAACATTGTATTACCAATTAGATACATGCTGTCAAAGCCTGGCAGTTGTTCTTCTACCTGCTAACAGTCTATGTAATATCTTTCTTAGTCAGGGTTTCTACTGCTATCATAAAACACCATGACCAAAAGCAATTTGGGGAGGAAAGGGCTTATTTCATCTTATAACTCCCCCCAACTCCTTTCTGTCTCTGAGTTAGGGTCTCTCTGTGTAACTCTGATTGCCCTGGAACTCACTATGTAGATCAGGCTAACCTTGAATTCACCTGACTCTGCCTCCTCTGTACTAGTCATCCATAAGACAGTTGGAAAATTGAGCTCTCTAGGAAGATAACTGATAGCAAGGAATTAATAGTTTTAAGTACAGTAGTGATGATGTGATGGTGTTAAAAATGAGTGTGCATGCCGGGCGGTGGTGGCGCACGCCTGTAATCCCAGCACTTGGGAGGCAGAGGTAAGTGGATTTATGAGTTCGAGGCCAGCCTGGTCTATAGAGTAAGTTCCAGGACAGCCAGGGCTATACAGGGAAACCCTGTCTCAAAAAAACAAACAAACGGCCGGGCAGTGGTGGCGCATGCCTTTAATCCCAGCACTTGGGAGGAAGAGGCAGGCAGATTTCTGAGTTCGAGGCCAGCCTGGTCTACCGAGTGAGTTCCAGGACAGTCAGGGCTACACAGAGAAACCCTATCTCGAAAAACCAAAAAACCAAAAAACCAAAAAACCAAAAAACCAAAAAACCAAAAAACCAACCAAACAAACAAACAAAAAAAATGAGTGTGCACTTACCATTCATTTGGGTCAAATAAGTAGCTCAGACTTTGCAGCCTTTGGTCCTAAATCTGTCCCTCCTGCAAGTCCCTTATTTGTAATCTCAGATTGCTGATCTTCATACCTAAAATCTAGGCATCATCTTTGGTAACCCCCACTATACCCTAATTATACTACATTAGCAAACCCTGCCTGTTCTGCTATTAACAAGTAAAACACCTAGCTTCTTTCATAAATATATTACAATTATAGGCTCATGGAGAAGAGATATGTCTGGGAGAAAATCTATAAATTAACTACTATAAAAAATAAAAATAAACCTAAACTCAGTTGCCCCAACTGCTTGGAAGCAGAAAGGTCACTTGAGCTGCTATATTTAACATCAGCCAGGTGAATCTAATAAAACCTAGTTTTAAAAAGATGAAATGTTTGAAGGAAAACACATTATAAACCAATTTGGGGAAAATGGCAATACATGTCAGAAATCATAACAATAAATGAAAAGGGACTGCTGAGGAATAAGACCTATAAGAAAATTGTTTCTTCTAAAATAATCAATTTAACAACTGATTCTTAAATAAACCCAAAGTGGGGAATGAAACGTTCTTCATTAATAAAGATGGAAAGGAAGGAAATGTAAGCAGACTTCCAGGTCATAGACAAAGGCTAGATTAGAAATGACTTATGAATTCCTTGTAAGAAATGCAATCTGGGATCCAGTTTTGTAGACCCAGAACAGAGAAATCGTGTGTGTGTGTGTGTGGGGGGATGATTGGGGAATAGTTGAGGGGGAGAGGAATTATGGGATGTATGGTTGGGGGGAACTGGGAAAGGGGAAAGCCTTTGGAATGTAAACATAGAATATAGAAAATAAAAATTAAAAAAAAAAAAAAGAAATGCAATCTGTTCCCTAAAGTGGCCTGGAATTTGCCTCGTGTGTTCACTGTGGAACAAACACTACAATTTCCTTCAAAGGAGGAAGCTACTTCTCAACAACAATGGAAATCATGATGAGATTCAGGAAAAGAAACATATACTCCAAAGGGTGTACTTAGTGGTGATAAAAACTGAGATACACACTCAAATTCCTGACTCCCAGTAGTGATGTGGAAAACCATCTTCCTCTTTTCGCTGTACTGAAACGCAGTTAGGAATCCCGGTTCCTAAAGAATGACAAAGGAGAGGTTAAAAAACAGTATAAGATGATTGGAATGCAATCGCCTCCCAGCAATGCACACATCACACCCTCATCTATCAGGTCATCATTTGTGCATGCTCTTCTTAGAGGATTGTATCAGAACATGGCAAAACACAGGCTTGGGGCTAGAGATGACTCAGTAACTAAGAGCGCTTGTTCCTTTTCCAGAGGACCTGGGTTCAGTTCCTAGAATCCACATGGTAGCTCAAACCATCTGTAACATCAAAGGCCCTCTTCTGTTCTACATGGATGCTGCACACACACATAGTATACATACATATATACAAAACATTCATACACATAAAAATCTTTTTTTTTTAAAAAAAGTCCTTAGTGTCATCTCACATTCTCAGTACATCACATGATAAAGGGTACCTGACACAATTCAGCATGGATCTCGTATAGATAATATTGTGTCTTTAGAGGATAGTCTTGAAGAATAAACGGAAAAGTTCACAGCATAAAACAAAACAGCACTTTTCTGAATGATTCCATTGACCTCATTCAATAGCATCATTTTCCTGAGTTCTAGACTTTTCAAGGATCCCAGAAATTGTAGTTTTCACTATTCATGTCTTTACAGAGCAGATACATCCTTATTTGCTGAATTAACAAGTTACAGCTGATGTCGTGATGAACAGTGAAAACAGACACAAATGCAGTTAATTATTTTTCTTTGTTGGTCCATGCTCTTAACAGTGGTTCTTAAACTTTGAAGAACTTGAGGGAGTGAAGAGTAAGCCCAGGCCCAGCTTTAGCCAAGAAAGGATAAGACTATGGATGCATAAAAGGTGTTCTTTTGTTTTCCCTTGAATAACAAAATTTATGGCCGGGAAGATGGCTTAGTAAGAACATTTGCTATACAGGCAAGAAAACCCGAGTTGAAATCCTCAGCAGCTATGTAAAAAGCTAGGGATGGCTGTTCGTGCTCGTAATCCCAGCCCTGGGAAATGGAAAGAGGTGCTCCCAGGAGCTCAACTGGCCAGCCAGCCTAGCCAAAACTAAGCCTCAGATTCTACACGAGATCTTTTCTCAAAAACAAAATGGAGAGTAATAGAGGAAGACATTGGATGCCTCTAAATACACAAGCATAGGCACACATAACACACACACTGATGAAATTTAGGGGTTGGGGAGATAGTTCAGTCATTAAACTTTTGCTCTGCAAGCACAAAGACATAAATTCAGTTTTCAGAACTCATGTAAAGAAAGCAGTAAGTTAGCCAGGAGGTGGTGCACACCTTTAATCCCAGCCTTGGTGGGGGTTGGGGGGCATTGTGGTAGGTAGAGGCAAGAGGATCTGTGTGAGTTTGAAGCCAGACTGGTCTAGAGAGTGAGTTCCAGGACAGCCAGAGCTACACAGAGAAACCCTGTTTTGAAAAACAAACAAACAATAAAGAAACAAACAAACAAACAAAGCAGGAAGTAGGAGACAGACAAGGTAGATTCTTGGAGCTCACTGGACAGCCAACCGAGCCAACTTCATGAGTTCTAGGCCTTTGAGAGAAACCTCCCCGCACCTGCCTCAAATAAATAAGTAAATAAATAAATAAAAACAAACAAGTAAATGGTACCTGAGGAACGATATCTGAGGTTTTCACACACTTATACAAATATGCATACACACTGGACCAGCACATACATGTAAAAATGATGAGATTTAGATTCTTTTTTTTTTTTTTTTTTTTTTTTGGTTTTTCGAGACAGGGTTTCTCTGTGTAGTCCTGGCTGTCCTGGAGCTCACTCTGAAGACCAGGTTGGCCTCGAACTCAGAAATCCGCCTGCCTCTGCCTCACAAGTGCTGGGATTAAAGGCGTGTGCCACCAACGCCGGCTGAAATTTAGATTCTAAAGACAGCCAGGCAGTGGTGGCAAATGCCTTTAATCCCAGCACTTGGGAGGCAGAGGCAGGCAGATTTCTGAGTTAGAGGCCAGCCTGGTCTACAGAGTGAGTTCCAGGACAGCCAGGACTACACCCTGTCTCAGAAAAAAAAAAAAAAAAAAAAAAAAAAAAGATTGTAAAGACAAGACTATGGGCAATGTAAAAAGACTCTGGGGAAAGTGCTTGCTTTGACTTTGACTTGAGTTCAAACCCAGAATCCAATTAAAAGAGAGAACCAGGGCTGGAGAGGTGGCTCAGTGGTTAAGAGCACTGACTGCTCTTCCAGAGGTCCTGAGTTCAATTCCCAGCAACCACATGATGGCTCACAACCATCTGTAATGTGTCTAAAGATAGCTACAGTATACTCACATATGCATACACACACACACACATACACACACACACACACACACACACACACACACACACGTATATAATAAATAAGTCTTAAAAGAGAGAGAGAGCCAGGCATGGTGGTGCATGCCTTTAATTCCAGCACTTGGGAGGTGGAGGCAGGCAGATTTCTGAGTTTGAGGCCAGCCTGGGCTACAGAGTGAGTTCCAGGAAAGCCAGGGATACACAGAGAAACCCTGTCTCAAAAAACAACAACAACAACAAAAAAAAAAAAAAAAAAGAGAGAGAGAGAGAGAGAGAGAGAGAGAGAACCAACTTCAGAAAGTTGTTCTCTGAACCTATATGCCACAGGTGCAAGTCTCTTCCCTCTAAATCTCACACACACACACACACACACACACACACACACACGCACACGCACACGCACACGCACACGCACACGCACACGCACACGCACACGCACACGCACACGCACACAAATTTAAAATTTTTTAGCTAGGCCATGGTGGTGTATGTCTTTGATCCCCAGCACTTGGGAGGCAGAGGCTGTCGGATATCCTAGTTCTGAGGCTAGCCTGGTCTGCTGAATGAGTTCTAGGACAGCCAGGGCTACACAGTGAAACCCTTGTCTTAAAAACAAAAACAAACAAAAAGTGTAGTAATAATTTCTCAAAGCCTCGGTAGTACTATAGCACTTCCTTAGAAATTCTGGCAGTTGAGGAAGTGACTCTGGATACAATGCTTTAGTGGGTCTAGAACAAAGCAATTGGGCCAGGAACACCAGTGGTCACCTGAGTCCTCTCCAAGTTCAAGACCACAAAACCACTTGTGTTACCTTCCTGTTTTGACTGCCACTTCTGATCATGAGACCCATGTATACACATGGGAAAATAGAAAGCCTTGGGTCTTCTATAGAGAGGGATACTTGGTAACTACTTTTTGTTCATTCCTATTTTCAGACTAAAAACAGGGACCTCATGATTCCCAAAACTCTACAGAAGAGTTTAGGTCAAAGGCTATATGCTTTCCCCGACAGCCTGATTGCTAGCAATCTGTAGAGCCACTGGAAGGTAAAGGTTATGAACCCCGTAGCCTCAATGAACATGTTCATGGTCATATTTATTTCAGCTCCACACACACACAGACCCATCTGATGCTAGTGTCTTTCTAATCCAGGGCTGTCTTCTCAACTAGCCTATACCAGCGAAGAGTAAATTCTTTACTACTGAGTGTCAGAGCAGCTATCGGCATAAATGAGAAGACTAAACTAAGGAGGGGCAGGCCAAAACAAGCAAATGGCAGGGGAACAAAAAGCCAGAGTAGTATAAAGGCAAAATTTGGTAAAATGATCACTTTTAATAGTTTGGCAAGTATCTTTGAAAAACAAAACAGGTCTTCTTTTCTAGATTTTAATTACCTTAACTGTATATGCTTAACTCTACGTGTGTTAGGGGTGCACATCATGATGTCTCTTTCTACCATGTGATTCTAGGTATGGAACTTGGGCCCAGTCCATGTTCTAGGTCTTCCAGAGACTAATTACTGTGTCCCTGAAATTGAAGTAATAACAGTTACCATGGGAGTAAAACACACTGTGGTCTATCTACAAGAACTTACACGTTCCTACTGTAGTTTCTAGTGTTCATGAGAAGGATGCTGCTGCTAAACTAAAACAGAAAAGAATGAACCTGGCTTACAATAAGTTTGTTGGCTGCTTCTTTAATCTTTTCCACTTTGGCTTCTGAGAGGCCTTTGACATTGCAGAGGGCTCTTCTTGTTGTCATCTGTATCCCTTTAATGGTACAGATTCCTACAGACTTCAGTTTCTTAATATCAGCCATGTTCTGAAATAAAAGAATGGGCATAGCAGATTGATCAAATATGCCAGTCTAAAAGGCTTCTCTACTATGTCATGAGCTTCGTGTCCATCTCTTTCCATCACGATGCTAATTTTACACAAGCAGCCAGGTGGAACCCACCCACCACCTAGCCAAATGTTCTGGAAATATCAGAGTAGAACATACCCAGCATGTTGCCAAATGTTCTGGCTCTGCCCTGATTTTCCCAAGAATGTTAGTGAGACCATGGCAATATAGCAAGGAATTAAAAAGAAAAGTCTGTTGGTGGAAAAGCTAACAAGTTTCTCACACATTCACCCCCTCAGTTCAGCTTCTTCTTTCTACAGAACTTCATTACCAATATGTTCTCTACAGTTTTCAAAGTTTATTTTTCCGTCTGCTCCTGAAGAACACAAATAACTACATCACCAAAAGACTGGGATTTTCTCCTGTTTCTATTTTCTAAAATCAATGGAAAGATATTAATATGAAGATTTCAAAAGACAACCTCAGCCAACTTTTAACCAATGATTGCTGTTCATATCCACATACTTTGATAGTCTACATTTCTGCCACCATGATTTTCCCTGGTCATTGGACAAATAGAATTTTCTGCAAAAGAAAGCATATCTATCTAGTCTAAGAAAGGGGCAGTTGTTTAGAGCTCTAAACACCTCCAGCTGAACCAGCAGTTCTCAATCACTGGGAGTCCTTAAAAGTGTCTGGAGCCATTTTTGGTTGTCACAGGTAGGGAGAAATACTGGTATAAATGTAGGAGTAGAGACCAACTATATGACTTAAGTTTGATGTGACTGTAGATTATCTGTAAATTGTAACTCCATGAATGCCCAGAGTAAAACTAGCTGGTTCAATTTTTTTCTTGTATGATTTTCAAGCATACTATAAACAGACCAAACTGCTAGAGTGGTATGTGGAATTTTATTGTTACTGGGCCCTGGAGTGCGTCTTTGGCAGATCAACCAGACTCACTCCAGCTTTGACAAAGTCACTTTTATCTTAGCCAATATATCCTTCTAACTCATTTGTGGGGTTCTACATGGCCTTGTTGCCATCCAGGGAGTTTTCTGCCAGTAAATTCCCCATATTTATAGTCTCTAAAGCTTTGTGTTTGACTGTCTCTTGCTTCGGTCTCTTGGCTCCATGGGCTCGATTCTCATATTCTAGGATTACATTGTTCTGGAATACCAAGCATGTTGCTAAACAACTTAATACACATAGCCCGTTTCACCACATAATAAAGAATTATTTAGGATTGGTAAGGACAAGGTTAAGAAAATGGAACAGAGCATTTAATATAGTACTGAAAAGTTACTCACAATTCCATGCTTCTGTAACAGGTCAATGTCTTGAAACAAAGATTCCTAAATGAAATGAAACAGAAAGAATGGATTTTAGATCTTCTTATTTAAAACATATTTCACATTGTGAGAGTGACTAACACAGATTTACTAGTCATTCCATAATACTTCAATTCTACTTCTCTAAACCCTGAAGAGAGATCACTTTTTCAAACATGTTTCATATTTAGAACATGCACCAGTACTGAAAGACCTAGGTAGCCCATCACATTTGCAATGTCTTCCATAACTTAAAAAAAAAAACTCTCCAAAACAGTAGAACACTTGAACCTATTTTTAAAATAATATTTAGTATTTTGTGTATGAGTGTTTTGATTACATGTATGTCTGTATACCACATGCATTCAGTGTCTTCTGAGACTAAAAGAGTCATCAGATCCCTTGGAGTTGAAGTTTGTCATCATATGGGTGCTGAGAATCAAACCCTGGTCCTCTGGAAGAGTAGCCAACTTAATTGCTGAGCCATTTCTCCAGCCTTCATTTGACTTATTATTTAATGCAAATCTTAATATCCTTGTTCAGGAACAATCTGCATAGATAGGAGTAAGGTGCTATTAAACTGCTTTCATATGGAGCTGGAGATGTAACCAGAGGAAAAGCATTTTCCTGCCAGCTAGAAGTACTAGGTCAGATCTCTTCCATTGCAAAACAAACAACAAAAACCCTTCATGCCAGTTGCTAAGTAGCTAAACTTAGCACCCCTGCCAAAGAAATCTTTACACATTTATGTGTATGTCATATTTCTACTTTTAGTTGCTAAAAAGAGTAGCTTAAAAACAAGGAACGTGATTTTTGTGGAAAGGCTGGGTGTCAACCCTACTTTCAACATTCTAATAATACCTCCTCATCTTGGAATCCCGATTCTTCCTGCACAACTTGATCCTCCTTCATCTTGAAAGGAGAGCAGCAGTAAAATAATCAATTCTGGGAAAATAAGAAATAGTATTTAAGAAGTATTTTTCAGCTGGGCATGGTGGCACACGCCTGTAATCCCAGCACTTGGGAGGCAGAGGCAGGTGGATTTCTGAGTTTGAGGCCAGCCTGGTCTACAGAGTGAGTACCAGGACAGCCAGGACTACACAGAGAAACCCTGTCTCAAAAAACCAAAAAAAAAAAAAAAAAAAAAAAAAAGTATTCTTCTTAATTTGCTTTTTTGTTTTTTAGAAACAGGGTTTCTCTGTATAGCCTTGGCAGTCCCAGAACTTGCTTTGTAAACCAGGCTAGCCTCAAACTCAAAGATCTGCCTGCTTCTGCCTCTTAAGCACTGGGATTAAAGGCTTGTGCCATTACCTGGCTCTGATTTGTTTTCTATTGCTGTGCAAAACATTAACCAAGAGCAATCTGGGGAGAAGAAGGTTTATTTGGTTTATATACATCCTAATCACAGTCCATCACTGAGGGAAGCCAAGGTAGGAACTCAAGGTAGGAGCTTGGAGTTAGGATCTGAAGCACAAGCTGTGGAAGAATGCTGCTTGTTTGCTTGTTCTCCATGGCTTGCTCAGCCTGCTTTCTTATATAACTCAGGATCACCTGCCCAGGTTCTCTCCCTTCAGATGACTCTAGTTGGTGGTGTCAAGTTGACATAAAACTAGCCAGGACACCCACCCCTGATGCTATTGATGATATTTTGCTATACTTGCAGATAAGAGTCTAGCAGAAATGTCATCAGCATTTGTTAGAAGCCTAGCAGCTTCACCCAGCAATTGTTAGAAGCTGATGTGGAGACCCACAGCCAAACATTGAGTAGAACTTGGGGAATCCTGTAGAAGAGGGGAGGAAGGATTAGGAAGAGGGGCCAAGGACACCACAAGAAAACCTCAAGTCAACTAACCTGGACCCATGGGGCCTTAGGGAGACAGAAGTGCCAACCGGAGGGCATGAATGGCACAGACCTAACTCTCTGCACGTATGTAGCAGTTATGCTGCTGGGCCTTCATGTGGGAGTACTAAAGTGGGAGCAGAGTCTGTCTCTGACTGTATTGCCTACCTTTGGATCTCTTTCCCCTAACTGGGATGCTTTGTGTAGCCTCAGTGGAAGACGATGTGCCTAGTCTTGTTACAGCTTGATATACTGGGGCTGGTTCCTGTCCATGGGAGGTCTCCCCTTTTTCCAGGAGAAGGGGTAGATGGGGGAGGAACTGGGAAGAGGGGAGGGAGGGGAAGCTGAGATCTGAATGTAAAACAAATAAATAACTTTTGTCAATTGAAAAACTAGCCAGGACAATATCCAATAACAATTTTTAAAAAATCCTGGGAAGCTATAGACATAATGGTATATATCCCCATAAACTGTAGTCTGAATAATTTTGTTCCTATTCTTTTTCTGTTTCCTTTTTTGTTTGTTTTAAAGATTTACTTATTTTATATATGTGAGTACACTGTCATTGTCTTCAGACAGACCAGAAAAGGGCATAGGATCCCATTATAGATGGTTGTGAGACACAGTGGGTTGCTGGGAATTGAACTCAGGACTCCTGGAAGAGCAGTCAGTGCTCTAACCAGAGCCATCTCTCCAGACCCTTGTTTTTGTTGTTTTGGTTTTTGTTGTTGTTTGTTTTTGAGACAGCGTTTCTCTGTGTAACCCTGGCTGACCTCACCTTCTGAGTGTGTGTGTGTGTGTGTGTGTGTGTGTAACTTTTACATAGCTTGGCACTCTGATTCTCCTGCCTCCACCTCCCCGGTTCTGGAGCTACAGAGTGCACTACCGTGCCCATCTCTTAGCTCTTCCACATGATTAGCCTAAATACCAGACTATGCTTACCGAGGAAGGCAAACCAATGGCCTCTCCTTGTGCGACAGAGTCTGTCAGATCTACAGGCCCTGCCTCCCACTGCTGGGATCCCACCCACCCGTCCTGGGATCAGAGGCAGGGCGCCAGCCTCGGACTCGGAGGCGGCAGGGGCCCGCGGCCCCCGGGCAGGAGGCTCAGTCGGGGCCCCTGAGGCCTACATTGTCCTAGTTCCCTCCTAATGCAAGGAGGCCTCAGGACTTGGGTCGGACTTGCTCACAGGAGGCTGGCAAGGTCTGGAGATCACTACGCGCCTCAGAGTCTGGGCGGAAGTGACAGGCACCAGGCCAAGTCCAATAACGACCAACAATTACCACAGAAAGGGCACGGCGAGGACAGCTCTCAGCGCTTCGAGTCTTCCTCAGATTTTTCCCGCGCTTCCTCTTTTCGCCACTCACCCCCGCTCGAACCCACAGCCTCCCCGTGAATCCTGTGCGACTCCCGCTCCGGCTTTATCGTCCAATCCAGAATTCTGACGCGGACCCAGAACGCGGAGGCCGACCACCCAGCCGTCGAAGATCTGTGGGTTTGGCGCCAAATGAGGGCCGCTGGGGCAAGCCCCTCATGTGGGCGGGGCTCGGGCTGCGGGGCGGGGCTCGGGCTGCGGGGCGGGGCTCCAGTTAGCTACAGAAAGCGGGCAGGCAGGGCAAGGTTCCTGGCGGGTCACCGCGTGTGTGTCCCTTAAACGAAGGAAAGGGAGTTGCTCCGTCATGGGGAGAGCCTTGGCAGCTGATGAGAACCGGAGATGACAACCTAGGACTGTTAGGAGGTCGAATATGGGGATCCGTTACTCACCACCACCCCACCACCACACCATGCCTGGTCCTGCTTTCATTCCAAGCTTTTCATATCTTCCGATTCCCCCTTCTCTCCCGACTCTGCTTTTGCGTTTCTCTTTTTTGGGATGGAGATTAAATTTTTTTTCCCCCTAACGTGGTTCTAAATGGTCTACAGAACACACCAGGTTTTAATTCCGTTTTAAATAGAAACCCGGGGCCAGCCATGATACCAGCAAAGCCGTCTCTCCAGACTGTTTCCTTCTCCCCTTAAATGGAAACTGAAAGTTGAGAGTCTTGAAACACTTGAAAGACCATCTACTGAGGTAGCTTGAAGTGTCTTGGATGACCCACCAATATGGGCGACCTCTACATTTTTTGAACCTTTTTTAATGGAATAAGTCCCCAAACAGTTGACATTTTGAAGGACATTCCCATCTCCCATGTATAGTGTTTTTTAATAAACCAACAAATGCTATAGGTCTTCAAAATGCTCGTATTTTACAGAATCATTGCCCATCTTCTCGAATGAAAATTGTCAATTTGAAAAGGAACCCAACAGCGACGGCAGGCTTTCCTTCTGAATCCACCTCAAACCAGTAACTTTGGAGCAACTTGGTTGAAGACATCAACAGTATACCAGAGAGCTGCAAAGAGCGCAGCAAGACGATTTAGGGAAATCTAACATATGTAGTTTGCTGTGGTGACAGCTGGGAGAGAGAAATGCTCATAATATTTGAAGGTTGTGTGCAGTACACGCAAAGGAAGATGCTGAAATGAGCTTGGTAATGACAAATTCATGACGCGAGGAGAAAGGCTTGTTAGGAGAGCATACCGATGGCTCTGTGCAACTTTTTAAACGTTTAAAAACAGCCACAAACAGGGAGTGAAAAAAAAGTGCAACTTCCCATCAAATCAGGCAAGAGAAAATTCTACACCAGTTCTGAGCACCGTGAAGTGGCAGTTTGAAGTTGATGAAGGGAGTGACTGACTGGTGTTGGAACGACTAGGTAGCCATCTGGAGGGAAATAAAACTGGAGCCCCACGTCACACCTTAGGCCGAAATAGCTCCTAGATGGATCAAACCGAACGCAAGAAAAGCACAAGAAGAAAACATGGGGCCATTTATTTTCATTTAAGAATTTTTAATCTAACGTTATTTTATTTCCTGTGTCTGGCTGTTTTGCCTGCCTGTGTATACATCATGTGAGTGTCTGGTGCCAGTGAAGGTCAGAAGGAGGTGTGGGATCCCCTGGAACTAGAGTTAAAGATGGCTGTGATCCACTGTGTGGGTGCCGGGGATCAAATCTAGGTCCCCTCAGAGAGTGGGGCATAGCACAAAATTCAAAGGCCACAGAAGACTGGTAAGATTATGTGCATCTGCCTGAATGTATACATGTGTACCACACGTGTTGGCAACTTTCAGGCCAGAAGAGGGCATCAGATCCCCCAGAACCAGAATTTCAGGCAGTGGGGAGGTGCTCTTAACCATGCTCTCTGAGAGGCGCATCCTCTCCAAGCTCCTGGTAGGACTATACTTAAAAAAGAAAAACATCAATGCAGTGTGGTGGCACCTGCCTTCAGTCCCAGCACTTGAGAGGCAGGCAGGCAGATGAGTTCAACCTGATCTATAGAGTGAGTTCCAGGAGAGCCAGGGCTACACAGAGAAACCCTGTCTTAAAAAACCATAAATGGATGGATGGATGGATGGATGGATGGATGGATGGATGACAGACAAGTCCTGCATGGCAAGGGCTATTTTCCTATTCACGACATTGAGAACATAGTAAGCCACTTTTGTGTCAGCTACTGCCAGATAATATGGCCTATTTCGGGGGGACTTCAGGAATGATCCAATTTCCATATACTTGGGGGGTCATATATTCTAAGTAAAACAGGCAGAGGGGTTCGGAGCAGGACCTGAGTTTTAAACCACTGCACTGTGCTGCCCCTCTGTGGACAACCACCTCATAGCCAAATCGAGGCTCCTGGTCCCACTGGGGATCTGGGGAATCACACCAGCTGTCCGTGAATGTGTATCCTTGGAATGTCAAGGGCACAAATTTGAGAAATACTTTGATAGAGAATTAAAGAAAAAAGGTTTCATCACCCATGCAACCCCAGATCATTTGCCAGACTGATCTTCCCTTAGACACTGAATGCATTTAGAAAGTGGGCAGTGAGCCCTGCACTGGCTCTCCCATGGTAAAGATTCAAGGACAAGGCACCAGTGCTATTGAGGGCTGAGGTAAAAGAAGGCAGTCAGTTGTGATGCTAGTGTCGGACATAACCCTTGAGTCTGCCTCTCCCTTTGCATAATTTTCCACGAATAGCTTCATCTTTCTATGGAATGTGAACCTTGGGACTGAAAAGCAATTTTTAGAAACCAAACAGCAAGTCACTTTGGCGAGAGATTTAGAAATGTCTCTTCCCTGAGGCTGGGTGCTCACACACACAAAAGCTGTCCAAAACTTACTGCATGCATTGGTGAGCCGGTGCTGCGACGCTCTATGACAGTGGGTCTCTACCTTCATAACACTGCGTCATTTTAGTGCCCTGCCTCAGGCTGGGCTGCCCCTAACCATGACATTTGTTGCTACTTCACAATTGTAATTTTGCCACTGTTATGAATTGTAATGTAAATATGTTTGGAGAGAAATCATTGCCAAAAGGGTCTTGACCCACAGGCTGAGTACCACTGCTCTATATACCTTCTGTTTTTACAGACTAGACATACAAGCACACACGTGCACACACACACACATACACATACACAGTCTGTATGCCCTCTTGATTAATACTTTTCTTCCACTAGTATATTTTATGTTTGTGATTGTTTTTCTCCTTTATTTCTCTCCCTTCCCCCTCTTTTTGAGACAGAGTCTCACTATGTAGACTTGGTTCTCCTAGAACTCACAGAGATCTATCCGCCTCTACTTCCTGAATTCTGGTATCAAAGATCTACAGCACCATGTCCACTATATTGTATATCTGGAAAGTGGAAACCTGTGGCCAAATGTGGTCCAAACCCATGAAAAAAAATGTTCTCATGTCCTTACTGCTGTGTGAGACCTCACAGGATGGAGTCAGGACTCCCAAGGACACAGAGAGAACCATGGTTGTCTGCTTTAACCTCTTCCTTTTTATTTTTGTTTTTCAAAAACAGGGTTTCTCTGTGTAGCCCTGGCTGTCCTGGAACTCATGCTGTAGCTGAGGCTGACCTCAAACTCAGAGATCCTCCTGCCTCTGCCTCCCAAGTGCTAGGACGTGAGTTCAGTTCCCAGCACCCACACTAGGTGACTCACAACTGCCTTAAACTCCTGCTGCAAGAGATCTGTTGCCCTCTTTTGACAGACACACACATGGATATACACACATACATACAAATAAACTTAAGAAATCTTAAAAATAACAGAATTTCGGGAAGGGAAAACATGATCTTCCCTGAAGGAGGCGGCTGAGCCCAAGCGGCATCTGGCAGAAGGGAGGGGGCAAACGCTGAGGCAGGGCAGTGCATGGAGCTGGGCTTCAGCGAAAGGGCAGCCGACTGGGAAAGCATGTCCTTGGGCTCAAGCTCTCGCTCTCTAGGCCCGTCTTCCAGTCTTTTCTAGTACCTGATTTCCAATTCTGTGCTTATTACTTCAGGGAGACATTCTGACAAACTCTCTGATGTGCCTATGCACTAATCTCAAAGCTTCCTTAAGATTAATGGGAAGAAAAGAAACAAAAAAGAAAAAGTCATCCAAGCCGGGCGGTGGTGGCGCACACCTATAATCCCAGCACTTGGGAGGCAGAGGCAGGCGGATTTCTGAGTTTGAGGCCAGCCTGGTCTACAGAGTGAGTTCCAGGCCAGCCAGAAACCTTGTCTTGAAAAACCAAAAGAGAGAGAGAGGGAGGGGAGGGGAGGGGAGGGGAGGGGAGAGGAAAGGAGAGAAGAGAAAAGAGAAGAGAAAAAAAGAAAAAGTAATCCAAATTTTAAAAACTGAAATCAAAATAGAAAGTGTGTTTTTGTTGAAAACATTAAAAAAACTAAAAAGACATACTCAACCAGTCCACTGCTGCTCGGCCACACCCCTAGTGCCCTTCTGCCCTTCCCAGGCCGTCCACGGAGCTTCAAACGGCTACACAGTATTCCATAGGATGTCTGTTATTAACGAGTTTCCCCTTATCAGAGATTCAAATGAGGCACCTTCTACATGCCTTCTTCCCTGAGGTTTCTCAGGGGAGATTCTGGAAGTGTAGTTGGCTTATGGGGCAGGCAGAGTTTCAGGGACCGTGAAAGGAATTTAGGGTTCCTGGAAATGTTTGGTTATACCAACTCCCCATTCCCAGGAAAGAAGTGTGCTGTTTTACAGCTCTGAGAGAGCTTGTAGGCTCAGGAGGGGTGACACACTTCAAATACAAAGGTGCAGGACCAAAGGAATGAAAACATGTAGGCTCAAACTCATTTCCGCTGCATTACTTTAAACTTCTTTTATGATCACCCCCAGACCAGATAGAGGCAGCTGGTCCCAGTGAATGAGATAGGAGACTCCCATGGGTGTCCCAGAAAACTTAGCAAGACCCTCAAACAGGAAGGAGTGATTTGCTAGCATAGGCAAGGCCCTAGGTTCAATATCTAGTACTGCAAACAGGCAAATAAAAAAAAAAAACTGAAAACATGTAAATAAACGTTAAGTGTTAACATCTATATATTAATATAGATTAATAGATAAGCCCCAAATAAGTGTGGGTCACATGTTTTGACAATGTAGGAATGACCAGGCTCCAACCAAGAGATCCACCCACCCTGACTAGAGAGTGCTGGGACTAAAGACAGCTGGAACTTAGCAGCTCAGCTCCTTCCTGATACTTGCTGTTGGCTTGGTTTTTGAGACAGGGTCTTGCTGTGTTTTGCAAGGACATGTTGGATTGTGTTGTTATTATCAAGTGAATGAAAGAACAAATTAAGTAAAATGTCTGATAGGTGAGGTGAATCGGCATCTCTAAGCCCCAAATGGTTCATGGGAGGTGTGAACTTTAATATTCTTTCTGTGGACTGGGAGGGACTCCATCCATTCCTGGCTGCAGCAGGGCTCTCAGTTGCCATCGCTGGTTCTGCTTTCTATCACATCTGGCAACAGACCCGGGCATCACCTCCACAGTTTCCTCCTGTTCGTGGGTGAGTTCACTCCATCGAGTTGGGTGAGAGCCGGAAGATCATGTCCTGCTTGCCTTTGGACTTGCTGCTGCTGCGCCCACTGTGGAGGGATGAGAAGACACAGAAATGGTGGGAACCTCACGTGACCAACATGTCAGCAGGCTAGCATCCAGCCCCCAGGAAAGCAGGTCAAAAGGGCAGCAAGTGACAGATTGCATGGAGGGTCTGGGAAGGACAGGAACTCAATCGAGGAATGATGTATATAGGTGGACTGCAGTAAATACATAAGAGGAAAACTCAAGAAGGCAAGAAAATTAAAGTAGATACCTAGGCTGGGCATAGTGGCACATGCATTTAATCCCAGCACTTGGGAGGAAGAGGCAGGCAGATTTCTGAGTTTGAGGCCAGCCTTGTCTACAGAGTTGTGATGGTTTGTATATGATTGGCCCAGGAAGTGAACCTATTAGGAGGTGTGGCCTTGTTGGAGTAGGTGTGTCTCTGTGGGTGTGGGCTTAAGACCCTCCCCCTGGCTGCCTGGAAGTCAGTCTTCCACTAGCAGCCTTCAGTTGAAGAGAGAGAACTCTCAGCTCCTCCTGCACCATACCTGCCTGGATGCTGCCATGTTTCTGCCTTGATGACAATGGACTGAACCTCTGAGCCTGTAAGCCAACCCCAATTAAATGTTGTCTTTTATAAAACTTGCATTGGTCATGGTGTCTGTTCACAGCAGTAAAACCCTAAGACAAGAGTGAATTCCAGGACAGCCAGGGCTACACAGAGAAACCCTGTCTCGAAAACAAAACAAAACAAACAAACAAACAAACAAACAAAAACCCAAATACAAACCAGAGATGACTATGCCTCAATTTACCTTACTTCAATTAAAATAAAAATTACATTTCTTTTGGATTGATTCATTTTTTTTATGTTACACGTATGAGTGTTTTGCCAACATACATGTATGTGTGCTATGTACAAACCTGGTGCCCTTGGAGGCCAGAAAAGGGCATTAGATTCCATGGAACTAAAATTACAGATGACTGTGAGCTGTCTTGTGGGCTCTGAGAATTTAAACTGGGTGCAGAGCCCAGCACAAAGGAGTCCTTCTGGGTAGATCCTGGCCAAGGCTCCCTCTTGGAAAGGATCACAGAGTGACAGCTAGGAAACGGCAATTGCTTTTAGCTCTCTAATAGACTTTCTACTCTTTCTATACCTTTACCTTCCTATGGGGTCAACCAAAAGAGAACCTGTCCATCTGGGGTTCACCTGGACCACATGTGTATAATATGTGGGGGAGGGGCACATATGTACCATGGCACATGTGCAGAGGTCAGAGAGCAACTTTGGGTGTCGGCCCTTGTTATCCGTCTTGCTTGAGATAGGGTCTTTTGGTTGCTGTCCACTGGGCATACGCAAGGTCAGCTAGCCCACAGACGTCTGCCCCTGCTTCCACCTCTGGAGGACTACCGGGATATAGATGCAGACTGGGTTCTAGAGATTCCTACTCAGGTCCTCATGCTTGTAAGGCAAGGGCTTTACCCACTACACCCTCTCCCAGATGATGTGTGAGTGTGTGTGTGTGGTCTTAAAATTTTAACTTCTTTACTCTAGATTTCACAACATATTCAGTATACACACACAATTTTTTTTGAGACCTCCAGTACTGTAAGCTGAATAGGTCATGGTACGTGGTTTGAATATGCTTGGTCCAAGGAGTGGCACTATTTGGAGGGGTGGCCTTGTTGGAGAAAGTGTACCATCGTTGGCGTGGGCTTTAAGATCCTGATCCTAGCTCCCTGGAAGCCAGTCTTCTCCTTTTTGCCTTTGAAACAAGGTACAGAACTTGTTTCTCCTCCAGCGCCATGCCTGTCTGGATGCTGCCATGCTCCCACCTTGACGATAATGGACTGAATTTCTGAACTGTAAGCCAACCCCAATTAAATACTGTCTTTATAAGAGTTGCCATGGTCATGGTGTCTGTTCACAGCAATAAAACCCTAACTAAGACATCTAGATTCTCAGCCTTGGGTATTTCATTAGGGTAACAACAATGAACTAATTTGCCGCAGTTAGACACCAGGACACTTGTTCTTAGATCCTCTTGTCCTGGCCTCCTAAGTGCTGTGCTAACAGCCCCGGGCCACCACGTTCTGCTTGTAAGTGGTTTCTTACTTAGTAATATGGTATTAACAATTGGCTTCTGAAATAGTTTTCTGAGGCAAAATCCAGAAGCCTAGAGATTCCTGACTGAAAAACACAGGCAGGCACCAAGTACAGATGAGGATTTGTGGGAGCCTTTACAAGTCCCCAGACATGGAACCCTACTGGGTCTCTGAGAATCTAATCAGTGATGTCCTTGTTGACTTTCTTCCAGGGGTCCCCAAAACAGAAAACCAATGGCTTCATGGAAATGACCTTGTTTGTCAAGAGAAAGTCTCCAGGCGCCTGATACCATGGGAAGTCACACCTTGCCCCGCCCTTCTCCACACCCTGCTCTGCCCCGCCCCCAACAACTGGCCTCTTTTTTGCATCCTTTCCTTCTGCCAGAACACCCTGTCTTCTATGCCAGACTCAGTGATACCACTCTGGCATGGCTCCTGGACACCTGTTCCATCTACCCTGGGTCCCCCATACTGTGGGCATTTAATTTGCTGTTGTATTTGCCTCGTGGCACCAGTGAGTACCTTCTGCTCCATCCTATTGCTACAAGGTGCCTGGGACAGAAAATTTTGGAGGATGCTGTAACCCGTTCCTGGGCTTGGGGTGCCATGACTAGTCCCTGCCTCAGGAAAGCGTAACCTTCCTATGAGGGCACGTTTGCACCATGCTTACAGTCTTCGTGCTCGTTGTCGCCTGCACTGTAATACTCTATGGCAACACTTTAAATACAAGAAGTAAACCGTCTGAAAAGATGGCAGTGATTCTGCCCAAAGCTCTTCCCGCCAGGTCTCTCCAGCAAACCCCGAGGGAGCAGGGCTGGGGGTGGGCACTTCCTAGTTCCCCATCTGCCTGTTGTTGGTCACCTCACCTGGAAGGAGACTTGATTCTATAGGGGCTTCTTAGGCCCAGGGAATAGTTATCCACGGTGCTTCGAGGTGAGAAAGGGGAATGGAAAACCTTTCGTCTCTCCTTCTTCTCCTTCCTGTGGGGGAAGCAAAACGGATACCAATAAAAACCAGTCCAGAAATTCAGTGTGGTTTCTCCAGCTGCAGCTTCACTGGCACCTGGGTGTGCACTGGGAGAGAAATCAATATTCGTTGGTAAGGTTGGCGGTGAAGATGAAGGTGACAAAGGTGACGATAGTAGAGGATCAGCGCAAGACCTCGCCTCTCACTCATCCTCCAACAGCAGCCTGGGGCCAAGACTGGGCGAGACTCTGGGGAACCATGATCCTGGACTTGAAACTGGAAATACGGGAGATGGGTGCACGAGTCTAGGACGCGCTCTGAGCAGATATCAGGGAAGACTTCCTGGGGACGGGGAGCCTGAGCTGGGTTTAAGGTCAGAGGAGAAACAAAGGCGAATGGGGTCTGAGGGAATTAGACTGAGGTGCAGCTTTGATGCTTGGGAAGCTGGGATTGACGGGGCAAAGGCCTGTTAGTGACACTCCCCACTACCCCTGTGAACCCACAGCCTTCTCAATTCAAGGAAAACATTAGTGCACATTCTTAGTTTGGCTGAGTGCTGGTCTCTTCAACTCTAAAATAGAGGCAGCCACCACCTACCAGAGATGGGGACAGACACCAACCAAGCCATCATTCACCTTGACAGTGGAACCAGTTTGGGGATGGAAATAGTCTCCACATTTTAAACTACATTTCCCAAGCAATAATCACTATGCAACTAATATCTGGCCCTTGAAATAAAGCAGTAATGTCATGGTATTTCCAGGGAAGGTCCTTTAAAAAAAACAAACAAACCAGGAAGTAAAGGAAATTCATTATAAATGGGTGTGGCAGATCTTTATAGATTAAGAAAAAGTATAGAAACAGGATTAAAGTTGGTCACTGATGCCCAACTTTAAAATTACAGATGTCACTCTAGTCATCAAAATCATCACGTTCCAGTGACTTCGAGAAACACTGGCCTGTGCACTACAGTGGTAAGGGAGAAAGGGTCACATCCCATTACACTCTAGTGCGGAGCACAGGCTGAATGCCAGAGACTCCCGCAGCCATGTGCGGGGGAGCCTGAGGAGCCCAAAGGGACAGGGAGGCAGGTCCTAGTCTCCTGAGAGCTCTGCAATCCCAGAAGGCCCATGCTGTCCAGGGATTGACTTGTACCATGGTTGTTTTTTTATTATTTATTTTATTTTATTTTTTATTTTCTGTAATACCCATCTAGATACAATCCTAATTCCTGTAATGCTTCAAAAACTATCATGAAGATTAAAGGTTTTATTTTATTTCATAGAGAAACAAAAATAAAGAGGCCAGTGGTATAAGGCCAAAAGAGAACAAAGCCAGGGGAGTGGGTCTTTGAATGTAGGTCACTCCCCAGGCACAAAACGGTCCTGACAAAGGTGGCTGCTGGTGGGAGAGGCCTCCCTGCCACAAGAAAAGAGAGAGCCCACTGACAAGGAGCGTGGCCACTAGTGCTGGCTCCCATGGGCTTCTCGGAGCTTCACTCCAAACTGTGAAGACAGGCCTGGTCACTGGGAATACAGAGACAACTAAGATCAAATTAAAACAAAACAACAAGCCGGGCGTGGTGGCGCACGCCTGTAATCCCAGCACTTGGGAGGCAGAGGCAGGTGGATTTCTGAGTTTGATGCTAGCCTGGTTTACAGAGTGAGTTCCAGGATAGCCAGGGCTACACAGAGAAACCCTGTCTCGAAAAACCAAAAAACAAACAAACAAACAAACAAAAACAGCAAACAAATAAAGCCTGAGAGAGATGAGTCAGTATGGGGCCCCGGAAGAAAACTAGAAGGCTGTGTGGGGATGTATGAACCACCTCAGCAATGGGTGGAAATAACAGTGTGCACAAGGCAGAGAGGACGCTTTGGCCTTCCTTTTCATCTCTTCCACAGAGGAGGCCAGGCTGACTCCATGACAGGCTTCATATTGACAGTTAGGGAGACTAGGCCTGAATCTCTGTTTCTGAGAACTGGGCAAGTCCAGGCCTCCCTTAGAAGCTGTCCTGCCACCTGGCCGGAGGCAAGGACAATGGGTCAGCAGCAGTTTTCAGACTTCCTCAGTCACTTCCTCCAGACCTCTCCAGAAAGTTTCCAGCCCCCACACCCCAAGAATGGAATGTCTGTGGAGATGAACCCAAGATTAACACAGAGGTCGCCTACCCCGGAATTCCCTAGTGTGCTTTAAATCAGCCTGAGAGCTCACTTGGGTGTCTCTCTTCTGGTAATGGGAGACCCCAGCATGCTGGACTTCTGCAGAATAAAACACTCTTTGCACTTACATATTACTGAGTCCTGGTGGGGTGTCAGTCTTTGCAGAGTCATGGGTCCTTACACCACCACTGGATTCCTCCTTACAATTAGTATTTTGCGTGCTATCACATTCTCAATAGATAGCCATCAGTGTGATATGTTTTGTTTGTTTGTTTATGTTAATGTTACAAGGGAACAAGTAAGACAGGGGTGGGAGATGGGTCCAATGGGGGAGGGTCTCGGGATAAGAGGGACCATCTCTGTCCCGGCTATGGGTGACCATGTTGCTATTATTTAGACTTTGTAGTTTTCATTTTGTAAAATGTACGTCTTTCAGAATATACTCAAACTAACCTGATGATGCAGGGATTGCAGACAGACAGACAGACAGACAGATACACACACACACACACACACACACACACACACACACACATACACAGACCACACCAACCCTGCCAACTGCAGGGGGATACAAAGACTCATCTCTAACCAACAGATACATGGAAGCTGTAAATGGCTGATCACCAAGGCCGGAAAGATGACTCAGCAAGCTAGAGCACTGGGCCCAAGTTTAGTTCCCAGCATCCACAGGGCGGTTCACAACTGTCTGTAACTCTAACTCTGGGTTCCTGACAACTGCTTCTGACATTTTTTGGGCTCCTGCATGAATGGGGTACACATACTTTCATGCAGGCACATACACATGCACATAAAAATTAATTTAAAAAAAATTCCTCGGGCTGGTGAGATGGCTCAGTGGTTAAGAGCACTGGCTGCTCTTCCAGAGGTCCTGAGTTCAAATCCCAGCAACTACATGGTGGCTCACAGCCATCTGTAATGAGATCCGACACTTTCTTCTGGTGTGTCTCAAAGGCAGCTACAGTGTACTTACATATAATAATGAACAAATCTTTAAAAAAATAAATTCCTCAACCTCTCCTGAAACTTCTGGGATCACAGCTCTCAAGAAAAGGTTGTGGTGGGAGAGTGGGAGGGAGGGAAGCGCTGAGATGAACCAATAGGAGCTTGAGAGAGTGAGCAGGTAGATGAGCAGAGGGGAGGAGCCTGTTGGCAAAAAGACCCGAACCCCTTCCTGACCCCTTCCTGACCCCTTCCTGACCCCTTCCTGACCCCTCCCTGCGAGTGAGCAAGCGAACAGTGGGCTGACAGGGAAGGTGGCGGGCACCATGTGAGTGACCCCGAATGTCTGAGCTTCTGCACCTCAGTACTGCCCCAGCTCTCTAGCTACCTTCACTCTCAGAAACTTGCTTCCTTAATAAACTGTCTCTACCACTATCCTGGTCCACCTCTTTGTTCTGAGCTGCAGTGAGACCTGGGAAAGCTCCCCGGGTGTCCTCCCCGCCCAGACCCGCACCGTACCCCTTCCCCTGTGGTGAGAATTCTCACATCGCTCGCACTGGACATTTTCTAAGGCTTCTCTTTGAAAAGCAAACCTTGAAAGAAAGGCAGTTTCTCTTTGCGTGTTTCCCTTGGATTTCCTGTCAGACAAGTGTTCGAACAGCGTCGAGGAGGAGATGAACGCGCGCCTGGCCTGTCTCTTTTCCTGTTCTTTCTTGTTGATGATTTCCAACTCCCTGTGGGGTAAAGATGACAAAACATAGATGGGATAGGACAAAAGAGTCGATGTGATCTACCCACCCCCACCCCCGCCCTGGCCCCCAGGCAGGGTCTCACTGTGTCACCCTGGCTGTCTTGCCTGTCTCGCAATGTGTCTTTTCAGACAATTATCTACATTAATCTGCCAGCCTACTGGGCGAAGTGAACGGAAACAGCTGCCCACACAGCAGTGACGCCATCCCAGATACAGATTGCTGGAGTTTTTGAATAAACATAAATGAAATCACAGAAGGGACGAGGAGCCTGCCGTCTTAACGGAAGGCTGACATACACCCTTGGAAGGAGGCTGACTCTAAAGGGAGCTCTGCTGCTTGGTGGGTGACCTGGGTGAAATGACTTAGCCTCTCCATGCTAGTGTGCTCCCGTGGTTTGTGGTGAGGGATGAGTTAGCGGAGGTCAAAAGCTGAAGACTGCTGGACACACAGGAAATGCTCAACAGACACGGGCAGCGAGCGGGGCTCCTGGAGCCTCCTAAGGAATGTCCCAGGGTGCACGGCGGCTTCGCTGAACTGGATCACTCTCCATTGGTTTTTGAAATGCGAGTACGCATTTACTTGAGGAAGAATCAGGTTATGAGTATTCAAGGTCGGCGAAATAGCCATTAAAATACGTTTGTGTGAGTTACTGTGTTGTCGTGAGAGACCAGATGGAGGGCTTCGCAGTTCAGAGCTCTTGCTGCTCGTGCAGAGGACCCACGCCCAGTCCTCCGCACCCACACGGCAGCTCACACCCACCTGTAATTCCAACTCCAGGAGAGTTGGCAACCTCTTTTGATTTCCATATCAAGTAGTACACATACATACAAGCAGGCAAGACACTCACACACATAAAATAAATCTTTTTTTTTTTTAATGGTGTTGGGGTTGGAGAGCTGGCTCAGTAGTTAAGAGCACTGACTGCTCTTCCAAAGGTCCTGAGTTCAATTCCCAGCAACCACATGGTGGCTCACCATGGTTTGTGGTGAGGTGTGAGTTAGCAGAGGTAATGGCATCTGATACCCTCTTCTGGTGTGTCTGAAGACAGCTGCAGTGTACCCATATAAATTAAGAAAAAAATGATGTCATAAGCAGGGTTGTCATTATATACTCAACTATTCAGGATGTTGTTACAGGAGCTTGGAGTTCAGGGTTAACCACAGGCAACATGTACACACATACACACATATACACATACATATGCACACCCATATATACACATGCATACACATATGCACACACACACACATATAGATATAAAAAGAAGTAGGGAAGTGCTGTTACACGTCTCTGCTCCTTTGAAGACAGCTGTCACAGAATTAAATGTTGGAACATTTCTTGGAGTGTCTCCAAAAGTACCTTGAGTATCCAGTACTCTGCCCCGGATATGGTAGAGAGGCCTTGTGCTCTGAACTCACAGGAAACTCTATTCTCCAGGAATGGCCCTGGGTCTCCCCCGTGCGGCCCTCATTAAGGGCAGATAGGCCCCTCCCCCTCACTGGGTAATCCAGCAGCTGCCAGAGAGGATGGAAAGCTGTGGGTGTTCACCATTTTCTGGCTGAAATGCCTTGTACTGCTGGGGCCCTGTAGTGCCCCCAATGTGTGTCCTCATGTGTCCCCTTCACCAGACAACACCTCTGAGCTGGGCACTAGGCTACAACTACTCTGCCAGGCTGATGTGAGTACTGGTCACGTTCATGGAAGAGGCACCCACACCCTTCACAGCCTAAGTGCGGTGCCTCGTTGACATAGATAAGACTGACACAGAGCTTCAGTCTGCCCAGTGTCAAAACTAATACTTCTGACCTGTGCTCTGTTACAGAAACAAGTAGTAATGTCCCCAAAGAGCCCTAGTCCAGCGGAGTCATCGTCCACACAGCTATGGCCATCCTTGAAATGGAGCAGAGCACCCCTTCACTCTAGATATCCAGGGGAACTGGAGGTGTGCTAACCCTGAAAGCATTAGGGCCTGAGCAGATCCCCAGGACACGTTTAAAAAGCCAGGCGTGGTGGATGGCATTTGTCTGCACTCCCATCGCTGGAGGGACGCTGGAAGGTCCCTGGAGCTCACTCCAGATTAGGAAACTGTCAGAAACTAGAGAGAGGTGGGGCCGAGAGGCTTCTGACCGGCAGCCAGTGCAGAGCAGAGATGGGATCTCAGCACCCACACAGGAAGCCGGGCATCAGACAGGCGGGTGTCAAGGGCTTGCTGGCTTACGCTCAGCAGAGGAGACAGCCTGCGTGGCGCCCTCCTCTGGGCGCGTGCACATTCTCAGGAGTGCACGCGACAGACATGCACACCTTCAGTTTGGCTTTTGAGCCCAGGTTGGGACCCAAGTTGTGATCTTTCTGCCTCAGTTTTCTGAGCGCTGGGGACTACAGGTATATGCCATGATGTCAGCCTTTTAAAAAGAGTTGTTTATTTTTATTTTGTTCTTTTTTTTTTCCCACAGGTCAGGCAGGGGAGACAGACTCTTACTCTTCAGGGTGCCTCAGACTTCCTGAGTGTTAGACTGTCAGCCACCACCACACAGTAGGAAAACGCATACACACACCAGTCTAAAGAACCAGTCTAAGTTCTGTGAATGAGGTGTGTTCCTTCCTTTCTGCCTTTTTGTTGTTGTTGTTGCTGCTGTTGGTAGTGGTGGTGATGGTAGTGGGTTTTAGAAACCTGGTTTCTTTGTGTATCCCTGGCTATCCTGGAACTAGCTATGTAGCCCATGCTGGCCGCACACCCATTGGAGGCTAAAGGCATGCACCACCGCCTCCCAGCAAAAGAGCGGTCGGTTTCTAATCAGGCCACAGACAAGCTCTCTCCCGCCTCCAGCAAAGGTAAACCCTGCTAACTGCTGCAGCAGACGTGTCTGCCCACGGCTCTGCACCGTGCCCTCTCACCTCTCATAGTTTTCTTGCAGCTCCATCAGGTAATTGTTAAAGTAGTTCCACTCGTTCTCGTGCATCTGGTCCAGCTGCCGGAGCTTCTTCCTTCGAATCTCCATGTTCTTCGTGACCAGCTGGATGATGTCGGCATAGGTCACGGTGGAGTCAGTGCACTCTGCTGTCAAGGAAAGGTCCGCTGTGCTGCCCTATGTGTGGTGGCCAGGCCTTGGGCATGGCAAGGAGAGCGTGGACAACGCAAAGGACACTGGTGCTCTGGAGTTCTGGAGGAGGCACGCAAAATCCACACAGGCGGGCGTCTCAGACTGGGAAGGAGAACGGCTGTCCCTGTGTGACTGCGCAGGCTGTCCACCCTGTCATTAGCCCCCTTTGGCTCTGTCCATGGTATCAAGCCAGAAAATACTTCCTTAGACTGTCTGAGGAGAAAGATGGTGCCTTGGCGGGAATGCCGTGCTGTCCCCAGGGGGTCCCCAACATCACTGTGTTCTTCCACAGATCACTGCAGCCGCAGCCCACAGGCTTAGCTCTGGGCCCAGCTTGGAGTCTGTCACCACAATGATGAAGAGAAAGGGGCTCTAACATCTCTCTCCTTGACAGCCTGATAAATTATGTCTTGTTTTCTGGTCTGGGTTTTGTTTTGGTTCTTGAGACAGTCTTAACTCTAGCTGGTCTTGAACTCACAGAGATCCACCTGCCTCTGCCCCCTGAGTGCTGGGATTAAAGGCGTGGGCTATTAACCCCAGCTGGCTTTGGGTGTTTTTGAAACAGGATCTGGCTGTGTAGCGTCAAGCTCGAGTTGTGAGCCTCATGCCTCAGCCTCCTGGGTGTTGGCCTTACAGGCACGTGCAGCCGCACGGTGCTGTGCACCCGGGATCCTAGCATTTGGGGAATGGAGTTAGGATGCTCAAGTAAGGACACGGCGTTCCAGTGCAGCCAGGGCAAGGCCAACACAACCAACAAACACCTTCATCCCTTCTCCACCTCCACCCTTGGTCAGAACCTCAGCTGCGTGTGTGACAGGCTATGGATGGCCACTGTCACCCTCTTTGTCCCCATTTATCTATCTATGAAAGGAACTAAAAGCCAGGTCTGGTGACTCACACCTGTAACCTCAGCACTCACAGGCTGAGGCAGCCATTGCCCTGAGTCTGAGGCTAGCCTCAGCTAAACTGTGAAAGCCTATCTTAAGAACCTCCTGAAAAAGCCGGGCAGTGGTGGTACACCCCTTTGATCCCAGCACTTGGGAGGCAGAGGCAGGTGGATTTCTGAGTTCAAGGCCAGCCTGGTCTACAGAGTGAGCTTGGGAGCTTGCAGAATAGAGCTACTAAGGTTGGTACACCCCAGCCAGGGGCCGTCTCTGGAGCCCAGTGGCCTCAAGAACAGGGTGATGCTGGGACAATTTGGACCATGTTGCCCAGAGGTAGGTGGTCAACTTTCAGAAATCTGTGATGCAAAGCTCTAGGGGCAGGAGACTAAAAGGCCTCTAGGTGCCCTTCCTGCCTATGGGCCAGCAAAGGCAACTGAGTAGCAGGCATGTCCTGACACTCTGACCTCCATTGCCCTGGGAGGCAATCTGCAAAACGGCCCCTGAAGCTGGGCCTGGTGGCACAAGCCTTAAATCCCAACACTCAAAATAGAGAAGCAGATAGAGCTCTGTGAATTTGAGACCAGTATGCTCTATATAGTAAGTCCCAGGCCAGACAGGGCTACACAGTGGGACAAACAAATACAAAACACAAAGGGTCCAAACAACAAGAAAGACAAACAAACAAACAGCACCCCCAGCGGGGGAACCCTTATTCTGACTTTACAGATGAAATAAAAATTGCCCACAGAAAAACTGGAACCTTTCCAAATTCTGGTTAACAGTTAGCATGAGTTTCAGAGTCTGGGCTATTTAGACAAACAGAGCAAACTGACTCCTAGTAGAACCCATGTTCTGACCCCAAGGTACGTTGCTAAGGCTCAGCATACCAGCACAGGCTGCAAACCAACACATGCTGTACCCGTTTCCCAAGAGCTGAGCTTTATACCAACTCCAAACGCAGCTGGGGTGGAACATGTGCAGAGGAGGTCGGTGAAACCCACTCATGGACGCCACAATCGATGGTCCCACTCTCTTGGGCCAGGGAGCACCAGGAAGGGTATGATACTGAGTTCATGCTGGACAATGAGAAAGAGGTGACTCTGTCCATGGGGACATGCTCAGGGTCTCCTGGCCAGTACCCAAGGCTTAAACGTGAGGCTCACCTGAGCACAAGCACGCTTCTCTATCTGTGAGGTATGTACCATGGCTGTTCTTACTAAGTACCCACTGCGTGCCAGGCTATGCACCAAAGCCTAGCTGCTTCTCCTCAAGCCCTGCTTCTGCAGAGCGAGCGTTTGACAAGGATATGGAATGACTTCAGTCTTTTCTCTCCTGCTGACCAGCAGGTCCCGCCCAGGCAGCTTCAGCTGGGAATAGTTGAGGAAGAAGTAGACCATCAGCGGGCTCTTCCCAAAGAGGTTGAACTGGTTTGAAATCAGCTCCGGGCTCTTGCAGGCAGGGTGAGACTGAGACGGGGGAAGAGAAAAGGAAAGGATATTGTCCTGTGTGAGGGTGGGTCTCCACTTGACAGGAATTAGTCACTCAGGGGACGAGTCTCCAACACAACTGTGAGGGATTCTTTCATTTCTGGGCGTATCTGTGAGGGGTTATCTTGACTGATTAAAGACGATGATTCATCTAACCATGAATGGGGCCGTTCCTGAGGAGGGATCCTGATGTGTATGCCTCGAGGACAGTGAGCTCAGAACACATGGCAGCCTTCTGAGTGTGGAGATGTGATTTCCTGCCTCAGGCCCCTCCTCCTGCCTTCACCCCTGCTCTGTACTGGCTGGTTTTTGTGTGTCAACTTGACACAGGCTGGAGTTATCACAGAGAAAGAAGCCTCCCTAGAGGAAATGCCTCCATGAGATCCAGCTGTGGGGCATTTTCACAATTAGTGATCAATGGGGGAGGGCCCCTTGTGGGTGGTTCCATCTCTGGGCTGGTAGTCCTGGGTTCTATAAGAAAGCAGGCTGAGCAAGCCAGGGGAAGCAAGCCAGTAAGGAACATCCCTCCATGGCCTCTGCATCAGCTCCTGCTTCCTGACCTGCCTGAGTTCCAGTCCTGACTTCCTTTGATGATGAACAGCAGTGTGTAACCTGAATAAACCCTTTACTCCCCAACTTGTTTCTTGGTCATGATGTTTGTGCAGGAATAGAAACCCTGACTGAGACACCCTCCTTCATGGTCTGTACTAAGAGCCAAAACAAACCCTTCCTCCCTTCTGTTCCTCTGCTGTCTTATCACGGCAAGAGGGAAAGGTAACGGATACACCATGTTTACGGCACCCACGCCTCTGACCCAGCAACTCCACAGTAACTCCAGCCCTGATGCCTGGCAAAACAAAGGAAAGGTTTTCTGTGCAGTCTACTGCAATAACAAACAGCTGTTTCCCACATCAGAATGGCAAGAAAAACAACTGTACAATGTGCAGTACAGTCATCGGAACAAGCGAGTTCTCACTGCACTGTTCTCCAGGGGAAAGTGTGCAGTACAATCACAGGGACAAGCGAGTTCTCACTGCACTGTTCTCCAGGGGAAAGTGTGCAGTACAATCACAGGGACAAGTGAGTTCTCACTGCACTGTTCTCCAGGGGAAAGTGTGCAGTACAATCACAGGGACAAGCGAGTTCTCACTGCACTGTTCTCAACAGGAAAAGTCTAAGTGTGTGGATTTTGCTCTGGCAAAATCTCTTAAGTTTTTCTTCCACATACACTTTGAATTTTTCACCATGAGCAAAACTCCTCGTTCTAACTAAGTGGGTGGTTTCAGACGGTGCCACATGCGCCAGCAGCCGGGGAAGCTAAGGCAAGAGGCTCGGTGGGAGCAGAGTCTACCAATTCTTGCGTTCTTTTGGTGACCCAGCCCTTAGCAGAGTAGGCGAGTGCGCCATCGTGCCCACCCTGGTCTGGCGATGCGCTATTTCTGAAGTGATGGCACCAACCACATGCCTCCTTGGCCACGACTACCCACTAAGACCGTGGCACTGAGCCAGTGTCAGCGTGGCCTCCCGCTGCTCCCCTGGGGTTCTCAGCTGTGTTCTTTGTCATCCCTGGTTCAAATCTGTCACTCTCCAGCCTAACTCCTCCCACCCAGACAGACCACAGGTCAGCCCATGCTTGTCCCACACTGCCTTCTGTCCATAGAGCAGACCTGGCAGCTGTTAGGATGCGGGACCGAAGATGCTGAGCAGGGTCCTCAGCCTTCCTAGTGCGACAGACCCCTTAATGCAGCTCCTCGCGTGGTGACCCTCAACCATAAAGTGATCTCGGTGCTACTTCATAACTGTAATTTTACTACTGTTATGAGTCATAATGTAAATATCTGATATATAGGATATATCTGATATGCAACCCCTATAAATGGGTTGTTTGACACCGTCCCCCAAAGGGGTCAAGACCTACAGGGTGAGAACTACTGCGTCTGAATTTAAAGCAGAAAAAATATATTTATTGAGGCCTTCAACAACAAGGTCTGACTTTGTAGCCCATGATAGCCTAGAAATCACTATGTAGCTCAAGCTGGCCTAGAATGATTAGCAATCCTCCCAAGTCAGCCTGCTAAATGCTGGGATTACAGGTGTGAGTCACCGCACCTGGCTCCAGCAGGGGATTTAAAGATGGACAAAGCACTCAATCAGTGGCTGTCTTCTTTCTTTTTTTAAAGACAAGGTTTATCTGTAGAGTCCTGGCTGTCCTGGAACTCGATCTGGATATCAAGCTCACCTCAAATTCAGAGATCCTCCTGCTTTTACCTCCTGGATCTGGGATTAAAGGTGTGCTCCACCTGGTGGGTGTCTTCTTGACCTAGAAATTATCCTTGGGAGAGCTGACAGCATCACCTGGTCTGTATCCGATACCCCAGCTCTTACCTAACACCTGTATGAGATGAAGATGTTTTAACCATGTCTCCTTTAAACCAGCTTGCTCTTAAGTTGGAGATACTAAACGGCCAAGAGTGTTTGCTGCTCTTCCAGAGGATCCAATGATTACGTCAGGTGATTCACAATGACCTGTATCTCCAGCTCCAGGGGATCAGACACACTCACCTGGCCTCTGAGAGCACCCGCACTCACATGTACATACAAACATGCACATCCACACAAACACACACAATGAAGATCAATAAAATAGATCTTAACTTTCCAATCATGTGCTCACCGCTTTTACAAATGTATCTATGCATGCTCTGACGTGTGAGATCTGCTTGACTTTCTGTGTGGCTTTCCTGGACAACAGGGCAGTTTGATCTGTCAATGCGATACAACAAGAAGGTGAATATGAGTATCTGCCCAGGGAAAAGACAGAGTTTGTGTTGAGTCTCGACTTCCTGCTAGAGTAAAAATAGAATCTGTGCAAGATGCCAGTCCTCTGGAGCTACAGGGCAGCCAGATGATCCCACGTGCATCTTAGCACACGCAGCTATAGGCCATGTCCTTCCTTGGTTCCACGTGCATACGCGCAACCAAAATATACACACACATACAACAATACGTAAATCTTTTGTTTTGTTTTGTTTTGTTTTTTGAGACAGGGTTTCTCTGTGTAGCTCTGGCTGTCCTGGAACTCATTCTGTAGACCAGGCCTGCCTCTGCCTCCCAAGTGCTGGGATTAAAGGTGTGTGCTAAGTAAATCTTTAAAAAAAAAAAAAAAAAAAAAAAAGCCGGTGGTGGTGCACACCTTTAATCCCAGCACTTGGGAGGCAGAGGCAGGCAGATTTCTTGTGTGTGTGTGTGTGTGTGTGTGTGTGTGTGTGTGTGTGTTTTGTTGTTGGTTTTTTTTTTTTTTTTTTGGTTGTTTGTTTTTTCGAGACAGGGTTTCTCTGTGTAGCCGTGGCTGTCCTGGAACTCACTCTGTAGACCAGGTTGGCCTCGAACTCAGAAATCTGCCTGCCTCTGCCTCCCATGTGCTGGGATTACAGGTGTGTGCCACCATGCCCGGCTAGCAGGCGGATTTCTGAGTTCGAGACCAGCCTGGTTTACAGAGTGAGTTCCAGGACAGTCAGGGCTACACAGAGAAACCCTGTCTCAAAAAAACCAACCAACCAACCAACCAACCAAACAAACAAACAAACAAAAAAGATTGCAAAGCTGTGAACTTGAAGTAGGATGGAAAGATGGGAAATGATGGGGCTTAAGAAGGGAGAGGAACCCAAACCCTAGAATCTGAGTGATGTCTCCCCAACTAAGAGGCAAGGAAGCCGGCACAATTAACCACATCTGCTGGAAAGGCGGATCGTTGTTAACACCCCTTTCATTCGCAGGCATTTTATGTTAAAATAGCAGTTAAGGTCTGAATGTGTAAGACCCTGGACAGAGAGCTTCAGTCCTTTGTCTGATGTAGTGGGGAACCTTGACTAAAAACTTGGTTTACAATGAACAGACCCTTACCAAGGGTAGCACATGACTTTGATCCCAGCCCTTGGGAGGCAGAATAAGTTGAAGTCTGGGGCCAGCCTGCCCTACACAGCAAGGAAAGAATTTTTAAAAAAATCTGAACTCTTTCTTCCCTGTGGGCAGGACTTTCATATTACCACCTGTACTCCTGTCACTTTAATTCCCACTAAAAAATCTTATATGTGATTATTGAAAAAACAGTAAGTACCAGATCTCTTTGAGAAGCCCACAGATCTCTCTTCCGTGCGTGCCCTGGCGTGCTTTGTGCTTACGCCTATGTTAAAATCTCTTCAGAGGCTGGAGAGATCACTCAATGGTTCCGAGTGTTTGCCGCTCTTCCACAAGACAAGGGTTAGCTTCAGCACCCTCCTCCAAGAGCTCACACTGCCTGCACCTCCAGCCTCTGGAGATCTGATGCTCTCTGCTTTGCTACTTAGTTACTGATGGGTTCTAGAGTTCTCTGAAGCATTCAAGCCATGAATATTAGTTTGGACTGAGTAAACTCCAGGACTCCCCCAAACTCTAGGGGAACTCCCCAGGCTGCTACGGATGACAATGTGGGACTGCATCCTGTGACACGGGCATGAGGAGCAGGTGGGGAGCCCGGGCATGCTTGACACTTGCACAGAAGGTTCTTTGTCAGGGGAATGTCTTGCACACTTAGGTGCTTATCCTGCCGAAACAACAATGCCCCCTCCCTCCCAGCTAATGCATGGTGCCAAGGCCCAGGTCAAATCCAAGGGCAAAGCGAATTCTGTTCTTCTGGATGTACCCAAGCAGCAGGGCATTGGGGCTTGAGAGGAAAGCCAGCCTTGTTCTCCACAGAGGCCTGCTTACCTCTATGGCTGCGACACTTCCATCTTTCCTCTGCGGTCTCCTTACTAGAAAGGCTTTTTTCACTTATTAGCTGTGAACGAGAAGCCTTCAGGAGAGCCTTTAAAAAAGCAGAAGAAGAAAGTTAGTAAAAGTGGTATAAATACACGCACCTCATCCATATCCCATCACTCACAGTAGGGAAGGCCTGAGACAGGCCTCCGGCCCAGCCCAAGAGCTTCAAGGCCATAGCAGAAAGATGGGGTAATGTGGAGTGGGGGCCCAGGCAGAAATGGGGTGTCACTCAGCTGCCAGGGATTGAACAGCTTTGCTCTCTGGGGTTCCTTGAGGATGAAGGAAACTTCCATTTGCGATAGGCATGCGGCTCCCAACAGGGCTCCAAGCCCACTGCAGTCATTTCTAATCAGCGGGCAGCGCACGGCCTTCATTAACATCTCTGTGGGCAACTACAGTGATATCTGGTGCCAGTCAGTCACTGAAACCTAGCCCCTGCCTTGAAGCACGTGTGGATTCGCGGGACACTAACTTCACAGTGGCCCCTTGGGACCACAGACTTCTCCCACTTTCTGGTTTTACTTTAAGGACTTTGTCCTCGGGGGGCAAGATGGCAGCCAGAACTCCAGGCCTCACATTCACACCCCAGGCAGCTGGTTAGGGAGGGAGACTGGGAAGCGCTGGGATTGGTCTGGTGCTGCTGCATATGCAAATGCTAGATACTGGCCCCAAGTCCTGGCTACCCCTCGCCCATGAGGAGACCTTTACATACACCAACTGATGCTATGTAACCCCGCGCTACAAGTTAACTGGTCAATGAAAGGCTAAAGTCTGTGACTGGGTAGTAAGTAGATAGAGGTAGGTGGCTTTTCAGTCACCTGGCTAGGGGTCACAGGTAATGAATGACAAGAGAAGGGAGAAAGGAGACTAGAGGAGAGGAGGCCGCCATCAGAGGATTTTGACCATGGCCAGTAGAAACAGCAAGTAACAAGAGACATATGGCCCGGATTTAAGTTGGAATAGCTCAAAACCTGCCTGATTACAGCTCGTAAATAAAATACGTGGATTGTGTGTTTTTTTATACAGATGAGCTAGAACATATCAGTCATTTACAGGGACGGAGCCACGTGAGGCTTTGAATGAGAGAGGGACCCCATAAGTCGCCACAGGCGTATGTGTGTACCTCATCGCCTTGACAGCCACAGTCACATACCTATGCAGAGATGTAGAAGAGGGGTCAAGGAAATGTCTTTAGTGTGGTCCCGTACTTGTACAACAGCAAAAAAGCTCCCAAGTGTGACAGCAAATGACAGAGAGGATTTGGGGGAGAGGAGGTCTGAATGACTGCTGATTGGGGGTTGGGGGTACAAATTAACCAGCCTTTAGGAAAATCAGTCTAGAGATTTCTCAAAAAGTTAAAAATAAAACTACCATATGACCGCCACTTCTGGGTAGATGCCCAGACAAATGTACACTACCACACAAATACGTTTAATGCCGCTCTAGACACCACAGCTGGAATGGGACGGGCTCTGCTGTCCATTAACACATGAATGGATGATGGAAATCTGGTACAGTCTTCCATTTCAGAGAATTGGCCAGTCCATATCCTCAGCCTTAACTCCTGCCTCAACTTCCCTCACTTATGAAGTTCTGTGTCAGGCACCTCCTCCCTGCTCTGAGTAACTCTATCTCTCTTTCCCTCGTCCTCAACTTTCCCTCCCTCCCCCTGTCCTTCTCTCCTTCCTGTCCAGCCTCAGGGCCTTTGCACATGCTGCTCCTGTTTCCTAAAAGGCTCTCACATGCTGCCAGTGGCTCCTGTGCTGGTCTGACTAGGAGTGACACCCAAAGACTCATGTGTCTGAATGTGTGGTCCACAGGAAGTAGCACTGTTAGGAGGCGTGTCCTTGTGGGGACAGGCTTGGAGGTCTCTTGTTGCTCAAGGAACACTCGGAGTGAACACAAGATATAGAATTCTCAGCTCTGTCTCCAGCACCATGCCAGCCTGTACGCTGCCATGCTTCCCACTGTGACTAAGCCTCTGAAACTGTAAGCCAGCCCCAATTAAGTGTTGTCCTTTATAAGAGTTGCCATGGTCACAATGTCTCTTCTTAGCAATAAAACCCTAAAACAGCTCCTCTGGTTCTCAGCTCACGTGACACCTTCTGAGACCACCATTTGTGACATGCACATTATGTCATCTCCACATGCAGGGAGACAGGATCTCTCAGAAGCCTGGTTAGTCGTATCTGACTGGCCAGCACTGGTCAGGGATCTGCCTGTCTCTGCCTCCTGAACACTGAGAGGACAGGCACACGCACCACATCCACCCTCTCTCACACGGGTCCTGGGGACTGAATTCAAGTTCTCATGCCTACGTACCAAGCACTTTGTGAACAGAGCCATCTTCCAACTGCAATTCCTCTTTATCCTCCCAGCGTCTTCTTTAAAACCCATTAAAGGGTGGAACGCTTGACTGAGACTCGGACAGGCTCCTGGGAGCTCTGGCTTATCAGTGAGCCACAGGAGAAGTTGGATCTATTACAAGTCTTCAGTGCGTGAGCAAACCAAGGGCAAATGGCAGGTTGACCTTAGAGAAATCTCCGCTTGGTGCCCTGAATTCTAAACTCTCAGAGTCTGCAGCCACTGACACGCATGGCAGCAAGACTGCAGCCAGCTGCACCTGCTGAGCAGATGGAGAACTGTCTGTCCACAGCCAGAGGCTCCGCCCCCAGCACGTCCAGCCCTGCCTCTCTCCTGGTTCTCCACATTTCGGTTGCTTTCAATGTTCCGGTTTTTTACTGTTTCTATTTCTAGGACAGAAGATGGGATCTCTCAGCTGGGTTCTTGCAATAAATGTCAGAAGGCTTTCTGTGTTCCGGTACACAGGAGCCTATTTGTTTTGGGCGCTGTGACTGGCAGTGCCCAAACAGTGAATAATATTTTGATGCTGATCTGAAGGACAGTTGGCCCTCAGCAGTGCCTGTTCTGCCTGCTTCTGTCTGTGCTTGGGGCAGGAGTGATATTTATAGAGCTCCATCCTATGCTAAACAGGGCCCAGAGCTTACAAAGGGGATCATGATGAAGTCCCGATAGCCTACAGAGCACTCTCTCGGTGGCATGCGTACATTTAAAGACATGTGACAGGAGACAGACCCTCCTTCATGGAGTTTCCATCCTAGCAGAGAGAGGACTCCAGCTAACAAATAATCCCTCAGTGGGAATGCAGGCTGTCACAAGATGGAACCTAGGGCATAGGGGTAGGGGACTGCTAAGTCCCTGTGCCGAGTAAACACATGGCCCCTGCTGGCAGCCAGAGATGTGCCATCTAACACAGCACCAGGTTTCATGCAGCGCTGGATATGGGCACTCGGGCATCAGAACAGGCATGTTGACCTAGAGCTACAAGATTAATGTGGACATGGCCGAGGTCGGAGTGATGACTGGACCACACGAATGCTCAGAAAGAAAGGGGACTGACTGGGCTTGCTTCATAAGGAGCATCCAGGGCAAGAAAAGCAGCACTGAGAATGACAGTGAAGCAACCGTAGTGTGGTTGTGGGGGCTTGACTGGCAGGGTCTGATTCTACTCCCAGGAAAGGTGGGGGGGGATGGGAGGGGAGAAGAGTGAGGAGAGAGACAGAGATAGAAAGACTGGAAGCCGGATGTGCATCTAGAGCTGTGAGCCTGCGTATCTGGGGCTGAGCCTGGACACAGGCTGGAGCTGCCTCCTTTCCTGTGTCCTGTGGTTACCGCCCATGCTCCTCTCTTATTCGGAGAGTCTGGGCCCTGTCAGGCCCCGCTCTGAGGAAATGGGATAGAACTGGACAGAGGTACAGGGACATGTCTGCCACAGAAGGCCACACAGATGCTCCTGGAACGCCAGCATCGTAGCAGCTTCGGGACTCTGGTTCATGGCCATGTCTGCGCTCCCCTCATGGTCATGTCTGCGCTCCCCTCATGGCCATGTCTGCGCTCCCCACTTACCATGAGGCTGCGGAACTTCTTGTTCTTCTTCTGGTCCATCTTCTGGGTAGAGGATCGCTTACAGGTGAAGAGGGTGAACTCTCTTGCTAGGAGAGAGAAGAGCTGCTTTGTGGGGTCTGACCACTGCATATTGGATTGTGGGGGTGTTGAGACAATCCTAGAATCATGGACAAGGGCAAAACAGAACCGGACCTGGCCCCAGGCCAGCACAGGCCTCTGCTTGCCAAGGCAGAACCGATGAGTTACCAGAGAAGGGTATCTGCGAGGCCACATGTCTGTGCACAGTGCACAGGAAACCAAAGACACATCACAGTGGCTTCACAGAAAACTAACCACCTGGCATCCTAAAAACAGCCAAGAAAGTACCAGATAAAATGTTCATTTGTTTGTCTTTTAGCTTTTTAGACAGGGTTTCTCCATGAATTCCTGACTTGTCTGATTTCTTTTTGTTTTTGAGACAGTGTCTCTACTATATAATTCTGGTTATAGACTAGGCTGGCCTCGAACTCACAAAAATCCACCTGCCTCTGCCTCCAAAGTGCTGGGAATTAAAGGTGTGCACCACCATGCCAAGCCTCCTGACTCCTCCTTACTTTGTTTGTTTGTTTGTTTGTTTTTGAAACAGGGTCTTAGTGTCTAGCCCAGGCTGGCCTTGAACTCTCTGGATAGACCTGGTTAGCCCCTAGTTTACAATCCTCTTGCCTCAGCTTCCCAAGTGCTGGGATTGGAAGTATGTGCCAGGAGGTCTAGCTGCATAAAACATTTGCAAAATGAAATCCAGGTGGAGAGATGGCTCAGTGGTGAGAGATCACTGTACTCTTGCAGAGGACCTGGGTTCCAGTCTCAGTGCCCACACGGTGGCCCACAACCATCTGTAACTCCCAGTTCCTGGGGAATCCAACACCCTTTCCCAACCTCTGTGGGCACTAAGCATACACATAGACACTGATGCAGGCAAAACACTCATATGCATAAACTAGATCTAAAAAAAAAATTAATAGAAAATAATTAAAACAAACATAAGAAAGACTGGGCTGGGGTGGTACAGTGGTGGAGTTCAGGATTAGTGTGGGCTAAGCCTCTGGGTTTGAGCCCCAAAACCACCAAAAAATAAAACTGTCATATGACAAGCTGGTAAACTTATAACTCATCGAGAGAGAGAGAGAGAGAGAGAGAGAGAGAGAGAGAGAGAGAGAGAGAGAGAGGGGCAGAGAGAGACAGAGACAGAGAGACAGACAGACAGAGAGACAGAGAGAAGGAGCATAGATAACACTTAGGAGCAGGAATAAAGACAATTTAAGGACTGGCTTTTCCCCCCCTCTCTAGGCCAGGTGGTGGTGGCACACGCCTTTAATCCCAGTACTTGGGAGGGAGAGACAGGAGGATTTCTGAGTTCAAGGCCAGCCTGGTCTACAGAATGTGTTCCAGGACAGCCATGACCACACCGAGAAACCCTGTCTTGAAGAAAACAAAACAAAGGGCTGGAGAGATGGCTCAGCAGTTAAGAGCACCAGCTGCTCTTCCAGGGGTCCTGAGTTCAATTCCCAGCAAATGCATGGTGGCTCACAACCATCTACAATGGATGCCCTCTTCTGGTGTGTCTGAAGATGGCTACAATGTACTCATATGCAAAATAAATCTTTAAAAACAAAACAAAACAAAACAAAAGTCCCTGAGTATATCTACCGACTAAGGAGCACACATCAGTTGGCTTTGGACAGTGACAGCTGGCAGGGTCTGGCCCTGACAAAGGGGGTGGCTGTTACAGTTTCCAGACAGACCCTGCGGTCAGCTCTGTGCAAAGGGGTGCAGCCAGGCTCTTCCCTAGAACCCCAAGAAGGGACTGGAGCTTCGCTGAGGCTGTAGGTGGTGTGGGCCTTGGTCAACTGCTGGGTCTGACCGATGTAAGCTCCGCGGCTCCCCCCTTCACCTGCTTGAAACAGTTAACTGCGAATCCCGGTGTGGGCGCCCGGCACCGTCAGGGTCGGGGGGCTGTCCTGGCTCTGCTCCATGTAGTCTCTGCACGCTGCCTCCAACCAAGGCAAGAGCACTCCTCATGCTGTGGCTGAAGAGCCTCCACTGCCCTTGGGTGGGAAGGAGAGGGGCTCACGTGCCCAGTGATGCTCTCAGTCTAGGGTCTGGCCAAAGGAGCTCTTGACATGACAGACTCTCAGCCTGGCCACAAAAGTGAGCGATCAGCGCCAATGAACTGGGGCAGTCGCAGGACTCACGGTGTGGCTGACATGCGGGCAGCACTTTCCTGTCCTGTAGCGGACCATGCTGGCTTTAAATGTGAAGAAAGCCTTGTCCCTCAGCCTCCCAAGTGCTGGGATTGGAGGTATGTGCCACCAAGACATGTCTATGACACGACATGTCGAAAAAATGAAAAGGTCGGTATTATGGCAAGCCACTCCTTAGACTCTCCATGTCCTCATCTGTGACATGCATGAAGGGCTCCTTCTGTTGTCACGAGTATGAAACGGTGCCCAGAGGTTCCAGCAGGTCCCAGGCACCACTAAACCCCCAAGCTCCTATTGACTAGCTTTCTATATTCTATAGTACAACATACAGTCTGGCTAGAGTCTAGAAAACACAGGCCCCCGATGATACTAGAACATACAGACTGAGGAGAAGGTAGAACGCAGACCTCATGGATGATAATAGAACATACAGACCTGATACAGTGTAGGAGAATCGGCAAGGTGGTGGATTTATCTTGTTTGTTTATAGCTCTGGGCGTGGAACACATGGTCTTATGAATGCTAGGCAATCCCTTTACCAGAGCTGGGTGTCCCCAGCCTTTCCACCAAATGTAAAATTCTACTCCTCGTAGGCGATCCAGAAGCACTGATGCTTTTTTATTCCTTTGGTGGCCAGTTTGAAAGTCTGAGAGATAATCTGATGGGGACATCAATGCCCTAGTACCCTGCCTCAGTTACATGGTGTCTGGGTTGTGTTAGGGGACAGAAGAGGCGGGGCCACAGCTGGGAGCTTACCTTTTATAAGTCGGCTGCTCTGTAACATTAACTCTTCTCTCCGGAACCTCTCTGGGTCCAGCTCTGAGTAGTCCCAACTGTTATAGCTCTGTGGGCACGGGTATGTCCCTGATAGAAGCCAACAATGGAGACGGTCACTTTCACCAATGGGAATGGAGCAGGACGAGGGGAGGCAGAGGGAGCCTCCTGGCCCTTGACAGGATACCTGAGCTTGCTGCCAGCATTGTCCCGGCCCTGCCACTCCTCTCTAGAGGGTTTGTTCACCTGCAGAATGGGGACAACGCCACCTGCCCCGCCATCTCCACTGCCTGGCTGTGTGACTCTGTGACAAGTGCTAGTGGAGACGCACTAGTGTGACACGGTGCTAACCTGGTTTCCTTGCCTCCCCTTGTTCTTGGGGGACCATGAGCTCCCCGGCCCAGGGGCGGGAGGTGGAGGCAGTCATGTCCCCATGTCACCAAGGCCTCCTGGCAGCAGTGAATAAGAGCTTGGTGAAGGTCTCCTTAGCACCGTGCCACACTAAGTTCAGCACCAGAAAACGAAGACCCTGGATGCAAACCTTGGACACCCTCTCTGAGTGCTTCTCCAGGGCAGAGCCTTCACACACCAGTAGCTATATCTCCTGGCCAGGCATATAAATGTGCTCTGCGAGAGTCCTGGCGGGAAGGAGCGAGTGAGTACCGGGCGACTGGCACGGGGATCCTCCAAAGCGTGCCTGTCCTCCCGTGATCCAGCCCTGCTTCCTTACAGAACCCGTACTGCCCAGCCATGGTGACAAAGCTCCTTAAGAGGAAGTGACTTTGTTACCCTTCCTTACCCCTAACATAAAACCTAAAAGTCTGTTTCACACTGTATCTTGTCAACAAAACCTCACACTAACTAGCAGCATTCAGTGACCTCACGAAGGCTCTGGGCTGGGGTAGAGAGGGTGGGGGAAGGGATGAAGGACGCTGGGAAAGCTAACGTGGAGCTGGCAGGGCATCTGCTGAGGTGGGCTGTGGTGGCCTCGAGCATCAGGCTGCTCTGGGGTCCATCAGCCCATGGCACATGGATAACTAACAGGGCCAAGATGACACTTCAGCGTCCTGGGAGAGGATGCCTTGCTCCCTGCAGATGTGGTATGGTCCAGAGTAGGCAACCATGTCTGAGCACAGACTACAATACAAGGAGAGGAGGATTTGGGCTGCCTCTCACGTCCCTCACATTCTCATCCTCTCTCTCTCTCTCTCTCTCTCTCTCTCTCTCTCTCTCTCTCTCCATCCCTTCCTCCATCCTTCCCTCCTTCTTCCTCTCTGGTTTTCTGAGATGGGTCTAAGGTACTATGAGGCCTGACACTTCCCATGTAACCCAGGTTGGCCCAAACTCACAGCAGCCCCTCTGCTTCTGCTTCTCAAGTGCCAGGACAGCAGGCATGAACTGCCATGCCCAGCTTAAACCTTATAGTTCATTTTGGCTGCTGGGTTTGATAGTTTTATCTTTTTTTTTTTGAGGTGGGGTCCTGCCACAAGTCCAGGCTGCCTCTGGGGTCACAAGATCCCTGCCACAGCCTCTCAAACACCAGGGCTGCAGGCACTCAGCACCAAGCTTAGACTCTCTACGGTGAGGAGGGAACAGGGAAAGCCGCCTTAATGGGCCATGCTTGGGAGCCGAGACACACCCAGCCCCTTGCTCCATTCCTTCGCTGATAGGAATCCCCACCCCCATCTCACCTGAAATCCACAGGTCCATGGTGTTACAGATCTCGGTCTTGAATTCGTGGGTGTTGAACCAGGACTGGGGGAAGCAGCAGCAGAAGCTGGTGTATATGGCTTTGCTCAGAAGTGAAGAGAGCCTCTGGGAGGGCAGGGCTCAGGGTCAATGCCAGTGTCCCCGCCCCCTGGGAGCACCCTGGCAGAGCCAAGGATCTGTGACCAAACTCCTTCCCAACACCAGGCTGCCTTCGCCTCTGCCTTGGGCTGCCTCCCCACCCCGGTGCCACCGAGGGGGCCCCTCCTCAGGAACCTCGCTCTGTCCCCCCCCCCCAGCATGCATCTACAGTGCTCTGTCCCCAGTGCTTCTGCGAGGACACAGCAAGATCCAAAGATGTATCCACAAAGACGCGCATACGCCTTCCCAGTTACCATCTCCCCAAATAGCATCCGTTTCGTTTCATTTTGTTTTGAGACAAGGTCTCACTATGCAGCTCAAGAACTTCTCAAAAAAAAAAAAAAAAAAAAAAAAAAAAAAAGCCGGGCGTGGTGGCGCATGCCTGTAATCCCAGCATTTGGGAGGCAGAGGCAGGCGGATTTTTGAGTTGGAGGCCAGCCTGGTCTACAGAGTAAGTTCCAGGACAGCCAGGACTACACAGAGAAACCCTGTCTCGGGGAAAAAAAAAAAAAAAAACCAAAAACCTTCTGAAAATCATCTCAGGCTGGAGAGATGGCTCAGCGGTTAAGAGCACTGGCTGCTCTTCCAGACGTCCTGAGTTCAATTCCCAGCAACCACATGGTGGCTCACAGCCATCTGAAATGGGATCCGATGCCCTCTTCTGGTGTGTCTGAAGAGAGCTACAATGTACACACACACACACACACACACACACACACAGTGTGGATACAGCTCAGCCTATCAGTCACTTGCTTAATGGCTGCCTCCCTTGGATCATGTCTACATTGTCCTTCCTCATCACAAATTATCTATTGACATTTTCTTCCCTTTAATTCTCTTTAGTTCAGATACACACAAAAGGTATATGTGTGTTTACACTTCTCATTTTAACGAGTTAATTTACATACCATAGAAACATGAACAAAGCTAGCAAAGGGGCTAGAAGGAAGGATAGCTCAATGGTTAAAAGCACTGCCAATTATTCCAAAAGACCCAGGTTCGATTCCCAGCACCTACACAGCAGCTCATAGCTGGCTGTAAGTCCAATTCCAGGGAATCCAATGTCCTCTTCTACCCTTTGCTAGTGCTATGTGCATGTGGCACATACGTCTACACAGACAATGCACCCACACATATAAAATAAAAAGGGGTTAATTCTTTTGTTGTTTGATTCTAGAATGGGTTTCTCTATGTACCCTTAGCTATCCTGGAACTCACTCTGTAGACCAGGCTGGTCTAGAACTCAGAGATCTGCCTGCCTCTGCCTCCCAAGTGCTGGGATCAAAGATGTGCACCACCACCACCAGGAGCCTAAGGGATCTGGTGATAGGTTTTTTTTTTTTTTTTTTTTTTTTTTTGGTTTGGTTTGGTTTAGTTTAGTTTAGTTTTGATTTTGTTTGGTTGGGGGCAGAGGTTTCTTTTCTTTTCTTTTCTTTTTTGTCTCTTTCTTTCTTTTTCTTTCTTTCTTTTTCTTTCTTTTTTTCTTTCTTTTTTTCTTTCTTTTTTTCTTTCTTTCTTTCTTTCTTTCTTTCTTTCTTTCTTTCTTTCTTTCTTTTTTTAGTTTTTCGAGATAGGGTTTCTCTGTGTAGTCCTGGCTGTCCTGGAACTCACTCTGTAGACCAGGCTGGCCTCGAACTCAGAAATCCGCCTGCCTCTGCCTCCCAAGTGCTGGGATTACAGGCGTGCGCCACCACCGCCTGGCACTGGGCAGAGGTTTCAAGACGGGGTTTCTCTGTGTAGCCCTGGCTGTCCTGGAACTTGCTCTGTAGACCACACTGACCTAGAACTCAGAGAGATCTACCTTCCTGAGCTTCCAGATGTTGGGCTCAAAGGCATGCACCACCACCACCCAGCTAAGGTTTTAATTCTTAAAAAAAAAAAAAAAAAAAAAGGAATAGAAAAGTAGAATCTCATACCCTCACTCCTCAGAGATAACCAGTGCTAAGAAGTTGGCAAATATTTCCCAGGGTTTTTTTTCTATTCCTGGGTGTGCATGTGTGTGCTTGTACATCTAACCGTGTTGTCTCCTAACTGTGAGGATACATGGAGAACCGCATCAATAGATAATATCATCAAGTGAACATCCCAGACTGTATTTATACGGACTATAATGGCTTGTCACCTCTATCTGATACAATCTCATGGGACCACTGTCAGAGATTGATCTATTATGACATGTGTGATTTATATATATACACACACATAGTTTTAAAACAGTGAGTCCAACAGCTTGTTTTTTTTTTTTTCCCACCACCCAAGACATATTGTTACATCTTCCCTGTGAATGCAGGACTCCGCCATTCTTCTATGCAACAACTAAATTACAGACCAGGGCACAAGTTCTTATTACTCCGTTGTGGAAGGCCTGTCCGCGGCACCCTCTTGCCAGTAAGGACATTTTTCTAAGCAGTGTGTGATGCTCACCTTTAAGAGTGCCTCTTCATAATGAGACCGGCGCATTTTGAACAACAGGGAAGCGTAATTTCGGGATATTCGGTCGAACAGTTTCTTCTGGATCTCCCTGTCCGGCTGCCGGGTGAGAGACAAGCAGAGAATCCCTCACTCGCCGCCTTGCTGCAGCTCCCCTGCTGTCTCACCAGATAACCCCAGGCTGGCCTCGAACAAGCACCCCCACCCCCGGCATGGGTCTGCCACTCAAGCGAAGCGTCCCTCACACCTGAGATCTTACTCTACAGTGAGCTGACCTCATGTGCTTGGGGAATAAGCTGCCCTTCTGCTGTCCATATTTACAAAGCACGGATGGAGAGGTCATGAAGGGAAGCACCGAACTCGGGCCTGGAGGGCCCAAGCTCTCCTCTCACCCCTGCCCTGGACCTGCTATGGGCTTAGCAGAGACTGTCTATTCAAGCGCAGGGGGGCAGCAGGCCACGGGGTTACACCTGAAGTTCAGGTACATGAGAGGGGCCAGAGGAGGGAGGTGACGGGCTGAGTGTGCAGAGGTGACTCATGGGATGGAAGGGGCCTGTTGCTCATGTTAACAGTCCAGGACTTTGTTCCATAGGAAAGTGAGTTAAGCAAGAGGAAAAACAGAGATCCGCATTTACCTGGTACCTTTCGTGAAATAGCCACCAAAAGCTGTCCAGCCATATGGCGGCGAGATAAGGCGAACACAGAAACTTTTCTAGTTCTTTGTCCGAGCAGTAAGACTTGGAAAGAAAGGAAAATCACATTATTACTGGGGGTGTTGCTATTATTACCACTGTTGTTCAAGGCAGGATCTCACCGTGTCATCAATGCCTGGCTGTAACCTTTGTGCATGCATCATTATCACAAACTAAGAAGCAGAGGCCGCACAGTAAGAACACCGAGACAACAGAGTTGAAAGGACTTGCCCAAACTAATATGGTTAGCGGTGGAGCTGGTACTGGGAACCCAGAACACTGGATGGCCTCTCCTCTCAGCTCTGGACAGCAGCAGCTGCAAACTTGTGAGGCTACAATTACTGATTCTACTGAATCAGTAATAAGCATATGTAAGTCCAAAATTAAAGCAATTACTCACAAGCTCAGAGAAGCAGAAATTTTGGTTTATGTTGCCCCACCGTATGTAATATATATGTGTATGTATATTACCAAATGCTCCTGAGTGTCTACCACCAGGTCACATGTCCTCGCTCTTCATGTAACTCCGGAAGGACTAACGGCACAGCCGGGCAGCAGGAAGGAGGAGCCAGGACAGGGTGGGGGGATGAGGGGGCAAAGGGGAGGAGAAGAGAGGAAGACGGCTGAAGGGAGGGGAGCACTCAAGTCCCAGGAATGGAGTGGTGACTGTTTATGAGCTACCCGAGCTGTTTGGGGGACAGAGATTATGTAACCACAAAAGGTGAGGAGGTCCAGCTGCATGAACAGAGCACTGTGAGCGTCTTCCACACAGCTGTCTCCTGCCTCTGGCGGTGCCTCTCGTCTGCATCCGCGGGCACCATCACTCTGCCTGCTCTCAGTTCCGCTCCCCGCTGCCCTGTGCCCTGTCTCCTGCCTGTAACAAGCAGCCACCACCTGCCATCAAATTGTTGTGACATCAAATTGTTGTGACATCAAATTGGGACTTCCATTAAAGAGGAAGGCAGCGCCCTCCCTCATGGCCAGTTACTTCTCCGAAGCCCCACCTCGGAACATTCCAGTAGGGAACAAACCGTTAACATGGGAACTCCCAAGCCATCGCTGTTTGGACTGGAAAGTAACAGAAGTCAGGCTTTCTGGTGCACGGCGGAGTAGCTACAGAACAGCCAACAGTCTACAGACAGACGTGTCTGTGAAGGTGCATGCTCCGGCTTTTTTAATAGAGCACGTGACCCAAACACGTGCTGGCAAGATGGCTCAGAAGGTAAGAGCAACTCTGACAATTCTGACGACTGAGTCCCATCCCTCCCAAAGTGTGTCCTCTGACCTCCACACACATGCGTGCACTCTCAGGGCAGGGCCGGCCCAAGGCAGCACCTGCCCCCTGCTCTCTCTTCCTTACCTTGCCACTCAGGGGGTTTTTCTCAGACCGGATCACGTTGCCCACCATGTCGCAGAAGTCCACACCATTGGGGAGTTTGTTGGGCCTCATTTCATCAAATGGGGGGTGCTCGTGTAGCTCCGCAAGCAGATTCTTATCTGCTGTTTTCTGAAGAACAAAAGCGTATGGGTTCCATCATCTTGACAGTTAAAACAACAGGGAACCTTCCTTCCTCCTCTACATAAAGACTGCACAACAGTTTCATAGAGAGGAAACAATGGGTAATATAAACAGTAATCATAAGATTAAAGGTGCCAGCCGCCAAGTCTGGTGACCCGAGTTCAATTCCTGGCACTCACTCACAAGGTAGAACCAGAGGCCTGACTTCTGCAGGTTGGCCGTAGCCCTCCCCACGTGTGCCGTGGCAAGTGCACCCCCCCTGCGCGCGCACACACACACACACACACACACACACACACACATACACACACTAGAATTTTTTTTAAAAAAAAGATAATTATGTCCTAAGGCTTTGGGTACAGGTGATCTGGATAGTATAAATAACCAACTTTTTTGAGGGGGTGGCTTAAATTAAAATGTTTGCAATGCTGGAGACAGGAGACAGAACCCAGGGCTTTGTGCTTGCTAGACAAGCACACTACCCTTGAGCCACAACCCCAGACTGGGGTAGTGAATCTTGACAAGGGCGATGATGAAGTGGGACTTATTGGCAGTAGAGGGGGCTAGCCTCAGGTCAGAGAACTGAGTGGAAGGCAGTGTCTCTCCTCTGACGTGCTGAATGACAGTCACCTCAGCTTCCTGCATGACTGCATGACAGTGCGCCTGCAGAGACCGCCATAACCAGCCTGGCTGACGAATGGAGCGGCGACATGGGAACTGGCTCTGTAGATGGCCGTGTGGCGCCATCTCAGCGAGGCAGGAGGACTCTACCTCTCCAGGGAGACAGCTCAGCCCTAACAGTAACAGACACAGGCTCTGCAGCCCTCCTGCCGCCGAGGCTGGGGTCAGCTCTGCCCTTTCAAGAGTGACATGAGCAATTCTAGAGTTAAAGTATCTCCAGATGGTTGAAAGAGTGAAGCCTGCACTTTCTGTATGAATCACTAACTAGGCACCAAATCTTCCCTCAGGAGGAATAATGTGGAACCTTGTAAGGCAGTCTGTAGCCTGGTTGGGCAAGGCTTACTCCGGAGACCCAGTAGAAAATTCTACAAGGGACGGAAGCCGTGAGCCGTGCTCCCAGACTCCAGATTTCTCAACTCCAGAATCCTGTGGTCATCAGTCACATACGGCCACGCCCCAGGCCCCTAGCGTTCTGGCTGGACTCCACCCCTACAGTCACCTGGCTACAGCCAGCCTTTCCCGGCCCCACCGTGTGGGTAGCAGCCCACTGTTAAAGGAGGCTTCCCCCCCCCCTCTGCTCTCTCTCGCTTCTCTCTCATCTTTCCCCTTGTCTCCGTTTCCCCTCTTCCCGAGTGCTCATGGCCAGATCTCATCCCTCTGTCTTCTCTTCCTCTCTACTTCTCTATCTCCTTTTCTCTTCCTACTTTTCTTTAATAAAACATTGAAACTATGAACTGTCTCTTCCTATCAAAACCCATTGCATAAGAACATGGAGCAGGCCTCAACGTTTCCAGCCACCGGGAAAGAAAGAATCTAGCCTCATCTCAGTCAAGCTTCCTTAACAGGTACCTGGGGCCTTCTGAGCAAGGCCCTCCCTCCCGTGAGCCAGGCAGTCTGTCGGTGCGCGACAGGCACTCGGGGGCCTGCCGATGCCGAGCCTGTGTGCCCCTATGCGCCTCCCCACCTCCCGCCCCCCCACCAGCAGCCCCCCTGCTTTTTCCCCCACAGAATAAGCCCCCCTTTTTTTGAACATGGCAGAGACCACCAGGAAAGCAACACGCCACTCCGCTCTTACCCTTTTTGTGAGGACCACTCTGGCATTCCGGAGCTCTGAGCCTTGGCAGGATATTGGTGACTCTTTCTGGAGTTTCTTGACTGGAGAAAGGAGGGAAAGTTAGAAGTGAGCGGTGGTGGTCGTACCTGCTGCTAGGAGCTAAGACCGCTGAGAGCGCTGCCAGGCGGCCAGCAGAAGCCAGGGCCTGGCCTATCTACTTAGGATCACAGGAAGCCCAGACACTACACTGGACAAGTTCCTGTCCCCAGCAGGACTCCCCTCACCAAATGCATCTGATGGTGCCACTGTCACCCACCGAGAAGACTGTCCCTCTGTGTTCCTGCCCCTCCCTCCTTCCTTGTCCCCTGCCAAGCCTGATGGAATGCCGATGCAGTAGAGGACAAAACCTAAACTCAGGTAGAACTCTGGCTTCCTACTCAATTATTTAAAAAACTGAAAACAAAAACCAACAAAAAACCCACTGGGGTCCACCTCAGTGGCAGAGCATGTGCGAGGCCGTGGGTTCCAGGCCCAGCGTCACAAACAAAAAACAGCTAAAAAGTATCTAAACCAAACAAAATTAAAAATAAAACCAACCCCCACAAAAACATGTTTTTAGGCTAAGAAAAGATTTTTGCCTCTGTCTCCCGGGCTGCCGTGAGTTTTCTCTTTTAAAGACTTCTTCTCCAACTCGTAGTCCTCAATTGCCTTCAAAAATCAGAAGAAAAAAGATAGGCCATTAGAGATTGACGTAACCAAGGAAGAGGGTTGGGGTCAGGGACTGGAGCATTTTCCTTACTGGCACCGGAAAGCCTGAAGCAATGTATGTAACTAAGTCCCTCTCTTCTCCCCGCTGGTGGTAAGGGCCTCAGTGATCTATGTCACTGACACGGTCCCATTGTGTGTTGTTAATATTTCTCTCATGCCAGTGCCCTTGTACTAAGCTGTCCAACTGATTGCAGGGTCCCGGCTGCAGCCCATGGGTACGCACGTGCAATCTTTCTAAGAAGGTGATAATAATATGTACCCTCTGAGGTCCCTAGGAGGACCAGAGAGAAAGTGTATTACTTGTCCGCTAAGGGGCTAGCGCTGTGCTTGGGTAGAGTTATCTATGCAGGTGGTGGTGTTACCTCCCAGCAGAAGGGATTCTGGGATGGCAGAAGTGACCTCACACTTGGGCCTGAAACACGAGGGCCATGCAGACTTCTGTCCTGTGCACTCAGCTGTCCCTGCTGTGCTCTTAAGCCCCAGCTGTGTCGGGCATGTGTTACATACAACTCCTCTCACCCTGTGAACGGCCTGAGGTGGGTGAGTTATTGTCAAGCCTTTTACAGGATTTTGAGGGTCAGGATCATCTCCTCTTGTCAGAACTCGAGAGAACTCTCTGGAGTTTCAGACTGCCAGACTGACTGGGATGCTCACACAGCCAGTGCTCCCCCACCTCCCGTGAATACACACTTGCACAGAATCACTCCAGGAAGCGCTCCATGTGCTCTACTGAGACTCACAACTTAGCTCCAATCCCAGCTCAGAGGTGGGCTGGGGACCGATGCTGGTGGTCCCCTCCACCTTCATAAAGGGCATGGTGGTGCACGCCTGTAATCCCAGCACTTGGGAGGCAGAAGCAGGCGGATTTCTGAGTTCGAGGCCAGCCTGGTCTACAGAGTGAGTTCCAGGACAGCCAGGACTACACAGAGAAACCCTGTCTCGAAAAACCAAAAAAAAAAAAAAAAAAAAAAAGAAAAGAAAAGAAAAAAAAGAAAAAAAAGGCTTCACTTGTATGAATAAGGACACAAAGACATCCTGTCTTAAAGCACAAAGAAAGAAAGAAAGAAAGAAAGAGAGAGAGAGAGAGAGAGAGGAGGGAGGGAGGGAGGGAGGGGGATGAGGAAGGAGGGAAGGAAGGAAGGAAGGAAAGAGAGAAAGGAGGCAGGGAGGGAAGAAGGGAGGAAAAAGGAAGACAGGACTATAGGAGCCAGCAAGATGGCTCAGCATATACAGGTGACTGCCACCAAGCCTGATGATCTCAGTTTGATTCTTGGGACCCACATGGCAGGAGAGAGCTGACTCTCACCAGTTGGTCTTTGTTTTCCATATATATGCCATGGCATGCACGTGTCTCTCTCTCTCTCTCTCTCTCTCTCTCTCTCTCTCTCTCTCTCTCTCACACACACACACACACACACACACACACACACACAATTAAATTTTTAAAAAGCAATCTATTTATCCCACTGAAACGTTTACTGCTGAGGCTCTACTCTGCAGACATACAAATCCCTGTGGTAATTAAGTTTTTGTCAGATTGACACAAATAGAGTCATCTGGGAAGAGGGAACCTAGGAGCTGTTCCATCAGATTGGCCCATGGGCCTTTAGGTTCCCGCTCTGAGTTCCTGCCTTGCCTTCCCTCAGCAAAACTGTAAGCTGTGAGAGGGAGCAAATCCTTTGTCCCCAACTTCCTTTCGGCCAGTGCTTTATCACAGCAACAAGAAGCAAACCCGGCCAAGTGCTAAGGGACGTGCACAGAACACTCAAATGTTTGCTCTACTCCAAATGCCAGACAGAGAGGGGCGAGGGGCGAGGGGCGAGGGGCGAGGGGCCCTTCCGGAGCACTGGGTTTGGATCCCAGCACCCGCATCAGGCAGCTCACAACTGCCTGCCCCAGCTCCAGAGAGTTCTCAGGCCTCTTCTGGCCTCCTTGGGTATTCACACTTACATAGCATACACTCACACAGATACACACATAAATAAAAATATTTTAAAATACCACTGAAGCTGGGTGATGGTGGTGCATGCCTTTAGTGCCAGCACTCAGGAGGCAGAGGCAGGAGGATCTCTGTGAGTTTGAGGCCAGTATGGTCTATAGAGTGAGTTCCAGGACAGACAGAGCTACACTGAGAAACCCTGTGTCAAACAAAACAAAACAAAACAAAACAAAACAACAACAACAAAAATATCACTGAGATAATGTATCATTAGAGTATAAGTTGATGATGCTACATCCAACTTTTGGAATACTATGTGACTACTAAAATAATGGACGGGCCAATAGCACTGACTAAAAAAGTCCCCAATAGAGGGATTTACTTGCAAAATAGAATAAATTAGTAAAACAAAAGCAGGCCATAAGACAGCATTTACAGCATGATCCTGCTTATATTTCTTGACAAAATAGAAAAAAAAATAAGAACCCAAAGGAACACAAGACATGTAAAAATAATAACCTATAAAAGTTCTGGAAGACTCTCTGGTGCAGACTAGCAATGGCTACGCCTAGGGAAGAAAGCGGGCAGAGAGAGAGCGGCTCTCACTTTTGAGGAGTAGACAGTGCGGACATTATAGGAAAAAAATCTATTTCTTGGCTATTTCAAATTTTTGAAATGTGAGGCGGGTATTTTGATACACGCCTTTTATCCCAGCACTCTGAAGACAAAAGCAGGCAGATCTCTGAGTTCAAGGCCAGTCTGGTCTACAGATGGAATTCCAGGACAGCCAGGGCTGCACAGAGAAACCCTGTTTCCTAAAAAACAAAACAAACAAGCACAAACAAACAAACAAAAGGAGTGACCTAGGTAAACAGTGAGTGCAGGGTCCTGGGGACCATGGGGGACAGTGGGGACTGAAGAGCTCCTGCACTGACCAGCGAGCCATGCTGTCTGTGTTTGAGAATTACTGAAGAGATTTATGTTTTGATAAAAATGAACCCAAATTAATCTCCAGACTTTTTTTCCAAGTCATCACATAAGAGAACCACTTGGCTCTAGCAGGTAACAGCCAGAACTTCTACACGGAAAAATCCACAACTTCCCAGAGCTGCCAGAGAACTGGAACCACAGAGCGAGTGGCTGCCCCTAAACTGAGAAGTGGACAGAGACGAAGCAGAGCTCCAGGGGCAGCAGCGTCAGGGTGCTCCGGAGACCCTACCCCCGGCTGGTGAGCCGCTGGAGGCGCAGCGATGACAGGGACGGGGAGACTCAGGGGTCACGGAACCCAACCCCAGTTGGCCCGTCACCCTACATGTAAGAGTCTAAAGCCACAGACGACAAAGTTAGAGAGCCCCTGAAGGATCCTGGGGTTGGCAATGACTTTTAGACATGACTCCAAAGGCTACCAATAGAGTACTGAGTCAGGAGTCATCTGTTCTTCCAAAGACACTGCCAAGACAAAGAAATGGCAAGCTACAGGCTGGGGTAGAATATTTGCAAAAGGCATATCCAATAAATGATTAATCCAAAATTAAAAGTGAATAGTGAGGCCGGGCGGTGGTGGCGCACGCCTTTAATCCCAGCACTTGGGAGGCAGAGGCAGGTGGATTTCTGAGTTCGAGGCCAGCCTGGTCTACAGAGTGAGTTCCAGGACAGCCAGGGCTACACAGAGAAACCCTGTCTTGAAACCACCCTCCCCCCCCCAAAAAAAGTGAATAGTCCAATTTTAAAAATGGACCTAAACTGTAGTAGATGCCTCTTAGTTTCTTCCCTTGTTGCTGTGATGAAATAATTTTTTAAAAAGATTTATTTGAGTATATTGTAGCTGTCTTTAGACACACCAGAAGAGGACATCGGATCCCATTACAGATGGTTGTGAGCCACCATGTGGTTGCTGGGATTTGAACTTAGGGCCTCTAGAAGAGCAGTCAATGCTCTTAACCACTGAGCCATCTCTCCAGCCCACGGTGAAATAATTTAACAAAAGTAAGTTAAGAGGCACAGAGTCTGTTTCAGCTCAAGAGGATAGCTGAGCAGGGCAGGGAACTCACAGCCGCAGGTGCCTGAAGCAGCAGTCTTACCCCATTCCCAACCAGGAAACAGACCAAGTTCAATGCATGCCTGACTCTGCTCCATTATCAGGGTGCAGGGTGTCCCACCTCAACTGCACAATCAAAACAACTCCCCACAGGCATCAACAGAGGCCAGTCCCCCAGGTGATTCTCCGTACAGTTAACCCTGAGTATCCCACTCTCATCAAAGAAAACCAGGTGATGGTGGTAGTGCACACACACACACACACACACACACACACACACACGCACACACACAACCTTTAATACCAGAACTCAGAAGACAAAGGCAGGCAGATTCTCTGTGTTCCAGGCCAGACTAGTTTAGAAAGTTCTGGAAGCCAGGGCCACACAAAGAAACCCTGTCTGGAAAAAACAAATGGAGGAGGAGGAGGAAGAGAAGGAGGAGGAAATCAAAACGATGAATAAGCAATGAAAAGGAGGCCACAGTGCCTGTGTTGCCAGAGCAACACGTGAGACACTAACTACCGCACACCTATCCGAACAGCGGAGGTCAGAACACCCTGCTGGTGCTGGTGATGATTCCGAGCAGAGGAACCCAGACCTCGATGGTGGGAAGACAGCCTGGAAGAGCTCAGATGGAGTCTTACAAATCTAGCCCTCTTCCCATACCGTCCAACAACTGTGCTCCTTGGTATTTACCCCAAAGAGCTGAAAACTCACAGAGACAGACACAAAGGCTTGCACGGGGATGAGGAAGCAGGGGAGTACCCAGGGTGCCCCAGGAGGCAGCAGATAGACACACAGTGCTAGGGCAGGCCTGCTGGCTTGTCTGCGCTGGACCGTGTGCAGGGGAAGGACTCCTGAGTGTTGGTTCTAATTTTACTTTTTATTCATGGTGCAGATGGATCTGAGTGAGACATTTTGAATTTTATCAAACACTCAGTAAACTTAAAAAACATGCAGGGTTGGGGTTGGGGTTGGGGATAGCAGGTATGGGAGGTGAGAAAGGAAGGCGACCCGCCCAGCACTCGGTTCAGGGGATTGTTGTTTGCCTGCAATTATGATGAGGGCAGATGTGAGTTCCTGACAGGGCTAGCTGCTGTGTAAGCAGGTGCATGTTTGCTTGGGCAGCTGTCCTGAATTCTGTATATTAGAGCAAAAGTTTCTATGAACTATCATAACTAAGTAAATATTCTAAGTTAAGCCCGCTCTGAGTCATGCAGCTTCCGTCATGGGAATTTTACCTTTAGGTTACTCAAGACACGAGCTGGGTGGCTTAGGAAGGGCAAGGAAATGTGTTACAGCGGCCCGTGGCCTCAGCCATCAGCGTCGGGTTTTCCTTTCCGTGATGGCTGTAGGAAGACCTCACTGTCATAACATGCTCCTCCCAATACTTTCTGTAAAGATGCTTTTCATTAGGTCCTCTCGTGAGGGATGTGGCTGGGGGCTGGGAGGCAAGGTGCTGGAGTCCTCGCTCTCCAGTGAGCTTAGCTGTGTGACTTTGGGCAAGTCACCTAACCTCTCTGTGCTTCAGTTTCCCTCTTGTAAATGGGACTGAGTCCTACCTCACAGGGTTGTTGAGGGGATTAATTAGAGAGGAAGTCTGTAAAGCATTTTAAAGGTTCCTGAAGGTGTTATATAAATATAAAAAATATCTATTAAAGGTGGCTTATTTGTGTTTGCTAGTTTTTAAAACGAACGAATGAACGAACGAACGAATGAACTGTGCTAAATCCAGGTGACGAGAGCACCGGCAGGTGCTGAAATGGGCGATCCAAATCCATGAGACACCAAGGAGGGACCTTCAACACCCTCTATTCAGGGGAGCCATCATGGACACTGCATGATTCCAGGGTCGTGGCATTCTTTAGGGGGTGACACTATGGAAGAGACAGTAAGCAGAGCAGTGGCAGGCAGAGGCTAGGAGGAGAGACAAGGGACAGTGTGCAGTGGCTGGGACACCGAAGCCATTCTGTACCGGCACCGGCTCCACAGAGGCAGCTGCACAGCAGCATGCACTGCATGCACGCACATGTGCTCTCTCTCTCTCTCTCTCTCTCTCTCTCTCTCTCTCTCTCTCATACACGCACACGCACACGCACACACAATGCACACTCTCGGGAGAGAAGCCTAGAATAAATTATGGAGGTCGAATGTGCTGCTGCACCAGGGTGGGTACCAGAGACTGATGGGACAGGTTGTCTGTGTGTGTGTGGCAGGGATGGGGGAGGAGGGGCGGCGGGGTATGATATAGTTTCTGGCTGCAAGCCTAAATCTCCTCCTCCTCCTCAGCGTGCTGGAGCTGGAGAGGCAGCTCAGCAGTTAGGAGCACTTGCTATTCTTTCACGGGACCCGAGTTCAGTATCCATCCTGCACGCTGGGTGACTCCAGCTCCAGGGGATCCAACACTCTCTTCTGGTCTCCAAAAGCGGCCACACACACGTGACATACAGAGACACACAGACATACTTTTTTTTAAAAGTCTGCTCATTATTTTTTTGTTTTGTTTTGTTTTTGTGTGGTTTTTTTTTTTGGGGGGGGGGCGGTTTCGAGACAGGGTTTCTCTGTGTAGCCCTGGCTGTCCTGGAACTGACTCTGTAGACCAGGCTGGCCTCGAACTCAGAAATCCGCCTGCCTCTGCCTCCCAAGTGCTGGGATTACAGGCGTGTGCCACCACGCCCGGTTCTGCTCATTATTTTTAAAGGTAAACTTTGAAACCTCATCTGTACCAACACGCTTTTGGAGAAATGTGAAACCCGAAGAGGGACGACCTCTATTGCCTTCCCGGGCCCTCCGCCCCCACAGGCCTTACCTCAGCTCCGGCATCTAGTCCCACTTACCGAGGTGCTGATGATCAGGCTGGAGCCCAGCTCTATCTCAGTGATCTTCTGGTTCACCTGGCTCATGGAGCCTATGATGCATGCTGGAAGACAGGCAGCTAAGGAAAGCCCAGGAGGCAGGCCCACTCTCTCGGAGTCTCATCAGTCTGTCACCTCTCCATCTTTTGCGTTTCGGGTCTTAGCCTAGGATCTCCCAGGAGACCTCTCTGAGTCTCAGAATCCTGTCGTTCAAGCAGGTTCACATTCCCATAAACCACCCTCAAGTGTCCTTACCACGGGTAAAGCATTTGGGAAGTGAAGGTGCCAAGAGGGACCTGTGCCATAGATGGGACCAAATGGAGTGTGGCGTCAGGAGACCCAAGAAGGCCCTTTGCAGCCGGGGACGGGATCACAGGAGACGGTGTCTTGGAAGGGCTTTGAAGGGGCATGTGCACAGTGAGAATCGGCGCAGTCAGTGCTGTTTGCCTGGTGGGAGCATGGTTTAAAGTCTGGGCTCATTTATAACTTGAGAGGGTTACTGGCTGGACGGACTCTGAGACAGGACCTGTGATGCAGGGATACAGTTGGGCGGCCTGACGGCGAGCAATGGTGTCACGACCAGGGAGAAAGCGGCTGTAGGGAAGGCCTGGGTGATGTACCACAGGGGCAGACTGGGCCTCCACAGGAGGGCTAGCAGGGGAAGGGAGGGGAGGTCGCCAGAGGAAATAAAGAATCTGGGTGGAGAGCAGACCTGTCCTGGGACAGAAGGCTAGTCCTTGGCTTCCTGGTTGCTGTCCAGTATGTGTCCAGCCCTAATCCTTTGGAAAGGAGAAGTAAAGAGAGCTGAAACCAAACCAACCCAAAACTTCTTCCTTCTTTTAACAGATACAACTCGGGCATCTTTCTTTCCAGTTCTTTCTGCTTAAAAAAAATAAACCTCAGCCAGGCAGTGGTGGCGCACACCTTTAATCCCAGCGCTCAAGAGGCAGAGGCAGGCAGATCTGAGTTCGAGGTAAGCCTGGTCTATGGTGCAAGTCCCAGGACAGCCAGGGCTACACAGAGAAACCCTGTCTCAAAAATAAACAAACCAAACAAACCAATAAAACCTCAAGTCAAACAACCCTTCAAAACATGACATTCCTTTTGAGGGTAGAAAGGACTTACGTACCCAGAGGAAATGACCTCGGTATGTCAAGTGGGCGCACTTGTATGAACTATAAGCACTCTTTATACCTGGTGTCCCTGGCTGGGTGTACTTGGTCTGACTGTGGGTGACAGTGTTAGGAGGATACTGGGTGGGTTGTCCTGCAGCTGCTTCCGTAAAGCATTCTCCAGTACTGTCCGTGCGTTGACAGAGACCACCAGGCGCTCGTCCAGTGGTAGCATGGGCAAGGCATTGACATTGACAACCTCCATCGTCTTGTCTCACGTCACTGACCGATTTCTTGTGAACAGGCAGACAAAAAGGTTCCTCTTTCTGTTCCAACCTTGTTCTTCATCCAGTCAGCCTGCCGGGAAGCACAGAGGGCAGAAAACCGTCTTTAGAATCAACAGCCTGTGATCCGGACGCCAAGGGGCCAGACGCAGCCGTGTGGGAGGAACGGCTGTCGCTTGGGAAGTCCTTTATTGATTTTCCAAACTGATTCAAGGTACTTATTCAAAGTTATGTTTTCCAAGGTAGCCTTCCCTCAACAGCCTTGTCATAGCTGCGTCCTTTACATCTGTGGGGACTGTAGTCAAGTAATCTTCACCTTTGATGCCTCACAATTTCTTTAAATGTGTGTATGTGATGCATGGGATGCATTGGTGGGCTTCTTCTGTAACTTTCGACCTTATTTTTAGAGATGGGATTTTCTCTTCAACCCTTTTAGCCTGACTGGCCAGACAACTCCTAGGTTCAACCTGTTCCTGCCCCCAAATGCCGGGGCTACAGTGACTGGTGCCATGTATGGTTTTGTAGGTTTGTTTGTTTGTTTGGTTTTGTTGTTTTTCTTTTTCAGATATAGGGTTTCTTAGTATAGGACTGATGGCCTCCGACTCAAAGACCCACCTGCCATGGTGTTCTCTCTCTCTCTCTCTCTCTCTATATATATATATATATATATATATATATATATATATATATATGAATATTTTTTGTATGCATGTATGTGTGTGGCACTTGAGTTCCTGAGTTCCTGGTACCTGTGGAGGAACTGAACCCTAGGAACTGGCGTTACAGGGGGTTGTGAGCCACCATGTCAAAGATGTAGTTTCCCTGGTGACAGTGTAGCTGAAAAATATAACAATGAGAGGGCTCAATGGTTGGTGCTCTTCCGAAGAATCCAGAATCAATTCCAGCACCCATATGACAGCTCATGACTGTGTGTAATTTTAGTTCCAGGGGATCTGACACACTCACACAGATATACATGCAGGCAGAACACCAAAATAAAATACATAAAATAAAACAATGTACATAAAATAAAAAATGTGTAAATCACTTAAAAATTAAATATATATCATATGTTATGTTACTATATGTAGATATAGTATATGCAATGCCTGGGTTATTTATATTCTGGGAGGGCTATTTGCTGGATGGGCTCTGAGTTCCTCGGAGTCAGAGTTCTGTGATACAGGGATACAGTCCATCAGTGAGATGAGAATCAAGGGGGCTGGACCAGGTAGAGCCCGGGTGATGCCAGAGGGGCGGACTGAACCTGTACAGGAAAGGAGGTCCTCTGCACGAGCAGTAATCAACCTGAGTCATGTCCCTAGTCCTCAAATTCTTATTTTACACTACACCCTGACTATCAAGACTGTAAGATTAGCACATTCCCTATATCCCAACATCTTACAGCTGTACCCCCAAAAAAGGAAAGAAAAAACCACATACCCAAGTTTGGTAGAATTAATTTAACACAATGATAACCTGAGTAGTCACTTTGTCCCTGACAATGACTGTGTGGGCCAGTGCTGAGTCTTCAGTGACTGAGAGTAGAGGCTATTGAGCAAACAGACTAGCATCTTCTCCCTTGGTACCAATCCCCTGCCACAGCCCACTGTGTACTGCCCCATGTGGTCATGTGTGGTGCTGCACCCTTTTAATCCCAGCACTCCAGGGGGATGAGGCAGAAAGATCAGAGTTCAAGGCCAGCCTGGTCTATATAGTGAGTTCCAGGCCAATGAGAGCTTTAAAGTGAGACCTGCTGCGGGTTTGGTTTAATGCTTGCATTACGGGTTTCCAAACTGCACGACAATCCGGCATGTCAGATGCTGAGGGTTCCTGCCCCCTGCTGGTTCTAATCGGTAAAGCTGCCAGTGGCCAATGGCTGGGCAGGGAGACAGAGGCAGGACTTTAGGATTTAAGGGCAAGGGGACTGAAAAAGGAAGATTGGGAATCGCCATGCCAGGAAAGGAAGAGGATGCAGGCCTGAGAGCTGCGGAAGACAGAGCACCAGCCACGGAAGAGCTGGGAAGAGCGCCCCCAGCACCCCACATTGGGATGGGGTAGCAAAGACGGAATATAGATTTTAGTAAGTAATAAACAATTCAAGAGTATTGGAGCGGAGGCGTTAGAAACGTGGAAGTGTGGAGTGGCCCAACCGTTGAGGTGGTTTATGTATATTAAATATAAGGCTGCCTGAGTGTGTGTGTGTGTGCATGTATGTGTGTGTGTGTGTGTGTGTGTGTGTGTCTTTAACTCAAGAATCCAGAGCATTTGGGTGGGCAGCGAGGAACTTGAGCAGCTGTGGCCAGGGAGATTAGAGCAGATGAATCAGCTACAGCCAACAGAGACCCTGTCTCAAAAGTAAATAAATAAATAATCAAAGCTTACCACACTAATTTGTCTCTATTAAGCAGGTAACAGTGGGACTACAGAAGTGATTCTGTGGATAAGAGTGGTTACTACTTTTGCAGATGACCTGAATTTGACTCCAAGCATCCATGTCAGGAGGCTCATAAGCTCCTGTAACTCACTCCAGCTCCAGGGCAGCTGGCACCCCCTTCTGGCCTCTGAAGGTACTGCATGCAACATGTATAAATAGATATGCACCTATATACACATAATTTAAACTTAAAAAATTTTAATTGTCCTTGAGCATTAAAATAAAAAGCATTCAAAGCAGCTAACCTTGATTCCTGGGATTCACATGGTATGGGAGAGAGCAGACACCCACAAGCTGTCCTCGGGCCTCCAGTGTGGCACACACACTAAATACACAATGACTAAATAAATAACTTAAAACAAAACAGTGTTTGATACTCTTACAGAGAACCCGAGTTTGGGTCCTAGCACCTAGGCTGGGCTGCTCATACCAACCTGTAACTCCAGTGATTTGGTGCCCTCTTCTGGCCTCCTCTTGCATCTGCATGTGGGCTGGTGCCACCTCCTCCCATCCCCACACCCCCCTCTCTGCATACATAAAAATCAAATCAATCTTTAAGAAAATCCAGTAGGCAGATATGTATTTATATTTGTCTTAACTTTCAAGATCTAAGGATATATCTTCTGTTGTTTCTTTATTAAAGATTTGTTTATTTTATATATGCGAGTACACTGTCTCTGTCTGCAGACACACCAGAAGAGGGTATTGGATCCCATGACAGATGGTTGTGAGCCACCATGTGGTTGCTGGCATTTGAACTCAGGACCTCTGGAAGAGCAGTCAGTGCTCTTAACCACTGAGACATCTCTCTAGCTCTTGTTATATTTTGAGACAGTTTTTATTATCCCTGGCTGGCCTGAAACTCACAGAGAACCACCTGCCCCTGCCTTCCTAGTGCTGGGATCAAAGGCTTGTGCCACCACCTGCTGGGCTGTCTTTTTTTTTTTTTTAAATGAGAAACTTAATACATTTTCCCTTCTACAAAATAACAGTTTTCGAGGCAAAATTGCTGTTTTAAACTTAAGAATACTGTTTCTTCAGTCTTCAAAGTAGAGTCATGAAGTAGAAAGGACAGAGATGATTCCAGAACGAATCCCCTTCTTGTCAGTCGTCCATGTCGCCCACGCCCGAGTGCCCACTCAGCGGTACTTCTGGAACTGTCAGGAAGAAGCCAATTGCTTTGGTAGAAAAACCACTTAAAAAACTATTTTGGATCCATTTCTAAATTATTAGAAAGGCCACTTGAGGGTCTGTCTGAAGAAATGTCAGCAGTTAAAAGCACAAATTGCTCTTATAGAAGACACAAATCCAATTCCCAGTACTGATGTCAGGCAGACCATAAGCTCCTGCAACTGCAGCTGGAGCTCCGACACCTTCTTCTGGCCTCTGAGGCCCCTGTTCTTGCAGTCACATGCTCACACACATATACACATAGTGTTTAAAATGTTTAAAAGGCTATTTTAAGCTACCAATCTTCCACCCCGTCTCTTGTATATGCTTACTCATTGAGACCAGCTCCCACTGGCCAGAGTCCTGGTCCAGAGGTCTTTAAGGGGAGCCTGGCAGGGGACCGGCTGAGCAACCCCTGAGTACTGCAGTTAAGTTGGCTTTTATTTATTTATTTTACGTGAGTACACTGTCACTGTCTTCAGACACACCAGAAGAGGGCAACACAGCACTATAGGTGGTTGTGAGCCACCAGGTGGTTGCTGGGATTTGAACTCAGGACCTCTGGAAGAGCAGTCAGTGCTCTTAACCGCTGAGCCATCTCTCCAGCCCTGGGAAACACACTTTCAACAGGATTTCAAAGCACATGTGATTTGAGTGTGTGTGTGCGTGCGTGCGTGCGTGCGTGCGTGCGTGCGTGCGTGTGTGTATGCGCGCGAGTGCACATGAGCCCATGTGTCCGTGCAGGCTAGCGTGAAGGCCAGAGGATGATGTCAGGATGTCTTTCTTCGCTTACTCTCCACCTTGTTTTGTGAGACAGGGTTTCTCACTACACCTGAAGCTCACCAGCTAGCCTGGCTGACCTACAAGACTGGAGATCTCCTTGCCAGAACCTCCTATGACTGGGGTTACAGGAGTGTCGCTGCTCTAGAGGTGGTGAGACCTGGGAGAATAGAGTAGATAATGAAGCAGACTGAAGTCTAATGCAATCAAAAATTCTCCTTTTCTTGGAGTGTTATCACAAGCTCTCAGAAGTCTCCTCACACAATCCCATTCCTGGATCATGTTCTGACACAGGTACACACCACCAAGGCTGGCTTTATTTATGTGGATTTGGGGGATTTGAACTCATGTTTGCACAGTAGCCACGCCCACTTCTATGGTAGGTATTAACCTATGGCTTCAGACATGGTAGACAAACTCCATTCCACTGAGCTCTGGCCTCAGCCCTGTACTTCTTCTATTTTAGCCTTTTTTTTTTTTAAATGTACTTTGGTATTTTGCCTGCATGTATGACTGTGTGAGGGTGTCAGATCCTAGAGTTATAGACAGTTCTGAGCTGCCATGTGGGTGCTGGGATTTGAACTTGGGTCCACTGGAAACAATCAATGCCCTTAACTGCTGAGCCATCTCTCTAGCTCTGTACTGATTCCTTTAATGTGAGGATGCCTGGCTCTCCCCCACACACTCAGGACAGTATTTTTAGGATTTTGCTTATATATATATGCTCATGCACAGAAAGGAGCTCATGTGCTGTGGTGTGGTCATAAGACAATGTGTGGGAGACAAGTCTCTCTTTCCAGAGTGGGTTCCAGAGATCAAACTCAGCTCATCAATCTTGGCAGCAGGCATCGTCCGTAGAGCCATCTGACAGCCCTGACTGAGTTTTAAGAGTACAGAGGCCAGAGCATGGAAAAGCCCAGGGCTGCAGACCGCTCGGCCAAGTCAGCATCCGGACTGGACAGGAAGACAAATCTTGTTGCCTTTCCAGGCCTCTGTTGTAGAAGACAATGCGGAGAAGGTGTGCTCTGGACAGCCCAGGAGGGGCAAGCACTGGGATACTGTGCACAGCCAGTTGAATGTCTTTATTCCAGTTGGTCAGATCCACACCCAGGTGTTCAGGGACTCAGGTGTGGCCCCGAGTGTCCAGACACCAAGTCCTGGCGTGTCGCTCACAGCTGCAGGGGCCTCACAAGAGCAAGCAGTAACTTGCCCAGAAGCTAACAGAACTATGTTAGCTAGGACATCCTCTCCTTTGGTCCCTAGACTAGAGTTGGGCATTTCTTCGTGGGACTCCCCATCAGGGAGATCAGATTCTACTTGACCTTCAGCTGGCCTCAGAAAGAAATCAAGATGGAGGAGGCTTTGCACTGCCTTGCCCTGTCACATGTAAGCCACAACGCTTTCTAGCTCTCAGGGGCTATAATCGCAGGACAACAGTCCATCTCCTCAGCACAAGCCTTCTAGGCTCTCTGTTTCCTCAGAAAACTGCCCCCCATCACCTCTCTGTCCCTAGCTCTGGGACGCTCTGGCCGTCTCCCGGGTCCAGCTTTATGCCGTATCTTCCTCCACATCCACAGTCTAATGCAAATGACCTGGCAATAATGAAGGCCGGAGCCTTAGGTCTTGCCCTCGAGCAGCTCACTCATGACAGGAGAGCAGCAAGCTGGAGCTTCGCGGAGACACTGACCTAGGACCCCCTTAACCACGGTCCTCCCCACACCCCGGTCTCTCAATTCAGTCTTCCTCTCCACTCTCTTCTCCCCAGCCATGCATCCCAGAGACCTGGACCACAGACTTGCCCCAGTTTCCCAACATGATATGCTCTTTAAAAAACCATGGTGCACGTGGAACTCAGAAGACAACAACCTCAAGGAGTCAGTTTCCTCCTGCCACCCCGTCCAGGGACAGAGGCCAGGTCGTGAGGCTTGCGTCGTGAGCACTGGTACCTGCTCAACCAGCTAGCTGGCCCCGGTCATGCAATACCCATATGCCCCTATGCTCTGTACATGAGGGTCCTTCTAAGGATTTGGCTCTCGGGTGATACATCATCTTTTGAAAGATCTAGAATCATCCCAAGCCACTAGAACCAAGATTCTTGTCTGTGTCTGCTTTCATCTGTTGCGGCACCCACTATATAAAATTGGCAGGCTTTGTTTACCCAGCTGAATTTTGTCTCAAGAAAGAACAGGTGAACTGGAGTGACTCTCCTCTATGTCTCTCGCCATCAGGACAATGGGGGGGTCACTAGGATTAGAGAGATTGCCAGGGGGGGTCACTAGGATTAGAGATTGCCAGGGACTTGTTTTCCCTGGAAGAAGTTGTCTATCACACGCCGCACTGGAGGAGGCACGGAGGCCCTTGTGCTCACAGATAAGCTCTAGGGAAACCAGGAAGGTAGACATAGAGGTGGCCTCTTCAAAGGGAGAAATGTGGGCTGGAAAGATGGCTCAGTGGTTAAGAGCACTGACTGCTCTTCCAGAGGTCCTGAGTCCAATTCCCAGCAACTACATGGTGGCTCACAACCATCTGTAATGGGATGTAATGTCCTCTTCTGGCGGGTCTGGTGGGTCTGAAGGGAGTGACAGTGTACGTATATACATAAAATAAATCCCAAAGGAAGAAATGTATATAACCTGTCTTCTCACCCAGAAGGCACGGGTATAGCTCACTAGCACAGTCAGTGCTAACTGTGTGACCAGGCTGTACGGATCCCCCAGACCGTATCTTGACCTTGTCTGTTCCAGTTGTCTATAGTGCTATTCCTCCAGACCCTTACCACACCTCCTTATCTTGAGCTGTTCTCTCAGTTATCCATAAAACCCATCTTTATGGGCTATCTCAGCTGTACGTCACTTTGAGGCATCCTACCTTAACCTTTGTTGAGTTATTTATCACTAGGAATCTTTTTTTTAAATTGTGCTGTGCACAAAGATGCCTAAAATAAACTACTCAGGGTCAGACTCTAAGTTCGACCCGACACTGGTGACTGAGTCCTGCTGAAGCAAACTGCCTTCTTCTCTCCCTCTGATCGCTGCTCTGCAGCCTTGGTGGTTGCAGAGATCGCTCCACACCACCCCATCTCCAACCCCCGAACTGCTCCAAGTAGGCTGAACGCAAGGAAGGCTGGCCCAGGCCCCCAGGGCAGTACCGTTTCTTGTGCCCTGTTCCTAGTCGTTGTTACCACAGGCCAAGCAGGGGGAGGTGAGAGGAGGCAGGTGCATCTCAGGGCTTCTCATCGTCCTCCTACCCATTCCCCAGAATGGCTGGAAAATTACACTGTGTTCTCTGGGAAGCTAGGCTCCGATGACTGTCAGGACGCTTCCAGCTTTAGCCTAATGCTCTTACTCACACCTAATGTGAGAATCGAGCAGTTTCTAAAGAGGAAGGTTTAAAATACACACATGGCTCCGGGCTAAATTCTCCCTCATTCCATTTAAGGATACATGTGCTCTGGAGCCCAATAAGTTTTCTCCTGCCGCTGCCTGCAGAGGAGGGAGAGCGAGCTTCCCTGAAAGCCGGGCTCTGGCGATGCCAGGTGCGGGGCGGATGAGTGGGAGCTGAGGCACCCTTCCCCTTGGGCCGTCGTGGCAGCCAGGACTGACCTCCCACTCAGAGGGAGCATTGATAGCGGGTGAACTGCAGACTGCCGCACTGGACCCCTGTCTGCCACCAACGGCCAGCCACCCACTCGGTGACTATTTACTGAGGACTTCCCACAGACTAAAAGGTGTTCTCCAACTGGGCACAGCATGGTAAACTGAGCCAGACTGGATCCATAGTCCTAGTGGGGCTACTGGGGTAGACTTGTGAAATTAAAATAAGTACATAATGCTGGGCAGTGGTGGCGCACACCTTTAATCCCAGCGCTTGGGAGGCAGAGGCAGGTGGATTTCTGTGTTCGAGGCCAGCCTGGTCTACAGAGTGAGTTCCAGGACAGCCAGGACTAGACAGAGAAACCCTGTCTCAAAAAACCAAAAAAAAAAAAAAAAAAGTACATAATTATAAAGCATAATTCATAAAAATTACATATATGATGATGAATTATAACGCACTACTGCTTCCAAAGAAGGTGCATAGGGATAGGAGATGACAGTGTGGCTTGGGTTTGTTGTTTTGCTGTTTTTGTTTTTGAGACAGTGTCTCACCATGTAGCCCTGGCTGGCCTAGCACTTACTATGTAGATCAGGCTGGCCTCCAGCTCACAGAGCTCATCCTGCTTCTACCTCTGAAATGTTGCAACAGTTTGTTTTGACCTAGTTACAGAGGTCAAGGTGCTGAAGGAAGAGCAGGAGTTACCTGACTGAAGGGGAGAAGAAAGAGCACCCAGACAGAGGGCAACAAGGCCGGACGGAAGCCCCCTGGACGCTGCCCAGCGCCATGGCCACTAGCCACACACAAAAACAAAGTTCTCAAATTTGGTTAGCTCAACTGAAAAAAGTCAAATTTCTTTTAAAATTAAAAACCGATACATGATAAAATTTAAAATACGTGTTTAATCATATTTTGGACAAACCGAGTTAAGTGCAATAGTCAAGTTAATGTAAACTGTTTTGAATTGATTTGTAAAGGCATAGGGCTGGGTATGGTAGCGCTAGCCTTTAATCCCAGCACTCTGGAGACAGAGGCAGGAGGATTTCTGTAAGTTGGGAGACCAGCCAGAACTACATAGTGAGCTCCAGTCTCACATCTCAAACAAACAAAAGGGTGTGGGCTGAAGTCAGGCTGGGTGTATGTCTGGAATTCCAGCACTGAGAGGCTGAGGCAGGAGGATGAGATAAGGAGCACCCAAAGAGACTTTGTCTGTCTGTCTCTCTCTCTCTCTGTTTTTTTGGATTTGGTTTTTTAGAAACAGGGTTTCTCTGTGTAGCCCTGGCTGTCCTGGAACTCACTCTGTAGACCAGGTTGGCCTCGAACTCAGAAATCTGCCTGCCTCTGCCTCCAGAGTGCTGGGATTACAGGCGTGCGCCACCACCGCCCAGCGAAACCTTATCTCAAAATACGAAAGGTGCTTATGAGATGGACTCAACGTGCACAAGGCTCTGGGTTCAACATCCAAAAGCTGCTAGAATGATCGCAATTTGCAAATGTGTTCTGCTTTATGTTTCTGTAGTGATTGCTCCGCTAGATATGGTGGATTTTGATGCGGAATTCTCTCTTCAAATGCTGTGTGACAAAGGTGGAGGGAAAACACTTGGAGACAAGGAACGCTGGTTCCTGTCCTTTAGCCTGGGATGACCTCGTACACCTACTAGGCAGCCAGGAAACGCCTCCTGGATTTCTTCACTAACTAAACGGAGTTACCATACCGGTCCTTAGGACTTGAGGAATCCTGGAGCTGACTCTCCAGCTCTCTGCCCCTTGTACACTGGGCGACCTTCCCGGGCCCTCAGTTTCCCTTGCTTGTGGGAGTGTGGAGGAGGCAGGACTGGCAGCAGCCAGTTTGCTACTGGCAGAGAGTCGTTGTATCTGTCCGTCTGTCTTACCTGAAAGCTTCGGCGGAATCCCGAAGCCTCAGGGCGGGTTCCGCCACCGGCCTCTCCGGTGACCGGACCAAGCTCCGGATGGCCTCCGGCATCCGCGGCCCCAAACCAACAGGAAGGGGCGCGGTCTGTTTTGTGGCCGGGGCGGGGGAGCTGCAGGTCGGACCATTTTGCTACTGTGAGTCTAGCCTGGGTCACCACTTACACTTTTACCACAACAAAGCAGCTTTCAGCCTGCCTGGTTGCCAAGGAACACGGTTACTATGGCGACGGCGGCGCTGACCCGGGGACCAGACCAGCCGTTTTAGAGGGGCTCGCCTCTCCGGGCCTATGCCACAAGGCGCGTGTGTCTCTCCAGAAGACGTGCCCAAGGCTTTCCTCTATTCGTGAACCGGAGGGAGACAGCAGGGGCCCCGCTGCTTCGCGGAGGCTCGTCTCGGAGATGTCTCCCCCTGCGTCCTCAGTGGTAGAAGCCAGAGAGGCTGCGCATGCGCACGATGGGTGCTCGGCGCCAGCCAATCGCGGCCGCGGCGGTTGACGCTGCCTGGGCGGATCCTTGCAGAAGGCTGCGGGCTAGCTCTGGACTCCGTCTTCGCAGGCAGGCAGGTACTTCTAGGAGCGGCGGGCGGCTATCCGCGCCAGTGGTGGTGGGTGGGATGCCGGGGTGGTGGCGTAGAGAGGACAGCGGGTAGGCCGGTGGTGGCGTGCTCCGCGGGCTCATCTTGCGACGGTGACTCGTAGATGGTGTTTTTGACCCATCCTTTGAAGGGTCATTTCTTCTCCTAACCCGCACTGAACTCTTTGGGTCCTGTGGCCCGTGAACCTGCAGGCTGGCTTTTTCGAGATCCCTTTCCCTCTGAGACTCCAGTGAAAACCAAAGATGTTTCCTTTAATTTTTTTTTTGTCAGAATGAAGATAATGTATTTTATAACCTGATGCAAACTAAAGCTTCGCACAGTAAGTGCAGTTTCCTGTAAAGGGGGCAACTCGAGCTACTTCTCAGGGTCGCGGTGAGCATCAAATGTCCTAGCAGTTTGTAAACGTGAAAGCACTCTTAACCTACGAGCTGTTATTATTCGTGACTCCAAATAAGGGACTCACGGGCTGGAGAAATGGCTCAGTCTCAGAGAACTGGTGGCTGTTGCAGAGAACCCGGAGTCGATTCCCAGCTCACAAACTCCAGGAACTCCTGTTGTAGGAATCTGCAGACACCAGGCACGCCGTGGTACCGAGGCAAAACACCCAGACACATTAAAAACAACAGCAGACAAAGCCATTGAGGCCCTTGAGGGATAAATGCTGGGGTTCCCTTGAGGGTGAGCAACAGAGTTGGAAACCAGGTCCAAAAAACTCTGAGCTGGGTTTAATCCCAGCACTTGGGAGGCAGAGGCAGGCGGATTTCTGAGTTCGAGGCCAGCCTGGTCTACAGAGTGAGTTCCAGGACAGCCAGGGCTACACAGAGAAACCCTGTCTCGAAAAACCAAAACCAAAACAAAACAAACCCCCGAGCTTTCTTGACCCTTAGTCCTCTATGAGAGAGCTTCTCCAAAGAACACTAAGATCTCAGCAGAATTGCTTTATCCAGTCATCCAAAGGTCTGCAGCCGCTGATATGGATGCATCTTTCTGGGCATTGATATGGCCTGTATCTTGAAGGCTGTGTGTGTGTGTGTGTGTGTGTGTGTTTAAAAATCTGTGAAGGAGACTGGGGGAAAGGCTCAGTGAATGTGGGTACTTGCTGCTCAAACATAAGAATATGGATTCAAGTCCCCAACGTCCCAGAGAAAAGCCTGCTACAGACTTGGACCCCTGCAATTTTAACACCGTTGAGAGGCAGAGACAGGACTGCTCGTACTTGCTGGCCACCAGTCTAGCTTCAGGTTCAGTGAGGGACCCCGTTTAAAGGGAATACAACAGGACACCTGATGTCCCCCTCCAGACTCTGATTCTGCACACAAATATTCAAAAAGCACACACACACACACACACACACACACACATTGGGAAAAAAAAGTGCCATGAGGCCTTGTGGTTTGATGTCTTCGCTCTTCTTGTTTTACTTAAAAAGCTGACCTCTTCCCCGAGCCTAAGTGATGTTACTGATTTTATGAGCATTGCAGGAGGTTGGGCTGTGATCAAAGCTAGTGTGCTGATGAGCGTCATTGTCACTGCCATGTGCTGGCTCTTTCCTTGAGACTTCACCTCTCAGGACAGGTGACGTGACACATGGACTGTGATAAGTACCACTTTCAATCCCGGAGTGAAATCCAAGTGCCCCTTCATCGCTTTAGGATGACGTCTATGCATTAGTCCGCGTTCCTGGTGCTGCTCTTCCTGGCTGACAGGAACAGTAGAAATGTCTTCCCATGCTCCACACTGTAATGCTGGCAAGGCCAACTGGTGACAGAGTTGCCTGAGGATAGCATCATTGTGAAGCCGCACAAACTTCCCAATACGTGTTGCCACTGAAGACCTTGGCTTTCCAAATGTCACCAACCAAATGGGGTGAATAGGAGAGGCATGTCGAGGGGTAGTTGTGAGCTAAATGGGTTTATGCAGAGCCTTAGCGTGCACTGCCTGGCGCATAAGAAGCACCAGCTCATGGGAGCTCCTGCGAGAACTATTAGGACCTCAAGCCTTCTTTTGCTGTTCTAAGCAGACAACTCTTCCCAGTAGGTATTGCCAGGATTGGTAATCATCAAGGGGTAAGATGCTCTCATGGTCGGAGAACAATGAGATAAGGTCACTGCTCTGTTTGGCCCTAGGAGAAGGAAGTGCTGGTGTCTCTTCACTGCGTCGGGGATGCCTCTCTTTGGGAACATATTCAGCCCAAAGAAGACACCTCCTCGGAAGTCGGCCTCTCTCTCCAACCTACATTCTGTGAGTGGAGACTGGGGTGGCATGAGTGACTGGGTGGAGAGGCAGCATGGTGGGAGGGCATCCTTGGAGTTTATATCATTAGTCAAGTTTGAATTCCTGCATGGGAACTACTATGAGTTTATTCAAGAACCTACAACGACAGCCAGCCTCATTGTGATACGGTCCTAGGTGATGGCCAATCTGGCTTGCATTTTAGTTCCAAAACTTGTTCAAATGATTCATTTTAGTCATGTTTAAAGATCAAATCCAAGCTGGGTATAGAGGCAGCCCTTTACTCTCAGCAATCAAGAGGTAGAGACTGGGGGACCTCTATGAGTTCAAGGCTAGCCTAGTCTACTTAAAAAGAGTTCCAGGGTACAGGGAGAGACTCTGTCTCCAAAAGTAAAATAAAATAATGTCAAGTTTGGGGTCTTGGACAGATGGCTCAGCCATTAAGGGTACTTGTTGCTCTTGCAGAGGACCTGGGTTAGGTTCCCAGCCCCCACATGGATGGCTCACAACCATCTGTAGCTGTTGTTCCAGGGATCCAGCGCCCTCTTCTGGCCTCTGCTGGCACTGCATTTACAAGGTCCACAGACATACCTGATGGCAGAGCATTCATACACGGAAAATAAAAATAAATCTGCTGTTTTGAGAACAGAGTCTCTGGATAACACTGGCTGTCCTAGAGCTTTCTGTGTAGACAAAGATGACTTCAAACTGACAGAGATCTGCCTGCTTCTGCCTTGGAAGTGTTGAGATTAATGGTGTGCACCCCAACACCCTGCCGCCCCCCAAAAAATCCTCAAAAAAGAAAAAAGAATCAAGTTTATTTCAGAGAGTCACAAAAGATGGTGACTTGCCACTGTTAGTGACATTTGAAAGGATAATAACAGTTCCAGAAGAGGGGGGTCCAAAACCATTTGGTTCTTTGATAGCACTGGGACAAAGGTAACTTTCCAAAGGCAACATGGAGCCCACCCGAATGCATGACCCACGCTTAGAAAATACGTAATAAAGTCATTCCTAGCCATGAGACGCCCTGCATCCCTGGTGCAGACCCACACAGGTGCACACACAACCCTTTCAGCATCTGTGACCACAAACTGGGTCCTCCGGTCCCACCTTATTCCTGTCCTTAAATCTGGGTGCTGCTGCTGGGTCTTCTTACCAAGAGATGAGAGACCCGGGTTTCTGTGTCCCTTTCCCACATGACGTTTGTGCAGGCCAGCCGTCTCTCCTGGTCTGTGGTTGGGCAGCGATGGCCACCCCAGCTCTGAAAGCTCTGAGTCCATTGCTTCTAGTCCCCAGTTAGGACCATGAGGGCAGCCCAGCTAAGGCCAGGACTAAGCATTCTGGGATCCTCGTTTTCCATGCCTTGGGCTTTGAGCCTCCTTCCAGACACCAGCGACACACATCACCTGCTACTCCCATTGGGACAAGCCTTGTCCTAAAGGCGGCAGCACGCCTGTAAAGCTGCTGTCTGAGAGGGCCTCGAAGCTCGCCCTCCCTGAAGATTTTGCAGGACATCATGGGCAAGTTCTGGGATAAGGAAACACAAACCATGGTCCAGAATCCTTTTAAGATTTATGTATTTAGCCGGGCGGTGGTGGTGCACGCCTGTAATCCCAGCACTTGGGAGGCAGAGGCAGGCGGATTTCTGAGTTCAAGGCCAGACTGGTCTACAAAGTGAGTTCCAGGACAGCCAGGGCTACACAGAGAAACCCTGTCTCGAAGAAAAAAAAAAAAGAAAGAAAGAAAGAAAAAGATTTATGTATTTATTATGTGTGCAGCATTCTGCCTGCATGTATGCCTGTGAGCCAGAAGAGGACACCAGACCTCATTACAGAGGGCTGTGAGCCACCATGTGGTGGTGGATTTGAACTCAGTACCTCTGGAAGAGCTGCCAGTACTCTTAACCTCTGAGCCATCTCTCTGTCCCCCCGGGTGGCTTAATAGCATCCTGTTATTACAGGACAGTGGCTCAGGTCCTGAGAAAGGCACATAAGGTACCTTACGGCCTTGTCCTCTGCGCACCTTTTGCTGCAGCCACACAACCTTGCAAGAGCCTCCTCTATGCATGTTGCTCTGCCTGCCCAGAGCCTTCTTCTCTAGTCATCAATGTCACAGCAGCCGACTGACAACTCTGTGTGTCAGCCAGTCTCTTAGGTGCTGAGTAAGGAAAAGGGGCCCTGCTTGGTGGTACAGCTACTTGGGAGGCTGAGCTGGGATTACAAGTTCAAGGCCTGCCTGGGAACCACACCGAGACCCTCTGAAAAATTATTGGTTTTTTGTTTGTTTGTTTGTTTTGGTTTTTTTGTTGTTGCTGTTTTTTTTTGTTTTGTTTTGGTTTGGTTTGGTTTGGTTTTGGTTTTTCGAGACAGGGTTTCTCTGTGTGGTCCTGGCTGTCCTGGAACTCACTCTATAGACCAGGCTGGCCTCAAACTCAGAAATCCGCCTGCCTCTGCCTCCCAAGTGCTGGGATTAAAGGCATGCGCCACCACTGCCCGGCTTAAATTATCGTATTTTTAAGAAGGTGTTCCTGGGAAGTGAGGAGATGGTTTGGCAGAGTGATGTGAGGACCTGTTTAATCCCCAGAAGCAACATTTTCAAATCTGGGCGTGGGCTGAAAAGACAGCTCAGTGGTTAATAGCACTTGCTGTTCTTGAGGAGGACCCGGGTCAGATTCTCTGCACCTTCTTGGTGCTTTACAACTATCATAGCTCCAGGACCAGGAACGCAGTGTCTTCTGACTTCCACAGGCACCAAATGTGCATGTAGTGCACACACACACATAGATGCACACACAAAGACACACACCCTCAAACAAATCTAATAAAAAGTAAGACTCTGGATACTGTGGCACATGAGTGGGAGGCCGGGCATAGGAAGAAGACACCAGGCCACAGGCGAGAGGACCTTTGGGACTCACTGGCCAGCCGCTAGCCAGCCTACTTCGTGAGCATCCAGACAGTGAAAAACCCCTCAGCAGAGGTGCTGAAGAAGGGTTGGGGTGGGGCGGGGCAGAGCGGGGTGATTGGGAAGAAGGCGGTTACTAGGGAAAATGCAAAGGGGAGGGAAAAAGAGACCTCATAGCCTTTGTTTGAAGATACCATCGTGGGAGCTAATGACTTCTTTATTCTTGTGGGGAGCAGAGTTGAGACAGGATCTCTCTATGTAGCCATAGCTGTCTGTAGAACAGACTAGCCTTGAGCTCACGGAAATCTACCTGCCTCTGCCTCCTGAGTATTGGGGTTAGAGATGTGTGGCTACCATACCTGGCCTGATTTTTTTTTTTTCAAGCTGTGGATAGTACCTGAGGAATGACACCTGAGCATGTCCTCTGTCCTTTACACATGTATGCACACATTCACCTGCACACACATGAATACTCCTGTACACACACACACACACACACACACACACACACTGTAAGAGATATATGTCAGTAGAAGTATATCCAAGTCCCAAGGTTAAGCCCCAGTAACAGAAGAGAAAAGAAAAAAAAAAGAGGAGGCGGGGGTGGGAGATGGCAAGGGAGAACCAATCCCTGCATCTGTTGAGTGGGCAAACATTTTAACAAGGAGAATGATTTGGAAACAGAGTTGTCACTTTAAATAGGGTGCACAAGAAAGTCTTAACCAAGCAAAGGACATTTCAGCATACACTCGAAGGAGTTCTCCCTTGTCTTTTTCTCTTTTTCTACCCACACGCGCACGCATGCACGCACGCACACATGCACACCCCTGTGCACACAACCAGCTTGTCAAGCTGTTCGTGTCTCCCTCTCGGGGTTGAAGGCTTCTCGCTGGCAGAGCTGGTCATACTCATATCTGAATGCGCAGGAGTCAGACCTGACTGAGGAGTGTTTGATGAGTTCTGTCAAAGAATACAGAAATGAGACCACCGTATATCAACCAAGTCCTGGAACTGTTGTTAGGATTTTGGGCTTCCATATTAAGCAAATGACAAATGACAAATTTCTTTGTATTATAAATATACACTGAAGAGGAGGAGAATGAATTAAAAACAAGTATGATTACATATATAAAGATGTACATCGGGATTCTTTGAACTGTCAAGTAGATGTTTAAAAAAAAAAAAAAACCCTCAGTTTACGAGGGGACAGTGGCACATGCCTTTAATCCCCGCACTCAGGAGGCAGATCTCTGTGAGTTCAAGGCCGGTCTGGTCCACATAGTGACAGTCAGGACAGTCAGGGCTGCATAGTAAGACTCTGTCCCAAAAGAATGTGTCTTTAAAGGTACTAAGTCCTGGTTCCAGAGAGATGGGGTGGGGGGAGCACTCTGGGGAGATGGCTCAGCAGTTAAGAGCACTGACTGCTCTTCCAGAGGTCCTGAGTTCAAATCCCAGCAACCACATGGTGGCTCACAACCATCTGTACTGGGATCTGACACCCTCTTCTCATGTGTCTGAAGACAGCTACAGTGTACTCACATATAATAATAAATAAATCTTTGGGGGGAAAAAAGGGTGCTAAGTCCTGGTAGGAGGAGAGACATCAGTGCTGTTGGGTCTAGACCTGGCTGGAGGCGCTGGAGGTGTCATCTCCCGTTCTGATGTCACCTCTCGTTCTGCGGCGTCCTGAGCCATCATCCTGTCTTCCCACAGTTAGATCGCTCAACGCGGGAACTTGAACTGGGCCTTGACTATGGAACACCCACCATGAACCTGGCGGGGCAGAGCCTGAAGTTTGAGAACGGCCAGTGGGTGGCAGGTAAGTGGCCCTTCCTGGTGTTTGTTCAGTCAGGGTGGCAGACGGAGACTCCTTTCCCTCCTGTTTTGTGTCCTCTAGACTCGGTGATTAGTGGGGGTGTGGACCGGAGGGAAACTCAGCGCCTGCGCAAACGAAACCAACAGTTGGAAGAAGAAAACAATCTCCTGCGGCTGAAAGTGGACATTCTGCTGGACATGGTGAGGAAGGACTCCCAAGTGACACCTAGGTTTCCCCGGCCTCTAGTCAAGCTATTTATCTGATTTCCCCAGGGCCTAGTTGCCAGGTACATTTCCTGGGTATCCACACACAAATATAAAAGCCAACCTTGCTACCAAAAGCTGAAGCAGGAATGTATTACAGTACCCACAATCCCTGGGCCCGTGGTCCAAGTAGTGTTTGATACCCACAGAAGAGAAGCGGTCTAGACAGCGGAGGGAGTTTCTTTGACAACGCCCCAGGCTAGTGGCAAGAATGATTAGATGACGGCCTCCCAGGTGGTGGGCGTGCCTGCTCCTGTTTGGAGGCATCCTGCCTCAAATAAGCTGAACCAGTGCCCAGTGCAGACCTGCGAAGGGCACATACCAAATTAATGTCAGTCTCTTCTGACTGCTGGGCCTGGTGGTGCATGTGCAGGGGATGGCAGGGGTGAGGGGCTGATGGGAAACTTCTTTGGTCCACCAGCTTACTACCCTGTGACTTCATCTCTCCAGCAAGACAAGTGGCGTCAGTGTAGCACCTTCCTCTAGCCACACACAGGCTCTGCGAGCAGAGACCACCTGCCCGCCCTCTGTCTTCAGTGTCTGCGCCCTTCTGCTGTAAAGCCGAGTCAGAGAGACTGATGAGGAAAGGAGCATCCCATCCCCCCCCCCCCATTTGTTCTTTTCTTTTCTTTTTTTTTTTTTTTTTTTTTTTTTTTTTTTTTTTTTTTTTTTGGTTTTTTTGAGACAGGGTTTCTCTGTGTAGCTCTGGCTGTCCTGGAACTCACTCTGTAGACCAGGCTGGCCTCGAACTCAGAAATCCGCCTGCCTCTGCCTCCCAAGTGCTGGGATTAAAGGCATGCGCCACCACCGCCCGGCTGTTCTTTTTTTTAAAGCATTGTTCACTAAGTGCCATTATGAGATATATGATACAATGTGATTTATAATCTCTGAACTGCAGCATACCCACTGTGTGTTGTTTCTGTCCTTCACACATGGTATGCCAGGCAGTTGTGTAGATGTGCTAGAGGCATGAGGAGGAGGAATCCCTCTGGCTACCAGGGCTTAGCTGGCTGAGGAACGGTAGTTTCCCTTGATGCACGTCTGTGGAGGCGTGGCCCGGACGTGGCTTTCTTTGTAACAGTCGGATGCTCTTCCCTCCAGCTTTCAGAAACCACTGCGGAGTCCCACTTAAAGGACAAGGAACTGGATGAACTGAAGATTACCAACCGCAGGCGGAAGTGAAGAGCGAGCCTGAGAACACTCACTAGGAGACTAGAGAGAGCCCACGACGGGGAGGAGGGTGTGGCAGAGCCCTTTGATTTTTCATCAGATTAGCAGACTTGTCCTAAGAGAGCATTAACAGGTCCTGGCTCCCTTGGACAGGGGGTAGGGAGGAGACATGTGATGGAAAAAACCCAAAGTGCCAGGCCAGGGCCATAGCCAAGGAAGCACCCCAGATGCGCCCAGGGTGTCAGTTTTTAAAGCATACTCCAGGGAGGTCTAGAAATAATGAGCCTTTGGTTGCTGTCGGCAGGTGACTGCATATAACAACCCATGTCTCAGAGTCACCGTGTTCAGATAGCTGGCCGCTCGCTTCCTGACACTGGCTCTGGGGCTTGGTACTCCTTCCAGAGAGCGTCTCGTGTGAGGGTTCCCGTGTGAGGGTTCCCGGTAAGAGGCCCTGGTTGTCTTCACCCCAGCCCCCGAGCCCCCAGCCATAATCTCTCTGCCTTTAAAGAGCCCTCATCCCCAAATCCACAGCCTCTTCTGGCATCAGCTTCCCAGCAGCAAGCTCCAGCCGTCCACAGCACATTGTACTTTATTTTTATTAAATGATGTTCAATAATTTCTGTGTAGCAAAAATAGATAACAATGACCAAAAGAAGAAAAAAGAAAAAAAAAGTATGGTTTCCTAGGTTCTAGGTTTGTGTTGCTCCACAAAAAGACAGGATTTTTAGGATTGGGAAAATGGCACCTTGAAGGGGGAACCACCCTGGAGGAGAAACAGTGACTTCATGTTCAAATTTCTCTGTTTTCCTGCGACTCAAGGTGGCCCAGGGCCCACTAGCTGGTCCAGACCTTTCGAGAAGTGAAAGGCGTGGCATCGGTGCCCAGGTCAGTGCGAGCCAGAGAGGAGTCCAGTCCTCAGAGTCCAGCTGGGAGCACGGGTTGGGGCATGGAGCCAGAGCATTGCCCTGAGGACCGCTGCTATGGTTACCTCCTCCTGACTGGGTATTGAGCCTGGCAGTGGGCTCAGTCCCTTGCATGCATCCCTTCAGCCTTCAGTCCACGGCTCCATGTGGAGGTCAAAGGGCACATTTCGCATCTCCACAGCTTAGCCCTGCCAACACGCCTAATTGTAACCAGGGTGACAACACACTGCTTACTTTGTAAACTGCTATAGACAGTGCAAATAAATGTTGGAGACCTGAATCTCAGCCCACAGTATAGCCCCTCCCGAAAGCCAGCAGAACCCTGCAGGGGCTAGACAAGAGAGCACAGTGGGGAACTGCAGCTCACAATCCCCCATGTGCCAGACCTGGAAATCTGCTTTTTTTCCCCTTTAACTCTTGCATTTTCTGTTTTTATGAGGTAGGCGGTGTGTGTCCTACTGCTCGATGTGGAGGTTGGAGGACAGGTTTCAGGAGTCCCATGTGGGTTGTG